>OX451741.1:1246570688-1247293184 GCA_948472305.1 Vicia faba
TAAAGAGATGAAGAGTAGAAACAACAAGAATCAGGAAGAAAAAGGAGAAAGAACATACCTAAGGTCAATACACAAAATTCCCCCTTCTCCATCGCGCCAGAATCCTCAGGTCTTCAAATCATGTTTGTTTCGTGATTCAATCATATACGCTTCGGGCTACAATTCCCTTTCAAAGCTAGAATCCGCGAGTTCTTCAGACTTAGGGCATCACACTCATTCTCCGTCGCTTGTTCTCCATGAGAGATTAGTGATATATTCAGGTTCAGGAAGGGATTTCAGGTCAGGTTCATGTTTAGGAGGGAGTCGAATGGAGGAGGCGATGACACCATGAGTCCGCCAGAAATCGGAGAGAGAAAGGAACCGTGTTTGGAGGTTGAAGTTGAACGACCACTCTATTAACCTAATATGAGATGCAGCGTTTCCTCCATGGTTCAATTCTTATTTTTATTTTTATTTTTCTTTGGGTAATAATTGAAACATGCTGAAAAATAGATTTGGGTTGAAGATGTTCATTGTTGGACAAAGTTATGCTTCCTTAGGCACATTGATCATTTTTTGGTAGCTTGAAAGCTTGGAAATAAAAATTGTTATTGGATCCATTATTGATTGGGCTTGGTGTTTTAATCTGCGGGCTATACAACACTGTTGTCTACAATTTGCACCTCCTGGTGGCTCTAATTTTATTTTTCCTGTATAATTATCGTGTTTGATTTTTAGTTAATCGAGTGATAATTGTTGAAGATTTTATGAAGTTTCAAAGCTAGCAAAGATCATAATTTTCATCAAGGGAATTCGAGGAAGCTTTTTGGTAAAGTTTTCTTATTGCTTGTGTGGCTTTGAAGAGGCAACAAACCTTCTTCGTTAGGTATCATCATGACTTTATTTTTTTCCTCATTCCGCATTGTTTTTCGATTTCCTTGCCATGAGAAGTAGGACTATAGATGCATGTCTAGGAGTCCCTACTTTATGTGGGAAATTTTGTTTAAAGTCCTCAAAGGAGACAATGTTTGTGTTTTTTTAAAGACCTCAAAAAGAGGCAATGTTTGTGTTTGTTTAAAGTCCTCAAAAAGAGACAATTTTGCTAAAGTACACAAAGAAGGCAATTCTCCGCCCCTTTTATTTTGTGCTTGCAATCCAATCAATAAAGTGGAATAATAGGGCTCGCAATCGGCCCACACACTTTCTAGTCTTTGTCAATCTTAGCTCACGCCATACGTTGATGCTTTGAATCATCCATCTCTTGTCCTCGAGCCAAATAAAAGTGGAAAGGGATTGCTATCATCCCCACACTTTGACATTCATTTCGACGATGTTAGCTCACATTTCTTTAAACGTTGACGCTTTGAGTTATTACTCGATATTAGTGCTCGAGCAAATCAAGTGAAAAGAGTTCCCTACTCCCACTTTGAAATCCATTGGATTAAATGTTTGTTGCTAGCTCGCACTTGATTTTTGTTTTGGTTTTGGTTCGACTTTGTTCGATTGCACTCTGTGTGTTTATTTCCTTGCACCTTTGCATGTTCCCTTAGGATTGCCTGTTTCGTTTTCGATTCAAGTTAGACATTAGGATTGTAATCCATGCATGCTAACTTAGGTAGAGATTTCCCTTTATTATCTGAACCATAGGACCACCATTGTACGACAACACTAGGATTGTTAGTCTCCCTTAGACTTTTTCATTCCCCTTTTGCATTCCATCGAGACTAAAACTCTCTTTTTCTTAAATCAAAAATTTAAAACACTTAATCGTACTCTAACATTTTCAAAAACAACAAAATACAAACCAATCAAACGTGGTATTTTTGTCTTGAGGGTGTAACTTAAAACCATTTCAAAAGGGTTCGTCACCCATAAAAACACACAACAAACCAAAAATTTTGAGGTGAACTACGAGTTCCTTGATCCCCATTGCACGGTAGGTGGTACGTAGGCACAAAGGTTCACAACCAAGACAGGCACAACTAATACAAAATTTATTTTTTCTTAAGAAATGCATGCATGCATTCCCTTAGCAAGTAAGCATTAGATATAACACACTCTTTGATTAGAACAACAATAAAGGATCCCGTGGAGTACCACAGACGCGAGGGGTGCTAATACCTTTCCCTTGCATAATCGACTTCTGTACCCTTTCTCTTGGTCGCAAGACCATCTTATCCTTCATTTTGGGGGTCTTCTCGATATTTTCCCTTCCTTCGGGATAAATAAAGTTCGTTGGCAACTCTGTGTTTTTCGTGATGCGACAATGATGAATCACATTAAACCTTGAAATGAGGTTGCTTTGAAGCACACTTGATGATAAGGCTCATTGCTTGATGAAACTTGTTGAAGAAGGCATGAAAATAAACACATGAACCTATGAAGTTTCTTGATGACTTCAACCACTTACTTTGAAACAAACTTGACTAAATGAAGTTAAGAGAGATCTCAAGCCATAGAAATTTGATGCCATCATCATAGCCTTGAATTTCAAGATTTTAGAATCCAATGAATTGCCATTTGAATGAGGATCAACCTTCAAAACTATAGATTAGGAGGTGATAAGAGATGCACTTGGCTCTATTCCTACAATGTACAAAGCATAAAAGGAAATACATACATCTTTTTTGGATTTTGGTTAAGGGTTAGTGTTGTACCCAAAAATTTTCCCTCTAATTTTACTCAACATATGCTCATTGAAATCCTTAACCTACTCAAGGATGCCTAAGGATTGATCAGGCAAATGCTTCCTAAGACAATGAGCCTCAAACTAGGGTTTCCATTTTCATCAATATGGATGAACTACAAAGGTCTCAAATTTTTTCCATGGTCTTAATATGATCTCAAAATCATCCATGTCAAGTTCCATGCCTTGCACAGGGAGTTTGCTCAGTCAACTGCTCAAATGTTTGAAAATTAAATGTACTAGGGCAAAAGTCAACTGTGGCCCACATACAGTCAAACTTCAAGATTTTTGGTCAACATCAACATTTTGAAGTAATATCCATAATTTGATCAAGGTTTGATCATTATTCCTCAAGGAATGCCCCAATTCATCAAAACTCAAAAGTTGCTAAATTAGGGTTTCTATAGGAAAAGTCAACCAAATTTTGACAAGGCATAACTTTCTCATACTTTATCAGAAATTCCCCATCCGAGGCTCATTTTGAAGAGGATGTAATTCCTTACAACTCATATTCATCCCTCAAGTTCAAAAAATGCATTCATGAAAAGATATGAATTCAGACATTACAGGTTATTTCAAAAAGTCAACAAAAACACTTTTTGGGTCAAAGCTTCTTACATGAACATGGAAGATACAATTGAGGTGAAACCAAAAGGTTTGTTTAGAGGATATCTTAATCTTTCTAAAAAGTCCAACAACACCCTCTTAGGATCAAAATTGAGAGAGATGTGCATTGTCAAAGTTGGCCATTTTTGGAAATTTGCACAAAGTCAACCATGCCCAAAATGCATTTTTCTTCAAATGGGTCTAACTTTATATGCTTGTATCTTGTTCCTAACATGGTCCACGACCCATGTACCACTCCATGCCTCATTAAATTATTTATTTGATTTATTGTGATTTTATTCATTTAAAATTCAAATAAAATCAAAATAAATCATGTAATTTGCTTTTGGAATGATTTTGGCATTGAATGAAGATGATATATGCTGGCATGACAATATCAAATCGTGCAAGGTGTGATTGGAGCAAGAATGGCATGATTTAGCTTATTTTGGAAATAAATAATGCAAGGATTAATCAAGATCTTTTCTACATACTTATTCAAGATTTAAGCTGTTTTTGTTGACCTAATACAGTCTAATACATATACACAATGCAGCCAAGGCAAAAGGACGAGGTTTTGGTCGTGAAAAGCATCAGAACAAAATTGAGTTTTTGCCAAAAAAAGTTAGGATCGGATTTCATTCCACATGACCATTCAAGGTGATTAAAAGTCAAAAATCAATTCCTGGGCGTGTAGTGAAGCTATCCCAATCATTCTCAAGCCATAAAACACCCAGAATCGCAAGGTACGGGACTTGTTCTTTCCGTTTTTTCTTGATTCTCGATTACATGTGTATGCGTGTTATCAATGAGGTTTGATCATGCATTCCTGTTTATTATAAGGTTTTGATGCTATATGAATGATTTAATTGAGTTTTAAGTGCAGGAATAGCCTAACGCCATTGTTAGGGTTTCAAAGTCCCAAATTTGGGACTCCCTGTAAAGGCAAAATTAGACCAAATCGTGGGCACCAATGAACTCAAGGCACGATTTCTAACTATCCTATGCCCTTAGTTAGAATTTATTTGGCTTATATTGCATTTTTAATTGTTGCAGGTTTGTAGCTATGGATAAAAACTGTCACTATAGCCTTTAGTGAAAGTTTTATCCGTAGGTAAAGGGTTGGCATCAAAGACGACACTCTGAGGAAAGAGACGATGAGGTGGCTGACTCCCATTGGCCGGTTTTGAATCTCGCACGTTTTCATATGGCACTGACCCTTCATTTAATATAATGTGTTTATGTTATTATATTGACAAATGAACAAGCTAGCGCAGTTGGGCAAATGAGAGAGGTATGAAGCTAATGTCCTGGGTTCGGTCCCAGGCGTGAGATTTTGCATTTTTTCCATTATTTCTTCACAGGATCCAGCGTGCACTACCCATGAAAGCCAGCGTACATCCTCCAAATCCAGTCAGTGGATCATCCTTAGATCCAGATCTAGCGCCCAGTGGAGAGCAGTGCACGGTGGAACCTACCAGATATGACTGCACTGAATCACACGCAATTATTTGGGTTGGCATCTTTGGCCCAACGAAAATCAGTAATACACCCCCTAGTTACTCAACAATACCAGGCCCAAATCAATCTTTTTAATTTCTTTTTTTGTGTTATTTATTTATTTAATCATTTTTTACAACAAAAAAATATTTTTTATTAAATCAAAAAACAACAAAAATCATTTTTTTATTAAAAATAAAAAATCATAAAAAATATAGAATTAGGTTATTTAAATCAATTTTATTGAAAATAAATTTGATTAATTAGATTCACTTGATTGTTTCTTTAATTAATTCTAAATAGAAAATTAGGTCTAGTTTGTAGTTAAATTATTTTCTCAATAAAAAAAATACACAAAAATATATTTCTTTAATTAATTAGGTTCTTTTAGGCTTCTGATTTATTCTCGTATTTAATTCGTCGCGCGCGCCTTTATTTTCTCTTAATTCAAATTATTGTAACTGTTTCAAGTTTTTAATAGATTAATTAGGATTTGAATTTCCGCATCTTTATTTTCTGTCAAATATTTGTGTATCTTCCCAAAAGCCTTGTAATAGTTAGGATTTTAATTTCCCTCACTCTTTAATTTCCGCAACTATTAAACTACTAGATGTATGGATATTAGTATTATATGCGAAAGATAAATCAACGATTAAAAGGCAGATAACCCTAATTGTGCAAAGCTAATTAACTGAAAAAAAGCACACTTTCACATGCTCACTCCTAGGGTTTTCCCCACTCTGGTTGCCTTCCATAAACGGTCATGAAGCATAGGGAATTTTAGTGGTCGTCCTCTAGTCCCAAAAGATAAAAAATGACCCATTCAGATGTTGCCTCAGAAAGATCTTTAGGACTTTAGGGTAACTACTAAAGTTCCCTAACAATTGCTTTTGTGACCGTACTTGTCCCTTTGAATGTCCCTTAAAACTCCAAAGATAGGGTTGCATACTCCTTAATAGTAGGATAGCGCTATCTAAAGGAAACGAGAACGAACAATCTTTTTTCGAGTAGGTAGAATCTCTTAAGTACTTGCTCAAAACAACAAAAAAATTTCACAAACACTTTTTAAAACAGTTTTCAAAAACGACTTTCTCACACTCTTGAGGACAAATATAAGGGTTATCACAAAGTTAAACAAAAACTTTTCAAAACACACACAAGCAATTTCAAAATGAGCAAGTATCTAAGAGCCCGTGGAAAACCACGGATAAAAAGGGTACTAACACATTCCCTTTCTATAATCTACCCCCCGTACCCAAAAACAGGTTTTTTCTGTTCTTTTTCCTTTCCTTTGTTGGATGAAATAAAAGTCGGTGGCGACTCTTGCTTAACGCAACATTTGCAAATACAAAATGCAAACCAGTATCAAAGTCGGTTCTGCCACCGTATCACAGAACCGGCGACTCTGCTGGGGATTTAAATAAATGGGGTATACCTTAGGATCTAGGTCATTTTTAAAATTTATTTCTTGTTTTTCTTTGCCTGCTTTATATTCAAGGGTTTTGTTTGGGTATTATTGAAGATCCTACACCCGGATCGGGGAACACCTTTTAGGTAAGTAGCAATAAACTGTGAGGGAACTGTGTGGGGGTATACCGACACGGTTGAAGCAGTAGCTACATTGATGCGACACTTTGTTGGTACCAGTAACCCTTGAGTCAATTAAGGAGAGTACAGGGCCGCTGCATGGTGTCATAAAGTATCAACTGACCTTAGAACCTTTAATTGCACAACTTGGCCACTAGGAGATAGCGAGATGGCCGACTTTGGTGTATTCCCAGGGTCGACAGATACTCGATGTTACACTCATTGAGGTTTGACTCCTGAGTTTTGTTTGGTTGCAAGTCAATCGCATATTCAACAAAGCTTGGGGGAAAGATCGGTGATATTGAGATCCCTTAGAACCCGGTTACTATTTATAGGACAGGTTGAACCAATCCAGCTTCAAGAGGGTATGACCTTAAAACTCCAAAGATAGGGTTGCATACTCCTTAATAGTAGGATAGCGCTATCTAAAGGAAACGAGAACGAACAATCTTTTTTCGAGTAGGTAGAATCTCTTAAGTACTTGCTCAAAACAACAAAAAAATTTCACAAGTCCCTTAAAACTCCAAAGATAGGGTTGCATACTCCTTAATAGTAGGATAGCGCTATCTAAAGGAAACGAGAACGAACAATCTTTTTTCGAGTAGGTAGAATCTCTTAAGTACCTGCTCAAAACAACAACAAAAATTCACAAACACTTTTTAAAACAGTTTTCAAAAACGACTTTCTCACACTCTTGAGGACAAATATAAGGGTTATCACAAAGTTAAACAAAAACTTTTCAAAACACACACAAGCAATTTCAAAATGAGCAAGTATCTAAGAGCCCGTGGAAAACCACGGATAAAAAGGGTGCTAACACATTCCCTTTCTATAATCTACCCCCCGTACCCAAAAACACTCGAAAACATGTTTTTTCTGTTCTTTCTTTCCTTTGTTGGATGAAATAAAAGTCGGTGGCGACTCTTGCTTAACGCAACATTTGCGAATACAAAATGCAAACCAGTATCAAAGTCGGTTCTGCCACCGTATCACAGAACCGGCGACTCTGCTGGGGATTTAAATAAGTGGGGTATACCTTAGGATCTAGGTCATTTTTAAAATTTATTTCTTGTTTTTCTTTGCCTGCTTTATATTCAAGGGTTTTGTTTGGGTATTATTGAAGATCCTACACCCGGATCGGGGAACACCTTTTAGGTAAGTAGCAATAAACTGTGAGGGAACTGTGTGGGGTATACCGACACGGTTGAAGCAGTAGCTACATTGATGCGACACTTTGTTGGTACCAGTAACCCTTGAGTCAATTAAGGAGAGTACATGTAACACCCCAGTTTCAATTATTTGATTTATTTAAATTTGGGAAATTATTTTATTAGAATTAATAAAATAAAAAGAAATTATTTATTTTGGAATATTTGAAGAAAATAAAAGAAATAAGAAATATTGGGTTTTTAAGTTATTGGGCTTGGATGTTGTTAGTAAAGAGTGGGGGTGCAAAAGGAGTAAGGATATGTTTTGGAACTCAAGTTATTTTTCTCATTATTCACGATAACACAGAATTTGGGATTTTGGGAAGCAGAGCTCTGAAGGTACGAAGAACGAAGAACATCGATCAAAGAGTTCAAAGCTGCAAATTGATAAGGTAAGGGGGGCTACTACTCGATTTACTTTTGCTTATGGGTTTAGGCACGGTTGATTTGGATAATCGTAGGGAGAAACCCCAATTGTTAGATGTTCTTAGGGATCAATACCCTTAGGATTGAACCTTGTTAGAAAAGGTTTAGGTTCCCAATTTTATGAATCAATTAGGGATTTTAGGTTCCTATGGTGGATTGGATGTCTTTGTACTGCATTGCACTGCCGTAGAGAGGTATTTTCGTGCAAAAATATGGGTATATGAGCTGCTGCAAGAACAGAAAATTTGGGTTTGCGCTCATCAACACGGCCGCGTTGATTTACGCGGGCACCCGTGTTGATTCACTGTAATGCTGAAAAAATGTGTTTTCTGGCCACAATTCAACACGGGCGTGTTGATTAACACGGGCACCCGTGTTGATTCACTGTGTTGGCATAAATATGTGTTTTCTGGGCACAATTCAACACGGACCGTGTTGATTCACACGGGCGCCCGTGTTGATCCCCTGTATTGGCAAAATAATGCGTTTTCTGGACACATTTTCACACGGGCAGTGTTGATTTACACGGGCACCCGTGTTAAACCTCCTGTGTTGGTTTTTAAACTATGTTTTCTGTGCATGCTGTTATGTACGGATTGATCCTGTTTTGATGTGCAGTGTTTGACATGTTTTGAATATGTTGTTTATTGATTTTCCTAGTGTTGATTGATGCGTGCATCGAATAACGATTGTATGTTATGATACCAACACTATGTGGATTTTATTGTCATGCTTTTAGATGATGTTATCAAGCATGAATTATGATATAACTTGATATGATTGATGTTTAATAGTATGCTGAGTGATTACATGCTATTCATATCATGTTATATTTGATATTGTTGATGTTGCATGATATGTCGATTGATGTTAATAGTATGCTGAGTGTTACATACTTTACATATCATGTTGCATTTGTTAATTCCCATTGTGTGGAATTAACATGGTGGCCAATATACGTGTCCGCGATTTAATGGAACGTTGAGGTGGTAGCCGTGTCCGCGATATAATGGAACGGTGAGTTATCCGTGACCCGAGATTTAATGGGGCGGTAAAATGGTACCTCATGCATGGGTGTGTTGCATAACATTGAATATGACATGAATGGATGATTTTTCCAATGTTGTATTTGATTGATTGTATGCATGTATTGTTACTAAATTGTTAACGATGTTTGATGTTAACTATAAGCATGAAAAGTAAGATATTATGAATATATAAATTGTAAAGGTTTTTGTAATCTATAAAACATGCTAATTGTTGGGTGATGCTTATGGTTTCCTGAATTGATTGTTATGAACGTATAATCAAATGTATAGTTGAGATGCTCACCCTTACTGTTGAATATTTCAGATTGAGGAGCTTCGTTCAGGTGCTTGGTGAAGGCTTGTCATTTCTAGTTTATTTCCGTTTTAGTATTGTCCGGGTCATGCTCTGGTAGTTGTAACTCCGGGAACATTTGTTTGTCGAGCTGCTTTAGCCAGACTCGTTTATTTCCCCTTTGTTGTTATAATATGATGTTGACATTTTCCAGGTGTTAATCCCTGATGATTTTGAAAATGTTATAACATTGGTTTTATTAATTAAATTATTCCGCTGTGTAGACATGTATGAATTGCTTCTATGTTATGCATGACAGGAACTTTTTTTTTATTAAAAGAGAATTGTGGCCTCCTCGTTGATACATGTACTCTGAAATTATAACTTTAATTATTTGCAAAATTTTGTTCGGGGTTTTAGAGGGTGTTACAATAGTGGTATCAGAGCATAGTCGGTCGTTGCGACCAGAGTCTTGAGTCAGTCATTCCTTTTGTATGCGACTAGTGCAAGGTAACACTGTCGATACTGTATTCTGATGAAGAGTATGTTTTGATTCTCAGGAACATGGCCGGAAGAGGTAACGGACGAAATGATGCTGCACTAGCTGAGGCTTTGGGGATGTTAGCTGGTGTACTTGCTGGAAACCCAACTGGAGGCGTGATTGGTGCTGATAGGCAATTGGGGAATTTCCAAAGGAACAATCCTCCGTTGTTCAAAGGTACACATGACCCTGAAGGTGCTCAGAAGTGGCTGAAGGAAATTGAAAGGATTTTCCGTGTAATTGATTGTGCTGAAGATCTGAAAGTCAGATATGGTACGCATATGTTGGCAGAAGAGGCCGACGACTGGTGGGTTGCAACAAGGACTGAAATGGTTCAGGATGGAGAGGCACTGACTTGGGCTAACTTCAGAAGGGCTTTTCTGAGGAGGTACTTTCCTGAAGATGTTCGGGGAAGAAAGGAAATTGAGTTTTTGGAGCTTAAGCAGGGCAATCTGACTGTTAGTGAGTATGCTACTAAGTTCACTGAGCTGGCAAAGTATTATGCACACTACAACAATGATGAGGCTGGAGAATTATCTAAATGTATCAAATTTGAGAATGGTCTCCGAGATGAGATTAAGCAGGGAATCAGTTACCAGCGTATTCGTAGATTTTCTGATCTGGTGGATTGTAGTAGAATCTTGGAAGAAGATATTACCAAGAATAGGTCGTCTCACTCTCGTGGGGCTGTTGATAAAAGAGGAAAGCAACATATGGACCGTGGCAAGCCATATGGTAGAGATAACCAGAAATCAGGTGGATGGAAAAGGCCTAGTGGGGGAGATTCTAAGGCTCCTATCAGATGCTACAGGTGTGGTGAGTCTGGTCATCACATTCGAGATTGCAAGAGTGATGAGAAGAAGTGCTATAAATGTGGAAAGGCTGGTCATTTGTCTATTGATTGCAAAGGGAAGTCTGTTACTTGTTACAATTGTGGCGAAGAAGGTCACATTCGTCCGCAGTGTCCTAAGCCTAGGAAGGATCAGTCAGGTGGAAAAGTGTTCGCTTTGTCTGGATCTGAGACTACTCCAGAGGATCGATTGATTAAAGGTACGTGTTTTATTCATGGCACACCTTTAGTTGCAATTATTGATACTGGTGCAACTCATTCTTTCATTTCTTTGGATTGTGATAAGAGGTTGAAACTGGACATATCTGGTATGCGAGGTAGCATGGTTGTTGATACTCCTGCATCGGGTTCAGTGACAACTTCACTTGTATGTAGGAATTGTCCTATTGAGATTTTTGGTAGAGGTTTCGGTATAGATTTAGTGTGCCTACCGCTTGAACAAATTGATATTATCCTTGGGATGAACTGGTTGGAATTCAACCGGGTTCATCTGAACTGCTTTGCTAAGACGGTGAATTTTCCAGAAGCAGTTGGTGTCGAGAATTTGACTATGACTGCTAGGCAGGTACAAGAAGCAATGGAAGACGGTGCTAATGTGTTTATGTTACTTGCTTCGTTAGATGCAACAGGAAAGGTCAGGGGTGGTGAATTGCCAGTGGTGTGTGATTTTCCAGAAGTCTTTCCTGATGATGTTGGTGAGTTACCTCCTGAGAGAGAAGTGGAATTTTCTATAGATTTGATTCCTGGTACGAGACCGGTGTCGATGGCGCCATATCGTATGTCTGCGTCTGAGTTGGCTGAATTGAAGAGTCAGTTGGAAGATTTACTGGAGAAGAAGTTTATTCGTCCAAGTGTTTCGCCTTGGGGTGCTCCGGTATTGTTGGTTAAGAAGAAAGAAGGTTCTATGAGACTGTGTGTTGATTACAGGCAATTGAACAAGGTAACCATTAAGAATCGGTATCCATTACCGAGGATTGATGATTTAATGGATCAGCTAATTGGAGCCAGTGTATTCAGTAAGATTGACTTGAGATCTGGATATCATCAGATTCGTGTGAAAGCGGAAGATATTCAAAAGACTGCTTTTCGAACGAGGTATGGGCATTATGAATATTCTGTTATGCCGTTCGGAGTTACTAATGCACCTGGCATTTTCATGGAATATATGAATAGGATTTTTCATCCGTACCTGGATAAGTTTGTTGTGGTTTTTATTGATGACATTCTGATTTATTCCAAGAATGACGAAGAGCATGCGGAACATCTCAGAATTGTGTTAGAGTTGTTGAAAGATAAGAAGTTGTATGCAAAGTTGTCCAAATGTGAGTTCTGGCTGAATGAAGTTAGTTTTCTTGGACATGTGATTTCTAAGAATGGTATTGCAGTGGATCCTACAAAAGTAGAAGCGGTATCTCTGTGGGAAGCGCCGAAGACTGTTTCTGAAATCAGAAGTTTCCTTGGTCTTGCAGGTTATTACAGAAAGTTTATCGAAGGATTCTCAAAGTTAGCATTGCCGTTGACGAAGTTGACTCGAAGAGGACAAGCGTTTATTTGGGATTCTGATTGTGAGAAAGGTTTCCAAGAATTGAAGCGGAGATTGACTAGTGCTCCTATTCTGATTTTGCCGAATCCGGTGGAATCTTTTGTGGTCTATTGTGATGCATCTCTGTTGGGTCTAGGTGGTGTTTTAATGCAGAATCAACAGGTAGTTGCGTATGCTTCGAGACAGTTGAAGGTTCATGAAAGGAACTATCCTACTCATGACTTAGAGTTGGCAGCAGTTGTGTTTGTCTTGAAATTGTGGAGACATTATTTGTATGGTTCGAGATTTGAAGTGTATAGTGATCATAAGAGTTTGAAGTATCTTTTCGATCAGAAAGAGCTCAATATGAGACAAAGAAGGTGGTTGGAATTTCTCAAAGATTATGATTTTGGTTTGAATTACCATCCTGGTAAGGCAAATGTGGTTGCAGATGCTTTGAGCAGGAAATCCTTGCATATGTCTATGATGATGGTTCGTGAATTGGGGTTAATTGAACAATTCCGAGATTTGAGTTTAATTTGTGAAAGTACTCCGAAGTGTGTTCGTTTGGGTATGTTGAAACTTACTAGTGGTATTCTAGAAGAGATCAGGATCGGGCAGAAATCTGATGTTAATTTAGTTGATAAATTGACATTGATCAACCAAGGTCAAGGTGGTGAGTTTAGAATTGATGAAAATGATGTTATGAGATTTGGCGATAGAGTTTGTGTTCCTGATGTCGCAGAAATCAAGAAGAGTATATTGGAGGAAGGACATCGCAGTGGGATGAGCATTCATCCGGGTGCCACGAAAATGTATCATGATTTGAAGAAATTGTTTTGGTGGCCGGGAATGAAAAAGGAAATAGCTGAATTTGTGTATGCATGTTTAATCTGTCAGAAATCGAAGATTGAACATCAGAAGCCGTCTGGAATTATGCAGCCGATGTTTATTCCAGAATGGAAGTGGGATAGTATTTCTATGGATTTTGTATCCGGGTTGCCGAGGACTCCTAAGAATTGTGAAGCGATATGGGTTATTGTGGATAGACTGACTAAGTCTGCTCATTTTATACCGGTGCGAATGGATTACTCAATGGAGAGATTGGCACAGTTATATATTGAGAAAATAGTGAGTTTGCATGGAGTTCCTTCTAGTATTGTGTCAGATAGAGATCCGAGATTCACTTCGAAATTTTGGGAAGGATTGCAGAAGGCTTTGGGTACTAAATTGAGGTTGAGTTCAGCTTACCATCCTCAGACTGATGGACAGACGGAGAGGACGATTCAATCGTTAGAAGATTTATTGCGTGCTTGTGTTTTAGAGAAGGGTGGAGCTTGGGATAGCTATTTGCCATTGATTGAATTTACTTATAACAATAGTTACCATTCGAGTATTGGTATGGCTCCGTTCGAGGAATTGTATGGTAGACGGTGTAGAACGCCTTTGTGTTGGTATGAATCTGGAGAGAGTTCAGTAATTGGGCCAGAGATTGTTCAGCAGACTACTGAAAAGATCAAATTGATTCAAGAGAAGATGAGAGCTTCTCAGAGTCGTCAGAAAAGTTATCATGATAAGAGGAGAAAGAATTTAGAATTCAGTGCTGGAGATCATGTGTTTATGAGAGTTACTCCGATGACGGGTATTGGTCGAGCGTTGAAATCTAAGAAGTTGACTCCGCGTTTTATTGGTCCGTTTCAGATTACGAAAAGAGTTGGAGAAGTTGCTTATCGTATTGCTTTACCTCCGAGACTTGCGAATTTGCACGATGTTTTTCATGTTTCTCAGCTGAGGAGATACATTCCAGACCCATCTCATGTAATCCAAATAGATGATGTACAGGTGAGAGATAACCTGACAGTAGAAACATTGCCTATGAGGATAGAAGATCGGGAAGTGAAACAGTTAAGAGGTAAAGAGATAGCATTAGTGAAGGTTGCTTGGGGAGGTCCAGCAGATGGAAATATCACTTGGGAGCTGGAGAGCCAGATGCAAGAGGCTTATCCGGAACTGTTCGTCTAAGGTATGTTTTCGAGGACGAAAACTCTTTTAGTGGGGGAGAGTTGTAACACCCCAGTTTCAATTATTTGATTTATTTAAATTTGGGAAATTATTTTATTAGAATTAATAAAATAAAAAGAAATTATTTATTTTGGAATATTTGAAGAAAATAAAAGAAATAAGAAATATTGGGTTTTTAAGTTATTGGGCTTGGATGTTGTTAGTAAAGAGTGGGGGTGCAAAAGGAGTAAGGATATGTTTTGGAACTCAAGTTATTTTTCTCATTATTCACGATAACACAGAATTTGGGATTTTGGGAAGCAGAGCTCTAAAGGTACGAAGAATGAAGAACATCGATCAAAGAGTTCAAAGCTGCAAATTGATAAGGTAAGGGGGGCTACTACTCGATTTACTTTTGCTTATGGGTTTAGGCACGGTTGATTTGGATAATCGTAGGGAGAAACCCCAATTGTTAGATGTTCTTAGGGATCAATACCCTTAGGATTGAACCTTGTTAGAAAAGGTTTAGGTTCCCAATTTTATGAATCAATTAGGGATTTTAGGTTCCTATGGTGGATTGGATGTCTTTGTACTGCATTGCACTGCCGTAGAGAGGTATTTTCGTGCAAAAATATGGGTATATGAGCTGCTGCAAGAACAGAAAATTTGGGTTCGCGCTCATCAACACGGCTGC
Source organism: Vicia faba (assembly GCA_948472305.1). Lineage (NCBI taxonomy): Eukaryota > Viridiplantae > Streptophyta > Magnoliopsida > Fabales > Fabaceae > Vicia > Vicia faba. The sequence continues at coordinate 1,246,585,609 of OX451741.1, forward strand.
GTTGATTTACGCGGGCACCTGTGTTGATTCACTGTAATGCTGAAAAAAATGTGTTTTCTGGCCACAATTCAACACGGGCGTGTTGATTAACACGGGCACCCGTGTTGATTCACTGTGTTGGCATAAATATGTGTTTTCTGGGCACAATTCAACACGGGCCGTGTTGATTCACACGGGCGCCCGTGTTGATCCCCTGTATTGGCAAAATAATGCGTTTTCTGGACACATTTTCACACGGGCAGTGTTGATTTACACGGTGTGATACGGTGGGAGAACTGACTTGAGGTTTTGCGTTTGTATTCGCAAATGTTGCGGTTAGCAAGAGTCGCCACCGACTTTTTATTTTATCCTAAGGAAAGGTTAAAAAGCACAGCAAAAACCTTTTGAGATGTTTTCTTGGGTTCGGGGAGTAGATTATAGAAAGGGAAGGTATTAGCACCCTTTCTATCCATGGTTATCCATGGGCTCTTAGTTACTTGCTTAGATCACTTGCCTTTTGTTTTCAATTTGTTTGAAATGGTGCTTTGTGTGTGGGTTTGAAAATATTTTGAAAAGAAGCCAATGTGGTGGCAACCTTTGTAATGATCCATGTGGGGATGTATACAAAGGTGTATGTCTTTTGAAAAGGTTTTCATTTGTTTTTGAAAGTTGTTTTGAAAGTGTTGTGAGGTGTGGTTTTGAAATTAGGCAAGTGTTTTGTTTTGCAAGTTTGATTCAAGTAACTAAGAGGTTATCTACTCCTAAATTTCTCAAAAGATTATTGCTATGTTTTAACCCTTTTAACAAGTTTGTTCCACCATTGAATTTGGTGGACAACCTTATGTTAGGATGTGAAAGGGACAGGCGCGGGTCATCGTTTAGACCATAATTGCAACGGCGTTAAATGTCTTTGGGCAATTTTCTTTAAGGGACTTGATCATTTGTTTTTGTTTGTTTTGAAAAGTTTTATCGAGGGACTATGATCATTCAAATTGTTTGCTTTGCCCAAAGAAGTTCAACATACAATATGGCCCATTTATTTGAAGGCAACAAAGTGGAGTACCCTAGGGGTGCAAGTGTGAGATGTGTGTCCATTTTCATGCTTGTTTATCTTGAGATTAGGTCATAACTATTTTTTATCGTTTTTTCGCATACAAACCCTAATTCTAACATGTTATCATTAGAAAGCGTATAAAGTGCGAAAATAAATTTACTAAGCTATTACAAAACCAAATATGGGAAGGGGGGTACAAATGTTCAAATGGGGATATTGACAAGTAATTTAAATCTAAAATTATTACATCAATTTTGAATATTTGCAATTTAATCAATATACAAAAATTAAGTAAATAAAAATGGAATAAAAATGCAAGATGCAAAAATGTTTTGTATATGTATGAAAAAATATTATTTATGTAAAAGAGAAAAGAAAATAAAAATATATTATTTTTTGGAGTATTTTGAATTTAGGGCAAAAAACCCTAATTTCATTAAGGAAAATGTATTATTGTTTAATTTAATACAAACATTTATTATTATGTACAAAAAATAAAAATAAAATGAAGTATATTATGAAAAAAGTATTTTTGTATCAAATATTAATAAAAATGAAAAAATTCAAATTTTATATTCTAACCTAAATATATTAATAAACATATATATATATATATATATATATATATATATATATATATATATATATATATATATATATATATATATATATATATATATATATATATATATATATATATATATATATATATATATATATATATATATATATATATATATATATATATATATATATATATATATATATATATATATATATATATATATATATATATATATATTAAGTTCTAAATATTATATACAAATAATAATAATAATTAATTTTTTTTAATAAAATCAATAAAAAGGTATTTTTATGTGAAATATTTTCAGAAGGTAAATAAAAATAAAAACATGTATTTACACTATTTTTGTATTTATTCTAAATAAAAATATGTATATATTTATGTATAAACAAAGAAATAAATCAAATAAATATGCCATAAATTCAAAAAAGGATGGAAAAAATATTTTCAAAATTTTAATATGCTGAGAAAAAATAAACAAGTCAAACAAAAAAAAAGAAAAAGTCAAAAAGAATTAAAAATAAGACAAATGGGCTTGGGGGGGTTCATGAGTAATTATGGGGTGTGAAAAGAAAAGCACAAGACAAGCCCAGCCCAATGCCACTGTCTTCAACCTCCAGCACAAATGTTTGAAAAAACGCGCGCCATGTTCATCAATGTCCAACTCTCGATTCCTGGCTTTTTAGCAAAAACTCATAACACAACAAATGTTCAGCATGAAGAGACGATTTTAACCATGTATGGAACTTGACCTGACTCTCTAAGATGAGGGAGAATTTCTCCTCCCCCAAATCCTAACCTAGTTTTTCTGCCATTTTTAGACTCCAAATTCTCTCTACTCAAGCAAAAGAAATGAAATGTAAAGATATGTACATGTTCAGGGCTATGAGTAGAACCTTGTTTCTTCACAAACTTAAGACTAAAGATGCATGATAAGAGAGATACGAGTTCAAAGTTTTACCTGTGCAGTTGAACTTCTATCTAGAGAATGAGGAACTTCTGGTGCAAGGTAGTGATTGGAAAAGCTTCCTTGAGGTCCAAGGATGCTGTTTCAATGCTTACTTTGTCTTGAAACTTCTTGTGTCGAGCTGTGGAACTTCAACTGCAAGAGGAAAAAATGAAAATGGTGGAAACTGTTAGAGGGATTACAGGCCAGGTTTTAGGTCATGGTTAGCTTGCATACATGCTTGGGAATGTGTATGAATTGATTTTGGTAAGAATGCTCGAGGGAAATGGGAGTTGGCACTCAAACTGCAGACGCAACTCTGTTTTTGCAGTTTGAGGATGATTCTGAGATGGAGGGTGTTTGGGAGGTCAAGGGCTCGTGCAAAAGCTTGGATATGTTCTTTGGAATGTGTTTGATAACTTCTTTCTTGTGTTTCTATGCTGAGATTCAAATTGTCACAAGTTATGGACTTTTCTTCTATCTTAAGCAACAAAGGCAAGTTGATTGTTTAGGTCAGTAGGGGGCCTCCTAATGTGCTGCATAATCTTCTCTTGATCAGAGAAACTTGTCCATAATCATGTGCCAAAAGGATTTAGCTTGTACTTGTTGGATTTCTAAATTGACATAAAGCTAGCTTTTTACAAAAATGGATAAAGCACTTTATCTACTTTGAGATCAATCCACTATGCAATGTTAGAACACAAAGAACATGGCCTTGGCACAATGAATAAGCATTAAATTATTGAGTATGGAATGGTTCAAGGACCTGTAATCAAGCATAAATCAAGCTGAGTTCAAATTTGCAAGATTATGAACATGTCTTGGTTAAGAACAAAAGTGAATTTTTGCCAACTTGTGAAATTCGAATCTCTCAAGTTATGAGGTTGTTTGAGAAGTTTTTGGACATTTTGGAAAGCTTGGAATGTGTACTACAATCCATCTTTGAAATGAAAATTGAAATTCCAAGTGGAAGGGTATGAAAAATGGCCTTGAAGTGGGGTAGAAAACCTTGTCAAAATAGGTTAAAATTCCACTAAGTTAAAAATGGTTTAGTGCCCTTATTCAAAATTCTAACTTGAGATACAAGCTTCAAATGAGAAAACTTTGTGAATCAAAGTTGTAGATTATGCAACAAGCTACAACTTTCATGTTTTGACTTTTGTTTGAATCCAAATGGATCTTGGTGAAAAGATGGGGCAAAGTTGGGAAAAAATTAGGGTTTTTCATAACTTAGAAAAATTCTAAGTTATGAAAAATTCCATTTTCTAACCCTAATTTGCATTTTGTGATTTCTTGGTGAACAAGTTTCATGATTTGGCAAGTTTTGATGAAAAATGAATCTTGACTCTTGATTTTGACCAAAAAGTCAAAGTTTGACTTTTCAGTATACAGTCAAAATTGATCAATTGACTGGGAAATTCAACTGTCAATCTTGTGTACTTGGGATCTTTTGAGCTTGATGAATGTGTCAAGACCATTTCATTGAGTCCTTGAGTCCATATGTGAACTTGATTTGCCATTGGCTAGGTCAAACAGTCAAAAATTGCCTTTGTGCAGTCAAAACCCTAAAAATGACCATTTTGCCCTTTTGATGATCTGATCAAATTTCTTATGGAATTGTGATCCAAACTTGATAAAATGGTCCATGTGAGTTCATAATGTTGATGTGGGTCAAATTTCATGAGGTTTGACTGTCAATTGGCCACAGTTGACTTTTCCCCAATACAGCTGATTTTTAGGTCAACTGTCCAATTGACTGGGCAAAACTTGGAATCAAGACTTGAAACTTGGTGAGGATAAACTTGGGGGTCCAACATGAAACATGAAAGTCATCTTAGGCATTCTAGGTCAAAACATCCTTGGGCAAACACAAACCCTAATTTGAGTCCATAGTGCAAGGAGAAGTCTTGAGCAGAGGAAACCCTAACTGGATCTTGATCTTCAAAGGTCTTGTGATGAGAAAATGTTGAGGAAATGGGAGTGCAAATTTTGGGGTACAACAGTTGCCCCTGTTCAATCTTCTTGGACCTGAAGAGTTAGATTGGCAAGTTTGCCTTTCGTGACTCGAGGGTAAAAGGAGATTGGACACTAGAGTGCCCGGAAATTTGCACTCGCATGCTGGAGTCTCAACAGTGTGATGTCGGGGATGGGCTTATAGATGCCATTTGGAAGTGTCGGTCGCATAAGAGATTCCTTAGCGAGAAACTTGTATATTTGAGAAAGACGGATGTTTTCCTGGCTTGTTATAGGTGTTTGATCTTCAATCTCCTTATGCAGATGTGCCCTGGCTAGATACAGGTATCGAATCTACAATCGGTTGCTCACAGATGTGCCCTGGCTGGATACAGGAATCGAATCCGGAAATAGTCGTCAACAGATATGCCCTGGCTGGATACAGGAATCGAGTCTGGAAATGTGGTCAACAGATATGCCCTGGCTGGATACAGGAATCGAGTCTGGAAATGTGGTCAACAGATATGCCCTGGCTGGATACAGGAATCGAATCTGGAAATAGTCGTCAACAGATATGCCCTGGCTGGATACAGGAATCGAGTCCGGAATTGTGATAGTTGTTAGATATGCCCTGGCCGGATACAGGAATCGAATCTTCGAACTCTTCAGACGTGCCCTGGCTAGATACAGGAATCGAGTCTGGAAACTGATCACTCTCAGATGTGCCCTGGCTAGATACAGGTATCGAATCTGGAATTGTGACAGTCGAAGGTAGTTGTTTTTGGGATTGTCTTTTTCCTGAAAAGGCAAAAAACGTAAGTTGTATGCAATGTCATGATGTCATGATGTTCAACATGAGATGGTGTTGTATGCGCTTTATAATATATGTAAGCAAGATGTATGAAAATGTGAAATGTTTATGAATGTAATTTCGTCTTAGGAAAATAAATCCTTGATGAACGGCCGAGGAGTTGCTCTGTGGAGGAGATACTTGGCCGAAGTTTTGATGAGAGGCCTGTTGAGGACTTTAATGATGGATTCCGCTGAGGATAATGATGATAAACTCCGCTGGGGATTGAAGGAACTTGCCGAGGGCGATCTTCCGTGGTTTTTTAGCTGAGGATAACCCAGTTATAAGTCCTTGTGAGGAAATAACTCTAAATAAAACTCGGGAGAGACGTCCGTACTCTGCAGGGGATAAGCTTCCAGAATCTACTGGGGATGAGCTTTAAGACCTGCCGGGGAATGTTGTGCTTTTTCAGGATTGACAGGGAGTCAACTCTGCTTGAGGAAAGTATTGCTTAATCTTGTTTTACTCTGCGGGGAGTTGAGATGATTTGGCCACATTCTTCGGTTGAATCTACCTTGGTACCTTGGCGGACAAAACAACCAGACTGCATTAGAAACCTTCCTATTGCCCCTGTCTCTGATGTCACCTGTAATCAATCTCTTGTTTTATGTGTAAATATTTATGAATCAACAATTTAATGTCAAATGCATATATCAAAAATGAACATTGGACGTTCTTCGCAAGACAAAACAGAAAAAAGAAAACAATGGTAATTTGTATGGGCAAGTGAATTTGTATTGATTTAAACTTTGCCTGTGAATAGGCGTTTTTGTACAGGAGGCTGACATCCTAGTAAGAGGACGCTGCTGAATAATGTAGAGTTTACAATTTGAAAAAGGAAACAAAACAGCTATGTGAACAATCCCACTGGGTTCCAACTCTGCTATCGTCTTTATGTCTTCGAACGTCTCATCGCTTTGCTGCCTAATTCGAAGATGAAGCTGATTGGTCAATGCCGAAATCTGAGCCAGATAGTTGATGCCGAACTCCGGATGCGAAGTGATCCAATGAGACATAGTGTTACGCTTTTATCCCTAACTTTTGCCTGGACCGCCCTTTCGGGTTTTCAGTCCACCGGGATACCCATTTTTGCCCAAGCCGCCCTTTCAGGTTTTCGACTTGCCGGGTGTACAGATTTTTATTCATTTCATCCCTTATTTTTGCCCGAACCCTTTTGATTCGCCGGGAAGCCCTTATTTTTTCCTAGGTATGTCAACCTAGCGGGTCTTTTATTTCTGCGTAGTATTTTTTCACTATGTCTGCATTGGCGGGGTGAGGAAGGTCGTCACCATCCATGGTGGTTAGGATCATGGCTCCTCCTGAGAACACAGGTTTAACCACAAATGGCCCTTCGTATGTAGGGGTCCATTTGCCCCGGGGATCACTTTGAGGAAGGATGATGCGTTTGATTACCAGGTCCCCAACTTGATACTCTTGTGGTCTGACTCTCTTGTTAAATGCCCTGATCATCCGTTTTTGATATGTTTGACCATGACAGATAGCAGTGAGCCTCTTTTCGTCAATCAGATTTAATTGATCAAGTCGAGTCTGGATCCAATCATCTTCATTCAAGTCTGCGTCCTTCATTATCCGGAGAGAAGGTATCTGGACTTCAATTGGCAAGACTGCCTCCATGCCATAGACCAAGGAGAAGGGAGTTGCCCCGGTTGACGTCCTTGCTGAGGTGCGGTACCCATGAAGAGCGAACGGTAACATCTCGTGCCAATCTTTATAGGTCACTGTCATCTTCTGCACAATTTTCTTGATATTCTTATTGGCTGCCTCTACAGCCCCATTCATCTTCGGCCGGTAGGGAGAAGAATTGTGGTGCTGTATCTTGAATTGTTCACAGAGTTCAGTGATCATTTTGTTGTTGAGATTGGTACCATTGTCCGTAATGATTCTTTCTGGGACGCCGTACCGACAGATCAGATTATGCCGGATGAAACGTGCCACGACACTCTTGGTTACTGTGGCATAGGAAGCTGCCTCAACCCATTTCGTGAAGTAATCGATCGCCACCAAGATGAAGCGATGCCCATTGGATGCCGTCGGTCGGATCTCACCGATCATATCGATGCCCCACATTGCAAAAGGCCAAGGTGCCGTCAGGACATTCAAAGGAACCGGAGGGATATGCACCTTGTCAGCATAGATCTGGCATTTATGACAAGTTCGGGAGTGTTGGTAACAATCGGCTTCCATTGTGGACCAAAAATATCCTGCCCGAAGGATTTTCTTAGCCATGGTGTGTCCACTGGAATGCGTTCCAAATGTGCCTTCATGTAATTCCATCATAATTTTCTCTGCTTCGGCCTTATCCACACAACGTAGCAGAGTTGAATCATGATTCCGTTTGTAGAGAATGCCGTTGCTGAGGAAGAATTTTGCAGCAAACCTCCTCATGAACTTCTTATCATTGACAGACGCACCTTCGGGGTATTCCTGAGCTTCCAAGTACCTCTTCACCTCATGATACCAGGGTTTCTCAGTCACCTTCTCAGCTTCCAGCTCACAGCAGTACGCCGGTTCATCCAACTTCCAGATAATGATTCGGGGAGCCTCATTGTCCCATTTAACTTTGAACATTGAAGACATCGTGGCTAGGGCGTCCGCTAGCTGATTCTCCTCTCTAGGGAAGTGCTCAAAAGTTATCTCCTCAAAGTGGGGAAGCAAGGTCGACACATACTCCTTGTAAGGAATAATATTCGGGTGTTTCGTATCCCACTCGCCTTTGATCTGATTGATCATGAGAGCGGAATCTCCGAAGACACTTAGAAATTTGATCCTTAAGTCGATTGCAGCTTGTAAACCCATGATACATGCCTCGTATTCTGCCATATTGTTAGTGCAGCTGAAACATAATCGGGCGGTGAGGGGAGTATGAGTTCCTTTGGGAGATATGATTACAGCGCCGACGCCGTTACCCAAAGCATTGGAGGCTCCATCAAAATGCATAGACCATCGGGATCCTTCCTCAGGTCTTTCATCCGGTCCAGGTGCTTCACAGTCAGTTACCACCATGACGTCTTCGTCCGGAAAATCAAAGTTCAATGATTGATAATCGTCCACAGGTTGGTGTGCCAAATGATCCGCCAGTACACTTCCCTTAATTGCTTTCTGAGTTGTATACTGGATATCATATTCTGTTAAGATTATTTGCCATCTCGCTATTCTTCCAGACAGAGCGGGCTTTTCAAATATGTACTTGATGGGATCCATCTTTGAAATCAATAAAGTAGTGTGAGTCAGCATATACTGTCTCAGCCGGCGAGCAGCCCATACAAGAGCGCAGCAAGTTTTCTCAAGCAGTGAGTAATGAGACTCACAGTCGGTAAACTTTTTGCTCAAGTAATAAATAGCATGCTCTTTTCGGCCAGACTCGTCATGCTGCCCCAGCACACACCCCATTGAATTGTCAAGTACTGTCAAGTATAGTATCAGAGGTCTTCCTTCCACCGGTGGCATAAGAATGGGTGGCTCTTGGAGATATTCCTTTATCTTTTCAAAGGCGGCCTGACATTCATCATTCCAGCGTATTACTTGATCTTTCTTCAGCAATTTGAAGATTGGCTCACAAGTAGCAGTCAGGTGTGAGATGAATCGGGCAATGTAATTCAGTCGTCCCAGGAAGCCTCTGACTTCCTTCTCTGTTTTTGGAGTCGGCATCTCTTGTATGGCTTTTACCTTGGCAGGGTCCACCTGAATACCCTTATCACTCACAACGAAACCTAACAATTTTCCGGATCTCACCCCAAAGGTGCATTTGTTGGGATTCAATCTCAGCTTGTACAACTTGAGTCGGTCAAACAACTTCCTCAGATGGTCAAGGTGCTCCTCCTCAGTTTGAGACCTTGCAATCATGTCATCCACGTATACCTCAATCTCATGATGGATCATATCATGAAATAAAGCAACCATGGCACGTTGATAGGTTGCCCCAGCATTTTTCAATCCGAATGGCATGACCTTATAACAGAAGGTGCCCCACTGAGTCACAAAGGTAGTCTTCTCCATATCCTCTGGAGCCATCTTGATCTGATTATACCCTGAAAAACCATCCATGAAGGAGAACACCTTGTGTTGAGCTGTATTGTCAACAAGGACATCAATGTGAGGTAGGGGGAAGTCATCCTTGGGGCTGGCCCTGTTCAGATCCCTGTAGTCGACACACATTCTGACTTTACCGTCCTTCTTTGGTACTGGCACCACATTGGCAACCCACTGAGGGTAAGAAGTCACTGCAAGGAACCCGGCATCAAACTGTTTCATAACCTCGGCCTTGATCTTTTCAGACATCTCTGGATGCATCCGTCGGACTTTTTGCTTTACCGGAGGGCAGTCTTCCTTGGTTGGCAGGTGATGAACTACAATGTCGGCATCCAAACCAGGCATATCTTCATAGGACCAAGCAAAAATCTCCATGTAATCTTGTAGCATCTGGATCAATCGTTGCTTCACGCTGAGCTCTAGATTGGCACCAATCTTGACCTCTTTCCTATCTGTCTCAGTACCCAGATTAATTGTCTCCACCGGCTCTTCATGTGGCTGAATAGCTCTCTCTTCCTGGAGTAGCAGTCTTGCGAGTTCACCCGGCACTTCGCAATCATCTTCACCTTCGTCTTCGGCCAAGTTGATCGGATTTTCGAAGTCATAACTGGCGGTAGCAGAGCTGTTACCAGTGAGATCCAGAGTGGATTGAAACCTGTATAAGTGAGTGTGTGTAAATATAGCTGTTTTGCAATATATATAACACAGAAAGGAAAAGAGCACAAGATTTGAAATGCAACAAACGTCCAATGTTTTGATTGATGATATATGAAAATGTCATACAAAAAGCCCTCACAAATGGAGCTACGATGCCCCGGGTAGGACACCGAGCCAACAAAGTTTTAACATATTGTTTGTTACAAATTGGAAATCAAAAGAAATTAATTACTGCGTGACAAATGTGATAGGGGTAAAATCCTTTGTCGTCCAGTTGCTTGGTCCGTCGCTGGTAGTTGGGTAGATCCAACTGTCGAATTCTGCTTCCTCTACATCCTCCTCGATAGCATTCACCCTTGAGCTGGAGATAAACACCGGAGCCTTTCTGATCTTCTCCTTGCGCACAGCCCTCTGAGCCTCTGCAGTAAAGCCCAGCCCAAACTTGTCGTTCTTCTGAGTGAAGTCAGGAAGCTGACCCCAGCTTGCACAATTGCCTTTCTGAACCACAGCTCGGGCATCCCTTAGGGAAGCCATCTTCAAGGAAACATTCTCTTCGACTGTTGTTTCTGCTGCTGCTGAAATTGGATGTACCTCCTCGAAATGCTGAAAGGGGGTTTCAATAAACTCCCCATCCATCTCAATGTATCTGAAGGAATTCAAATGGCTCACCATATACTCCTCTTCTCCTTGCACAGTGACGATCTTTCCCCTGACGGGATACTTCAGCTTCTGGTGCAAGGTGGAGGTCACTGCCCCAGCTTTATGGATCCAAGGTCGACCCAGTAGACAAGAGTATGATGGACGTATATCCATCACATAAAACGTAGAGTCGAACACCTGAGAGCCCACACGAATAGGGATGTCAACCTCTCCATGAACCATCCTTTTTGAACCGTCAAAGGCCCTGGCGATGATATTGCTGGGCTTCAGTTCTAGGCCTTCATAATCCAGACGATCTAAAGCCTTTTTTGGTAGAACATTCAAGGAGGAACCAGTATCCACCAATACATGTGCCAGAGTAGTGCCCCTGCATTCGATAGAGACATGCAGGGCATCATTGTGGTCTCTTCCCTTCGCAGTCAGGTCAGCATCTGAAAAACCCAAGCCATTGTCTGCTGTCAGATTTGCTACGCAATCAGTGAACTGGACCGCAGATGTCTCCTGTGGCACATGGGCCGTCTTGAGAAATGAGATCAAGGCCTTAGCATGGGCCTCGGAGCATAGCAATAAATAGAGCATGGAGATCTTGGAGGGCGTATGCCCCAGCTGCTCGACAACATTGAAATCACTTTTCTTTATTATTTTCAGGATCTCCTCCACTTCTTGTTGGGAGGCCTCAGCATTTATAGGTATTGGTGCCTCCATCCGGGCAGGCTCCTCTTCAATCTCTTTGCCCCGAGCATTAGATGACTCGGCGGCAGGGGAAACAACTTGATCAGCAGTAGGAACAGGTAAACTTGTAGGTGTTATAAGGAGGGGTTTTCGAATAGCGGGCGGTGCAATGTCAGGCGAGAAGAGCCTGCCACTGCGGGTGACCTTGGCTGGACCAGTGATATCGCAGATACTGGCGCCAGTGTAGAATTCTTGTTTGATTCCATTCACATATACGTCTGCCCCATAATGCCAAGGGACAGCTTTATCCGATACGTAGGGGAGAGGCCCCGGAACAGTAATAATCACAGGTGCAACAGTCATGATTTGAACAGGCTTCTTTGGGAGAGCCTTGATTGGATTATTGAAGATGGTAACCACAGAAACTTCTTTTACCGGAACCAACTGAACAACAGGCTTCTTGAATAGAATCTCCTTGCTATCCATTAGGCTTTGGACGCCTAACCTCAGTAAGGGACAACCAGATAGGGAAACAGCACAGAACAGGCAACCTTCACTGCAACCCGGAAATAAACCGGCCCGCAGTAGGTTCTTCTTGACAGTCTTCAGAGGGGTAACAACTTCATTTACCGAAACAGCATACAATTCTTCCTCAATGGCATTTACTCTATGCTGGGGCATAGGAGCAGTTACAACATTTGGTCTCTCCGGTGCTTCAAACTGAATTTCCTTTGCATCGATCAAATCTTGTACTTTATTTCTCAAGGCCCAGCAATCATCAGTAGTGTGCCCGGGACTATCAGAATGATAAGCACACTGGGCATTTGGGTTATACTTAGGAGACGCAGTGTTGACGACCTTAGGAGCTTCTTTGAGGGTCACCAGGTTCGTGGATAACAGTTGGGGTAAAATTTGAGATAAGGTCATACTCAGTCGAGTATACTGCCTCTTGGGCCTTTTGCTTCTTTGTTGATTGTACTGCTGAGGAGCAGCAACAGGTTTTGAAATGACCAAAGCGTTGACGGCTTGGCGACTTTCGGGCTTGACTTGTCTTCTAGGACCATAGACGACACTTGCTTCTTTCTTAAACGGCCTCTTCTCAGCACTTGTGGAGGCAGCCTTTTGTATCTTGCCTGACCTGATGCCAGCTTCAATTCTTTCTCCCGTCAATATCAAATCTGTAAACCCAGCGGAGGAGTTACCAACCAAATGATTGAAAAATGGACCAGACAACGTCCCTAGGAACATATCAACCAGCTCTCGATCAGTCAATGGAGGCTGCACCCTGCCAGCCAAATCTCTCCATTTTTGAGCGTACTCTTTGAACCCTTCACCCGTTCCTAGAGACATACCCTGAAGTTGGGTACGCGTAGGAGCGAGATCAGAATTGTATTGGTATTGTCTGTAGAATGCGCTTGCCAAATCTTCCCAGTGTCGGATGCTAGTTCCATCCAATTGGTAGAACCATTCAAGCTGTGACCCCGAGAGGCTATCTTGGAAGAAGTGAATCCAAAGGTTCTTATCCGCCGTATAAGGTTGGATCTTCCTCACGTACGACCTCAGATGCAGCTTTGGGCAGGAGACCCCATCATACTTGGCGAAGGCAGGTGCCTTAAACTTGTGTGGAATTACTACCCCAGAAGATAATCCCAAATCTCCGAAATCCAGCCCCGGCACATTCTGAATTTCCATGGCGCTTAAGCGGTCCTCCAATTGCTTGTATCTGTCAGCAGCAGGTGGGTATTGTTCGTCGTTATAGTCTGTCTCGTTGTCGGAGACTGCGGGACTAGGAGCTCCTCCCCCTTGGGGACTGTTTTTCTCAGCAGAAGTAGTTGGATCAGCTTCATTATGGAGTGTGTTCCCAAATCTGCGTCCGGTGTTGAACAACGCAGTCCTCTTTTTCTTCTTCTTCTTCAGGAGTAGAGTCTTCAACTCTTGCTGACCTTGGGCTAGGCTTAGGACCATCTCTTGAAACTGTGCACTTTGGGCCTGAAGGGCCTTGATTGCTTGCTCACTGGAGGAGTCTGGATTCATGATGACTGTGCAAAATAAACAGCGAAGGAGATTAAGCAACCTGTGAAATAGGGTACCTGCTATGCATATGGTGCAATGGAATGCGTATGTTTTATGTTTTCAAAGACAAACAAGATTCAACTTTGTAGACAAAAAGGGAAACACACTTCATTAAAATTTTCAATTGTTCAACAATTTGCCCTTAGGCATTACAGGAATGAAAAATACTGGAAAGGAAATAAACTATAAAAGGAAACATCCAAAGCTCATCAATGCTCCCATGGCCTCCTCTTTTCAGTGCTGATGTAGTTGTTCAGGACCCGTTCTTCCTCCAATTTCTTAGTCAGCCTCTGGATCTTCCGTTCCTGCTCGTTGAACTTCTCCCGATAGAAATCCCGTTCTTCCTTTAGCTGCGCCCAAGATCTCTTCATGGTGTCAAAATCAGTAGGTACCTGAGGAGGGAGGACAATTGGAGGAACCCCATCTTCATCAGGAGACTCAAGAATGAGAGGTCTAACAGCTTCGTAGGGCATACCTAACCTTTGAGCACGGATGCGGACCCATTTGCAATAGGGCTTCAATGGCAGAGAAGTCTTTGGTCCCAACTCATGTGGGTTGGCTTTGTGGATTCTGTCCCAGGCTCTAATGAATCCCTGGCGTAGTTTGTCACTGTCTGCCTGAAACTCAAAATGGAAGTGAGGAACCAGCATTTCATGAGGCCCATCTCCTCTGGCTCTTCCAAACTGACGGAGAGCTAAGCACGGATTGTAAGAGATTCCTCCTTAGATACCAATCAACGGAACATTAGGGTATTCTCCGCAACGGTCAATAACAGCTACCTCATCCAAACCTCTGAGAGTCCAGGTGATGTCATTATCAGTAAGAGCCATTAACCTCCTAGCCCAACCTTTTCCTTCTTCATTCTTCAGCACGAACTTAGGAAGGTGCGAAATAAACCACCTTACTAGCAAAGGAGCACAACACCACGGAGTTCCCCGTTTTCGAGCAGTATGAGCATAGAGTTGTTGTAGAATATCACCCAAAAGAGTGGGTACCGGATTCCGAGACATGAAGATCCTTATGACATGGATACTGATAAAGGTGTCAGGGTTGGGAAACAATACCAGACCATAGATCAAAAGAGCCAGAATATCCTCGCATGCCTTGAAGTCCAAGTCATTCCAGAAATCATTAGCCTTGCCAACCAGAAATTTGACCAAAAAGCCCTTGATCCCATTTCTAGTTTCCCAGTTGGACAATACCTCTTCTTTGGTCAAGGGGAGAATTGCAGCAATCTCTTCAGGCCTAGGAGTCTTTTCCAAACCAGTGAATGGAGTTTGTTCCAAGACAGGGATCCCAAGCAAATAAGAAAATTCTTCCAGGGTAGGAACCAGCTGGAAGTCTTGAAAGGTGAAACAATGGTACAGAGGGTCATAAAACTGGGTCAGAACACTTATCAGTTGTTGGTCCCATTTTGCAGTGACCAAGCCAAGGAGAGAACCATGTCTGTTGATGAAGGAAGAAGTGTTTGGAATCCTACCAACCAAATCCTTGAGTAACACTGGTGGTTGAACAAAGTTGAGCCGGACAGTATTCCTACGCACGGGCATCATGATGTCCTACAAAACAGAGCAAAGATGAAACTCTTTTGTCTTTGAAATGGGTTAGTCCTTTATACAGGATGCATGCAATGGTATGATGGCATGATGCTATGATGAAGCACACCACAAGTATTCACATAGGCAAATAAGGCACACAAGTCACACAAGACACCCTTAGGTTTCAGGCCAGCATGAGTTTCAGGTATTACCCTCTTTTGGTTTTGTTGGTTAAAACCTGTCCTATCAAAAGTAACCGGGTTCTAGAGGATCTCAAATCATTGGCTACCCTCAATCGGTCATAACTCCGGCATCGCAATCTTTTCTCGCGGCCAGAACCATCTCGAGAGTTTAGCCTCAATGAGTGTAGCATACTGCTACTGTCCTAATAGCCAAGTTGGTCAATTTAGGGTTCTAAGGTTGGTTGGTGTTTAATGACCCCTTAGAAGACCTATATTCTCCCCGTTGCAACACAAGGGATATAGGTACAGACTAAGATGCCACACCAACGTAGCCACTGCTTCACCCATGTCGGTCTATGCCGGACAGGTCCCTCACAGATTATGCTACCTAAAAGGGTATTTCCCAGATCCGGGTTAGGATCTATGAAACTCCGATGCAAAGCCCACAAATATAAAAGAAAACAAAGCAAACAATTGAAAACAAAGGTGATCTAAACCCTAAGGTTACTCCACTTTTAAAGAAATCCCCAGCAGAGTCGCCAGTTCTGTGATACGGTGGGAGAACTGACTTGAGGTTTTGCGTTTGTATTCGCAAATGTTGCGGTTAGCAAGAGTCGCCACCGACTTTTTATTTTATCCTAAGGAAAGGTTAAAAAGCACAGCAAAAACCTTTTGAGATATTTTCTTGGGTTCGGGGAGTAGATTATAGAAAGGGAAGGTATTAGCACCCTTTCTATCCATGGTTATCCATGGGCTCTTAGTTACTTGCTTAGATCACTTGCCTTTTGTTTTCAATTTTTTTGAAATGGTGCTTTGTGTGTGGGTTTGAAAATATTTTGAAAAGAAGCCAATGTGGTGGCAACCTTTGTAATGATCCATGTGGGGATGTATACAAAGGTGTATGTCTTTTGAAAAGGTTTTCATTTGTTTTTGAAAGTTGTTTTGAAAGTGTTGTGAGGTGTGGTTTTGAAATTAGGCAAGTGTTTTGTTTTGCAAGTTTGATTCAAGTAACTAAGAGGTTATCTACTCCTAAATTTCTCAAAAGATTATTGCTATGTTTTAACCCTTTTAACAAGTTTGTTCCACCATTGAATTTGGTGGACAACCTTATGTTAGGATGTGAAAGGGACAGGCGCGGGTCATCGTTTAGACCATAATTGCAACGGCGTTAAATGTCTTTGGGCAATTTTCTTTAAGGGACTTGATCATTTGTTTTTGTTTGTTTTGAAAAGTTTTATCGAGGGACTATGATCATTCAAATTGTTTGCTTTGCCCAAAGAAGTTCAACATACAATATGGCCCATTTATTTGAAGGCAACAAAGTGGAGTACCCTAGGGGTGCAAGTGTGAGATGTGTTTCCATTTTCATGCTTGTTTATCTTGAGATTAGGTCATAACTATTTTTTATCGTTTTTTCGCATACAAACCCTAATTCTAACATGTTATCATTAGAAAGCGTATAAAGTGCGAAAATAAATTTACTAAGCTATTACAAAACCAAATATGGGAAGGGGGGTACAAATGTTCAAATGGGGATATTGACAAGTAATTTAAATCTAAAATTATTACATCAATTTTGAATATTTGCAATTTAATCAATATACAAAAATTAAGTAAATAAAAATGGAATAAAAATGGAATAAAAATGCAAGATGCAAAAATGTTTTGTATATGTATGAAAAAATATTATTTATGTAAAAGAGAAAAGAAAATAAAAATATATTATTTTTTGGAGTATTTTGAATTTAGGGCAAAAAATCCTAATTTCATTAAGGAAAATGTATTATTGTTTAATTTAATACAAACATTTATTATTATGTACAAAAAATAAAAATAAAATGAAGTATATTATGAAAAAAGTATTTTTGTATCAAATATTAATAAAAATTAAAAAATTCAAATTTTATATTCTAACCTAAATATATTAATAAACATATATATATATATATATATATATATATATATATATATATATATATATATATATATATATATATATATATATATATATATATATATATATATATATATATATATATATATATATATATATATATATATATATATATATATATATATATATATATATATATATATATATATATATATATATATATATATATATATATATATATATATATATATATATATATTAAGTTCTAAATATTATATACAAATAATAATAATAATTAAATTTTTTTAATAAAATCAATAAAAAGGTATTTTTATGTGAAATATTTTCAGAAGGTAAATAAAAATAAAAACATGTATTTACACTATTTTTGTATTTATTCTAAATAAAAATATGTATATATTTATGTATAAACAAAGAAATAAATCCAATAAATATGCCATAAATTCAAAAAAGGATGGAAAAAATATTTTCAAAATTTTAATATGCTGAGAAAAAATAAACAAGTCAAACAAAAAAAAAGAAAAAGTCAAAAAGAATTAAAAATAAGACAAATGGGCTTGGGGGGTTCATGAGTAATTATGGGGTGTGAAAAGAAAAGCACAAGACAAGCCCAGCCCAATGCCACTGTCTTCAACCTCCAGCACAAATGTTTGAAAAAACGCGCGCCATGTTCATCAATGTCCAACTCTCGATTCCTGGCTTTTTAGCAAAAACTCATAACACAACAAATGTTCAGCATGAAGAGACGATTCTAACCATGTATGGAACTTGACCTGACTCTCTAAGATGAGGGAGAATTTCTCCTCCCCCAAATCCTAACCTAGTTTTTCTGCCATTTTTAGACTCCAAATTCTCTCTACTCAGGCAAAAGAAATGAAATGTAAAGATATGTACATGTTCAGGGCTATGAGTAGAACCTTGTTTCTTCACAAACATAAGACTAAAGATGCATGATAAGAGAGATACGAGTTCAAAGTTTTACCTGTGCAGTTGAACTTCTATCTGGAGAATGAGGAACTTCTGGTGCAAGGTAGTGATTGGAAAAGCTTCCTTGAGGTCCAAGGATGTTGTTTCAATGCTTACTTTATCTTGAAACTTCTTGTGTCGAGCTGTGGAACTTCAACTGCAAGAGGAAAAAATGAAAATGGTGGAAACTGTTAGAGGGATTACAGGCCAGGTTTTAGGTCATGGTTAGCTTGCATACATGCTTGGGAATGTGTATGAATTGATTTTGGTAAGAATGCTCGAGGGAAATGGGAGTTGGCACTCAAACTGCAGAGGCAATTCTGTTTTTGCAGTTTGAGGATGATTCTGAGATGGAGGGTGTTTGGAAGGTCAAGGGCTCGTGCAAAAGCTTGGATATGTTCTTTGGAATGTGTTTGATAACTTCTTTCTTGTGTTTCTATGCTGAGATTCAAATTGTCACAAGTTATGGACTTTTCTTCTATCTTAAGCAACAAAGGCAAGTTGATGGTTTAGGTCAGTAGGGGGCCTCCTAATGTGCTGCATAATCTTCTCTTGATCAGAGCAACTTGTCCATAATTATGTGCCAAAAGGATTTAGCTTGTACTTGTTGGATTTCTAAATTGACATAAAGCTAGCTTTTTACAAAAATGGATAAAGCACTTTATCTACTTTGAGATCAATCCACTATGCAATGTTAGAACACAAAGAACATGGCCTTGGCACAATGAATAAGCATTAAATTATTGAGTATGGAATGGTTCAAGGACCTGTAATCAAGCATAAAGCAAGCTGAGTTCAAATTTGCAAGATTATGAACATGTCTTGGTTAAGAACAAAAGTGAATTTTTGCCAACTTGTGAAATTCGAATCTCTCAAGTTATGAGGTTGTTTGAGAAGTTTTTGGACATTTTGGAAAGCTTGGAATGTTTACTACAATCCATCTTTGAAATGAAAATTGAAATTCCAAGTGGAAGGGTATGAAAAATGGCCTTGAAGTGGGGTAGAAAACCTTGTCAAAATAGGTTAAAATTCCACTAAGTTAAAAATGGTTTAGTGCCCTTATTCAAAATTCTAACTTGAGATACAAGCTTCAAATGAGAAAACTTTGTGAATCAAAGTTGTAGATTATGCAACAAGCTACAACTTTCATGTTTTGACTTTTGTTTGAATCCAAATGGATCTTGGTGAAAAGATGGGGCAAAGTTGGGAAAAAATTAGGGTATTTCATAACTTAGAAAAATTCTAAGTTATGAAAAATTCCATTTTCTAACCCTAATTTGCATTTTGTGATTTCTTGGTGAAAAAGTTTCATGATTTGGCAAGTTTTGATGAAAAATGAATCTTGACTCTTGATTTTGACCAAAAAGTCAAAGTTTGACTTTTCAATATACAGTCAAAATTGATCAATTGACTGGGAAATTCAACTGTCAATCTTGTGTACTTGGGATCTTTTGAGCTTGATGAATGTGTCAAGACAATTTCATTGAGTCCTTGAGTCCATATGTGAACTTGATTTGCCATTGGCTAGGTCAAACAGTCAAAAATTGCCTTTGTGCAGTCAAAACCCTAAAAATGACCATTTTGCCCTTTTGATGATCTGATCAAATTTCTTATGGAATTGTGATCCAAACTTGATAAAATGGTCCATGTGAGTTCATAATGTTGATGTGGGTCAAATTTCATGAGGTTTGACTATCAATTGGCCACAGTTGACTTTTCCCCAATACAGCTGATTTCTAGGTCAACTGTCCAATTGACTGGGCAAAACTTGGAATCAAGACTTGAAACTTGGTGAGGATAAACTTGGGGGTCCAACATGAAACATGAAAGTCATCTTAGGCATTCTAGGTCAAAACATCCTTGGGCAAACACAAACCCTAATTTGAGTCCATAGTGCAAGGAGAAGTCTTGAGCAGAGGAAACCCTAACTGGATCTTGATCTTCAAAGGTCTTGTGATGAGAAAATGTTGAGGAAATGGGAGTGCAAATTTTGGGTTACAACACACGAGCACCCGTGTTAAACCTCCTGTGTTGGTTTTTAAACTATGTTTTCTGTGCATGCTGTTATGTACGGATTGATCCTGTTTTGATGTGCAGTGTTTGACATGTTTTGAATATGTTGTTTATTGATTTTCCTAGTGTTGATTGATGCGTGCATCGAATAACGATTGTATGTTATGATACCAACACTATGTGGATTTTATTGTCATGCTTTTAGATGATGTTATCAAGCATGAATTATGATATAACTTGATATGATTGATGTTTAATAGTATGCTGAGTGATTACATGCTATTCATATCATGTTATATTTGATATTGTTGATGTTGCATGATATGTCGATTGATGTTAATAGTATGCTGAGTGTTACATACTTTACATATCATGTTTCATTTGTTAATTCTCATTGTGTGGAATTAACATGGTGGCCAATATACGTGTCCGCGATTTAATGGAACGTTGAGGTGGTAGCCGTGTCCGCGATATAATGGAACGGTGAGTTATCCGTGACCCGAGATTTAATGGGGCGGTAAAATGGTACCTCATGCATGGGTGTGTTGCATAACATTGAATATGACATGAATGGATGATTTTTCCAATGTTGTATTTGATTGATTGTATGCATGTATTGTTACTAAATTGTTAACGATGTTTGATGTTAACTATAAGCATGAAAAGTAAGATATTATGAATATATAAATTGTAAAGGTTTTTGTAATCTATAAAACATGCTAATTGTTGGGTGATGCTTATGGTTTCCTGAATTGATTGTTATGAACATATAATCAAATGTATAGTTTAGATGCTCACCCTTACTGTTGAATATTTCAGATTGAGGAGCTTCGTTCAGGTGCTTGGCGAAGGCTTGTCATTTCTAGTTTATTTCTGTTTTAGTATTGTCCGGGTCATGCTCTGGTAGTTGTAACTCCGGGAACGTTTGTTTGTCGAGCTGCTTTAGTCAGACTCGTTTATTTCCCCTTTGTTGTTATAATATGATGTTGACATTTTCCAGGTGTTAATCCCTGATGATTTTGAAAATGATATAACATTGGTTTTATTAATTAAATTATTCCGCTGTGTAGACATGTATGAATTGCTTCTATGTTATGCATGACAGGAACTTTTTTTTTTATTAAAAGAGAATTGTGGCATCCTCGTTGATACATGTACTCTGAAATTATAATTTTAATTATTTGCAAAATTTTGTTCGGGGTTTTAGAGGGTGTTACAGTACAGGGCCGCTGCATGGTGTCATAAAGTATCAACTGACCTTAGAACCTTTAATTGCACAACTTGGCCAGTAGGAGATAGCGAGATGGCCGACTTTGGTGTATTCCCAGGGTCGACAGATACTCGATGTTACACTCATTGAGGTTTGACTCCTGAGTTTTGTTTGGTTGCAAGTCAATCGCATATTCAACAAAGCTTGGGGGAAAGATCGGTGATATTGAGATCCCTTAGAACCCGGTTACTATTTATAGGACAGGTTGAACCAATCCAGCTTCAAGAGGGTATGACCTTAAAACTCCAAAGATAGGGTTGCATACTCCTTAATAGTAGGATAGCGCTATCTAAAGGAAACGAGAACGAACAATCTTTTTTCGAGTAGGTAGAATCTCTTAAGTACTTGCTCAAAACAACAACAAAATTTCACAAGTCCCTTAAAACTCCAAAGATAGGGTTGCATACTCCTTAATAGTAGGATAGTGCTATCTAAAGGAAACGAGAACGAAAAATCTTTTTTCGAGTAGGTAGAATCTCTTAAGTACTTGCTCAAAACAACAAAAAAATTCACAAACACTTTTTAAAACAGTTTTCAAAAACGACTTTCTCACACTCTTGAGGACAAATATAAGGGTTATCACAAAGTTAAACAAAAACTTTTCAAAACACACACAAGCAATTTCAAAATGAGCAAGTATCTAAGAGCCCGTGGAAAACCACGGATAAAAAGGGTGCTAACACATTCCCTTTCTATAATCTACCCCCCGTACCCAAAAACACTCGAAAACATGTTTTTCTGTTCTTTCTTTCCTTTGTTGGATGAAATAAAAGTCGGTGGCGACTCTTGCTTAACGCAACATTTGCGAATACAAAATGCAAACCAGTATCAAAGTCGGTTCTGCCACCGTATCACAGAACCGGCGACTCTGCTGGGGATTTAAATAAGTGGGGTATACCTTAGGATCTAGGTCATTTTTAAAATTTATTTCTTGTTTTTCTTTGCCTGCTTTATATTCAAGGGTTTTGTTTGGGTATTATTGAAGATCCTACACCCGGATCGGGGAACACCTTTTAGGTAAGTAGCAATAAACTGTGAGGGAACTGTGTGGGGTATACCGACATGGTTGAAGCAGTAGCTACATTGATGCGACACTTTGTTGGTACCAGTAACCCTTGAGTCAATTAAGGAGAGTACAGGGCCGCTGCATGGTGTCATAAAGTATCAACTGACCTTAGAACCTTTAATTGCACAACTTGGCCAGTAGGAGATAGCGAGATGGCCGACTTTGGTGTATTCCCAGGGTCGACAGATACTCGATGTTACACTCATTGAGGTTTGACTCCTGAGTTTTGTTTGGTTGCAAGTCAATCGCATATTCAACAAAGCTTGGGGGAAAGATCGGTGATATTGAGATCCCTTAGAACCCGGTTACTATTTATAGGACAGGTTGAACCAATCCAGCTTCAAGAGGGTATAACCTTAAAACACATGCAGGCCTTAAACCTAAGGCTACTTGTGTGACTTATTTGCTTTTTTTCCTAACAATTTGAACTCCTTGCAGGGCTTTGTTTGTATTCCTTGCAGGACCTTGTTTGTATAAATCTAATAAATTGGTTTCTTACCCTATTCTCGCTTGATGCATAGCATACACATCATAGCATCATAACATGACATATCATACTAACAATTTAAAGGATCTCGAGGGCACGTGATGCAGGTTATGATAAAGCAGACGTCCAGTAAGGGGAAAGGGGATTTATTTTCCTCTAGCCAATATCATCAAAAGATCAAAACACGATAACTTGAGTCAGGGGCTATGACCCACTTGATATGGTGAGCTTGACTCTTGTAGAATGACCTCTTAAGATACGAAATGCTTTAATCAAAGTGGTAAAATTTCAACTTCTGACATTTTCTTGTTTACACTGCGAGATCCTTGAAAACATTGCATACATATATCATACATATCAAGTCTTCTAGTATAGGTCTTCCATGTTCTCGCTGTTTATTTCAGCAATGGCTTTCCAACAAGACAACAGAGATCTACAAACTCAAGAAGCTCAGTTTAGAGAAATGTTCCTAAACCTATCCAAGGGGTAGGAAGAGTTGAAAACACTCCTCGTTGGGAACTTGGTCAAGAAAAGTCCTGAAGACAATAAGGACGAACGGCTGGAACAATTGCAAGATGAGGTAGATGAAATGAGAACCCAGATGCTGGGGTAGGTGGCTCTTATCCAAGGCCTAGCCCGGGGACAAGAAGAGCTGAGAGCCATCACCAACGAACTTCATCAAGACAGATACAATAGGGTGAAGCAAATAGTCGAGGCCGGGGACCAAGTCATTGATCAACCTCCAATAAGAAAAAAGGTTGGCTTGGTGAAGAGTGGACCTTTCCAAATTGCTACCACATCACGGGTCCAACAATAACCTCGCCAAAAACAACGAGTTAATCAGAGTAAGCCGGATATACCCAAAAGGAAGTTTACCAAACTCAACGTGTCATTGTCACAAGCATTGCAACACATGTTGAAGATGAATTTGATTATGGTGATAGACCCTCATCCAAACCCTAAGACTTCCTTTCCTAGCTACAATCCAGATAGAAGGTATGTTTATAATTCTAGCATCCCGGGGTAAGATACTAACGATTGTTGGGCGCTGAGATACAAGATTCAGAATATGATTGACGTCAAGGAGATCGTATTCGACCCTCTTGAGACTTCCAACGTAATCACTGCTCCCTTGCCAAAACACGGCTATGATTGAAAGCATTTTTGTTCATTTAATTCTCAAGTTGTATTTTCTTTGCTTATTCGAACAATTATTGTCATGTCAAAACTTTGTTATTTCATTAATACATTACACATGTTTGTCTTGAATTAATTTGTTTTCACTATGCTTGAACTTATTTATACTTCCTTTTCGTGATATTCAACTCTCGATTAAAAGCTATAAGCCTTAGAGGGATGATGATGAAAATGATACCACAATCTCTACAGTATGCTCTTGAACAGATCCCACTGATGATGTACATGCATTGTTTCAAATCCCAAAATAGTGGAGTTATAAGGAAGATAATCCCTAGTCAACCCCTTTGAGCCAAAGAAGTAGGAGTTTTTCTTTCACACAAATTAAAACCCTTAATCACAACCTGGGGCAGGGTAGTTTTCTCAATTAATCCAGGTGCGGATTTAGTCGCAATCTGCCGCTTCGTACACAATGAATGACATCGAAGACGTCCTTACAAAACAAAAGACAGTGATGGTTCTGTATAATTGTCAAGACAGACAGTCATTATTTCTCGAAATAAAAGCCCATTAAGTCAAAACTTATGAAGGAGACTTAAAAAAAAAAGGGGGCATCCCGCTGACTATAACCACAAAAAGAAACAGTTCAGAAAAAAGAAGGGATAACAAAATCAGAAAAAGAAAGAGGTCCTATAAATCCTCAACAAAAAAAAGATTACAAAAATGACTGCCTATTCAAAATAAACTTTGAGTATCCGAACCATCACTGGAACATCAAGGACAGAGGCCAGACTCAATTGGGAGCTGAACGCACAATTAACTGAGCATAGGACTGAAGGAAATCACGAAGAACGGCTGGGTACAAATAAATTTTGAGCCTTTATCCTTTGTTTCTTAAACCATGAACCAGGCCACGTTATAACCCTTAAAAGTCATAGCTGAAGCATGGGTTAGTTTTAGAGCATATTGTTACAAAGGTATCCTGACTCCTGTAAGACTTGTTACGAATCCTGAGTTGATATCACATTCTTGCAAATTTTGTTTTACTACACAAAACACATTTTTCAATTTTTTTTTGTCAAGACAGACATGAGTTTTGCATTCTCTAAATGACATTGTTTGCATATGACTAATTGTTTGACAGTAGAGAAATCCGCACAATGGATATTCAATGAACAGACATCTTCCCAATGGACATAATCACCTCAGCGGGAAAAACACTTCCAATAACAGGTCTTCCATAAGCAAGGGGCATGACATGATGTCTAACACACATGGGGAAGTCTCTCTGAAAGTGCCAAATAACCAGGGGCAGATCTCCATCTGAATCGCTTGGGGCATTACGCACGCATTCCAGCAACAAATCATGTGCCGTCAAGAAAACACTTTTGACAGTACTACAGCACAACACTATGGACAGTAACAACTCCCTACATCCTGAGAGAATGGACATAGTCGGAAAATAATACGCATGAACAAAGAACCGCTAGGTTGATTGGCCTAGGAAAAAAAATTAGGGATAAAAACAAAAATTTGTACACCCGGCAAGTCGAAAACCTGAAAAGGCGGCTTGGGCAAAAAAGGGTATCCGAGTGGACTGAAAATTTGAAAAGACAGTTCAGGCAAAAGTTATGGATTAAAGTGTATGACTATGTCCCGTCATCTTGTCACTTGCCTATCAGTAGAAGACTTATCATTCTGATCGGCAGTTACCAAGCACCTCATGAGTTGGGATAACACTCAAGTTATCCATAAAGCCCTTGCAGGTACTTTCTCTAGCAAGTACAGGGGCAGAAAAGTCGTGATGCAAAGTAATTGTCGTATCCTCAGCATGCGTCCCAGTAACTTCTACACTCCCCACAGAGTAGAGGTAACCAAAGCTTTGACACCGGCTTCCCCAAACAGGAGTTACTATCACCATCCAGGTTCCTTCAGAAAACTGACATCTATATTCCCCGACTGAATTTCATAATCACAAGCGGGTGATAAAGTTTTCTCCCAAGCAGAGTTTATTTCTCTGAATACGGAAGCTCATCCCCAACAGAGTTATTCCCTGCAGATTTATTCTCAAGCAGAGTCTCTCCCCCGGCAGAATATTCGTAAACAAGGAGCAAATCTCCAACATAGTCATCTTTGTTCACCATCCCCAGTAGAAGTAGAAGAACCATGGTTTTCTACAACGGTCAAGAATGTTATTTCCAATACTCCCCAGCAGCAGTCAGGGATTTATTTTCCCAGACTCAGATATGTCACAATAGCATCTTGTGTTCATACATTATGACATGCGCACACATATTGCATAACAGCATAATCTCATTTATTTTGAGAACATCATCACACAATGCATTTCATGCATCACATATAATTAATCCTGTACCTTTTCAAGAAATATGGTTATCATCAACAATTTCCAGCAGGTCCAAGATTAGCTCCTGAAACTAAACAGAGTAATCATTTGCGCGACAAAATGCAGCTTTACACGGGTTTGTCACGAAGCAATCTTACACGAATTTCTCTTATATATAACTCCACACGGGTTTATCGTGAAAAATCTTACATGGGTCCCTTCTCATACATTTCCATATAAAGTTTCACACGAACTCATCATGAAGTAGCCCTACAATCCAGGTTCCTTCCCATAAGCCCTACTATCCAGGATTTCATCTTGAAGTAACCCTACTATACAGGTTCCTTACCATAAGCCTTACTATCCAGGCTTTCATCCCGAAGTAACCCTACTATCCAGGTTCCTTCCCATAAGCCCTACTATCCAGGCTATCATCCCAAAGTAACCCTATTATCCAGGTTCCTCCCCATAAGCCCTACGATCCAGGCTTTCATCTCGAAGCAACCCTATTATCCAGGTTCCTTCCCATAAGCCCTACTATCCAGGCTTTCATCCCGAAGTAACCCTATTATCCAGGTTCCTTCCCATAAGACCTATTATCCAGGCTTTCTTCTCGAAGCAACCCTACTATCCAGGTTCTTTCCCATAAGCCCTATTATCCAGGCTTTCATCCTGAAGTAACCCTACTATCCAGGTTCCTTCCCATATGCCCTACTATCCAGGCTTACATCTCGAAGCAGCCCTACTATCCAGGTACCTTCCCATAAGCCCTACTATTCAGGCTTTCATCCCGAAGTAACCCATCTATACAGGTTCCTTCCCAAAAGCACTATTATCCAGGCTTTCATCCAGAAGTAACCCTACTATCCAGGTTCCTTCCCATAAGCCCTACTTTCCAGGCTTTCGTCCCAAAGTAACCCTACTATCCAAGTTCCTCCCCATAAGCCCTACTATCCAGGCTTTCATCTCGAAGCAACCCTATTATCCAAGTTCCTTCCCATAAGCCCTACTATCCAGGCTTCCATCCTGAAGTAACCCTACTATCCAGGTTCCTTCCCATAATCCCTACTATCCAGGCTTTCTTCTCGAAGCAACCCTACTATCCAGGTTCCTTCCCATAAGCCCTACTATCCAGGCATTCATCCTGAAGTAACCCTATTATCCAGGTTCCTTCCCATAAGCCCTACTATCCACGCTTTCAACTCGAAGCAGCCCTACTATCCAGGTTCCTTCCCATAAGCCCTACTATGCAGGCTTTCATCCCGAAGTAACCCATATATCCAGGTTCCTTACCATAAGCACTATTATCCAGGATTTCATCCCGAAGTAACCCTACTATCCAGGTTCCTTCCCATAAGCCCTATTATCCAGGCTTTCATCCTGAAGTAACCCTACTATCCAGGTTCCTTCCCATAAGCCCTACTATCCAGGCTTTCATCCCAAAGTAACCCTACTATCCAGGTTCCTTCCCATAAGCCCTACTATCCAGGCTTTAATCCTGAAGTAACCCTACTATCCAGGTTCCTTCCCATAAGCCCTACTATTCATGCTTTCATCTTGAGGTAACCCTACTATCCAGGTTCCTTCCCATAAGCCCTATTATTCAGGCTTTCATCCCGAAGTAACCCTACTATCCAGGTTCCTTCCCATAATCTCTATTATCCATGCTTTCATCTTGAGGTAACCCTACTATCCAGGTTCCTTCCTATAAGCCCTATTATCCAGGCTTTCATCTTGAGGTAACCCTACTATCCAGGTTCCTTCCTATAAGCCCTACTATCCATGTTTTCATCTTGAAGTAACCTTACTATCCAGGTTCCTTCCCATAAACCCTACTATCCAGGCTTTCATCTTGAGGTAACCCTACTATCCAGGTTCCTTCCCAAAAGCCCTACTATCCAGGATTTCATCTTGAAGTAACCCTACTATCCAGGTTCCTTCCCGTAAGCCCTACTATCCATGTTTTCATCTTGAAGTAACCCTATGACCCAGGTTCCTTCCCATAAGCCTTACTATCCAGGCTTTCATCTCTAAGTAACCCTACGACCCAGGTTCCTTCTCTCTTATCTCCAGACAGCAGTTTACAACACTGTAAGACCTGGACCCGGCCAGAAACGGTCGATTTCGCATTTCCCTAGTAAGTTGTTGTACAGCCTGGACCCTGACCAGATATATAGCTCACTTTGGTTTCATCAATCAAGAGTTAATTCCCCAGTATAGTAATGGACTACTGAAACTTCTAGACTCTATTCCCCAGGACATAAATCAACAATCCCTGGTGAAGTCTTCCTCAACAGCAGGTACAAGAATTCTCGCAAAGGAATCACTTATGCAACCGGCATCTCTTATGGATGGCATCTTTAATCCCATCTCCAAATATTCACTGTCGACTTCCAAATGGCATCTTTAAGCCCATTCCCAATATCACCAATCGGTATTACTTCATGCGAGTGCAAATTTATGGGCACTTTAGTGTTCAATCATCTTCTACCTTCAGATCACGAAAGGCAGACCAGCCAATCTACATCCTCAGGTTTAAGAAGATTGAGTAGGGGCATTTGTTGTACCCCAAAATTTTCCCTCTCATTTTAATCAACATATGCTCATTGAAATCCTCAATCTGCTCAAGAATGCCCAAGGATTGATCAGGCAAATGCTCTCCTAAGACAATGAGCCTCAAAATAGGGTTTCCATTTTCATCAAGATGGATGAACTACAAAGGTATCAAATCTTTTACATGGTCTTAATATGATCTCAAAATAATCCATGTCAAGTTTCATGCCTCGCACAAGGAGTTTGCTCAGTCAACTGCTCAAATGCCTGAAAATCAACTATACTAGGGAAAAAGTCAATTGTGGCGCACATACAGTCAAACTTCAAGATTTTTGGTCAACATCAACATTTTGAAGTAATATCCATAATTTGATCAAGGGTTGATCATGATTCCTCAAGGAATACCCCAAATTCATCAAAACTCAAAAGTTGCAAAATTAGGGTTTCTATAGGAAAAGTCAACCAAACTTTGACCAAGCATAACTTTCTCATAATTTATCAGAAATTCCCCAACCAAGGCTCATTTTGAAGAGGATTCAATTCCCTACAACTCATATTCAGACCTCAAGTTCAAAAATGCACTCATGAAAAGATATGAATTTAGACATTACAAGTCATTTTAAAAATTCAACAAAAACACTTTTTGGGTCTAAGCTTTTTACATGAATATGGAAGATCCAATTGAGGTGAAACCAAAAGGTTTGTTTAGAGGACCTCTTAAGCTTTCTAAAAAGTCCTAGAACACCCTCTTAGGATCAAAATTGAAAGAGATGTTCATTTTCAAAGTTGGTCATTTTTGGAAATTTGCACAAAGTCAACCATGCCCAAAATGCATTTTTCTTCAAGTGGGCCCAACTTTTTATGCTTGTATCTTGTTCCTAAATGGTCCATGACCCATGAACCACTCCATGCCTCATTAAATTATTTATTGTGATTTTATTCATTTAAAATTCAAATAAAATCAAATAAAATCAAAATAAATCATGTAATTTGCTTTTGGAATGATTTATGCATTGAATGAAGATGATATATACTGGCATATCAATATCAAATCATGCAAGGTGTGATTGGAGCAAGAATGGCATGATTTAGCTTATTTTGGAAACAAATAATGCAAGGATTAATCAAAATCTTTTCTCCATAATTATTCAAGATTTAAGCCGTTTTTGTTGACCTAATACAGTCTAATACATATACACAATGCAGCCAAGGCAAAAGGACGAGGTTTTGGTCGTGAAAAGCATCAGAACAAAATTGGGTTTTTGCCAAAAAAAGTTAGAATCAGATTTCATTCCACAGGACCATTCAAGGTGATTAAAAGCCATAAATTAATTCCTGGGCGTGTAGTGAAGCTATCCCAATCACTCTCAAGCCATAAAACACCCAGAATGGCAAGGTACGGGACTAGTTCTTTCCATTTTCTCTTGATTCTCGATTACATGTGTATGCGCGTTTTCAATGAGGTTTGATCATGCATTCATGTTTATTATAAGGTTTTGATGCTATCTGAATGATTTAATTGAGTTTTAAGTGCAGGAATAGCCTAACGCCATTGTTAGGGTTTCAAGGTCCTAAATTGGGGACTCCCTATAAAGGCAAAATTAGACCAAATCGTGGGCACCAATGAACCCAGGGCACAATTTCTGACTGTCCTATGCCCTTAGTTAGAATTTATTTGGCTCTCATTGCATTTTAAATTGTTGCAGGTTTGTAGCTATGGATAAAAACTGTCACTACAGCCTTTAGTGACAGTTTTATCCGTAGGTAAAGGGTTGGCATGAAAGATAACACTCTGAGGAAAGAGACGACGAGGTGGCTGACTCCCACTGGCCGGTTTTGAATCTCGCGGGTTTTCTTATGGAACTGACCCTTAATTTAATATAATGTGTTTATGTTATTATATTGACAAATGAACAAGCTAGCGCAGTTGGTCAAAGGAGAGAGGTATGAAGCTAATGTCCTGGGTTCGATCCTAAGCGTGAGCTTTTGCATTTTTTCCATTATTTCTTCATAGGATCCAGCGTGCACTACCCATGAAAGCCAACGTACACCCTCCAAATCTAGCCAGTGGATCATCCTTAGATCCATATCTAGCGCCCAGTGGAGAGCAGCGCACGGTGGACCTACCAGATCTGAATGCACTGAATCACACGCAGTTGTTTGGGCTGGCATCTTGGGCCCAAAGAAAATTAGTAATACACCCTGTGGTTACTCAACAATACTAGGCCCAAATCATTCTTTTTAATTTCTTTTTTTGTGTTATTTATTTATTTAATCATTTTATACAACAAAAAAATCTTTTTTATTAAATCAAAAAACAACAAAAATCTTTTTTTTATTAAAAATATAAAATCACAAAAAATATAGAATTAGGTTTTTTAAATCAATTTTATTGAAAATAAATTAGATTAATTAGATTCACTTGATTGTTTCTTTAATTAATTTTAAATAGAAAATTAGGTCTAGTTTGTAATTAAATTATTTTTTCAATAAAAAAATACACAAAAATATTTTTTTAATTAATTAGGTTCTTTTAGGCTTCTGATTTAATCTCGTATTTAATTCGTCGCGCGCACCTTTATTTTCTTTTAATTCAAATTATTGTAACTGTTTCAAGTTTGTAATAGATTAATTAGGATTTCAATTTCCACATCTTTATTTTCAGTCAAATATTTGTGTATCTGCCCTAAATCCTTGTAATAGTTAGGACTTTAATTTCCCGCACTCTTTAATTTCCGCAACTATTAAACTGCTAGATGTATGGATATTAGGATTATATGCGAAAGATAAATCAACGATTAAAAGGCAGATAACCCTAATTGTGAAAAGATAATTAACTGAAAAAAGCACACTTGCACATGCTCACTCCTAGGGTTTGCCCCACTCTGGTTGCTTTCGGTAAACGGTCATGAAGCATAGGGAATTTTAGTGGTCGTCCTATAGTCCCAAAAGATAAAAAATGACCCATTCGGATGTTGCCTCAGAAAGATCTTTAGGACTTTAGGGTAATTACTAAAGTTCCCTAACCATTGCTTTTGTGACCGTACTTGTCCTTTCGAATGTCCCTCAAAACTCCAACGATAGGGCTACCTACTCCTTAATAGTAGGATAGCGCTATCTAAAGGAAACGAGAATGAACAATCTTTTTTCTTGTAGGTAGAATCTCTTAAGTACTTGTACAAAACAAAAAAACTTTTTCATAAACACTTTTTAAAACAGTTTTCAAAAACGACTTCGTCACACTCTTAAGGAAAGATACAAGGGTTATCACGAAGTTAAACAAAAACTTTTCAAAACACACAAGAAATTTCAAAATGAGCACGTACCTAAGAGTCCGTGGAAAACCACAGATAGAAAGGGTGCTAACACCTTCCCTTTCTATAATCTACCCCCCGTACTCAGAAACACTCGAAAAAGGTTTTTTATGTTCTTTTTCCTTTCCTTTGTTGGATGAAATAAAAGTTGGTGGCGACTCTTGCTTACCGTAACATTTGCGAATACAAAACATAAACTAGTATAATAGACGGTTCTGCCACCATATCACAGTTAGTAAACAAAAAATACACATATACAAGATACACAATTCAAGGTGCTTGGTGATCCCTCAAGAGCAAACTTAAAGATAGGAGAGAGTATAAGAGATAACCAACCCTAATGTGTGATCTTGATGCATTGTGATGATATGCAGTGACGAGGGATCTCAGGGGCAATAATTGGGGTATAACACCAATCCCTTTGTTGATGCCGACCGCCGGGTTGATGTTTGTTTGTTTCACCAACTCGTGAATTGATGCCAACCCCCGCATTAATGTTTGTTTGTTCAACCAACCCCCATGTTGATGCTAACCCCCACATTAATGTTTATTTGTTTGAGCAACCTTCAGGTTGATGTTTGTTTGTTCGACCAACCCCGTGTTAATGCCAACCCCTGGATTGATGTTTGTTTATTCGACTAACCCCCATTTTAATGCCAACTGTAACACCCTAAACCCAACAATAAATTATCATATAATTTAATTATAAATACAACCACATAGAGTGTCACACAAATCAAAATAAAATCCTGCTCCATAGCCTGGTTTCATAAATTCATATTAAACATGTAATCGCATGCTCAATTCCATTTTAAAGTATCATCGTAGTGGAAATATCATCAATAATTATGGAAGCTAAGGTAAGTAATGACATTTGGTCTCAAACTCCAACTTTAATCACAAAATAAGAAAGTTAAATTCAACTCACTCAACATTCTTAAGAACGATCAACAATAAAATTAGTCTTATGACTTCAACATAAGCATATCATAAAATTAAAACAAGTTTTCCCAACCCGATGTTACATAATAAGAGCAATATGCTACTAAATAAAATGCTAAACTAAGAAGAAACTCCATGAGTTAGCTTCCACTTACTTCAGTAATGCTACTTTTGAGTATCAGCAAGATGCCGATGTAAAGGCAACATTCGAATGGAAGGGGTGACAATACACTTCAATAATTAGTGGTGGAAAATAATTAGAAGTAGATTCACTAACAACAAGCACGCACTAATTCATTCAACATCAACCTATCAAGTATTCTCATCCATACAACATAACACCAAAAATAATCATTGAATGCAACACAAATGAAGATATACTCGAAAACTGACTCCACATGCATATGGTACCAAATTATGAATACTCAGGTTCATTTCACTTCATGATCCCCACCATAGGATCGATTCTCTATTAAAAATAGAGCACATCAAAATCTCTACCATCACCATAGGTAACTCTTCACTAATTCCCGGTAATAGGAATTAGATACTCGCACCTGATCCACCACCATCAGATTGAGGCTCACAAAAGAGAACCAACATTCAGACAACATGAATGTATGGACTCTAAACATGCAACAACAACACATACACATTGACCCCTCTTCTAACCGCGTATGCCACCAACAACATCAGCCGCATCAAAATATCAAGCATATATTTGAACAAGCAACATCATTAACAACATCATCATAACATCATACACCATACCCAACATTAATAAATATTACTACAACCAACAACATCAACTTTAGAAACTCAACATATGCGTATTCATAAACATACAATCATGTTATTTCATAATATCATAAATATTTCATTATGATAACACAACGAGTAGCTAATTGATCTCACACAACCTCATTAACATGCATACTTTAGACACCTCACTATCACTCAATTAGCTTCTGGACATTATGGGTCGAATCCTAGGTCCTATGGGTCGACTCCAAGCTCTTATGGATTAACTCCCAACTCTTATGGGTCGACTCCCAATGTACAAAATTGAAAATAAATTTTTATGTTGGTTTTAAGTCGACTTCCAACACGTATGGGTCGACTCCCACTATTATTTTTGCAAAAAAAAAATTGTTTTTAAACTATCCAAACACTATCTTATGTTCCAACAATTTATTTTACAGAAATCTATCAAATAAATCTAATTTCCTATTGTTATAGCATCCTAAACTCATCATTTACTCCACGGTTTCATGAATCAACAACATATTACAACAAATTCATCATGTTCATTATCCCTAAATCATAATTAACACACTTAAGGTCACAACCTTCAAACATCAATCAATGTCATAATATCATCAACAATATCAAAATTGATTTTATGCATACATAGGGTACACCAATTTCACACCAATTTCATCATACATCAACAATTATAACACAAAAATATGAATTGAGATTTAGAACACACAATCCTAAGGAGGTTAAGGATCCCTCCATCTACCCCACATGTTTTAATACCCATTCGATAAGCACATTACTCCCCTTACCTCAAATCCTAGCAATTGATGAAATCCTCTCTTAACTTCCCTTCTTCCACCTCTAGCAAATTTGCCTCTTTTGCTCCAACTTCCAATAACATGTACTGCCACTCTCAGGTTCTCCAAATTCCTATTTTATTCCAAAAACCTATTTCCTTCTAATTAGGCTCTTCCCTTTTTACCCTTAACTAATCCTTATATTGCTCCTACTACTCCCCCTCCTCTTACTTCAATTTTATTTTATTATAATTATCCTAAATATTATCCTCTTATTTAAATTTATAAAACAAAGTTATTATTCTACCTATTAAAATAACTCTAAATTATTTCTTTCACCCATTATTATTTTACCATGCCCCTAATTCAAGGACTCACACCCAAAAACCAAACAACAATTAAATACATCATAAAGAGACATAATTAATTCAATAAAATACGGTAAAATATTCTATACGCAAAACAAAGTGTTACAACTCTCCCCCACTTACGAAATTTTTTCCCTTAAAAATTACAAAAAAGAAATAGAATCAGATATGACTCTCTCACATGCTCTTCACGCTCCCAAGTCATGCTCCCACTAGCTGGTCCGCCCCACACCACCTTCACCAAGGTAATCTCTTTAGCACACAATTGCTTCATTTCCAGATCCAATATATGTATGAGTGATGTATCCATAGTCATGTTGTATCTCAGATGTTGTACCCTAAAATTTGCCCTCCCATTTTCTTCAAGACATTTTTCTAGGGTTCTCATTTGCTCAAAACTACTCAAGAGTGGACTGGTCAAAACCACCTCCTAAGCAAGGGTCATCAACTTGGGTTTGGTGCTTCTCAAATAAAATTGGTTTGAAAGGGTCTCAAATGACTTTTATGGTTCATCATAGGTCCTCAACAATGCTCATGTCAAGTTTCAAGCCTTGTATCACAAATTTGTCCAGTCAATTGCTCACATGACTGAAAATCAACTACATTGAGTAAAAAGTCAATTGTGGTCAACATATAGTCAAACTTCAAGATTTTTCGTCAACATCAACATTTTGAGGTGATATTCATCATTTTATCAAGGGTTGATCATAATTCCTCAAGAAAAGCCCTCAAATCATCAAAGGTAAAAGGTTGCCAAAATTAGGGTTTTGATTGAGGATGATTGATCATTGACTTTTGGCCTAGTGCATGACCTAATGGCTTAAAGCATGACCTTAAGAACTCAAATACAACATCTTGACCTAATTACATGGATCAAAACATTTCCAAAGATGCAAGTGTTTGATAGTTGAAGAAATTTAATCAGTTGATGAAAAGTCAACAGTCACTCAAAAAGTCAAACTTTGACTTTTTGGTCAACGTTGGAATTCAAAAGTCAAGAATCATCAAGATATTAAAAACTATCAAACTTGATTATCAAGAGTCAAAAAGTCAACAAAAGTAAAAAATTTGGAAAATTTTCTAACACTTAGAAAAACTCTAAGTGTTTTTGTTCTTAACAAAAGTCCTAACTTCATAGCCATTTTTCACTAAGATCCAAGTTGATTCAAAGAAAAGTTTGAACATGAAAGTTGTAGGGATTGATGAATTCTACAACTTTTTCAATGAGGGTTAATTTCCAAAAAGTGCTTGGATTAAGATATATGAGCCCATGAAGTTGTGGTATTTTTTTATCCAACACTTAGAAAATTTTTCAACAAGTTTTGATTAGTTTTTTATCCCAACTTCATGGCAATTTTTCACCAAGATCCCAATTGATTTAGCCAAAACTCACAACATGAAAGTTGTAGACAATGTTTCAAGCTTTCTAAAATGTCCAATAACACAATTTTATAATGCTTGAGCTAGAAGTTTCGAAGAGATGAAGTTGGGTATCTAAGGTTTCATTATAGGTCTTTTTGTGACAAGTTCATAATCAAATCTTCAAGCCATGCTGCATAATCTTACTTTTCAGGCCTTAAATCTCTATATCTATCTATAACTAGAGGATTACACATACTTTTGAGCCATGATCCAAGTGATTAAAGCTTTATCCAATCCATTTCGCCATTTAAGGGAGAAATGTTACATTTCCATTCTTGTAAAGCAAGCTTTAATTACAAAGTCAACTTCTTGAGCTCCCAACTTGTTACTTATGAGTGAAAGCAATATCTAACATTAGAAGTAACCTCTCCACACCCAAAAAACTACAGATCATGCTTGTACTTGAACCTTGGAACCATATAATTTCACCCAACTTGATTTTTCACTTTACCAAGCCATAAATTGTTATCTTGCAAACCTGGTTACTTGAGGCTCCCAAACCTCTTGCCTATAAATAAAAGGGAGCATTTACAAGCCAAATGATGAATGAATAAGTCTGCAAACACTCCCAAACTCACAATCACCAAGAAAACTCCATTGTTGCACATTTAAAGCTTCCAACATCCAACTCCAAATCCACTCATGCATTTTCCTTTTTAATCATTCAAACACTTCATATACATCATATATAACTCATTCATACCACTGTTTCCTCAATGTAACATCATCTTCATCATCCACCATCTTTAAATTTCAACCTTGCAACTTGACTTGAGTAGATCGTTTCAGCCACTCTCAAAGAAAAGTAAGTATTGCAATACACTCCTCAAGGTCCCAGCAAGTTAAAACAATCATCATCTTGCTTCTGGAAGTGCTTGAAGAAGCGTTGGACTTTCTCCAACTTGGTACATTTCTCAAACTTTGAACTCCTTATTTAGGCATTCTTTGTGCATACATTCTAAAGATAAAATGTAGATATCATGTCTATGAAGCTAACCATATCTTTAGTTTTTGTTTTAATGGATTGTGTGATGAGAATTTTGGAACTGAAAATTCTGAAATATTAGGTGTTGTACCCCAAAATTTTCCCTACCATTCTATTCAAGACATGCTCATTGAGGTCCCCAATTGCTCAAGGATGACCAAGAATTGACCATACAAATTCCCCTCCTAAGAAATGGATTTCCATCTAAGGTTTCATTTCTCACAAAGAATTTAGGTTCATAAAAGATTCAAATGATTTACAGGGCACCATACGCCTCAGCATAATGGCATAGCCGAAAGAAAGAAAAGAAGTGTACGGAACATGACGAGGTGTAGGTCGAAATCTAAGAATATTTCTAAGAGATTTTGGGATGAAGCAGCTTCGACAATAGTATGAATTCTAATTAGATACCTACCGAAGCAGTGTTAGTTGGGAATTTCAATTACACAAGTCTTGACTAATTGACACTATGATCAAAGAAAGAATAGTTCGAAAGAAAGTATGAGGAGGCTTTTATGAAGTCTTCGATTGATGAAGAGCTAGTAAAGAGCTTTGAAGGGTTCGTTTTTGAATTATTGGAAAAATAAGATGTAAGTGCCCTGGCTGGAGAGTTGGCTTCATTTGTAAAACAAATAAGAAAACAAGTTTACCCAGATTCCCTCTGTTGTTTTAATATGTGGTGTTGAAGAAGTTCAACATCTGGACCAACATGTTATG
The DNA here is from genome assembly GCA_948472305.1 of Vicia faba. NCBI lineage: Eukaryota > Viridiplantae > Streptophyta > Magnoliopsida > Fabales > Fabaceae > Vicia > Vicia faba. Next base: position 1,246,623,870 of record OX451741.1, read on the forward strand.
TAAGATGTCACAACATCAGCGTATGACATCGCGCCTGAAATTAAGTACTGATTAAGTAACTATGTTATATGTTGAATGTTTGTAACAGCTGTGACTTGTAACCTAACTGTTCTAAGTAATATAAATTATGAAAGAGGTTATTTGTTGTGTTGAAAAAGTTCAACATCTAGGAAAACATGTTAGATGTAATGTCATGACATCTGACTTGACATCACGTCAACAGAATTGATAATTCAGTTACAGTTCTGGTACTTAAATACTCTGAGAATATATGTGGCGTTTCTTATGGAGGATCTGAAGATCAATCAAGAATCAGTCAGAATATTTGAAGAAAATACTGTTTCTAAATATGGAGATATTTTAGGAACTAGAAGATTGAAGACCTTGATTATAGGAGAAGTTTGCTGCTGAGTTGTAACGGCAAGGAGAAAAACTTGCTGAGTTGGGTAATAGGTTATAAATAGCAGATTGTAACCTAGGGTTTGTTATACGCACATAATGTAACTTTGGGGGTTTTTTGTTAGGTAAACCTGTCGGTCTGTGGCAAGGTTACCATGTATGTAACTCGAAACCTGTAGGTAAGAGTTTGAGTGTCCTTGGATGAAGCTATGAAGCAAGTCTAAGCATTTTTGCATTACTCCATATTCATTGTAATGGAGGAAACCAAGTGGGAGGGCACTTCTTCTTGAGTAGGAGTAAGACTTCTGTTGCTGCGGCAATAGGAATGGAAACTGGTAGGTTTCTATCTATGAGTTCCTAGGTATAGGTTGCACTGGGTAGATGATTAAGTGAAGGATGGGAACTTGTGTAGTTTAGTCCTGAATTAATATTGCTGATAGTGGATCTTATTCCTGGCTTGGTATGCCCCCAGAGTAGGTGTGTTTCACCGAACTGGGTCAACAACTGATTTGTGTTTTTACCTTCAACAATTTATGATTCTGTCTGCTATATATCAAGGTAAAACTGTAATGCTGTAACAGATGATGTCTCAGAACATGTTAAGACATCATGCTGATATCTGTGCAGAAGAAACAGAACTGTAAAGGATGTTCGCTCTCTAGTGATCATGTGAAACAGATGAACAGAACTAGGTACATCGTTGTTCTATCCTCTGCACCTTCAAAGTATATCTGGCACAACTTGGTTAAACTGTGCTTCTGTTTCTCTTCAGTACTGAATCACAAAAAAATTGGGTATCTACCTTGCAGTGTATTTATTATGTCATATCAGATGTCTAGACATTGAGTATAACATCTGAATTCTGGCATACACCAGAATTTCAATTGGTATCAAAGCAGGCATCATGTTCTGTTTCTGGATGAGATCCATGGGTGATACTTTCTGGTATTTGCAAGGTCGATCTTAGTACTGAAGATTGCAACCTGGAATGGTTTGTTATTTCCCTGAATGGTCCCTTGAAGTGGGAGGATGGACTATTCTTGACAGGAACTGTGTGTACCTGTCTTTGGTGATTGGCATTTGGCCTGGTTGTGTGGTAGCTGCTCTAGGTTTGATTTATTTTCAAACCTAGGATGTGTGTACGCCTGAAGTTGTGTGCTAGGTTTGTACCATAGTCAAACTTGATCTATTTTTGAAGACTAGTTTGGTGGAGTGTGTGTGCAAAGATTGAGTTGTATTATGTTCTTCCGCTGCATAATACTTGGCAAAACTCAAGCTCTGATGTGTTTCCCCTCTTATGGATTGAAGACTACTGTAATCTATTGAAGATGTCACAGATACTTGAGCCCTCTCAAGTCCACTCATGAAGACGTTCTACGATGCTACTAGTTGAAAAGCATATGTTTTGGGTGTCAAACAAAGGGATACTTTTGTTTGAAACCTACTCCTGACCTGGAAGAGGAGACATCTGTGTGTGCAAAGTTGACAATGGTAGAGTCAACTATGTCTGTGTGCGCACGAAGGCTACTTTTAGAAGTCAGAACTCTAGAAGTAGAGCTGGTTGAGATGTGACATTGTGCAATCCCCATTGGTAGGCTTATCAGGACTGAGCAGTTGTTCCCTGGAGTAATATGGTATGAAGAAAGACAAGCCCATTGGTTAATAAAAGTCAATGATGATGCAGCATTATTGCTCCTTCATAGAAGTAGATTGGGATCATGAGTCTTGTCATTTAAACATCATGATTTAAAGTGGAAGATCTTTCAAGAATATGAAGACTCAGAGTTTGGTAGGGATGTCATATGTCATGTCGAGACATTTGTGCACAATGCATGAATATTTTGTGTGGAGCTTCCATGACTGGTAGTTTGAGGGGGAGATTTGGTTAAACTCCTCACATTAGTTCAGCCTGGGGTTTAGCTGGCTGTTGACCTATGTCACATGGGTTCTGGGTGTTGTGTGACATATTTACAAGGAAGGATTCATCTCTCTCATTCCTAAGGATGAATCTGATCTGGTAGGAGTTTCAAATCTGTTGAGGTGAGTAGAGTTTGTTCAGAGAAAATTCTATTTACTTGAGTCAAGGGTGGCAACCTAGATATCTCAACTCCTTGGTCTCTCAAAGAAAGTGCTTGCAAGAAGAAGATATTAACACACAAAGAGTATGTCAAAGTATTCAAATAGTGAAAGTATCTTACAGGAAAATGGGAAGGATTTATGATCAATTGCTATTTGTGACAAGTACAAGCATTTAATTGATTATCCTTGGAGTTCAAGATAACTGATGTTCTGAAAGATGAGGGAACATTCCTTCTTCTAGACCCAGTGAAGAATCACAGGAAGAGTGATGCTTTAGAGCTATCTCTTTGATAACAGCAAAATCATTTGATCCTTGAAAAAGTTTCCTGGAAACGTGTTCAGACTTGAAGCTACAAGAAGAAGAAGACATCATAATCTTGATGATGATTACTTGGATCAGTCTGGTTCTGATCTAGGCAAGGAAGTAAATTAGAGAAGGAGATGAATTCAACAACTAGATGTTATAACATAATGTTGTGACATTTGGTTCAACATCAGAGTCCTAGTTGGTGAAGTGGCACATCAACTTAAGATAGGATGATCTACGAAGTTGAAGATTGGATACTTCAAAAATATTCTCTCTTTGCAGCTCTTTGGAGTTTTTGGGTGGAGAAGATGTTACATGTCCCTGTCTTAGTGTATCTAAGCCTCTTGTGATAAACATAGAAGATCAAATTTCAATTGGAAGATCAGAATATCTTTGGGATAAGTCTGATAAACAAGGAGATAATCAAACAGTGGCATTTGGTCTATCTCAGCAGTAAATTCAGAGAATCAAGACAATCAACATGTGGTAGCTAATTATGATCAAGAAAGTTTGATTCAGAGTATGAATGCGTTCAACCAGTATTGTTGAACAGAGGGTGCGCTCTTGAAGACATGAAGATGCGTCTTATGTTTTCCATTCATCAAGGAGTCTTATTTACTTTGAATCAGAAGTTGTCTTGAAGATCCAACTGAGTATTGAATGTGATCTACTTGTTTCCATGAAGAGAAGTGATTGTCCCTAACAGGGGGAGTATTGGTTTGTACGAAAAGTCTTCATCAAACTCGTAGGATATAAAGTATGGCACTTTATTAACTATTGGGATGATGTGTTCAAGACTAAAGAGGACTATGTCTGACCGAATGTCATTACATTGCCTAATAACATATGTTCCTAATTTCCTCTAAAACTACAGACAGGAGGAAAATTGGATGAAGTGTGGATTATTATTAATAAACCCATGTGTGTACAGTTGTATGACTCAGATGGAGTAACCATCCTCTTTGTGAAAATGGAATGGCTTCAAGCTGCTAATCTAAAAATAGCAGAATGTATGACGACATAGGATTTGAGCATGTTTTCATCTGCTAAGAAAACAGGGCGGTTGTGTCTCATTATGAAGCAGTTTAGTGAGCTGGAATGTTTAGGTGATAACTTGTCATCTAATAAAGGTATTATACAACTGATGCAGAGTGTAATATGCCAACGATGTTTCTTGGAAAGGGGATCCTAAGACAAGGGAGTAGTATGCTCTAACAAAGACAAATGTCTGTTTTAGAAGGACATTCTGACATGGTCAAAGGGTCAAACCCAAGGGTAGGTACCTGCATTAAACCAGTCCTAGGGTACTGAAACTGTCAGAGTAAAGTACCAAGGTCGTTACTATCTATGCCAAAATTGCATTATTTATGAAGACTCTCTCTATTCCTTCTCTTCATCAGAGGGTTTCAGCAATATGAAGTTTGTTAGCATCTGGGAAAATTGTGCATGGGTATGGATCTGTATGGGCAGTCTTTGTCAAATTCTGGCCAAAAAGGGGGAGAAAGATAGGGACCCAGTCTCAGGCGAGACTCAGGTGACAGCAACAGACGACAATGTCCAGCGAGACTCAGGTGAAAGCAACATGATCCCTAAGTAAGTGACTTTGCTTGTGTCTTGTGTTCTGAGTTAAGAGGATAGTTGTGACTTGTGATCTGAGTTACATGATCACAAGTAATAATCTTGAGAAAAGAAATCCTCTTGGGGCATCGATGGTTTGGAGTTGCTCACAGTTGAAGATAGAGGTTTGTTGTTTGCTCAAAGGACATCAGCCTCTACAAAAGAAGATGTTAGACAAGATGTCATAACATCTCAACTGTGTTGTGGCCTGATCCCAAAATACAACTTGCACTTATTTGTTTTAGCCAAAATTTGCCAAAGGGGGAGATTGTAAGTGCCCTGGCTGGAGAGTTGGCTTCATTTGTAAAACAAATAAGAAATCAAGTTTACCCAGATTCCCTCTGTTGTTTTAATATGTGGTGTTGAAGAAGTTCAACATCTGGACCAACATGTTATGTAAGATGTCACAACATCAGCGTATGACATCGCGCCTGAAATTAAGTACTGATTAAGTAACTATGTTATATGTTGAATGTTTGTAACAGCTGTGACTTGTAACCTAACTATTCTAAGTAATCTAAATTATGAAAGAGGTTATTTGTTGTGTTGAAAAAGTTCAACATCTAGGAAAACATGTTAGATGTAATGTCATGACATCTGACTTGACATCACGTCAACAGAATTGATAATTCAGTTACAGTTCTGGTACTTAAATACTCTGAGAATATATGTGGCGTTTCTTATGGAGGATCTGAAGATCAATCAAGAATCAGTCAGAATATTTGAAGAAAATTCTGTTTCTAAATATGGAGATATTTTAGGAACTAGAAGATTGAAGACCTTGATTATAGGAGAAGTTTGCTGCTGAGTTGTAACGGCAAGGAGAAAAACTTGCTGAGTTGGGTAATAGGTTATAAATAGCAGATTGTAACCTAGGGTTTGTTATACGCACATAATGTAACTTTGGGGGTTTTTTGTTAGGTAAACCTGTCGGTCTGTGGCAAGGTTACCATGTATGTAACTCGAAACCTGTAGGTAAGAGTTTGAGTGTCCTTGGATGAAGCTATGAAGCAACTCTAAGCATTTTTGCATTACTCCATATTCATTGTAATGGAGGAAACCAAGTGGGAGGGCACTGCTTCTTGAGTAGGAGTAAGACTTCTGTTGCTGCGGCAATAGGAATGGAAACTGGTAGGTTTCTATCTAGGAGTTCCTAGGTATAGGTTGCACTGGGTAGATGATTAAGTGAAGGATGGGAACTTGTGTAGTTTAGTCCTAAATTAATATTGCTGATAGTGGATCTTATTCCTGGCTTGGTATGCCCCCAGAGTAGGTGTGTTTCACCGAACTGGGTCAACAACTGATTTGTGTTTTTACCTTCAACAATTTATGATTCTGTCTGCTATATATCAAGGTAAAACTGTAATGCTGTAACAGATGATGTCTCAGAACATGTTAAGACATCATGCTGATATCTGTGCAGAAGAAACAGAACTGTAAAGGATGTTCGCTCTCTAGTGATCATGTGAAACAGATGAACAGAACTAGGTACATCGTTGTTCTATCCTCTGCACCTTCAAAGTATATCTGGCACAGCTTGGTTAAACTGTGCTTCTGTTTCTCTTCAGTACTGAATCACAAAAAAATTGGGTATCTACCTTGCAGTGTATTTATTATGTCATATCAGATGTCTAGACATTTATTATAACATCTGAATTCTGGCATACACCAGAATTTCATAAGATATTCGAAGCATTTCAAGGGAAGGTATTTCAACTGTCATGTTGATTTGAATTGGTGCTTCGAAACAAAGAAGAATTTGAATTCAAAAGCTTTGAAGAAACACATGGAAGTTTGATGGTTCGGAGGACATGCAATCTTAGAACGTAGCGTGATTTCACAGATGGACTTATGGTCTAATCAACCAAATAAAAGTCATCTTAGAGTTTTTTGGATCAATGTGTTTCAGGCATGTACCTGAACAGGCGAGGAAAGAGTTGGATGATTGAAGTGAAGTCTAAGTGCTCATAAGTTATCATTCAATTGGTGCATACAAGCCGTATTCACCAATATAAGATAAATTGGTGATCAGTAAAGATGGGCTTTAAGACGAAAGCAAAAGGTGGGATTAGAGTCGAAGTTCAATTCGACAAGAATCAGACACCTGAACAACTTTTTTGAAGAAGATGAACAGAACGAAGCTTCGACAAGTTAATAGGAAGAGGTGATTCTTTGATTGGTCGAATTGAAGGAAAGGACATCGAAAAGGACAGAGCGAAGCTTCTACAAGTCCATATGAAGAGGTGATACTTTGATTGGTCGAATTGAAATAAAGGAGATCGAAAGGAACAAGAATTGTTTGATTAGGATGATGTTTCCAGAACAAGCAATTGATGTTGATGGTGACTTAATTGAAGAAGCCATGATGATGAAGCCTTGAGCAATTCTAATTGGAACTCAGATCCATCAAAAAGAATAATGCTTGGTGTGATGCGGTGGGAGAACTGACGTGAGGTTTTGCGTTTGTGTTCGCAAATGTTTCGGTTTAGCAAGAGTCGCCACCGACTTTTTATTTTATCCAAAGGAAAGGTCAAAAAGCACAGGAAAGACCTTAGAGATTATTTTTGGGTTCGGGGGGTAGATTATGAAAAGGGAAGGTGCTAGCACCCTTTTCATCCATGGTTTTTCATGGGCTCTTAGTTACTTGTTTTAGATCACTCGCTTTTTCTTTTCAATTGTTTGAAATGGTGCTTTTGTGTGTGGTTTTGAAAGTATTTTGAAAAGAGGCATTTGTTTAGGAAACCTTTGTAATGATTCTTGTTTGAATGTATACAAAGATGTATTGTCTTTTGAAAAATGTTTCAATGTTTGAAAGTTTGTTTTGGGAGATGTTTTGAAATTGTGTTGTGATGTGTGTTTGAAAATAGCAAGAATGTTTTGCAAGTTTGATCAAATAACTAGGAGCATCTACCTACCTACTCAAAGATCTTTCCTACACATTTTTAACCCGTTGACATTGTTGTTTTACCATTGCATTTGGTAAACAACCTTGTGTATGGATGTTAAACGGGAAAGGCGCGGGTCATCGTATTGACCATGATAGCAATAGTGCTAAGTATCTTTAGCAACTTTTGAGGGACTAGATCATTTTGTATAGGCAACCAAGATAGCATCATCAAGGGACTATGATCTTTTTGTTTTTGCTTTGATTTTTCCAAGATACTCAACATGCATATCATGGCCATTTTAAAGGCAACAAGTGGTTGAATACCCTAGGGGTGCTTGTGTGTATTGTGTTGTCATTTTCATGCATTTTGTCTTGTATTAGGTCTAGCTATTTGTTTGCTTTGGGATATTTTATACAAACCCTAATCTCTATCATGCATATTTGAAAGCTATAAATGCGTAAAAGTAATCTAAGCTATTACAACATTGATATGGGGAGGGGGATACACATTTGAATAGGGGATTATTTGTAAGAAATTAAAACCCTAAGATTATTACAACCAAATTGAATTTATTGTTCAAATAATAAATCAGACAATTATTTAAATATGCAACAATTAAATAAATATGCAATATATTATAAATATGCAAAAAAATGTTTTTGTATTATTTTTATGTATGTAAAAATAAACTATTTAATGCATTAAAAATAATAAAACAAAAGATCATTTTTATTAAGGGTGGGAACCCTAATTTGTTTTAAGAAAGTATATATATCAATAAGTATTTATTTATGTACAATAAAATGAATAAAAATATATACAAAATGTCAAAAAATAAAAATATGTTAGAAAAGTATTATTTAAGTATATAAATAATAAAAAAATAATATTTTTTTGTAGTATTTACAAGTTTTTTTTATTAAAAAAATAGATGTATATATTAAAGTAATTATTTTTATGTCTAAAAAAATAATAAAAAAAATAAAATAAAATGTGAAAATTAAATAAAATATTTTTGGTAATTTTTAAAGTTTAGAAAAATAAATTAAAGTCAGAAATTAAAAGAGAAATGAAAAATATACAAAAATAAATTAAATGGGCCAAGGGGGTGTGAGAAACAAATCAGGGGTGCAAAAAGTGAGAAATAGCCAGGCCCAGCCCAAGTCCAGCTTCATCTTCAACCTTGTGACAAAAACACGCGCCTGTATGTTCAAACTGGGAAATCCTGCATACATGCTCTAAAGCAAAAACTTGCAACATAAAAGTTATAGAGCATGATCATACGATTCTAACCATATAAAAAACTTAATCTAACTCTCAAAGACCAGAGAGAATTTCTATGGCCCTAATTTCTAACCTAGCTTTTTCAGAAAGTTCATCATTCAAATTCTCCCAACACAATTAACTTAAATGAAATCTATGCATATGTACAGCTTAAGGGTAATGAGTACTACATTTTTTATTCACAAACCTATGCCTAATGTTTCCTAAATAGAGAGATAGAAGTTTGAACAATACCTGCTTCAGTTGAACTCGAGTATGGCAATGTAGGGGTTTTTAGTGAGGCCTGAGATGCTTGGGAGCTTGCTTGAACTTCCTTTGACCTTCCCCAATACTTAGTTTGCTTTGAACTTGCTTGCATAAGCTTGTAGAAGTCAACCTGCACAATCAGAATTCAGAAATGGTGAAGTGTGTAAATGGAGTTACAGTCACTGGCCAATGGTTGGGAGAGCTTAGGTGGGTTGTATGGAGTGTGTTGGAAGAGGTTTGGGACAAAACGCATGAGTGGTTTGTGAGATGGAGGTGAAACTGCAGAAGCTGCCCTGTTTTGCAAGTTTTTGGTGTTTTGATGTTCAAGGGTGTTTGAGGACTGGATAGCTCGTGTTTCTGGCTCAATGGGATATGCAAAACTTGTTTGGAATGGTTGCCAAGCTTGGTTATAACAGATACAAGAGTTATGTGATTTTGGCAAGTTGACTTGTTTTTTAAGAAACGTGTGAAGTGACCAAGGACAAGCCTGTACAGGCTAGCTTCAAGCATGCACAAAGTTGTTGTACCTTTGCCTTAGTTTATGGACTTTGTTTGCTGCAAAAGAAAGGGCGCAATGCTCAAGAGAAACAAATATGCATAAAGTGAACTTTATCAAAATGACATTGTTAACTTTTTGCCATTTTTGGATTAATCCTTTGTATAATCTCCCATTGATCAGAACAATGCATTAATCCATTGAGTTTGCATTCAATTTTTGAGTGTGGAAGGGTTTAAGGGCCTGTATTTAAGTACAAGTAAAGTTGGACAAATTTTGCAACTTGTGTCAACATGTAAAATGCCATGGATCAAAGTGATAATTTCCAAAATTCAAACCTTCGATTCTCCCTAACCACAAATGATTTTGGATAGTTCTTGGACATTTTGGAAAGCTTGTAACATGCTATACAATCTATATTTGAAATGAATTTTGAGATTCCAAGTGGAACTATGTGAAAAATTTCCATGAAGATATGTCAAAATCCTGCCTAAACTAGGGCAAATTTTCACTAAGTTAATAGTTTCATGGACCCTTATTCCAAAAGTCATAACTTGAGATCCAAGCATCCTTTGGGAAAAATTTGTAAATAAAAGTTGTAGATTTTGTGGAGGACTACAACTTTCATGTTGGAAGTTTTGTTTGAATCCAATTGCATCATAGTGAAAATGTTTGGCAAAGTTGGGAAAAAATAAGAAAATTTTATAACTTAGAAAAATTCTAAGTTATGAAATTTTTCAATCTTAAACCCTAATTTGCAAAATTAAGTTTCTTGATGAACAAGTTTCATGTTTTGACACATCTTGATGAAAAATGACCCTTGGCACTTGATTTTGACCAAAAAGTCAAAGTTTGACTTTTCAGTGTACAAATTATTTTTGATCAGTTGACTGAAAAATTCATCTGTCAATCCAATGCTTTTGAGATCTTTAGAACCTTGTGAATAGGTCAAGATAATGCAATTTAGTACTTGAATCCATGCTTGAACCCAATTTGCCATTGGCTAGGTCAAAAATCAGAAATTGCCCTTCTGCAGTCAAAACCCTAAAAATGACCATTTTGCCCTTTTGATGATCTAATCAAATTTCTTGAGGAGTTGTGGTCCAAACTTGATAAAATGGTTCATATGAGTCTATAATGTTGATATGGATCAAAAATTAGGAGGTTTGACTGTAAATTGGCCACATTTGACTTTTTCCCAATACAGCTGATTTCTAGGTCAACTGTCCAATTGACTGGGAAAAAATTTGATTCAAGGCTTGAAACTTGGCATGAGCAATCTTATAAGTCCAACATGAAGTATGAAAGTAACTTTGAGAATTGGAAGTCCAAAAATCCTTGTGCAAACTCAAACCCTAATTGCAGGTCATTAGTTCAAGGAGATGTCTTGAGCAGAGCAAACCCTAATCCTGTCTAGAGTCCAAAGAGTCTTGTGAGGGGAAATCTTGGTAAAATGAGAGGTAAAATTTTGGGGTACAACAGCTGCCCCTGTTCAATCTTCTTGAACCTGAAGAGTTAGATTGGCGAATTTTGCCTTTCGTGACTCGAAGGTAAAAGATGATTGGACACTAGAGTGCCCATAAATTTGCACTCGTCAAAATATGGTTGAGGAAATGGGTTTAAAGATTCCATTTGGAGATGGTTGAATCTTGCTGGAGATGGGCTTAAAAGATGCCATCCAAGACTGTTTGTTGAGAATCAGGAGAATGAACATCAGAATGATATCCGTATCTGGAACGTATCTGAGTTATATTTGGAAATTGAATTAGTACGCGCAAGGGAATGGCGTCCGTGTCTGGAGCGTATCCGAGCTGTAACTGTATTTAATTCTTGAAAGAATATCAGAATGACTACCATGTCTGGAGTGTATCTGTATTGTATCTGAATCTGAAATCTGAATAAGCAACAGAATGACATCCGTGTCTGGAGCATCTCTGGGCTGGGAAAAAGTATGAATGAGTGACAAAATGGCAACCGTGTCTGGTGCGTATCTGGACTGTATCTAAAGTTGAGATCTGTATGAGTAGCAGAATGACTTCCGTGTCTGGAGTGTATCCTTACTTTGAAATTGATAGTTGAATCTGAATGAGAAATATAATGGCTTCCACGTCTGGAGCGTATCTAATCTGTATCTGATTGTTGAAGTCTGAATGAGTGACAGAATGACATCCGTGTATGGAGCGTATCCGTACTGTATCTTGACTTTGAATTCTGAATGAGTAATAGAATAATCTCCGTGTCTGGGGTGTATCCATACTATATCTGAATAAGAGATTTGAATGGGTAACAGAATGACTTCCATGTCTTGGAGTGTATCTGTATTGTATCTTAAATCTTTGAATATTCGTTAAAGATAGCTTTTAATCTTATCCTGAAAAGGGTAGAATGTTAGTTGAAACACAGAGTTATGTTGCATGAAATGTATGATGCAATAAAATGTGCTTTATCAATGTTTATGATATATGAATGTAATGTATGTGCATATAAGCTGATTAGTTGTATTGCTGAGGAAAATAAATCCTTGATAGTTGGAGATAATAAAATCCTTCACTGCTGCCAGGGAAAATAAATCCTTGATAGCTGGAGATAATAAAATCCTTGATTGCTGCCGGGGAAAATAAATCCTTGACCGACGCTGGGGATTCCAAAAATCTTTGATTGCTGAAGATGAGAACTCCTTGGATCACTGTTGGGGATAGAAGATCCTTGGCAACTTGTGGGGATGAACAAGAACTTTGACAACTTCTGTAGGGATGTGAGAATCCTTCCTTACTTTCCTGGTGATAGGGGTCCTTCAAGTCTGCTGAGAAACCTGCTTGGGGAATCCTGAGAACTTTGATGACTGTAGCTGGGGGAGTATACCAATGGGAACCCTTACTCGTCTGGGAAATAGGGAAATTATGATGACCTCTAATGGGGATTAGATGAAAGAAAACCTTGCTCCTCTGGAGAATAAGGAAGACTTTAATGGCTTCTGCGGAGAATAAGAATGAGGAACTTCAATCTTCTGGGGAACTGAAACCTTGGGGGCTTCACTGGAGAAGTGAGAATGAGAATATTCGATCTGTAGGGGATTAAAAATTCTAACAAACTCGTGCTGGGGAGTCATGAAGGCTCTGGCAACTTTATTGGGGAATCCATACTGAGAATCTTCAATCCGTTAGGGGAAAATAAATCCCTGGGGCCTTCAAATTTAAGAATGAGAGTCTTCATTCTGTTGGGGAGTAAACTCTGTGGGGAATAATTACACTTCTGGGGAGATCAGGACTCTGAGGGAAGAGGTTTATTCCTGTTTTGGAAAAAGCTTAGGAGCTTGGGTTGTATGCCAATCCACCGGGGAATCATCTTTAGTTGGGGATAAAAGTCAACTGTCATCTGGTTGATTCACATATTTTAAGACAACTTGCTGGGGAATCTGGAGAAACTGGATGGTTTCTGCTGTGGATTGGTAGTTGGAAATTTTACTTCGCTGGGGAAGAAGGTTTCATCTTTGCTGGGGAATTATGACCCACAGTTTTGCTCTGTTGAGGATTTTAACTCTGATGAGAATTAAAGGTTTGAAAATATGACTCCGCCGGGGATTGGGAGTTTGAAGTTCGGATTCTGGCGAGGATTTTGAAATTGTAATTCTGCTGGGGATATGCATTTCAAGGTTTTAGCTCCGTTGGGGACCTAGATGATGTACTGCAGGGGATTTCTCTTGGAATAGCCTAAAGACATTTTCCTATCCTTTCAACCTGTCAGTAATTATTCTTTCACATTTCGTTTATTTGTAAACAGTGATTATATTCAAATGCATATGCTCATTTAATAAATCATTGGACGTTCTCAAATAAAACACAAGTGTAAAAAAGAAAAGGCAAATAGCTTTCTGCACTTTGAAGTATCTTTGTATTAACTTTGTGTAAGTATTTTGTACAAAGGAGACAGACATCCTAGTAAGAGAATGTTGTCGTAAAAATTGAGAAAAGTTTATACAAAGAAAGATGGCTATGTGTAAAAATTCTATGAGGGTCCCATTCTGCTATAGCCTTCGTAACTCTGGATATCTTGTCCATTCGTTGCTTCATTCGACGATGATTGGATTGATCAGAAACCTGGAGTTTTTCTGGTGAAGAGATTGTCCTTAAAGTGATCTGACGAGACATAGTCATACGCTTTAATTCCCTAACTTTTTCCTGGACCGCCCTTTTGGGTTTTCGGTCCACCGGGAAACCCTTTTTTGCCCAAGTCTCCCTTTCGGGTTTTCAACTTGCCGGGTGTATAGATTTTTTTTATTTATCCCTAATTTTTGCCTTAACCGCCCTTTCGGGTTTTCGATTCACCGGGATGCCCATTTTTGCCCAAGTCGCCCTTTCGGGTTTTCAACTTGCCGGGTCATTTATGCGTAGTATCTTTTGACTATGTCTGCGTTCGCAGGGTGCGGCAAGTCATCGCCATCCATGGTGGTTAATATCATTGCCCCACCAGAAAAGATGTTTTTGATCACAAATGGTCCTTCGTAGGTAGGAGTCCAATTTCCCCTGGGATCACTTTGCGGCAAGATGATCCGCTTGATTACAAGATCCCAGACTTGATATGTCTGGCGCCTGACTTTCTTGTTGAAAGCCTTGATCATTCGTTTCTGATACGCCTGACCATGGCAAATAGCAGTAAGTCGTTTCTCGTCAATCAAGTTAAGTTGATCAAGTCGGGTCTGAATCCAATCGTCTTCACTCAAACCAGCATCCTTCATGATTCTCAAGGAGGGAATCTGAACCTCGATAGATAAAACAACTTCCATGTTGTATACCAAAGAAAAGGGTGTTGCCCCAGTTGAAGTGTGTGTCGTGGTACGGTACCCGTGCAGAGCAAACGATAACATCTCATGCCAATCCTTGTAGGTGACTGTCATCTTTTGAATGATCTTCTTGATATTTTTGTTTGCAACTTCGACATCAACGTTCATCTTCAGTCGGTAGGGAGATGAATTATGATGTTGAATCTGGAACTGTTTGCACAGGGCGGTGATCATAGTGTTGTTCAGGTTTGTACCGTTGTCAATGATGATTCTGTCAGGGATGCCGTACCGGCAAATGAGGTTCTTCTTGATGAAGCGGGCAACCACATTCTTTGTAACGGATGCGAAGGACGCTGCTTAGACCCACTTGGTAAAGTAATCAATAGCCACCAGGATGAAGCGGTGTTCATTGGATGTTGTAGGCTTGATCTATCCAATCATGTCGATTCCCCACATAGCGAATGGCCAAGGAGCTGTTAAGACGTTGAGAGGAACTGGAGTTATATGTACCTTGTCAGCATAGATTTGACATTTGTGACAAGTACGGGAATGTTGATGGTAATCAACTTCCATAGTAAACCAGTAATAGCCTGCCCGTAGAATCTTCTTAGCCATCGTATGTCCGCTTGAGTGAGTTCCAAAGTTACCATTGTGCAATTCGGCCATGATCTGCTCAGCTTCAACCTTGTCCACATAATGGAGTAGAATGCAATCATGATTACACTTGTATATGATACCATTGCTTAGGAAGAACTTGGCAGAGAATCTCCTTAAGAACTTTTTGTCGTTGACTGAAGCTCCTTCAGGGTATTCTTGTGCTTCGAGATACCTTTTGACATCATGAAACCAAGGTCGGTCCACTACTTCTTCGGTATTAATCTCGTGACAATGTGCAGGTTCGTCCATCCGTTCAATGGTGATTTGGGGAGCCTCATTATCCCAGTTAAGTTTAAACATGGATGACATTGTAGCTAGAGCATCCGCTAGTTGATTCTCTTCTCGCGGAAAATGCTCGAAGGTGATCTGCTCGAAATATGGTAACAATGTCAAGACATGTTCTTTGTAAGGGATGAGGTTTGGATGTTTGGTATCCCACTCTCCTTTGATCTGACTGATGACCAAAGCGGAGTCCCCAAATACAATCAATGATTTGATTCCCAAGTCAATAGCAGCCTTGAGACCAAAGATACAAGCTTCATACTCGGCCATGTTGTTGGTGCAGCTGGAGCACAGTCTGGCAGTGAAAGGTGTATGGCAACCTTTTCGAGAGATAAGTACCACACCGATACCGTTGCCAAGTGCGTTGGAGGCACCATCAAAATACAGAGTCCATCGGGATCCTTGTTCAGGTCTGTCATACAGTCTGTTTTCTTCAATGTTGCTCAATGTCATGATATCCTCGTCGGGGAAGTCGAATCTCATGGATTGGTAATCTTCGACAGCTTGATGATCCAGATGATCGGCTAGTACACTCCCCTTTATAGCTTTTTGGGTCGTGTACTGTATATCGTACTCCGTGAGGATCATCTGCCATCTAGCGATTCTTCCGGATAGAGTAGGCTTTTCAAAGATGTACTTAATCGGATCCATCTTAGAGATCAGCAAAGTGGTATGTGTCAACATATACTGCCTTAGCCGGCGAGCAGCCCATACCAAAGCGCAACAAGTTTTCTCGAGCAGTGAGTAGCGAGTCTCACAGTTGGTAAACTTTTTGCTAAGGTAATAAATGTCATGCTCTTTTCGGACAGACTCGTCATGTTGGCCCAGTACGCACCCTATTGAATTCTCCAGGACAGTCAGATACATGATTAACGGCCTTCCTTCGACGGGTGGCATCAAGATAGGAGGTTCCAGCAAATACTCCTTGATTTTATCGAAAGCAACTTGACAATCATCATTCCATTTAACCACCATATCTTTCTTCAACAGCTTGAAGATTGGTTCACAGGTAGATGTTAGGTGAGAAATGAACCTTGCAATGTAGTTTAGGCGTCCCAAGAAACCTCTAACCTCCTTTTCAGTGCGAGGGGCAGGAATTTCTTGTATAGCTTTGACTTTGGCAGGATCAACTTCGATGCCTTTGTTACTGACGATGAATCCCAAGAGTTTACCGGACCTGGCTCTGAAAGTGCACTTGTTAGGGTTCAGTCTGAGCTTGTACTCTTTCAACTTGACAAACAGCTTTTGCAGATGGTCGAGGTGTTCTTCTTCTGTTTGTGAACGGGCTATCATGTCGTCTACGTAGACCTCTATCTCATGATGTACCATGTCATGAAACAAAGCTACCATGGCACGTTGATAGGTTGCCCCGAAATTCTTCAGTCCGAATGACATCACTTTATAACAGAACGTACCCCACTGTGTAACAAAAGTAGTTTTCTCCATGTCTTCAGGGGCCATTTTGATCTGGTTGTATCCTGAAAATCCATCCATGAAAGAAAATACCTTGTGCTGAGCTATATTGTCAACCAAGATGTCAATGTGCAGTAGTGGAAAGTCATCTTTAGGGCTAGCCCTGTTTAAGTCTCTCTAATCCACGCACATTCTGACCTTGCCGTCCTTCTTAGGCACAGGCGCAATGTTAGCAACCCATTGTGGATAGGAAGTAACAACAAGAAAGCCAGCATTGAACTGCTTCATCACTTCAGCTTTGATCTTTTCAGACATGTCGGGCCTCATGCGGCGAACCTTCTGTTTAACTGGTGGACAGTCTTCTCTTGTAGGGAGACGGTGAACCACAATATCTGTATCAAGTCCCGGCATGTCTTCGGAGGACCAGGCGAAGATTTCAACATATTCATTCAACAACTGAACTAAGCGCTCTTTGACACTTGGCTCCAGGTTGGCACCCATTCCAATTTCTTTTCTGTCTTCCTCTGTTCCGAAGTTGATAGTCTCTAACAACTCCTCATGAGGTAGAATAGCCCTTTCCTCCTGTTGCAGTAGTCTAGCCAACTCTCCAGACACTTCACAGTCTTCATCACCTTCGTACTCGGCATGGTAGACTAGATCTTCAGAGTCACTGAAGGCCATAGCAGAATTGTTACCCATGGAATCTGGAATGGATGGGTACCTGCATTGGTGACTGTGTGTGTGTAAGGGATAGCCACCTTTAAACAAATAAAATGTAAAAATAAAGAAAATAAACACAAAAGTTTATATATGAAAACGTCCATGATTCATTAAAAATGGCATATGAAGATGAAAAATCAAACCCTTATAAATGGACCGATGTACCTCGGGTAAGGCACATGGTTAAAAGTGTACGAATTGTTTAGGAATTATTACAAACCAACAGAAATGTTCGAAAGATAAATTACTGATTGATGAAAGTAATGGGAATAAAGTCCTTTGCCTCCCAATTGCACAAGCCTCCTTCAACGGTAGGGAAAATCCAGTCTTCTAGGTTACTCTCCTCTTCACCATCCTCCAAAGCACTGACTCTATGATGAGTGATCTTCACTGGTGGCCCTCCAGCCCGGGAGCGACGCACAGCCTTCTGACTAGCAGCAGTGAAACCCAAGCCGAACTTATCTGTCTTGTAAGGAAAATCAGGAAATTGACCCCATACTGTGCTTCCTCCTTCCTTAATCACAGCCTTCGCATCTTTGAGGGATGACATCCAAGACACAGGTTTGGTAATGATGGGTACAGAAGGCACTACTGCAATTTCCTGAGCTACCTCCTCAAAATACTGAAAGGGGGTTTCGATGAATTCACCGTCCAATTCCATATAGCGGAAAGAATTAAGATGGCTTATCATGTATTCCTCTTCACCGCGAACTGTCACGATTTTCCCCTGGACAGGGTACTTAAGCTTCTGATGCAGAGTAGATGTAACGGCTCCAACATGATGAATCCAGGGTCTTCCCAACAAGCAAAAGTAGGAGGGACGGATGTCCATGACATAGAATGTGGAATTGAAGGTTTCAGTACCCACTTTAATCGAGATGTCCACCTCCCCGTGGACCATCCGCTTAGAACCATCAAAGGCTCTGACAATGATGTTGTTGGGCTTCAAAATTAGACCTTCACAATCTAGTCTATCCAATGCCTTCTTTGGTAAGACATTCAGCGATGAACCAGTGTCCACCAGAACGTGTGCCATAGTAGTCCCTCTGTATTTTACCGAGACATGCAGGGCGTCATTATGCTTTCTCCCTTTGATGGTTAGATCGGCATCGGAGAACCCTAAACCGTTGTATGCTGTTAGGCTAGCTACACATTCTTGAAACTGATCCGCGGAGGTTTCCTGGGGCACATGGGCCGTCTTTAAGAATCTGATCAGAGCTTTGGCATGAGCTTCAGAACAGAGCAAAAGGGCCAGCATAGAGATTTTTGAAGGGGTTTGCCCCAGTTGTTCTACGACATCATAGTCTCTTTTCTTAATTATTTTCAAAATCTCCTCCATTTCCTTTTGAGTGGTCACGTGGATAACCAAAGGTTGAGCCCTCGTCCTGACGGGCGCTTCTTGGATCCCCTTACCTTTATCAGCAGCAACAGCAGAGGGTAAAACTACGGGAGTAACAATTTCTTCAATAACTGGAGTTCGCACAGATATATTGACCGGCACAGGAGTAACCTTAGGAGCATTTAAGGGTCCGAAGATTGCCCTTAGAGGAGCAATCTCCGGAGAGAAAATTCTTCCGATGCGGGTGACTTTACTCGTCCCAGCAATATTTCCTATGTCAGGATTCTCTTCATCGGAACTTTCTTCAACTAATTCAATCTGCTTAACACCGTGGTAGAAGATTTCTCCTCCATAATTCCACGGTATTGATTTGTTGGACTTGTATGGGATAGGCCCCGACATAGTTATCTTCAGAGGTACAATCTTTGGATCAGATGTAATCTTAACAGGTCTTTTAGAGACCTTGGAAAGATTGGCGGAAATGGTAATTATAGCAACATCGTTGACAGGAGTTAGAGTAACAGGAGTTTTCTCAAAGAGGATTTCTTGATTATCCATTAGGCGTTGGATGCCTAACTTCAACAGCGGACAGTCGGATTGTAAGGACGAACAAAGGTAGCAATCTTTTTCACAGCCCGGGAAAATCCCGGCTTTCAACAAATTCATCTTGATTATTGGTAACAGAGTCATCAAATCATCAACAGCAACCACAAAAGATCCTCTTCAACAACATGGACATTGTGACCATGTTTTGGCATTGGAGCAGATATCACATTAGGCTTTTCAGGGGCGTCGAATTCCACCTCTTTAGCATCTATCAAGTCTTTGATCTTATTTTTGAGGGCCCAACAATTGCTGGTGTCATGCCCCAAGCTATCGGAATGGTAAGCACACTTTGCATTTGCATGGTAGTAGGGAGAAGATGTATTCGGATTCTTCGACGCCTCTTTCAAGCTTGCAAGGTTTAACTTCAACAGATGAGGGAGAACCTGAGCAGGTTTCATATTGATCCGGGTGAATTGCCGTGCAGGCCTTTCCACTCTTGCTTGGTTGGTTCTGAATTGATTGTTTATAGGCTGATCAGTCACAAACTTCTGAATCATTACAGCCCCCACCGCTGGCCGACGCTCAACTCTTCCTTGACTCCTTTGGGAGTAGACAGCTGATACCTCTTTCTTGGCTGGAAAGGTCTTCTTGATGGCAGCGGAAGCAGATGTATCCTTTTGAATTTTTCCGCTCTTGATTTCAGCTTCAACTCTTTCACCAGTCAGAATTAACTCAGTGAACCCTGCAGATGAACTTCCTATCAGGTGATTGAAGAATGGACCTGACAGAGTCCCCCAAAACATATCAACAAGCTCCCTCTCAGACAATGGTGGCTGCACCCTTCCCGCCAAGTCTCTCCATTTCTGGGCATACTCTTTGAAACCTTCGTTTGAGACCATGCCCATACTCTGTAATTGAGTACGGGTTGGTGCTAAATCCGCATTATATTGGTATTGTCTGTAGAAGGCAGCAGCCAAATCCTCCCAGTTGTGCACATCAGACCTCTCTAGCTGATAAAACCAATCTAATTGCATCCCCGAAAGACTGTCTTGGAAGAAATGAACCCACAGATCCTTATCAGAAGAATGAGGTTGGATCTTTCTGACGTAATACCGTAGGTGCATCTTTGGACAAGACAGACCTTCGTATTTAGCAAATGTAGGCACCTTGAATTTAGGGGGAATGACAATCCCAGAAACCAGCCCTAGATCTTCAAAGTCCATCCCAGGCACCCTTTTTACCTCCATAGCTGCCATACGCTCTTCCAGATTCTTGTATTTGTCGTCTGCAGGAGGGTACTGCTGCTCAGAATAGTCTTCATCCTCCTCCTCCTCTTCTTCTTCTTCTTCTTCTTCTTCTTCTTCCTTAGACTCAGTTGGTACTGCAGCTCCTTTACCTTTTCCAACCCCCTCATCAAATGTTGAGGGGAAATCCAGGACCCTTCTAGCTTGACCTTCAAATCTTCGACCCAAAGTAGCCACACCAACTCTTTTCTTTTTCTTTTTCTCCTTTTCCTTTTCCAGCAAGGTTTTGAGATCCTCCTGACCCTTTGCCAAGGTCATGAGTAGTTGTTGGAACTGTGAATTCTGCGCCTGTAAGTCTTTGACCGTCTGCTCTATATCCATCTTGCTGAAATAAACAGCAGAGAGATAAGGAAACCTGGTGTGAAGACCTGCTTATGCATATGATGAATGAGATGTATTCATGTAATGCATTCAAGGATTCAAAAATTCAAAGTTGTTTTAAACAAAAAGAACACACGTCATTTTAATAAGAAGAGTTTGTTAGTACAACAAATGCCCCATGAGCAAAATAATAATACAAAATTCTAATGTAAAAAGACGTTGCGCATCCTTTTTGGTGCTATGTAGGTGTTGAGAGTCTGCTCTTCGTGAAGTTGGCGAGTAAGATCCAAAACCTTCTTCTCACTGGCGTAGAATTGGGCTTCAAAAGTATCGCGTTCTCCCTTGAGCTGTATCCAACTCCTTTGAAATTCTTCAAGTGATGTTGGCATGTCAGGATGTAAGAGGGTGTATGGAACCTCTCCTTCCATAACAAGCTCTTTGATCACAGGAAGAATGTAGGGGTAAGGCATCATAAGACTTTGGGCGCAGGTTCATACCCACTTGAGGTAAGGCTCAAGGGGGATGGAATTCTTGTGTCCCAGTGTCTTATTGTCCACCTTGTTGGGCATCCTCCAAGCTCGGATAAACCTTTGTCAAAGTCCTTGAGCATCGTTGTCAAAGTCAAAAACCAAGTCTAGAATCAGCATGTCATGAGGGCCATCCTTTCGGGCATACCCAAACTGTCTCAGAGCCATGCAGGGGTTGTAGGTAATGCCTCCCCTAATGCCAAGTAATGGGACATTAGGGAATTCCCCACAATGATCAATGATGATGACATTTTCTCTAGACCGAGAACACCATTGAACATCAGAATGTGTAAGAGTCATCAATCGTTGAGACCACCTCAAGCCTTGCTCATTCTTCAAGACTGACTGGGGAAGGTGAGAAATAAACCACCTTGATAGAAGAGGAGTACAACACATGAGAACACCTCTTTTCCTCATTGTTCGTGTGTGAAATGAGTGGAGGATATCCCCAAGCAATGTAGGCACAGGATTCCGAGATATGAAAATCTTGACAGCATTCACATCTATAAGCTGATCAGGGTTTGGGAACAAGACCAACCCATAGATGAGAAGAGCCACGATCTCCTCAAAAGCTTGTAAATCCAATGAATTCCAACATTCTTGAGTTTTCTCAAACAAGAAATTTTCCAAGAAACCCTTGACACCACTTCTGGTTTCCCAATGACCTTTGACATCAGATGGTTGCAAGTGTAGGGCTTGAGCAACATCTTCAGGCTTTGGATCTCTTTCTGTACCGTTGTAGGGTAGTTGATGGAGAATAGGAATCCTCGGGAGTTGAGAAAATTCCTCCAAAGTAGGCACAAGCCAGTAATCAGGAAATGTGAAGCAGGGATGTAGGGGGTCAAAGAACTGGAAGAGAACTTTCACCATATCTTCTTCAATGTTGGAGTTGACCAAGTTGAGAAGTCGACCATGTCTTTTAGTGAAGGGATAATTCTCTAGAATCTTGGAAGTAAGCTCCTTGAGTTGAGGTGGAATTCTTACAAGGTTGACTTGAATGGTTTTCCTGCGAAGTGATTCCATTACCTACAAAACAGGAACAAAGATGAAGATCCAAATCCTTGAATTGGTTAGTGGATGCATATGATGCTTCATGATGTCCATGATGTTATGCACAAGTATATATGTACAAACAAATCATACAAGATCCTAGTTTCAGGCTTGCATGGGGTTTCATAGGTAAGTACCCTCTTGAAGTTTAGTTTGCTCAACCTGTCCTATAAATAGTAATCGGGTTCTAAGGAGCTCAATATCACTGGATTATTTTCTGTGTTCATTGTTTCAGTTTAGCCACTTTACTGGCGACCAAAATATTCCAAGAAAACAACCCTCAATGAGTGTAGTATCGAGTATCTACAACTTCGGACCGCACCAAAGCCGGTCATCTCACTACCCCTAAAAAGGCCAAGATGGTCAAGTAAAGGTTCTAAAAGTCCATTTGTGCTTCATGACATCACTCAGCGGCCTCGTATTCTCTTTGATTAACTCAAAGGCTACCGGTACCCACAAATATGTCGCACTAATATCGCTATTTCTTCAACCATGTCGGTATACCCCGCATAGTTTCCACAATGTATTGCTATTTACCTATGAATGTTTCCCAAATTCGGGTAGAGGATTTCAAACCCAAACAATAGAACCAAATATAAAGCAATCAAAGCAATCAAGATAAGCATGTAAAGGTGATCTAAACCCTAAGGTAACCACACTTTTAGTTTTTCCCCGCAGAGTCGCCAGTTCTGTGATGCGGTGGGAGAACTGACTTGAGGTTTTGCGTTTGTGTTCGCAAATGTTTTGATTTAGCAAGAGTCGCCACCGACTTTTTATTTTATCCAAAGGAAAGGTCAAAAAGCACATGAAAGACCTTAGAGATTGTTTTTGGGTTTGGGGGGTAGATTATGAAAAGGGAAGGTGATAGCACCCTTTTCATCCATGGTTTTTCATGGGCTCTTAGTTACTTGTTTTAGATCACTTGCTTTTGCTTTTCAATTGTTTGAAATGGTGCTTTTGTGTGTGGTGTTGAAAGTATTTTGAAAAGAGGCCTTTGTTTAGGCAACCTTTGTAATGATTCTTGTTTGAATGTATACAAAGATGTATTGTCTTTTGAAAAATGTTTCAATGTTTGAAAGTTTGTTTTGGGAGATGTTTTGAAATTGTGTTGTGATGTGTGTTTGGAAATAGCAAGGATGTTTTGCAAGTTTGATCAAATAACTAGGAGCATCTACCTACCTACTCAAAGATCTTTCCTACACATTTTTAACCCGTTGACATTGTTTTTTTACCATTGCATTTGGTAAACAACCTTGTGTGTGGATGTTAAACGGGACAGGCGTGGGTCATCGTATTGACCATGATAGCAATAGTGCTAAGTATCTTTAGCAACTTTTGAGGGACTAGATCATTTTGTATAGGCAACCAAGATAGCATCATCAAGGGACTATGATCTTTTTGTTTTTGCTTTGATTTTGCCAAGATACTCAACATGCATATCATGGCCATTTTAAAGGCAACAAGTGGATGAATACCCTAGCGGTGCTTGTGTGTATTGTGTTGTCATTTTCATGCATTTTGTCTTGTATTAGGTCTAGCTATTTGTTTGCTTTTGGATATTTCATACAAACCCTAATCTCTATCATGCACATTTGAAAGCTATAAATGCGTAAAAGTAATCTAAGCTATTACAACATTGATATGGGGAGGGGGATACACATTTGAATAGGAGATTATTTGCAAGAAATTAAAACCCTAAGATTATTACAACCAAATTGAATTTATTGTTCAAATAATAAATCAAACAAATATTTAAATATGCAACAATTAAATAAATATGCAATATATTATAAATATGCAAAAAAATATTTTTGTATTATTTTTATGTATGTAAAAATAAACTATTTAATGCATTAAAAATAATAAAACAAAAGTTCATTTTTATTAAGGGTGGGAACCCTAATTTGTTTTAAGAAAGTATATATATCAATAAGTATTTATTTATGTACAATAAAATGAATAAAAATATATACAAAATGTCAAAAAATAAAAATATGTTAGAAAAGTATTATTTAAGTATATAAATAATAAAAAAATAATAAAATAATATTTTTTTGTAGTATTTACAAGTTTTTTTATTAAGAAAATAGATGTATATATTAAATTAATTATTTTTATGTCTAAAAAAAAATAAAATAAATAAAATAAAATGTGAAAATTAAATAAAATATTTTTGGTAATTTTTAAAGTTCAAAAAAATAAAATAAAGTCAGAAATTAAAAGAGAAATGAAAAATATAGAAAAATAAATTAAATGGGCCAAGGGGGTGTGAGAAGCAAATCAGGGGTGCAAAAAGTGAGAAATAGCCAGACCCAGCCCAAGTCCAGCTTCGTCTTCAACCTTGTGACAAAAACGCGCGCCTGTATGTTCAAACTGGGAAATCCTGCAAACGTGCTCTAAAGCAAAAACTTGCAACATAAAAGTTATAGAGCATGATCATACGATTCTAACCATATGAAAAACTTAATCTAAATCTCAAAGACCAGAGAGAATTTCTTTGGCCCTAATTTCTAACCTAGCTTTTTCAGAAAGTTCATCATTCAAATTCTCCCAACACAGTTAACTTAAAGGAAATATATGCATATGTACATCTTAAGGGCAATGAGTACTACATTTTTTATTCATAAACCTATGCCTAATGTTTCCTAAATAGAGAGATAGAAGTTTGAAAAATACCTGCTTCAGTTGAACTCGAGTATGGCAATGTAGGGTTTTTTAGTGAGGTCTGAGATGCTTGGGAGCTTGCTTGAACTTCCTTTGACCTTCCCCAATACTTAGTTTGCTTTGAACTTGCTTGAATAAGCTTGTAGAAGTCAACCTGCACAATCAGAATTCAGAAATGGTGAAGTGTGTAAATGGAGTTACAGTCACTGGCCAATGGTTGGGAGAGCTTAGGTGGGTTGTATGGAGTGTGTTGGAAGAGGTTTGGGATAAAACGCACGAGTGGTTTGTGAGATGGAGGTGAAACTGCAAAAGCTGCCCTATTTTGCAAGTTTTTGGTGTTTTGATATTCAAGGGTGTTTGAGGACTTGATAGCTCGTGTTTCTGGCTCAATGGGATATGCAAAACTTGTTTGGAATGGTTGCCAAGCTTGGTTATAACAGATACAAGAGTTATGTGATTTTGGCAAGTTGACTTGTTTTTTAAGAAAAGTGTGAAGTGACCAAGGACAGGCCTGTACAGGCTAGCTTCAAGCATGCACAAAGTTGTTGTACCTTTGCCTTAGTTTATGGACTTTGTTTGCGGCAAAAGAAAGGGTGCAATGCTCAAGAGAAACAAATATGCATAAAGTGAACTTTATCAAAATGGCATTGTTAACTTTTTGCCATTTTTGGATTAATCCTTTGTATAATCTCCCATTGATCAGAACAATGCATTAACCCATTGATATTGCATTCAATTTTTGAGTGTGGAAGGGTTTAAGGGCCTGTATTCAAGTACATGCAAAGTTGGACAGATTTTGCAACTTGTGTCAACAAGAAAAACGCCATGGATCAAAGTGATAACTTCCCAAATTCAAACCTTTGCTTCTCCCTAACCACAAATAATTTTGGAGAGTTCTTTGACATTTGGGAAAGCTTGTAACATGCTCTACAATCTATCTTTGAAATGCATTTTGAGATTCCAAGTGGAACTATGTGAAAAATTGCCATGAAGATAGGTCAAAATGCTACCTAAACTAGTTCAAAATTTCACTAAGTTAAAAGTTTCATGGACCCTTATTCCAAAAATCATAACTTTAGATCCAAGAATCCTTTGGGAAAACTTTGCGAATCAAAGTTGTAGAATTTGTGGAGGAATACAACTTTCATGTTGGAAGTTTTGTTTGAATCCAATTGCATCATGGTGAAAATGTTGGGCAATGTTTGCAAAATTAAGTTTCTTGATGAACAAGTTTCATGTTTTGACACATCTTGATGAAAAATGACCCTTGGCACTTGATTTTGAACAAAAAGTCAAAGTTTGACTTTTCAGTGTACAATTGATTTTTGATCAGTTGACTGAAAAATTCACCTGTCAATCCAATGCTTTTGAGATCTTTTGATCCTTGTGAATAGGTCAAGATAATGCCATTGAGTCGTTGAATCCATTCTTGAACCCAATTTTCCATTGGCTAGGTCAAAAATCAAAAATTGCCCTTCTGTAGTCAAAACCCTAAAAATGACCATTTTGCCCTTTTGATGATCTGATCAAATTTCTTGAGGAGTTGTGGTCCAAACTTGATCAAATGGTTCATATGAGTCTATAATGTTGATATGGATAAAAAATTAGGAGGTTTGACTGTAAATTGGCCACAATTGACTTTTTCCCAATATAGTTGATTTTTAGGTCAACTGTCCAATTGACTGGGCAAAAATTTTATTCAAGGCTTGAAACTTGGCATGAACAATCTTATAAGTCCAACATGAAGTATGAAAGTCACTTTGAGCATTGGAAGTCAAAAAATCCCTGTGCAAACTCAAACCCTAATTTCAGGTCATCAGTGCAAGGAGATGTCTTGAGCAGAGCAAACCCTAATCCTGTCTAGAGTCCAAAGAGTCTTGTGAGGGGAAATCTTTGTAAAATGAGAGGGAAAATTTTGGGGTACAACACTTGGTAGCTGGTCGAAAGAATCAATTGATATGAAATGGAGATGCAAGTCGAAACGAACACCTAAAGGGATGAAACCTGTCCAGGTTCACTCAAAGTTCAAAATGGCATGAAATATCTCAGAATGGCAACTTTTCAAATTTGATGATTTTTCTTTTACAACCATAGTTAATGGCTAATTCATTCCATATGTGTTCATCACCCCGCCCTATAAATGCAAGGCCAAATCAGAACCAGAAAACAACAAAAAATTGTCTCAAAGAGTCACACGAAAATACTGCCTCAGAAAAACTCTCAAAAATCTCATAAGTTTTCAAAATTAAAAACCACCTTCTTAGGCCTTCTCAATCCAAACTAACACCAAAAGTATTCTCCTGAGACTTCCAGGAAGCTACCCAGGCTGTTACTCGAGCAATTCCATGGCTAGGGTTACAGATCGAAGCATCTTCGATTGGTAAGGATTTACAAAATCAAAATTGTATTTCCAGGCCATTTAAATACACATTGCTTGCATATTTACGCTGCTAATGTTGTTTTTGTTTGTATGAACATATCACATGTAAGATAACATGCAGGAATAACATCGTGCCATCGTTAGGGCACGATCTAAATTTGCTTTCGAACCTCATGATACAGGAAGTTTCAAGCCAAAACAACCCAGATTCGGACTCAAGGGGTTCGAATTAGAGGGAGGTTCTAGTCAAAGGGAAGAAACTTGGGTTCGATACACAGGTCATTTGTTTCATTTTTCTAACAATTGTCTTGCAGATCCAATGCTTGCAGATTCCACGCGTACACCATACACCACATGATCATAACCAATGGATCCTTGTCTGATCCAAATCTGAAGGCCTCAGACGTGTGCCTCACCATGAACCTTCAAAGAGCTCCCTCATTGAATCCAACACTAGTCTGGTCTTCTCCCTGGTTGGGATTTACAAAAATCCAAACCACACCCCCCGTTTACTTTTCCTACTAGGATCATCTTTATTTTCTCGTTTTGTTCATTTTATTTATTTATTTATTTTTATTTTAATCAATAAACAAATATAAAAATCACATAAAAATAGATTTAGGATTATTCTTAATTAAATTTTAATTTTGGTAAATTAATTAACTAATCACTTTAACATTTTTTAAAAATTAAATAGACTTAGGATTAATACATTTCTTAATAAAAACAGAAAAACAAAAGAAAGATTTTTCTTATACCTTAGGATTTTAGACGTATTTTCAATTCGTGCAAGTTAATTATCTTTCGTATTTTATTTTCATATTTTTGTAACTTCCCACTGGATGTAATAGAATTAATTAAGACTTTACATTTATTGTTTTCTTTATTTCCCTCCTAGTTTTGATCATGTAATTAATCCCCCTCCCCGAAGCCTTGTAATAGTTTAGGATTTACATTTCTGCGCTTTTAATTTCTGCAAACTATTAACTGTTAGTTGTATGCGTAATAGGATTGTATGGCAAGAATAACAAACAAACGCTAGCAAACCTAATGCAAAGATAAATAAATAAATATAACAAAATTTCACATGCGCACCTCTAGGGTACCCCACTTTGGTTGCCTTCGGAAAAAATAGTCACAACTCTCGAAACGTGAGAGATTTTAGTGGCTACCCTCCGGTTTAAAAGATCATAAGTCCCTCGATGACCCTCTCGATGTTGCCTCGGTAAAAATGATCTTAAAACCCTAGGGTAGTTACTAAGGTTTCTTGCCCAGTTGTCTTTGTGCTGTATAAACGTCCCTTCAAATATCCTTCAAACATCCAACGATTAGGCCTACCTACTCACTAATAGTAGGATAGCACTGTTTAAAGGAAAAGAGGAAAAGAACAACCTTTCGAGTAAAAGTAGATAGTTCCTAGATGCTATGCTCAAAACAAATTTTTACACTTACACAAAGCTTCTTTCAAAAACATTTTCAAAACGCTTTATCAACACTCTTAAGGACTGATACAAGAGTTATCATAAAGCAAACTGCCTTGATATTTGGAATTTAAATACTTTTCAAAAACACACAAAGGTATTTCAAAATGAGTTAAGTATCTAAGAGCCCATAGATAACTACGAATGGAAAGGGTGCTAACACCTTCCCTTTTCATAATCTACCCCCCTTACTCAGAAATAATCTCTAAAGGTATTTTTATGTTCTTCACCCTTTCCTTTGTTGGATAAAAGAAAAGTCGGTGGCGATTCTTGCTTACCCCAATATTTGCGAATACAAATGCAAAACCAGTATAATAGTCGGTTCTACCACCGTATCACAGAACTGGCGACTCTGCTGGGAGTTTATATAAAAGTGGGGTTACCTTAGAGCTTAGTTCATTTTAAATTTCTTTCATTGTGTGTTTTGTATTGCTTTACTTTTGATGGCTTGTTTGGGTTGTTACTAAAGATCCTACACCTGGATCTAGGGCACCTTATTAGGTAAGTAGCAATAAATCATGGAGGTTGTACAACATAGACCGATACGGACAAAGTGGTGGCTATGTTAGCGCGATACTCTAGATTGTACTAATGTTCCTTGTGTAAGTCAGGGATAACATTAGGCTTCCTCATAGTGTCATTAAGCTCCAACTGACCTTTAGAACCTTTAATTGACTCATCCTAGCCATTGGGAAGTAGTGAGATAGATGGCTTTGGTTCCGATCGAAGACTGCTTGATACTCGATGCTACACTCATTGAGACTGGACTTTCGGGATATTTTGGCAGCAATACTTTGGTGCTTGAGCTGAAACAATGCCTGACGGAAAGGTAAATAACATGAGACTCCTTAGAACCCGATTACTATTAATAGGACAGGTTGAGCCAACTGAACATTCAAGAGGGTACTTACCTTAAACCTCATGCGAGTCTTTAAACCTAAGGTCTATTATGTGACTTGCTTGTGTTTATCTGTGATTTAAGAATAATCATGACATCACAAACATCATGACATTCATATGTACTAACCATTTCAAGGACATGTGGATTTACCTCTTCGCTGTTTTGTAGGTTATGAATTATGGTCGCAGAAAAACCATCTGGATTAACTTCGCAGAATATCCTTCCAAACTCAAGGAATTGTTCTTAAAGTTCCAAAGGACTCATCATTCAACAAAATACATGGTCATTTGCTCAGTTTGGTTACCACCGGGTTTGGCGAAGTTTTGATGAGCGTCCTATTCCAGTTATTTGATCCCGAGCACCACTGCTTCACATTTCCAAATTATCAACTGGTGCCTACACTGGAAGAATTCTCTAAGCTACTTGGTCTACCTATACTGGAGCAAATACCTTTCACCGGTTTAGAACAAGATCCAACTTCTGAAAAGGTTGCCATAGCTTTGCACTTACAGCCATCTAATATTGAATCCAAATGGGAAAGAAGAAGCGGAGTTAAAGGCCTTCTTGCAAAATTTCTAACAGAGAAAGCTCAGATATTCTTGGACGTTATAAGTTACAATGCATTTAAAGATTTCTTATCTCTCTTGATCTATGGGTTGGTTCTGTTCCCTAATTCAAACCATTTTATAGATGTAAGTTCCATCAATATCTTGTTCACAATCCGGTTCCTACATTGTTCGAGGATATTCTACATTCTCTCCATACCCGTACTCTGAAGAAGCGAGGAACTCTTATGTGTTGCATCCCTTTTCTCTATAGGTGGTTTATTTTTCACCTTCCTCGATCAGTAATGCAGAATGATTTAGGCTTAAGGTGGAGTCAAAGATTAATGTCTCTCTCTCACTATGATATCCTTTGGTGTCCTCGCTCTCAAGAAGACATCTCTTTTATTAATTGCTGCGGAGAATTTTCCAATGTGCCACTCCTGGGCATTAGAGGAGGCATCACATGAAAACCTTCTTTAGCACTATGTCAATTTGGTTATGCACTGAGAGATGGTCCACCTGATATGCTCATTCAGGGTATTGTGTTCAACTACTCAAATGATCTGCAAAGTTATCGTCAAAGATTCGTCCGTGCTTGGGGCATGGTTAAAAATACTGATAGTAAGACTTTGGGGCGCAAGAACTCCATCCCTTTGGAAGCTTACCTCAAATGGGTACGAGCTCGAGCCCAAAGTCTTATAATTCCATAAGATGCCATCTTGTCGGTGATCTTGGAACCTATTGTTTAAGGGGACGAGTCTCGCATTATTTTCCATCATGATATGCCAACAAACTTAGAATAATTGCAAAAGTCTTGGATCCAGCTCAAGGAATAATGAGATACCTTTGAGACCCAATTCTATGCCAGTGAGAAGAAAGTGTTAGAACTGACGAAACAACTTCATGAAGAGCGGAATCTCAACGCCTACATCAACACCAAAATAAAGCGTCCATGGGAAACCTAGAAGTTTTAGAAGTTTTAATTGTTATTTCTTTGTAAACTTTGATTGCATTTGAAGTTACTAATAAAAAAAGTCTTTGTTTCTATTTTGATTAAAAGAGTTTAAATCCTACAAGGTCCTTGAAAACATTACATAAGCATATCATTCATATCATCATGTAAGCAGGTATTTCAAAACAGGTTTCTTATCTTTTCACTGTTTATTTTAGCAAAAAGAAATGGCTCTTGAACAAACAGTTAAGGATCTGCAAGCACAAAACGCTCAATTCCAGCAGATGGTCCTGGCTCTAGCTAAGGGACAGGAAGACCTGAAGGCTCTGATTCCCAAAGACAAGAAGAAGAAGATAAGAAACCAGTGGGTGTTCTGAATATGGGAAGGATATTCAGGGGACCAGCAAAGCAAGCTCTAGACTTCACAAATCCGTCAAACGATGGAGACAATCAGGAATAAGAGCCAAAAGAAGAAGACAACAACCGAGGGAATGATGAGGAAGAAGCTGATTACTCTGAAGAACAATATCCTCCTGCTGATGACAAATATAAACATCCGGAGGATCGTCTCAATGCTATGGAAATTTAGAGGGTACCTGGTCTGGATTTTAAAGAATTAGGGCTAGTTCCTGGAGTGGTCATCCCACCAAACTTCAAGGTTCCCACATTTGCTAAATATGACGGGGTTTCGTGTCCTAAGTTGCATCTAAGATCCTATGTCAGGAAGATTCAACCTCACATTACTAATAGGAATTTATGGGTGCATTTCTTCCAGGAAAGTCTATCAGAGACTCAATTGGAGTGGTTCTATCAGCTGGAGGGAACCAACATCGGCAACTGGGAGGATCTGGCTGCTGCTTTCTACAAGCAGGACCAATACAATGCTGACCTTGCTCCAACCCTTACACAACTTCAAAGCATGTTTATGGGTTTTAGCGAGGGCTTCAAAGATTATGCCCAGAAATGGAGATATCTTGCAGGAAGAGTCCAACTTCCTCTATCTGATAGAGAGTTGGTGGATATGTTCTTGGGAACTTTGTCTGGTCCATTTTTCAACCATTTGATCGGAAGCTCTTTAGCTGAGTTCACTGAGCTGATATTGACTAGTGAAAGAGTAGAATTCGGTATCAAGAGTGGTAAGATTAAAAGGGATGCATCTTCGGGCACAATGAAGAAACCCTTCACTGGGAAGAAAGAGGTTAGTGCTGCTTATGGCCAGAGAAACCAGGGTAAGACTGAACACCGTCCAATGGTGGGAGCGATGTTAATTTCTAATCCTACACCTTTTCAACAACAACATGGCAATAGGCGTATGATAAAGTTTCAAGAAAGGCAGTACACTAAGATTAATATGCCATTGTCTCAAGCGTTACAACATTTTCTAAAAGTGGAACTGATTACACTAAGGGATCTTCCTCAAAACCCTGATACCTCCTCTCATAAGTACAATCTGAAAGTGAAATGTGCCTACCATTCTAATAGTCCTGGGCACGACACCGAAAATTGTTGGTCTTAGAAAAACAAGATTCAAGATTTGATTAACAACAAGGAGATTTAATTTGACCCTCCTATGGCTCCCAATGTGATCACTGCTCCCATGCTGAATCATGGCCAAGATTGAGAGCATTTATTTTGAATTCTCAAATTGTAATTTCTTTTTATTGTTCGAACACTTTTTATGTCAAAATTTTTTATTCTATTAATGCATCACATATGTTTGTCTTGAGTTAATCCAATCATTTTCATTATATTGAAACTATACTTTTACTTCCTTTTTGTGATATTCAACTCTCGATTAAAAGCTTAAACCTTTTGAAGGAGGATGACGAAAAAGATACCACAATCTATACAGTACGCTTTTGAACAGACCTGGCTGACGATGTGCAGGCGTTCTTTCAGATCCTAAAATAGTGGAGTTATAAGGAGGATAATCCCTAGTCAACCCCTTTGAGCCTAAGAAGTAGGAGTTTTCTTTTTCATGCAAATTGAAACCCTTAATTATAACCTAGGGCAGGGTAGTTTCTTAGTTAATTCAATGGTGCATTCAATCGCAAGCTTTCCCTTCGTACATGACGAGTAGTGTCCGAGGTATCCTTCCAAATCAAAAGATGGTGATGGTTCCACATAATCATTAAAACATGCAGTCATTATCTCTCAAAAGAAAGGCCCGCTAAGTCAAAACCTATGAAGGAGACTTAAGAAAAAAACAGGGGCATCTCGCTGACTGTAATCACAAAAGAAACAGTTCAGATAAAAGGTAGGGATAATGAAATCAATAAAAGAGGTCGCTACAAATCCTCAACAAAAGTAAATATTACAAGAAATGACTTTAGTTCTCAAATAAACTTTCAGTATGCGAACCATCACCAGAATATCATGGAAAAGATTCCAGATTCAATTGGGGTCTAAACGCACAATTAACTGAGCATAGGACTGAAGAACATCACAAAGAACAGGTTGGGTAAAAATAAATTTCGAGCCTTTATCCTTTTTTTCTTAAACCGTGAAACAGGCCACGTTACAACCCTTAAAAGTCCTAGCTGAAGCTTGGGTTAGTTCAAAAGCATACTGTTACAAAAGGTATCCTGACTCCTGTAAGGTTTACTATAAATCTTGAGTTGAATTCATATTTTTACAAAATCTTGTTTGTTTATTACAAATGCATTTTTAAAACTTCAAGACAGACATAAGCTTTGCAATCCTTAAATGCCATTGTTTGCATATGACTATTCGTTCGGCAGCAGAGAAATTCACACGAGGGAAATTCAATGAACATAAATCCTCTCAATGGACAAAATCACCTAAGCTGGAAAGACATTTCCAGTAACAAGCCTTTCATAATCAAGGGGTATGACATGGTATCTTACTGATATGGGGGCAGTAGAGTCAAGATTCAAGGAATCTCTCAAAAGAGCTGAGTAGCCAGGGGAAGACCTCCATCTGAATCACTTGGGGCATTGAACAGGAAGGGCCACGTGCGATCAAGAAAACATTTTCTGGTAGTGCTGCAACACTTACTACTATGGACAATGACAATTTTCCGCACCCTGTGAATGTGGACATAGTCAGAAAATACTACGCATGAAAAAAGACCCGCTAGGTTGACTGGCCTAGGAAAAAGTAAGGGCATCCCGACGAACCAAAGGAGTTCGGGAAAAAATTATGGATATATAAATAAAATTGTACACCTGGAAAGTTGAAAACCTGAAAAGGCGGCTTGGGCAAAAAAGGGTATCCCGGTGGAATGAAAATATGAAAGGACAGTCCAAGCAAAAGTTAGGGATTAAAGCGTATGACTATGTACTGTCATCTCGTCACTTGTCTATCAGTAGAAGGCTTATCACCCTGATCAACATTTACTCAGGACTCCAGGAGTTGGGAAAACATTCAAACCATCCACAAAATCAATCCTGAGACCAGACAGATAACCTATCTGTGAACAAATGATTGTAGATCAATTCCCGAAACAAGACAGGGCGACTATCTACAAAACTAGGTTAGAGATTAATTCCTGAAACCAGACAGGGCAACTATCTCAACGACCAACAGAAACAGTTCCAGGTTAATTCTTGAAACCAGACAGGGAAACTATCTGTGAACAACTGATTATAAATCAATTCTCGAAACAAGACGAGGTGACTATCTACAAGACCAGGTTAGAGATTAACTCCTGAAACAGACAAGGCAACTATCTCAATGACCAACAAAATAAAGTTCCATATTAATTCCTGAAACCAGACAGGGAAACTATCTCAATGACCAACAAATATAGTTCTAAATTAATTACTGAAACTAGACAGGGAAACTATGTGTGAACAACTGATTATAGATCAATTCCCGAAACAAGACGGGGCGACAATCTACAAGACCAGGTTAGATATTAATTCTTGAAACTAGACAGGGCAA
This sequence comes from Vicia faba, assembly GCA_948472305.1. NCBI lineage: Eukaryota > Viridiplantae > Streptophyta > Magnoliopsida > Fabales > Fabaceae > Vicia > Vicia faba. The sequence goes on from OX451741.1 coordinate 1,246,658,954, forward strand.
CTATCTCAATGACCAACAAAAGCAAGTTCCATATTAATTCCTGAAACCAGACAGGGCAACTACCTGTGAACAACTGACTGTAGATCAATTCCCAAAACAAGATGGGGCGACTATCTACAAAACCAGGTTAGAGATTAATTCCTGAAACCAAATAAGGCAACTATCTCAATGACCAACAAAAGCAAGTTCCATATTAATTCCTGAAACCCGACAGGGCAACTATCTATGAACAATTGATTGTGGATCATTTCCTGAAACAAGACGGGATGACTATCCATACGACCAGATGAAGCAGCCTTACACATGCTCCTTCTAAATATTTCCAGATGCAACTTTACACGGGCTCATCCTGAAGCACTCTTACATGGATTCTGTTGTACCCCAAAATTTTCCCTCCCATATTCTTCAAGATTTGGCAAGATCAAGCTTCAAAATCTCTCAAGGGTTGCACAGTCCAATTGCCTCCTAACACAGTCAAAATTAGGGTTTTGGTTATGGCAAAGAAATTGAGATTTTAAAGGGTCTAATCAAGTCCCATATGCCCATAAACATTGTCAAGCATCCATATGTCAAGTTTCAAGACTCACAACATCAAATTGCACAGTCAAAAACCCTAAATGCTTCACAGTCAACTGCAGGGGCAAAATGGTCATTTGACAGTCAAAAGTCAAAATTTTTGGTCAACATCTTATTTTGAAGCCACAATCATCATTTGATCAATTCTTGATCATGATTCTCAAAGCATGGCTCAAAAAGTCTCAAGATGCAAAAGTTTCTATTTTTGAACAGCTGAAAAGTCAACTGCAAATTGACCAAGGCATAACTTCCTCATGGTTTATCAGAAAATTCCAATCCAAAGCTAATTTTGAAGAGAATGACATTTCCTACAACTCATCTTCACACTCCAAGTCCAAGAAATGCTCTCACAAAAAGTTATCAATTTCAAGATTATAGGTCATTTTCAAAAGTCAACAAAAAGGCATTTTAAGTCAAAGACCATAACTTGGAATTGGTAAATCAAAATGACATGGGACCAAAGGCATTGGTTAGAGGACTTCAAGACCTTTCCAAAATGTCCAAGAACATATTCATAGCTTCAAAATTGAGCAAGATATGCCTTGGAGAAGTTGAGAAATTTTTGGGAATTTTGAAAAGTCAACTTTGCTTCAAAAGCTTCAAAAATGCTAATGGGCCTCAATTTCTTCCTTGAATCATTACCCAAAGCATATGCGCGACCCATTAACCTCAAAGGGATTTATTTTCTTATTTTTAATTAATTAATTGAATTATTATTATTATTAATTCATTTAATTAGTTTTAAATATGAGAAAAATATCAAATAATGGTTTTAAATCTTTTTTGTGCAGCAAATATGTTCATTATATGCAAGAGATTTCGTGCACCATCTCAAGGGGACAATATCATCCATATTTGGCAAGATTGGCATGGAAAAAAGATTGAAAAAGATGTGATAAAAATCAAATATTCAAAACATAAATCCATGGATCTTTGGGCTTGCTTTTGACCTAATTTCATTCACTTACTTATGCACAACTCAACCCTATTCAAGGAGACACGAAATAGCTGCTGAAGGCTCACAACCACTTTGCAAAATTTTCAAAAAAAGCTTGAAACTGATTTCATACCTAGAGGATAATTCAAAGCTTCTAAAGGATTCCAACACGTTGCCTAAGCATCCAGGAAGCTTTTGCAATCAAGAATCAATCAAAACGTCCCAAGAATCATAGAACACAGGCCATACGGTTTGCAACATTTTCTTGAATTCCATATCATGATTCATGCGCATTGGATGCATATTTTTGGTTGTTTTGCATTCATGGGAACAAGCTGAAGCTAATGATATGATTCAATTGTATTATAAGGCCCTGTATCGTGAATTGCCATTAACGTTTTTTAGGGTTTCAGAGCTCAAAAATTGGGGCTTTACACATGCTGTAAAATTGGACTATCAAACCAGTATAGACAGAATCGTTGCATCAAGACGAAACAAACTGACTACTCGCGCCCTTTTTATATTACAGCATGTTCTAATCGCTATTTTCATGAGTTGCAGTTTGTGGGGGTTTAAAACCCCCGCTATTTGTTTATATTGCAGGCAGAAAGATGAAGACGAAGCTAGCGTGTCATCATGTGACTGGAGTATTTGAATTGCCGCGCATTTTTTGTTTTACCTCATTAACTTTTGTTTTTTCATTATATTATATGTGTTCCACTAATATTACAAATGCGCGCATTAGCTCAGTTAGTGGGTGAGTTGTCCTGCAGGCATAGGGACCTGGGTTCGATTCCCAGGTCCCCCCATTTAATTCATGAATTTTGTTATGTTGTGTTTCCATGCAGCGCTCATTCCATGGCCTACCATACACGCTCATACGCTAGCTTGCCAAGTGGTTTCAAGGTACAATCTGAAGGCTGCAGGAGGAGGTCCATGGTACACTTAGTCAACCAGTGTACACGCAAGCGCAGAAATTCAAACAGGGCTTTGATTCAATGGGCCTGAATTTCTTCCAAGCACCTCCCTTTGGGGCCTGAAACCCCCTGGTTTGCATTCTTCAATTTTATTTTATTTTCAATTTTAATTCTTTTAATTTTTTTTAATTGTTTCTTTACTTCCATAAAATAATTTTCTTTTTCATAATAAAAACAGAAAAATCAAAATATGTCTAATTATTTATTAATTTAATTATTAATTTATTTTTGTAAATAAATTTTAATAATTAATTTAGTTAATTTAGGTTTCAAACTTTAATTCTTTTCTTAACAAATAAAAAATATCTAGACTTAGGGTTTTTGACATTGTTTCACCCTTTTCTTAATTAATTATTTTTCTCATTTATTTATTATTGTAATTACTAAATATTTTTTTAAATAAATATGTAATTTAATTAATTAGCATAAATTAGGTTAACTTTAATATTTTTCATTAATAAATTAAAAATAACTTAGAATTAGGGTTTCTCTTGATTTTCAATTTTCTTTATTTTCATAAATACCAAAAAAAACATAAAAAACATTTCTTTTCTTTAATTTAATAATAATTAGCTTTTAATTTCAATTTAATTTCAAAAGGGTCAAAACCCTCAGACGTCCTAACTTTTATTCTTTCGCACGTTATTCTTTTTTCTTTTCGAATATTATGTAACTGCTCAAGGCTTGTAATAGTAATTAGGTCTTTTACTTTCCGCTTTTTTATTCAAACGGGTCTTTGTATTTTGGCGATGTATGGACCCGCGCCTTGTAATAGTGTAGGATTTATCTTTCCGCATTTAAATTTCAGCGCTTTTAAATTCTAATTGCATGAAAGAATGTATGGCTAATTAAAAATAACTCGTAGCTCACAAATGCCCTGATCAAAGATAAGTATTGACATGAAAATAACACACAAATTCACACACCACTTCTAGGGTACGCCTCACCTGTTGCCTTACCTTCGAAACGTGGTCGTCGAGTATAGGACGTTTTAGTAAGTCCTTATGTCCATGATCCAGTTGCCTCGAAACGGTTGCCTCGGATTAAAAAAGGATCAAGGGCATAAGGGTAGCTTCTAAGGTGTCCTACTGTTGCTCTGGTGACCACACTGTCCCTACAAACGAATTGACCCGAATACTTTCAACGGTGGTGCTACCTACCTCTCAATGGTGGGATGGCACTACCTTAAGGACATTTACACAGCCTAATTCCTTAGGGTAAGTAGATGACTCATGGATACTTGCTCTATTAAAAAAAACAAATCAAAACTCTTTTCACACCGACACTTTCAATAAAGCTTTCAAAACAATTTTTCAAACACTCTTGAGGACTGATATAAGAGTTATTCAGAAATCTTTAAACGAAACTTTTTCAAACCCACTCACAATTGAAAAGCAAACTTTTGAAAACACAATGAGCAAGTATCTAAGAGCCCATGGATAACCATGGATAGAAAGGGTGCTAACACCTTCCCTTTCTATAAATCTACCTCCCGAACCGAGAAACTATCTCATAAGGAATTTTGCTGTGCTTTTGTCCTGTCCATATTGGAGAAAATAAAAGACGGTGGCGACTCTTGCTTCCGCGACATTTCGCGAACCAGCGTTAAACAGTCAGTTCTATTTCCACCGATCACAGAACTGGCGACTCTGTTGGGGACATATTTAAAGTGAGGTGTACCTTAGGATAGCTCATACTTGTGTTTTCAATTACTCTGTTTTGTTTGCTTTATTATTATGGGCATTGTCTTGGAGTTACATAGATCCTAACCCGGATCTGGGGATACCCTGTTAGGTAGCATAAGCTGTGAGGGACCTGTCCGGCGTAGACCGACATGGGTGAAGCAGTGGCTACGTTGGTGTGGCACCTTGGTCTGTACCGATATCCCTTGTGTTGCAACGAGGAGAATATGGGTCTTCTGAGGAGTCATTAAGCACCAACCGACCTTAGAACCCTAATTTGACCCAACTTGGCCATAGAACAGTAGCAGTATGCTACACCCATTGAGGCTAAACTCTCGCGATGGTTCTGGCTGCAAGAAAAGATTGCGACGCTGGAGTTATGACCGATTGAGGGTAGTCAGTGATATTAGGATCCTTTAGAACCCGGTTACTTTTAATAGGACAGGTTTTGAACCAACGAAACTGAAAGAGGGTAGTACCTAAACTTCATGATGTCCTAAACTCTAAGGGCTCTTTGTATGACTTGTGTGCCTTCAAACTTGACTAATTGCATACTTGTTCTCTGACACTTGAGTTCCTTGCAGGTTTTGTTTACAGTCCTTAATCTGGACTCATTACAGGACCTACTTACATCACTCCATGCATAGCATAACATCATACCATTTCATGCATCCTGCATAAAGACTAACCCATTTCAAGGATCTCAAGGGCTTGTGATGCAGGTCATGATGAACCAACTGTCCAGCAAGGGGCAAAGGGGATTTATTTTCCTCTAGCCAAGGTTGTCAGGGGCTATGACCCACTCGATATGGTGAGCCTTGACTCTTGAAGAAGGCCTCTCAACAATACGCAGTGCCTTTCATCAAGCTATAAAATGCATATTCTAACAAAGTTTCTTGTTTATCCCGAGAGGTCCTTGAAAACATTGCATACATATCATACATATCATTGCATAACAGGTACCCTTTTGACAGGTCACTTACCTTCTTCGCTGTTTATTTCAGCAATGGCTTCCCAACAAGATAACCAGCGTCTTCATGCTCAAGAGACTCAGTTCAGGGAGATCTTCCTAAGCCTATCCAAGGGGCAGGAAGAGCTGAGGGCACTCCTCATGGGGAATTTGGTCAGGAAGAGTCCTGAAGAAGACAAGGACGAACGGCTGAAACATTTACAAGCTGAGGTGGATGCAATGAGAACCCAAATGCTGGGGCAAATGGCTCTCATCCAAGGCTTAACTCAGGAGCAAGAAGAGTTGAGGACCATGATCAGTCAGCTTCATCAAGACATGAAGCAACCAGTCCAAGTCAGGGACCAAGTCATTAATCAGCCTCCAAGAAGTCAAAGGTTTGGTTCAATGAATAGACCTCTCCAAGCTGCTACTTCACAGGTCCAACCACAACCCCGCCCAGAGCAACAGGTTGATCAGAGTAAGCCTAGCAGGTCCAGGAGGCAATTCACCCAGCTCAACGTGTCGCTGTTTCAAGCTTTACAACACCTGTTGAGTTTGAATCTGATTACACTAAGGGCTCCTCCCCGGAATCCCAACATCTCTGCTCCTAACTATCATCCCAACAAAAAATGTGCATACCACTCCGATAGTCCTGGACATGACACTGCCGACTGTTGGACTCTGAAGAACAAAGTCCAGGACCTGATTAATGAAGGAGTAGTGGATTTCACCCAAATGGGTCAGGCTGAGTGCTTCTACCATCCCTACAGGATTCACCATTTGAAGTAACAAATCCTGAAATGAGAAGACTTTTTGTCTATTAGAATTTTCAAGTTGTAATTTTCTTCTAATTGTTCAAACATTTATTCATGTTAAACGTTGTTATTTCATTAATGCATTGCATATGTCTGTTTTGAATCAATATATTCGCATTCGCTACATTCAAACTGCTTTCATTTTTCTGATGTCAACTCTCAATTAATAATTCTAAGCCTCTTGAGGGAGGATGACGAAAACGATACCGCAATCTACAGTATGCTTTTGAACAGACCCCGCTGATGAGGTACAGGCATTGTTTCAATCCCTAAACACTGGAGTTATAAGGAAGATAATCCCTCGTCAACCCCTCTGAGCCAAAGAAGTAGGAGTTTTTCTTTTCGAAATTTAAAACCCTTAATCATAACCTGGGGCAGGGTAGTTCTCTCAAGTGATCCAGGTGCACAATGAATGGCACCAAAGGAGTCCGTACAAAACAAAAGACAGCGATGGTTCCGAATAATCATAAAGACAGGCAGTCATTATCTCTCAAAATAAAAGCCCATTAAGTCAAAACCTATTAAGGAGACTTACGAAACTGGGGCATCCCGCTGACTGTAAACCCAAAAAGAAACAGTTCAGGCAAAAATAGGGATAATAAAATCAAAAAGAAAGAGGTCCTACAAACCCTCAACAAAAATGACTGCCTAATCAAAATAAATTGTCAATATTCGAACCATCACCGAAAAATCAGAGCAAAGACTCAAACAAGGTCTAACGCACGATCAGCTGAGTTTAGGTTTGAAGAACATCACGAAGAGCGCGTGGGTACAAATAAAATTTGAGCCTTTATCCTTTGTTTCTTAAACCGTGAACCAGGCCACGTTATAACCCTTAAAAGTCCTAGCTGAAGCATGGGTTAGTTCGAAAGCATACTGTTACGAAAGGTATCCTGACTCCTTAAGGCTTGCGGTAAAATAACGAGTTGACATTGTACAAAATTTGTTTGTTTTACTGAAAGACGTATTTTCAAAAAATTTTAAGACAGACATAAGCTTTGCATTTTTAACATAACATTGCTTGCATATGACTATTTGTTCGAACAGCAGAGAAATTTGCACGACGAATATCTAAGTGAACAAAAGTACTTCCAACCAAGGGGCAGGCTGATCATTGTCCATCATCTGGGGCAGTCCAGTCAAGATTCAAAGAATCTCTCAAATGCCAAACAACAGGGGAAAATCCCCACCTGAGTCACTTGGGGCATTGGACATGGATTCCAGCAACGAATCTTGCATGATCAAACATCTTCTGGTAGCATGGCAACATAACAACAGGGGCAACTCCTTATGTTCTGAGAGCGTGGACATAGTAAAAAGATACTACGCATGACAAAAGACCCGCTAGGTTGACATACCTAGGCAAAAATTAGGGCTTCCCGGCGAACCAAAAGGGTTCGGGCAAAATGAGGGATGAAATAAAAAAAATCTGTACACCCGGCAAGTCGAAAACCTGAAAAGGCGGCTTGGGCAAAAATGGGTATCCCGGTGGACTGAAAACCCGAAAGGGCGGTCCAGGCAAAAGTTAGGGATCAAAAGCGTACGACTATGTCCTGGCATCTTGTCATTTGCCTACCGAAAGAAGATTTGTCAAGCCGGCAGTCATCAAGCACCTCACAGGTACCTTCTCCCGCAGAAACTGGGGCAATAAGAAGTGTCTAAACTGTACAAGCTGCTCTGTCCACCAAGGTACCAAGGTAAGTTCGGCTGAAGAATGTAACCAAGATGCCTTAATTCCCCAGAGAGTGAGCCAAGATTCAACAATTCTCTCCCAAGCAGTTGGTCTCTCATCAGCCCTAACAAGGCACAATATCTCCAACAAGTCAGCAATACTCTCCCCGAGCAGAGTTATCCTGTCAGCCTTAAGGAAGTTGGATATCCCCAGCAGATCTCAACATTCCCCGGAGTATACAGACATTCCTAACAAGCATCCCCGACATTCTTGATCTAAGATTGTTCCCCGGCGGACTACCAGACACTCCAGTGGAGCCATTTCCCCAGTCCAATCTCAAAGGTCTCCCCAGGAGAGTGGAATCCATGTCCCCAGCAGGTCTTAAAGCTTATCCCCAGTAGATTCTGGAAAGCTTATCCCCTTCAGAGCACGAACGCATCTCCCCGGCTTTATTCAAGGTTATTCCCCATCAGAGCATATAACTGGGTTATCCTCAGCTAATTACCACGGAAAGATCGTCCCCGGCGAAGTCTTCCTATCCCCAGCGAAGTTCATCAAATCTTCCAACAGAACTCAACAACGATATCCCCAGCGGAGTTATCATCACATCTCAGCAAAGTTCCTCTCTTTCCCCACAGAGTTCACTCCCCGCAGAGTAATCTATTCGCCAGGTTTATTCCCCAACGGAGTCATCTTCTCCTACCGGTATTCTTGCAACTATCATCCCCAGTGGAAACGGAGCTCTACTCTTCCACATCAGCCCAGGAATTAATTTCCCGGCATCCGTCAAGGATTTATTTTCTGAGATGAAAACACAATTCATAAACATTTACATACATAGCATGCACATACGCATCATGAACATACAATCTCATTTATTTAGAGAATGTCACGCATGTCATACATCATGACATCGCATACAACTAACGTTTTGTCTTTTCAGGACAAAAGTTAGTACAAAGATAATTACTATCAACTGTCGTGGTTTCAGATCCGATTCCTATATCTTGCCAGGGGTATCTGTTGACGACTAATTCCAGACTCGATTCCTGTATCTTGCCAGGGCACGTCTGAAGAGTTTGAAGATCCGATTCCTGTATCTTTCCAGGGTGTATCTGTTGACGACTAATTCCAGACTCGATTCCTGTATCTTGCCAGGGCATGTCTGAAGAGTTTGAAGATCTGATTCCTGTATCTTTCCAGGGTGTATCTGTTGACGACTAATTCCAGACTTGATTCCTGTATCTTGCCAGGGCACGTCTGAAGAGTTTGAAGATCCGATTCCTGTATCTTGCCAGGGTGTATCTGTTGACGACTAATTCCAGACTCGATTCCTGTATCTTGCCAGGGCACGTCTGAAGAGTTTGAAGATCCGATTCCTGTATCTTGCCAGGGTGTATCTGTTGACGACTAATTCCAGACTCGATTCCTGTATCTTGCCAGGGCACGTCTGAAGAGTTTGAAGATCTGATTCCTGTATCTTGCCAGGGTGTATCTGTTGACGACTAATTCCAGATCCTATTCCTGTATCTTGCCAGGGCACGTCTGAAGAGTTCGAAGATCTGATTCCTGTATCTTGCCAGGGTGTATCTTTTGACGACTAATTCCAGACTCGATTCCTGTATCTTGCCAGGGCACGTCTGAAGAGTTTGAAGATCTGATTCCTGTATCTTGCCAGGGTGTATCTGTTGACGACTAATTCCTGAAATTCTGGCTGCAGATACTCAATGTCACGTTCAATGTTATGACACCGTATCTGACTTTCTATAAGACAGTAAATACAAAAAACAGTAAAGAACACAGTCAATTGTTTACCCAGTTCAGTGTGCAACAACACCTACTCTGGGGGCTACCAAGCCAGGGAGGAAATCCACTATAAGAGATATTAATTCAGGAATAAACCAACCAATTTATCTCCTTCACTTAAGACCTACCCAATGAAACTTCAATCTAAGTACAACTTAAACCTGAGTTCCTACTCACTCCCGCTCAATCACAGCAGTGATACTTAAAACAATTTGACTAATGAATTGATGAAGACACTCTTCAAAACATACACTTGATTATGCTTCACAGCTTTTTAATCAAGCAACACAAACACTCTTGCTTCACAGCTTTGAGTGATACACAAACCTAACTTGACTTTGCTTCAAAGCTTTAGTCAAGAGACACAAAACACACTCTTGCTTCAAAGCTTTGAGTGGTACACAACCCTTACAATTAAAACCTATTCCAAGTCACTTATCACAATGATACTTGCTTGGATTACAATAGTTAAAACTATACAGCTTCTAAATGATCTTCTGTCAAAAAGGGGATTAATTCCAAAACAGCAGCTCTGTTGAATATATAGCAGCTGCATCTTCAGTTAGGGTTTCCACAAAAAGCTAGGGTTAATTCCGTTTGACCTTAAGACTAGGTCACAGGACTTTATCAACCAGGTTAGGGTTGAGCTAGGTTAACCCCAAGTCCACGAGATTTTCTGTTCTAGAAAGACTGAGTCATAATCCTGAAAAAACTCAGAATTACCCAAACTGCATAACTGTTAGTTCAGAGCAGGATGTCTTAACATTTGTTATGACATCTGAATTCCTGTCTACTGATTTTGGTAAATGTGATCTTTTTGCAAAATGCTCAGATACACACTCATAAACAGCAGCACTTGTATGATAATATTTTTCTGCAAAGGTATCTAATGAATCAGTACCTAATAAACTAGAATGTTATGACATCAGTCATGACATTCATTCACACACCTGGTTTTACCAAAAATGCATGCCAATAACTAAACAACTACAAACTCCCCCTTTGGCAGATTTTTAGCTAAAGCCCCTAAGCAATCAGAGATAGATAGCAGCAGAATAAATATGACTGCAGAAAAATAGAATGTCTAATAAAGTCTACCAAAATATATCTCCCCCTCTTTAGCCACAAATGGGCCAAAGAAATATGCTCTTAAAAGATTATACAGTCATCCAGAAAACAACAACTAAAAATTGAACACACTTGCAAACTCCACCAGGAAACAACAACTCCACCAACCAGCAACTCCACCAACCTTAAGCACTGTCATCAGACTCATAAGGTTCGGGCTTCTTCCTTTTCTTGTGAGCAATGTCAACATTCTTCTCTTTGTCTGATGTCTCAACATCCTTAGAGACATCTGGATTTGTTTCAGTATTTGAACTTTCTTGATTTAAAGGAACAGAAATGCCAGGAACTAAGTGGTTCTCGTTCAGAATTCTTGTAACAATTTTAGTTATTGCTTGACGAACATAGGCTGACCCTTCCCTATTTGCAATTTCAGATGGAACAGAAGAAGAAGGATGAGACGGATTACCAGAGGCAGTAGCTTGGGACCTTCCTGCATGCCTTGTTCTCAGCTCTTTGACCTTGGTGGGGTTAGATTCCACTTCTCTAAGAGGAGCGATCTCCAAGACTTCAGAATCCAGGCAGGATGAGATTGCCCTAGAAACTTGATCAGAGGAAGAGGTCGAAATAGTCATATTGGATGATGATGGTGTTTGAGACATTTTGACAGTCTTAGAAGACCAATAGCAACTGGAGAGAAAATTCTGATAGAGAGATTGGGTTTTGATGCAGAGACGAGAGAAGAAGGAAGAAAAGGAGTGTCTGTTCAACTTCTTAAAAGAATTGAAGGAAATGGGAAAATATGAGTTTAACCCAATCAGAACAGACTTAACAAGCATAACTCCTTTAACCCTTGTTTTAAGCAAAATTAATTGCTACAATTCCTCATGTTGGCAAATACCCAACTTACCCCTCAAGTTTTCAAATTGATTTGCATCAAGTGCCTTGGTAAAAATGTCAGCCAGCTGTAGCTCAGTGGCAACATGTTCCAATTTAATTGTCTTCTCTTCTACAAGGTCTCTGATAAAGTGATGTCTTATGTCAATATGTTTGGTCCTACTATGCTGAATGGGATTCTTGGAAATGTTGATTGTACTCAGATTGTCACAGTACAATGTCATAACATCTTGTGTGACATTATACTCAGTAAGCATCTGTTTCATCCAGATCATTTGAGAACAGCTACTACCAGCTGCAATGTACTCAGCTTCAGCAGTAGAGAGAGACACACAATTTTGTTTCTTGCTGAACCAGGAAACCAGATTATTTCCCAAGAAGAAACATCCTCCAAAGGTGCTCTTTCTATCATCAGCACTACCAGCCCAATCAACATCACAGTGACCAGTCAGAGTTGGTTCACAGCCATGAGAGTATAGCAACCCATAGTTGTAAGTTCCACTCACATACTTCAAAATTCTCTTCACTTGATTGATGTGACTGACTTTAGGATCTGCTTGGTATCTTGCACAAACTCCAACTGCAAAAGCAATGTCAGGTCTGCTGGCTGTTAAGTACAACAAGCTTCCTATCATGCTTCTGTACAGACTTTGATCCACCTTAACCCCACTTGAATCTTTGGAAAGCTTTAAATGAGTAGGAGCAGGAGTCCTTTTGTGACTGGCATTCTCCATACCAAACTTCTTTACAATGTTCTTAGCATACTTGCTTTGAGATAAGAAGATTGAGTCCTCCATCTGTGAGACTTGCAGTCCAAGAAAATAAGTTAGTTCTCCCATGAGACTCATTTCGAATTCAGCCTGCATCTGGTCAGCAAAATGTTTAACCATAGGTTCTGACATTCCTCCAAAAACCATGTCATCAACATATATTTGGGCAACCATCAACTTCCCTCCTTCAGTTTTGACAAAGAGTGTTTTGTCCAAGCCTCCTTTTCTGTATCCTTTGTCTGACAGAAACTTTGTTAACCTGTCATACCATGCTCTATGAGCTTGTTTCAGGCCATATAGAGCTTTTCTCAATTTGTAGACATGATCAGGGTGATTTGGATCCATAAAGCCTTTAGGCTGTTCCACATAAGCTTCCTCATTCAAGTACCCATTTAGAAGGCACTTTTCACATCCATCTGAAATAACTTGAACTTCAGAAGACAAGCAATTGACAATAGGAGTCTAATTGATTCCAGCCTGGCTACAGGTGCAAAGGTTTCATCAAAATCAACCCCTTCAACCTGAGTGTATCCTTGAGCAACAAGTCTTGCCTTATTCTTGGTGACAACTCCTTCAGCATCTGATTTGTTCTTGAAAATCCATTTTGTGCCAATGATGTTAGTTCCTTCAGGTCTAGGAACCAGTTCCCAAACTTCATGTTGCTTGAATTGGTTCAGTTCATCTTGCATTGCTCCAATCCAGTATTCATCAGTTAAAGCTTCTTTGACATTTCTTGGTTCCATTTTGGACACAAAACAAGAGTTTGAGATGATTTCTCTAGATCTTGTAATGACTCCACTGTTGGGATCTCCTATGATGAGCTCTTTTGGATGATCCTTCTGAATTCTGATGGAAGGGATCTTGCTAGCTTCCTTTGATTCAGATTTTGTTGTGGTGGTGTTAGGTAGATCATTCTGTTGGGTTGAAGTCTCAAAGAATGTCTCAACATTACAAGGGACATATATTTCCTCATGATAATCATCAATTATAACATTTATTGATTCCATCATGGCTTTGGTCCTGGAATTGAATACTCTATAAGCTCTGCTGTTTGAGGAGTATCCTAGAAATATGCCTTCATCACTTTTAGGGTCCAGTTTTCTTCTTTGTTCACGATCTGCCAGAATATAGCATTTGCTGCCAAACACATGGAAGTACTTCACAGTTGGTTTTCTTCCTTTCCAGAGTTCATATATGGTGGATGAGGTTCCCTTTCTCAAGGTGACCCTGTTATGGACATAGCAGGCTGTATTCATAGCTTCAGCCCAAAAATACATAGGAAGTCTTTTGGCATGTATCATTGCTCTGGCAGATTCCTGTATGGTCCTGTTTTTTCTTTCCACAACTCCATTTTGCTGAGGAGTTATAGGAGAAGAAAATTCATGACTAATTCCTTCTGAGGAACAGAAATCATCAAACTTGCTGTTTTCAAATTCCTTGCCATGATCACTTCTGATTCTGACAATACACCCTTCCTTTTCTCTTTGAATTCTTTTGCACAATTCTTTAAAAACTTCAAATACATCAGATTTTTCCCTAATGAAGTTAATCCAGGTGAATCTGGAAAAATCATCCACAACCACATAGGCATATCTTTTTCCACCAAGACTCTCCACTTGCATTGGTCCCATCAGATCCATATGAAGAAGTTCTAGAACCTTACAGGTGGTCAGATGTCTTGACTTTGGATGTGACATCCTAGTCTGCTTACCAACCTGACATTCACCACAAACTCTTCCTTCATCAATTTGCAGTCTTGGAATCCCTCTGACTGCCTCCATGGAGATAATCCTTTTCATACCTCTTAGATGAAGATGGCCAAGTTTTTGGTGCCACAGTTTCACCTCTTTTTCTTCTTTTGCAATGGAACACACAGAGGAGAAATTAGTGTTCTCAGGCTCCCACAAGTAACAGTTGTCTTTAGATCTGACTCCTTTCATTACAATTTCTTATTTTTCATTAATTACAAGACATTCAGATTTTGAGAAATTGACCTTGAATCCTAGATCACACAATTGACTGATACTAATGAGATTAGCAGTCAGCCCTTTTACCAGCAGTACTTCACTCAGACTTGGAACTCCAGGGTAGTCCAAATTACCAACTCCTTTGATTTCACCTTTAGCACCATCTCCAAAGGTCACAAAATTGGTGGTGTGAGGTTTAACATTATTGAGGAGGTTCTTGATTCCAGTCATGTGTCTGGAACACCCACTGTCAAAGTACCAGTCTTCCTTTGCAGAGACCCTCAGGGAAGTGTGGGCTATCAGGGCAGTAGCCTTTTTCTTCCATTTAGGAGCATGTGGTACCTTTTTAGACTTAGGTTTGACACCTGAGTTCTGATTAGGGTATCCATGCAATCTGAAGCAGAAAGGCTTTATGTGGCCATATCTCCCACAATGATGACATCTCCATCTTTGGTACATTTTCTTCATATGTCTCTGTTCCTGATGTTGAGAGTTGTGTTGAGACATCTGTTTTGACATTTGCTTATCAGGCCTGATCTTCTTATCTGTACCAGATTTCTTTGCTTCCACAAATCCTAGTCCAGATTTGTTTCCCACATTTTGTCCAACCTGAAGGATCTCTTCCAATTTGTCTGTTCCATTAGTCAGCATCTTGACAGATTTGGTCATTTGATTCAGTTGTGAGTTCAGCAATTGAACTTCTCCTTCTAGATGACTTATAGTTTCAAGGTTTGCCCTTTTTTCAGCCTCCAGCTTTATGATGAGTTTTGATTGTTTCTCATTCTGCACACAGACTTCAGCACTTCTGATACACAATTTCTTGTAAGTATCAGCCAGTTCTTCAAATGTCACTTCTTCATCACTAGTGTCACTTTCAGAGGTACAAACACCAGTTAGAGCAGTAACTAGTTTGGCAGATTCTTCTTCAGAATTACTTTCTGAATCACAGTCAGACCAAGTAATAGTCATTCCTTTCTTTTGTTTCTTAAGAAAGGTAGGACATTCAGCTCGAATATGCCCATATCCTTCACAACCATGGCATTGAATTCCTCTGCCTTAATTTCCCTTCTCTTCTGACCTTGGTCTTCTGCTGGAACTGTCAATGTCAGAGGGAATGTTATGAACATTAGACCTTGACTTTGGATCTATTCTTTTGATGAGTTTGTTGAATTGTCTTCCAAGCATGGCTATAGCTTCTGAAATATTTTCTTCTTCATCCTCCTTGTTTTCAACATCAGTGTTGGATACAAGTGCTATGCTCTTGTTCTTCTTGTCACCATTATCAGTGATCCCCATCTCAAAAGTCTGAAGAGACCCAATTAGTTCATCCACTTTCAACTTACTGATGTCCTGGGCTTCCTCTATGGCAGTTACCTTCATAGAAAATCTTTTAGGCAAGGATCTGAGAATCTTTCTCACCAATTTTTCTTCTGACATCTTTTCTCCCAATGCTCCTGAGGTGTTGGCAATCTCCAAGATGTTCATGTGAAACTCATGAATGGTTTCATCTTCCATCATTTTTAGATTCTCAAACTTGGTAGTCAACATTTGAAGCCTTGACATTTTCACTTTAGAAGTGCCCTCATGAGTAGTTTTGAGAGTGTCCCAAACTTCCTTGGCCAGTTCATATTGATGTACTAGTCTGAAAATGTTTCTATCAATTCCATTGAACAAGGCATTTAAAGCTTTGGAATTTCCCAGGGCTAACTCATCTTCTTCTTTACTCCAATCTTCCTCAGGCTTCAGACTGATTGTCCCATCTTTCTCAGTTATGGTGGGATGGTTCCATCCTTTGTCAGCAGCTCTCCAAGCCTTTTTGTCCAGAGATTTTAAGAAGGCTATCATACGAGGTTTCCAGTAGTCATAATTTGTTCCATCCAGAATGGGTGTCTATTTCCAAAAACTCCTTCTTTGTCCATAGTGCCAGAAAGTGATATCCCTAGATCTCACCCAGTAATACAGGCAGGGTGCCTGCTCTGATGCCAATTGAAATTCTAGCTGCAGATACTCAATGTCACGTTCAATGTTATGACACCGTATCTGACTTTCTATAAGACAGTAAATACAAAAAACAGTAAAGAACACAGTCAATTGTTTACCCAGTTCAGTGTGCAACAACACCTACTCTGGGGGCTACCAAGCCAGGGAGGAAATATACTATAAGAGATATTAATTCAGGAATAAACCAACCAGTTTATCTCCTTCACTTAAGACCTACCCAATGAAACTTCAATCTAAGTACAACTTAAACCTGAGTTCCTACTCACTCCCCCTCAATCACTGCAGTGATACTTAAAACAATTTGACTAATGAATTGATGAAGACACTCTTCAAAACATACACTTGATTATGCTTCACAACTTTTTAATCAAGCAACACAAACACTCTTGCTTCACAGCTTTGAGTGATACACAAACCTAACTTGACTTTGCTTCAAAGCTTTAGTCAAGAGACACAAAACACACTCTTGCTTCAAAGCTTTGAGTGGTACACAACCCTTACAATTAAAACCTATTCCAAGTCACTTATCACAATGATACTTGCTTGGATTACAATAGTTAAAACTATACAGCTTCTAAATGATCTTCTGTCAAAAAGGGGATTAATTCCAAAACAGCAGCTCTGTTGAATATATAGCAGCTGCATCTTCAGTTAGGGTTTCCACAAAAAGCTAGGGTTAATTCCATTTGACCTTAAGACTAGGTCACAGGACATTATCAACCAGGTTAGGGGTGAGCTAGGTTAACCCCAAGTCCACGAGATTTTCTGTTTTGGAAAGACTGAGTCATAATCCTGAAAAAACTCAGAATTACCCAAACTGCATAACTGTTAGTTCAGAGTAGGATGTCTTAACATTTATTATGACATCTGAATTCCTGTCTACTGATTTTGGTAAATGTGATCTTTTTGCAAAATGCTCAGATACACACTCATAAACAGCAGCACCTGTATGACAATATTTTTCTGCAAAGGTATCTAATGAATCAGTACCTAATAAACTAGAATGTTATGACATCAGTCATGACATTCATTCACACACCTGGTTTTACCAAAAATGCATGCCAATAACTAAACAACTACAATTCCAGACTTGATTCCTGTATCTTGCCAGGGCACGTCTGAAGAGTTCGAAGATCTGATTCCTGTATCTTGCCAGGGTGTATCTGT
Source organism: Vicia faba (assembly GCA_948472305.1). Taxonomy (NCBI): domain Eukaryota; kingdom Viridiplantae; phylum Streptophyta; class Magnoliopsida; order Fabales; family Fabaceae; genus Vicia; species Vicia faba. The sequence goes on from OX451741.1 coordinate 1,246,676,235, forward strand.
TGACGACTATATTCCAGACTCGATTCTTGTATCTTGCCAGGGCACGTCTGAAGAGTTCGAAGATCCGATTCCTGTATCTTGCCAGGGTGTATCTGTTGACGAATAATTCCAGACTCGATTCCTGTATCTTGCCAGGGCACGTCTGAAGAGTTTGAAGATCCGATTCCTGTATCTTGCCAGGGTGTATCTGTTGACGACTAATTCCAGACTCGATTCCTGTATCTTGCCAGGGCACGTCTGAAGAGTTTGAAGATCTGATTCATGTATCTTGCCAGGGTGTATTTGTTGACGACTAATTCCAGACTCGATTCCTGTATCTTTCCAGGGCACGTCTGAAGAGTTCGAAGATCTGATTCCTGTATCTTGCCAGGGTGTATCTATTGACGACTGTATTCTCCGGACTCGATTCCTGTATCTTGCCAGGGCACGTCTGAAGAGTTTAAAGATTCGATTCCTGTATCCAGCCAGTACACATCTACATAAAGAGTTTGAAGATCAACTCCTGTAACCGGCCAGGTAATTATTTTCTTTCTCAAATACGCAAGTTCTCGCTAAGGAATCTCTTACGCGATCAACACCTAGATGGCATCTGTAAGCCCATCCACATACCAACAATCTCCAAATGGCATCTATAAGCCCATTCCCGACAAGGTTCTGTGACACTTCCAGATGGCATCTATAAGCCCATCCTCTTATCTATCTCTCCAAATGGCATCTGTAAGCCCATTCCCGCATCATACTGCTGACATTCTACTATGTGAGTGCAAATTTCTGGGCACTCTAGTGTTCAATCATCTTCCACCCTCGGATTACGAAAGGCACGCCAGCCAATCTACATCCTCAGGTCTAAGAAGATTGAACAGGGGCAACTGTTGTACCCCAAAATTTGCCCTCCCATATTCTTCAAGATTTGGCAAGATCAAGCTTCAAAATCTCTCAAGGGTTGCACAGTCCAATTGCCTCCTAACACAGTCAAAATTAGGGTTTTGGTTCTGGCAAAGAAATTGAGATTTTAAAGGGTCTAATCAAGTCCCATATGCCCATAAACATTGTCAAGTATCCATATGTCAAGTTTCAAGACTCACAGCATCAAATTGCACAGTCAAAAACCCTAAATGCTTCACAATCAACTGTAGGGGCAAAATGGTTATTTGACAGTCAAAAGTCAAAATTTTTGGTCAACATCTTATTTTGAAGCCATAATCATCATTTGATCAATTCTTGATCATGATTCTCAAAGCATGGCTCAAAAAGTCTCAAGATGCAAAAGTTTCAATTTTTGGACAGTTGAAAGGTCAACTGCAAATTGACCAAGGCATAACTTCCTCATGGTTTATCAGAAAAATCCAATCCAAAGCTCATTTTGAAGAGAATGACATTTCCTACAACTCATCTTCACACTCCAAGTCCAAGAAATTCTCTCACAAAAAGTTATCAATTTCAAGATTATAGGTCATTTTCAAAAGTCAACAAAAAGGAATTTTAAGTCAAAGACCATAACTTGAGATTGGTTAATCAAAATGACATGGGACCAAAGGCATTGGTTAGAGGACTTCAAGACCTTTCCAAAATGTCCAAGAACATGTTCATAGCTTCAAAATTGAGCAAGATATGCCTTGGAGATGTTGGGAAATTTTTGGGAATTTTGAAAAGTCAACTTTGCTTCAAAAGCTTCAAAAATGCTAATGGGCCTCAATTTCTTCCTTGAATCATTACCCAAAGCATATGCGCAACTCATTAAGCTCAAAGGGATTTATTTTCTTATTTTTAATTAATTAATTGAATTTTTATTATTATTAATTCATTTAATTAGTTTTAAATATGAGAAAAATATCAAATAATGGTTTTAAATCTTTTTTGTGCAGCAAATATGTTCATTATATGCAAGAGATTTCGTGCACCATCTCAAGGGGACAATATCATCCATATTTGGCAAGATTGGCATGGAAAAAAGATTGAAAATGATGTGATAAAAATCAAATATTCAAAACATAAATCCATGGATCTTTGGGCTTGCTTTTGACCTAATTTCATTCACTTACTTATGCACAACTCAACCCTATTCAAGGAGACACGAAATAGCTGTTGAAGGCTCACAACCACTTTGCAAAATTTTCAAAAAAAGCTTGAAACTGATTTCATACCTAGAGGATAATTCAAAGCTTCTAAAGGATTCCAACACGTTGCCTAAGCATCCAGGAAGCTTTTGCAATCAAGAATCAATCAAAACGTGCCAAGAATCATAGAACACATGCCATACGGTTTGCAACATTTTCTTGAATTCCATATCATGATTCATGCGCATTGGATGCAAATTTTTGGTTGTTTTGCATTCATGGGAACATGCTGAAGCTAATGATATAATTCAATTGTATTATAAGGCCCTGTATCGTGAATTGCCATTAACGTTTTTTAGGGTTTCAGAGCTCAAAAATTGGGGCTTTACACATGCTGTAAACTTGGACTATCAAACCAGTATAGACAGAATCATTGCATCAAGACGAAACAAACTGACTACTCGCGCCCTTTTTATATTACAGCATGTTCTAATCGCTATTTTCCTGAGTTGCAGTTTGTGGGGGTTTAAAACCCCTGCTATTTGTTTATATTGCAGGCAGAAAGATGAAGACGAAGCTAGCGTGTCATCATGTGACTGGAGTATTTGAATTGCCGCGCGTTTTTTGTTTTACCTCATTAACTTTTGTTTTTTCATTATATTATTTGTGTTCCACTAATATTACAAATGCGCGCATTAGCTCAGTTGGTGGGTGAGTTGTCCTGCAGGCATAGGGACCTGGGTTCGATTCCCAGGTCCCCCCATTTAATTCATGAATTTTGTTATGCTATGTTTCCATACAGCGCTCATTCCATGGCCTACCATACACGCTCATACGCTAGCTTGCCAAGTGGTTTCAAGGTACAATCTGAAGGCTGTAGGAGGAGGTCCATGGTACACTTAGTCAACCAGTGTACACGCAGGCGCAGAAAGTCAAACAGGGCTTTGATTCAATGGGCCTGAATTTCTTCCAAGCACCTCCCTTTGGGGCCTGAAACCCCCTGGTTTGCATTCTTCAATTTTATTTTCTTTTCAATTTTAATTCTTTTAATTTTTTTTTAATTGTTTCTTTACTTCCATAAAATAATTTTCTTTTTCATAATAAAAACAGAAAAATCAAAATATGTCTAATTATTTATTAATTTACTCATTAATTTATTTTTGTAAATAAATTTTAATAATTAATTTAGTTAATTTAGGTTTTAAACTTTAATTCTTTTCTTAACAAATAAAAAATATCTAGACTTAGGGTTTTTGACATTGTTTCACCCTTTTCTTAATTAATTATTTTTCTCATTTATTTATTATTGTAATTACTAAATATTTTTGTAAATAAATATGTAATTTAATTAATTAGCATAAATTAGGTTAACTTTAATATTTTTTATTAATAAATTAAAAATAACTTAGAATTAGGGTTTCTCTTGATTTTCAATTTTCTTTATTTTCATAAATACCAAAAAAAAACATAAAAAACATTTCTTTTCTTTAATTTAATAATAATTAGCTTTTAATTTCAATTTAATTTCAAAAGGGTCAAAACCCTCAGACGTCCTAACTTTTATTCTTTCGCACGTTATTCTTTTTTCTTTTCGAATATTATGTAACTGCTCAAGGCTTGTAATAGTAATTAGGTCTTTTACTTTCCGCTTTTTTATTCAAACGGGTCTTTGTATTTTGGCGATGTATGGACCCGCGCCTTGTAATAGCGTAGGATTTATCTTTCCGCATTTAAATTTCAGCGCTTTTAAATTCTAATTGCATGAAAGAATGTATGGCTAATTAAAAATAACTCGTAGCTCACAAATGCCCTGATCAAAGATAAGTATTGACATGAAAATAACACACAAATTCACACACCACTTCTAGGGTACGCCTCACCTGTTGCCTTACCTTCGAAACGTGGTCGTCGAGTATAGGACGTTTTAGTAAGTCCTTATGTCCATGATCCAGTTTCCTCGAAACGGTTGCCTCGGATTAAAAAAGGATCAAGGGCATAAGGGTAGCTTCTAAGGTGTCCTACTGTTGCTCTGGTGACCACACTGTCCCTACAAACGAATTGACCTGAATACCTCCAACGGTGGTGCTACCTACCTCTCAATGGTGGGATGGCACTACCTTAAGGACATTTACACAACCTAATTCCTTAGGGTAAGTAGATGACTCATGGATACTTTCTCTATTAAAAAAAAAACAAATCAAAACTCTTTTCACACCGACACTTTCAATAAAGCTTTCAAAACAATTTTTCAAACACTCTTGAGGACTGATACAAGATTTATTCAGAAATCTTTAAATGAAACTTTTTCAAACCCACTCACAATTGAAAAGCAAACTTTTGAAAACACAATGAGCAAGTATCTAAGAGCCCATGGATAACCATGGATAGAAAGGGTGCTAACACCTTCCCTTTCTATAAATCTACCTCCCGAACCGAGAAACTATCTCATAAGGAATTTTGCTGTGCTTTTGTCCTGTCCATATTGGAGAAAATAAAAGACGGTGGCGACTCTTGCTTCCGCGACATTTCGCGAACCAGCATTAAACAGTCAGTTCTATTTCCACCGATCACATATTCCTTCTCGCAATTTTCAGATGCAGCTTCACATGTGCTCATCCTGAAGCAATCTTACAAAAATTCCTTTTCACAACCTCCAGATGCAGCTTTACACTGGCTCATCTTGAAGCAATCTTACACGGATTCCTTTTCACGATTTCCAAATGCAGCTTTACACGGGCTCATCCTGAAGTAATCTTACACGGATTCCTTCTCGCAATTTTCAGATGCATCTTCACACGGGCTCATTCTGAAGCAATGTTACACAGATTCCTTCTCACAATCTCCAGATGCAGCTTTACACGAGCTCATCTTGAAGAAATCTTACATGGATTCCTTCTCACAATTTCGAAATGCAGCTTTACACGGGCTCTTCCTTAAGCAATCTTACATGGATTCCTTCTCACGATTTCCAAATGTAGTTTTACACAGGCTCATCCTGAAGCAATCTTACACGGATTCCTTCTCATCCTGAAGCAACCCTACACAGGTTCCTTCTCATATATCTCCAAATAGCAGTTTACAACACTGCAAAGCCTGGACCTGACCAGATGACAACATACCTCAAGTTCAAGTTGAAGCCTGAACCCGACCAGATAACAACTTAATTTTTGAAGTATGGAGTCGACCATATAACAATCAACCTATTAAATTAATGCAAATCCTGGATATCTACCAAATAAAATTTAATTTTATATTCCCCAATAAGTTACTGTGAAGCCTGGAATATGACCAGATGAAAGTAAACTTTATTACCCTCAGCAAGTTAGAGTGAAGCCTAGATTTCGACCAGAAAACAACTAACTTTCATTTCTTCAGTCCAGAGATAACTCCTCAGTAGAGCCACGAATAACTAAAGCTCCTAGACTCTATTCCCCACAAAGTGTTTCTTCAAGCAAAAGAACAGAAATCAACATTCCCCAACGGAGTCCTTCTCAAACAATAGGAACAAGAATCCCCACAGAGACCTATGAATTCAGCATCTACTTTAGATGGCATCTTTAAGCCTATCTCCGATAACTCTCATACTTCTTCTCCAAATGGAGTTTGTAAACCCATTCCTGATATCATCAACCAACAGTGTTACTTCATGCGAGTGAAAATTTCTGGGCACTCTAGTGTTCAATCATCTTCCACCTTCAGATCACGAAAGGCAGATAAGCCAATCTAAATCATCAGGTTGAAGAAGATTGAATAGGGGAAGTTGTTGTACCTTAAAATTTTCCCTCCCATTTTATTCAAAGCATGCTCATTGAGGTCCCAAATCGCTCAAGGTTGACCAAGAATTGACCATACAAGTTCTCCTCCTAAGCAATGGATTTCCATTTAAGGTTTCATTTCTCACAAAGAATTTTGGTTTGCAAAAGCTTCAAATGATTTCTTGGGCACCCTATACGCCTCAGCATAATGGCATAGCTGGAAAAAAAAAGAAGTGTACGGAACATGACGAGGTGTAGGTCGAAAGCTAAGAATATGTCTAAGAGATTTTGGGCTAAAGCAGCTTCGACAGCAGTATGCATTCTAATTATATACCTAACAAAGCAGTGTTAGCTACGAATTTCAATTACATAAGTCTTGACTAATTGAATCTATGATCGAAGAAAGAATAGTTCGAAAGAAAGTATGAGGAGGCGTTTATGAAGTCTTCGATTGATGAAGAGCTAGTAAAGAGCTTTGAAGGGTTTGTTTTCGAATTTTTGGAAAAATAAGCTATTCAAACCATTTCAAGGGAATGCATTTCGGTTTTCATGTTGATTTGAATTGGCGCTTCGAAAGGAAGAATATTTTGAATTCAAAAGCTTTGAAGAAATACATGGAAGTCAAATGGTTCGAAGGACATGGAATCTTTGAAGGTAGCATGATTTCACAGAAGGACTTGGGGTCGAATCAGCCAAATATAAGTCATCTTAGAGTTTTTTGGATCAATGTGTTTCAGGCATGTACCTGAACAGGCGAGGAAAGAGTTGGATGATTGAAGTGAAGTCTTGGTGCTCATAAGTTATCATTCGATTGGTGCATACAATCTGTATTCACATATCGAAGATAAACTGGTGATCAGTAAAGATGGGCTTGAAGACGAAAGCAAAAGGTGGGATTGGAGTCGCAGTTAAGTTTGACAAGAATCAGAAACCTGTACAACTTTGTTCGAAGAAGATGAACAGAACGAATCTTAGACAAGTCAATAGGAAGAGGTGATTCTCCGATTGGTAGAATTGAAGGAAAGGAGATCGAAAAGAACAGAATGAAGCTTTGACAAGTCCAGATGAAGAGGTGATACTTTGATTGGTTGAATTGAAGGAAAGGAGACCGAAAGGAACAAGAATTGTTCGATTAGGCTGATGTTTCCATATCAAGAAATCGATGTAGATGGTGACTTAATCGAAGAAGCCATGATGATGAAGCCTTGAGCAATTCGAATTGGAACTCAGAGCCATCAAAAAGAACAGTGCTTGGGAGTTGGTCGAACGAATCAATTGATGTGAAATGGAGATGCAAGTCGAAACGAACACCTAAAGGGATGAAACCTGTCCAGTTTCACTCAAAGTTTAAAATGGCATGAAATATCTCAGAATGGCAACTTTTCAAATTTGATGATTTTGCTTTTAAAGCCATAGTTAATGGCTAATTCATGCCATATGTGTTCATCACCACTCCCCTATAAATATAAGGCCAAATCAGAAGCAGATAACAACAAAAATTTGCCTCAAAGAGTCACACGAAAACACTGCCTCAGAAAAACTCTCAAAAATCTCATAAGTTGTCAAAATTCAAAATCATCTTCGCAGGCCTTCTCAATTTAAAGTAACACCCAAATCATTCTCCTGAGACTTCTAGGAAGCCACCCAGGCCCTTACACGAGTAGTTCCACACCCAGGGTTACAGACCGAAGCATCTCCGGTTGGTAAGGATTTGCAAAATCAAAACTGTATTTCCAGGCCATTTAAATACATATTCCTTGCATATTTGCGCTGCTAATGTTGTTTGTGTTTGTATGAACATATCACATGTAAGATGACGTGCAGGAATAAGATCGTTCCATAGTTAGGGCACAATCAGAATTTGCCTTCGAAGCTCATGATACAAGCAGTTTCAAGCCAAAATAACCTAGATTCGGACTCAATGGGTTTGAATTAGGGGGAGGTTTGAGTCAAAGAGAAGAAACCTATGTTCAATACATAGGTCATTGGATTCACTTTTCTAACAATTGTCTTGCAGATCCAATGTTTGCAGATTCCACACGTACACCATACACCACATGATCATAACCAATGGATCCTTATCTGATCCAGATCTGAAAGGCTCAGACGTGTGCCTTACCATGAACCTTCAAAGAGCCCCCTTATTGAATTTTACGCCAGTCTGGGCTTCTCCCTGGTTGGGCTTTACAAAAATCCAAACCACACCCCATGTTTACTTTTGCTACTAGGCCCATCTTTATTTTCTCGTTTTATTCATTTTATTTATTTATTTTTATTTAATCAATAAACAAATATAAAAATCACATAAAAATAGATTTAGGATTTTTCTTAATTAAATTTTAATTTTGGTAAATTAATTAACTAATCACTTTAACATTTTTTTAAAATTAAATAGACATAGGATTAATTTCATTTCTTAGTTAAAACAAAAAACCACAGAAAGATTTTTTCTTATACCTTAGGATTTTAGACGTATTTTCAATCGGCGCACGTTAATTATCTTTCGTATTTTATTTTCATATTTTTGTAACTGCCTACTAGATGTAATAGAATTAATTAGGACTTTACATTTACCGTTTTCTTTATTTCCCTCCTAGTTTTGGACATGTAATTAATCCCCCTCCCCGAAGCCTTGTAATAGTTTAGGATTTACATTTCCACACTTTTAATTTCTGCAAACTATTAACTGTTAGATGTATGCGTAATAGGATTGTATGGCAAGAATAACAAACAAACTCTAGAAAACCTAATGCAAAGATAAATAACTAAATATAACACAATTTCACATGCGCACCTCTAGGGTACCCCACTTTGGTTGCCTTCCGAAAAAATAGTCACAACTCTCGAAACGTGAGAGATTTTAGTGACTACCCTCCGGTTTAAAAGATCATAATTCCCTCGATGACCCTCTCGATGTTGCCTCGGTAAAAATGATCTTAAAACCCTAGGGTAGTTACTAAGGTTTCTTACTCAGTTGCCTTTGTGACTGTATAAACATCAATTTGAATGTCCCTCAAACATCCAACGATTAGGGCTACCTACTCACTAATAGTAGGATAGCACTGTATAATGGAAAAGAGGAAAAGAACAAACTTTCGTGTAAAAGTAGATAGTTCCTAGATGTTATGCTCAAAACAAGTTTTTACACTTACACAAAACTTCTTTCAAAAAAATTTTCAAAATGCTTTATCAACACTCTTGAGGACTTATACAAGAGTTATCATAAAGCAAACTGCCTTGCTATTTGGAATTTCAATACTTTTCAAAGACACACAAAGGTATTTAAAAATGAGCTAAGCATCCAAGAGCCCGTTGATAACTACGGATGGAAAGGGTGCTAACACCTTCGCTTTCCATAATCTACCCCCTTACTCAGAAATAATCTCGAAATGTATTTTTCTGTTCTTTTCACCCTTTCCTTTGTTGGATAAAAGAAAAGTCGGTGGCGACTCTTGCTTGCCGCAACATTTGCGAATACAAACGCAAAACTAGTATAACAGTCGATTATACCACCGTATTACATTAGGGTTTAGTTTGATACCAAGAAAAATTCATCCTAACCATTTATCTATAGCTTTTGAAAGTTATATGGTTGGATTCATGGTTAAATTTCAAGTAAGTTTGATGTTTACATTTTTTTAAATGGTTGCGAAATGAGAGTTTTACAAATTTGAACAATATTGTTGTTGTTGCTGTAAATCCGCGCGAGGAAGAAGATGGAGTCCAAATTTTGAAAAAAAGTTTACTTTATATTTATTGCAACATGTTTTATCACCGGATGCAATAGCCACCCCAGTGGCAGCACGCTTGCTCTTAAGTCATACCTATGCCTGGTCACGGGTTCGAGCCAGGCGTGGGACATTTTTCTTTTTCACATTTTGTTTCTTACAGATTCAATACAAACAAGGCAATAACGCGCATGGTATACCTCACATCTTGACCACCAGATCTCAAGATCACAGATCTAACGCTCCAGACAGCCAACACCATGGTGGACTTCCTAATTCCAGCCCCACTGGATCACAAACAGGCGTTGGGCTCCTCTGTTTTGGGCCAAACAATTTTGCTTCTTTTCACCCCCCATCGATTGAACTACAACAGACCCATTTCCTTTATTTTATTTATTTCAAACAAACATCTTTGGGCTTAGCCCTCTTGGCCCAGCGCCTCAAATTCTTGTCTCACCCCCTTTTTTACTTCTAACTCAGGCCCAATCCTTTTTTATTTCTTCAATTTGTTTTTACTTTTATTTATTTATTTCATTTAATTAAAATACAAAAAATTATTTTATTTAAAAAAAAATTAGGTTTAGGTTAATCCATATTTTGACATTTTTATTTTGTTGATTAAATAAAATTAATTAGACATTAGTTTTAGATTATCTTAATTAACTTCCAATTAATTTTAAATTAGGTTTAAATTGACATAAAACACCAAAATATTTTCTAAATACTTAGATTCTTTAGGTTTTAATTGATTAATTTAATTTTCATAAATAAAATTAATTAATTTAATTACATTTTGTTTTATTTTAAGTAGTTAAATTTTAAATAAAATTAGAATTAGGTCTAAATTTTTATTTCACATTTCAAATATTTTCTAAACAAAAAACAACAAAATCTTTTCTTAGATGCTTAAGAAATATTTTTGGGTTTTTCTTAAACTTTTTCCCCTTTTCACCATCTTCGTGCACTTTACTACCGCATTAATATTTTCCAATATTGTAAATACTCAAAGTTTGTAATAACTTTAATTAGGGTTTTCTTTACATTTCATCCCCATTCACAAATTTGTACCCCCATTCCCAAGGCCTTGTAATAGCGTAGGACATTTCATTTCGGTAATTTACTGCTTTCCTTATTTCTGTTAGTAATTAGGGTTTGTATGGAAAGATTAAAATCAATCATTAGAAAACCTAATCTCAATACAAATACTTGAAATCAAAACACTTAGCACACGCGCACCTCTACGGTAACCTCACTTGTTACCTCAGATAAAACAGTCATGTCCCTCGAATGTAGAATGCTTTAGCAAAGACCCTCGGTTAAAAGATCGTAGTCCCTCAATGACCCTTCGATGTTGCCTTCGGTAAACGATCTTAGTCCCTTACGACAATTGCTAAAGCGTCTTACAAGGTTCCTTCTTTGACTGTACGATGACCAACGTTTACCCCTCACATCCAATGATAGGGCTCTCTACTAACTAATAGTGGGATAACACTATCTAAAGGAAGAGGAAAAGAACAAACACTTTTAAGTAGGTAGATCGCTCGTAATCGCTTGCTCACAAATTAAAACAATTTCCACACCTCACACTTTCAAAATAATTACTTTCAAAACACTTTATAAACACTCTTGAAGACTGATACAAGAGTTATTATAAAGCAAAGTGCCTTACATTGGCATTTTCAAAACATATTTCTAAAACAAACATTTTCATCCAATAAATATTTTCAAAACGAACATTTTGTATACATTCTCAATGATACGAGAATCATTACAAAATTGCCGCACTTAGGTATTTTTTTTCAAAATATTTTCAAAACATACACAAACACAAAAGCCTTTCAAAAAAGTGATCAAGCAATTAAGAGCCCGCAGATAACTACAGATGAAAAGGGTGCTAATACCTTCCCTTTTCATAACCTACCCCCCGAAATCAAGAAAAATTCACAAAGGTCTTTCCTGTTCTTTTCATTCTTTTCTTTATTGTATAAAAGAAAAGTCGGTGGCGACTCTTGCTATCCCCAACATTTGTGATAAAACGCAAAACCTAAAAGTCAGTTCTCCCACCGTATTACAGAATTTGCGACTCTGCTAGGGAAATTTAATTAAAATTGAGGTTACTTTAAGAGCTAGATCACCTTTATTGCTTTACTTATTTGCCTTGTATGTTTTATATTTCGGGATATGCTTGGGTTTATTTCTTGTATAGATCCTATACCCGGACCTAGGGGCATTTTTAGGTAAGTAGCAATAGATTATGGAAACTGTACGGAATAGACCGATATGGTTGAAATGATGGCTACATTAGTGCGATACATTGGTTGGTATTGGTGTCCCTTGAGTAAGTCAAGGAGAATGTTGGGCTGCCGTGTGGTGTCAAAAGCACTAATTGACCGTAGAACCTTAGTTGACACAAGTTAGCCATTAGAAACTAGTGAGATGGCTGGTTTTGGTGCAGACTGAAGTTGGTTGATACTCGACGCTACACTCATTGAGATTGGACTTTTTGGATATTTCAGTCGCAACTTATATGCTTATGCTGAAAAAATGCCTAAGAGAAAGGTCAGTGATATTGAGGCTCCTATAACCCAGTTACTTCTTTTAGGAAAGGTTGAGCCAACTAAAAACTTCAAGAGGGTACTTACCTACAAACTCCATGCAAGCTTAAACCTAAGGCCTTATGTGTTTTGTTTTTGCTTGATTAATTGTTCGAACATGGCATCATAGTATCATGACATCATACCATGTCATTTTCACTAACCATTTCAAGGACCTAGGGATTTATCTTTATTCTGCTTTGTAGGTTATGGCCTCCGCCTGCAGAAACACTATCTAGATGAGTTTTATGAGGATACCTTCTCAACTTAAGGAGTTAGTCTCAAGGGTTCCTGAAATTTCTCCATTCATCAAAAGGCATGGTTGACTATTCAGTTTGCTTACCTCAGGTTTTGAAGAAGATATGATGAGTGTTCTATTCCAGTTCTTTAAACATGCACATCACTGCTTCACCTTTCCCGATTATCAATTGGTACCCACGATGGAGTAGTTTTCTCAATTATTGGGAGTACCTGTTCTCAATCAAATACCTTTCATCAGTTTAGAGAAAGATCCACAACCTGAAGAAATTGCATCAGCCTTACATCTGAAGCGGTCCGACATTGTAGCTAATTTGGAAACAAGAAGTGGAGTCAAGGGTTTTCTCGCTAAATTTTTGTTAGAGAAGGCTCGGCTATTTTTGGATGCTATGAGTTTTCAAGATTTCGAAGAAATATTAGCCTTGTTTATCTATCGTTTGGTGTTATTCCCTAATCCAGACCAACTCGTAGATGTGAACAACATCAAAATATTTCTTTCTCGTAACCTTGTGCCTACCTTGATCAGATACTTTTTGCATTCTCTTCACACGCATACTATGAGGAAGCGAGGAACTCTTATGTGTTGCATACCTTTGCTATCTAGGTGGTTTACTTCACACCTTCTCTGGTCAGTAATGAAGAACGAATAAGGTTTGAGGTGGTCTCAAGGGATGATGTCACTTTCTCATTTAAATATCTATTGGTGTTCCTGATCTCTGGAATCATTGATTGTTGCGGGGAATTCCCTAATGTTCCACTCCTTGGCATTAGGGGAGGTATTACTTACAACCCTCCTTTGGCTCTACGACAATTTGTTTATGCTCGAAGAGACGGTCCTCATGACGTACTTATCCAGGGTTTTGTGATTGACTACGAAAATGATTCGCAAGGTTATCATCAAAGGTTTATACGTGCTTGGGGCATGGTAAACAAGGTTGATAGTAAAACTTTAGAACAAAAGAATTCTATCCATTTGGAGCCCTATCTCAAATGGGTACAAGCTCGTGCTCAAAACCTTATGATGCCATATCCAGCTGCTCTACCGGTAATCTTAGAGCCTGTTGTTGAAGGAGACGTTTCTCGCATCATCTTCCATTTGAACATGCATACTAACCTTGAAGAATTGCAGAAGTCATGGATTCAACTCATGAAAGAACAGGACACCTTTGAAGCTCAGTTCTATACAAGTGAGAAGAAAATGTTGGAGCTCACAAAGCAACTTCACGAGGAGAAAAGCCTTAATGCGTACATCTACATGAAGAGGAAGCGTCTACGGGAGACTTGAATCTTAGGGTTTATAAGTTCATATTTTTGTCTCCTTGAGACCCTTTTGCTTTTCATTGTAAGCCTAGAAGGAAGTTGTAATTTTGAACTTTATTAATGAAATATTTGTTTTCTATTTCCTTTTGACTAGCAAATTTAAATCTCCTAAGGTCCTTGAAAACATTGCATCCACATATCATGCATCATTTCATAAGCAGGTTTTCTAATACAGGTTTCCTCATCTATTTACTATTTATTTCAGTATAAGATGACTCTTGAACAAACTGTCAAGGATCTCCAAACTCAGCATGTGCAATTTCCAGAGACTCTTCTGAATCTGGCCAAAGGGGAACAAGAGATGATGGCGCTTCTCAGCACGAAAAAGAAGACTAAGGATCTGGTTGTTATCCTCAAGATGGGAAGAAGATTCAAAGGTCCTTCTCAACCAGTTCAAGGAGTTTCCTCTAAGGAAGATGACAACCAAGAGGAGGATGGTAGAAGTGTCAGGGGTGAAGATAGAAACAATCAGGGTTCCGAAGATGAAGACTACTCTGATGAATTGTATCCTCTTGCAGATGAAAAATTCAAGCAGTTGGAAGACTGACTCAAAGCTGTGGAAATCCAGAAAGTGTCTGGATTGGATTTTGGAGAGCTAGGTCTGATCCCGGAGGTAGTCATACCTCATAAATTCAAGGTCCCTATATTTTCTAAATATGACGGGGTCTCTTGTCCGAAACTTCATTTGAGGTCGTATGTTCAAAAAATCCAACCTCATACTACTGACTAGAAATTATGAGTCCATTTCTTCCAAGAAACTTTGTCTGGTACTCAACTTGAATGGTTCTACAAGCTGGAAGGAACCAACATTCACACATGGGAAGAATTGGCTACTGCTTTCTACAAGCAGTATCAATATAATGTTGACCTGGCGTTGACTCGTGTACAGTTAGAAAACATGTCCATGGGCTCGAATGAAGGGTTCAAGTAGTATACCAAAAAATGGAGGGACCTAGCTGGAAGGGTGAAACCTCCTTTGATTGACCGGAAATTGGTGGATATGTTCATGGGCACTCTGAGGGTCCATTCTTTAATTTGCTTATTTGGAGTTCTTCATCAGGGTTTACTGAGCTAATTCTGACTGGCGAACAAGTTTAAAGTGGTATCAAGAGTGGGAAGATTCCAATGGATGCAACTTCTAATGCTATGAAGAAGTTGTTCATTGGTAAGAAAGAAACCAACACTGTCTATTTCCAAAAGAGTCGTAGTAAAAATGATCTCCATCAGTTTGTGGGGGCAGTGTTGATCTCTAATCTGGAACATGTTCAACAATCACAACAAGGCAACTGGCGTAGGTCAGACGCTCTGAGGAGGCAGTTCACCAGGATTAATATGCCATTGGCTCAAGCATTGCAACATTTGTTAAAAGCTGACCTCATAACACTCAGGGATCCTCCTCCTAATCCCAACACATCCTCTCTAAAGTACAAACCAAATGAAAGATGTCCCTATCATTCGAACAGTCCTGAGCACGACACCAACACCTGTCGGGCCCTGAAAAACAAAATCCAAGACATGATTGACAACAAGGAAATTGAATTCCACCCTCTTGAGACTCCGAACGTGATTACTGCTCATATGCTGAAGCATGACAAAGGCATAAGTGTTATTGAAGATGTTTTGTATGTTACCTACGTAAGTGATGTGCTTAGTCCTCTCTCAACAGTCAAGAAGAATTTGCTACAAGCTGGATTATTTCTGGGTTGTGTTAAAGAATGTTATTATTGTGCAGTTCAACCTAATGGTTGTGGGTTACTGAAGGAAGGCATTCAACACCTGATGGATGAACATGTAATTTTGATTGAAAAGTCCCATGTGCTGAGAATTTGTGTCGAGATTTGTCTGTCATATCTGGTACTCCTTTCAACATCACTTCAAAGGGTCCTGTAAGGATTACCGCCAATCTAAAAGATGCTCCTTTAATAATTACAAAACCTGGACCCATCCCATATTCCTCGGAGAAGGATATTCCAAGGAATTATGGATCCTACGTATATTACCATGGCATTAAACAAGAGTTTTCTAACGAAGATGATGAAGAAGCTAATCCCAATATTGACAATATTGCAGGGACCAGTAAAATTTCAAGAAGCAGAAGGATTTTATCTCCAGAAATATCTCCACCTATTCAAGTTACAATTACTAAGACAACTTCCGAAGCTCGAGGTAAAGAGACAATGATAGAGCCTGCCAGGACGAAGGCACCGAAAGAAGTTACAGTCAATGACACCTCTGGACAAGAAATGGAAGATGTTTTGAAGATCATTCGTAGAAGAGATTACAAAATTCTTGAACAGCTGGGGCATACCCCATACAAAATCCCCATTCTATCTTTATTACCATGTTCTGAAGCTCATGCACAAGCTTTAATGAAATTTCTGAAAACTGCTCATGTACCACAAGAGAATTTTGTCGATCAATTTAGAAGTTATGTTGCTAGCATAACGATTGAAAATGGACTAGGTTTCTCCGATGCTAATCTGACTCCAGAAGGAAGAAATCATAATAGGGCCATGTATGTCTCCATTTAATGCAGGGGCACTACATTGGCCCATGTGTTAATTGATACTGGCTCATCTCTGAATTTTCCGCCAAAAGGCGCCCTGGATAGACTTGATTATGGAGGGATTTTGTTGAAACCCAACGACATTATAGTTCAGCTCTTTGACGGATCCAAAAGAATGGTACATGGAGAAGTGGACCTCCTGATCAAAGCGGGTTCACAGATCTTTGAATCATCCTTCTATGTGATGGACATGTGACCAGCTTATTCTTGTCTATTGGGATGCCCCTGGATCCATGGGGCAGGCGCTGTTACCTCCACCTTGCACCAGAAATTGAAATATCCTGTAAAAGGGAAGATTGTTACTGTCTTCGGAGAGAAGGAATACATGGTCAGCCACCTGAATTCATTCCGGTATGTAGAAATGGACAGTGAATTCATCGAGACTCCTGTCATGCTTTTGAAGTGATTTCCCCTACTGCTGTTGAAGATATTTCTGCCATTCCAAAGACTGTCAAGGTTTCGCACAAGATGGCTTCCTTGAAATATACCAAAGCAACTATAGAAGAAGGTGGTTGTACTATTTGGGGTCAGCTTCCTGATATCCCCTACAAATCTGATAAGTTTGGTTTGGGCTTTACTGCACAAGGTCAAAGGGCTGTCAGTCGCGCCCGAGCTGGAAGACATTCATTCCATGTCAGGAACAATAAAGTTGATGGTGATTTCGACAACTGGATATTCCCTACCATTGGTGATGGACTCGACAATTGGAAAGCAAAAGGCATTTTCCCTATCTTCTTCAGCTAGGAGTAATAATTATTTCTGTTTTTATTTGCTTTAAGAAGTTTCGTTATGTAATTTATTTTAAAACAATGACTTTAAACCTTGTGTCTTGCCCTGGCACAATGGTTCATTTGTTAAGGGTTGTCATTTCATATGTCATATTTTCATTTAATGAAAACATTGGACGTTTTGCATTCAAATTTTGCGCTCTCTGTCTTTCTTTTACTTTATTGCACTTTCAAATAGCTATGTGTTCTTACACACATCCATACACTACATTGCAGATCCCTATCCAATATGGATCTCGTTGATAACGATTCTGCTATTGCCACTTATGACTTTGAAAATCCAATCTATCAAGCCAAAAGCGAAGGTGAGGTAGATTGTGAAATACCTGGACAACTCTCCAGACTCTTAATACAAGAAGGAAAAGGCTATCCAACCACATGAAGAGCTGATCAAAGTGGTAAACTTGGGTTCTGAGATAGAGAGAAAAGAGGTCAGGATTAGCGCCAACTTAGAGGACAGTGTCAAGAACAGGTTAGTTCAGATGTTGCACGACAATGTTGAGGTATTTTCTTGGTCATACAAAGACATGTGAGGGATTGAAACTAATATTGTGGTTCATCATCTTCCAATGAAAGAGTCTTATTCTCCGATTAAACAAAATCTTCGTCACATGCGTCCTAAGATGTCAGAGAAGATCAAGGCAGTGGTTATGAAACAATTCAATGCAGGGTTCTTAGCAGTGACATCATACCCTCAATGGGTTTCTAATGTTGTTCTAGTACCAAATAAATATGGCAAGGTACATATGTGTGTAGATTACCGGTATCTGAACAGGGCAAGACCCAAAGATGAATTTCCACTACCACATTGTTGTACCCCAATTTTCCCCCCTAAGATCCCTTCATCATACCATTTTGATTCAATCACAACAAGATCCCATTAAGTCTTGTGGTTCTTCTCCCTATCTCTAGCTTTACTCTTTGAGGAATCACCAAGCACCTTGACTTGTTTTCATTTGTGATCATGAATATTTTGTATTTATTTTCCTTATAATTAATAAAATGCAATGTTGGTTTGTCTTACTTGTAGATAATGTATGTAAAGGCAATGTGGCTTAGCAAATTGATCCATGGGTTCATGAGCTTATTCCCATGCCCTAGTCAATAAAGCTTTAGAAATTCAAACCTCACCATTTAAGTTGTTTTGGAAGGGATGGAATGGCAAGGTTTATTTTTGTCCACTACATTTCCAAGTTATCAAATTGATTCAAAAGTACAAGGGGTTTATTGAAGAAGTTGTCATGATTGGACAAGGTCTTGTTCCTATTGGTCATAAGTGCATATTTCTCACAATTCTCAATATATACAAGTGGTTTTGGTTGCTATGAGACCTCATTATCATCCTCAACAACTTCTATTTACAAAGCAAGAGTGTTGGTAGAAGAAGGTTGTTCAAAATTGTCAAAGTTCCTCAAAGCATTTTCTTGATCTAAGAGCTAGGGTTTTGAACTTCAAAAAAGTATATCTTGCTCATCTTTTGGTATTTTTGAGTGATTCCAAAGAAATCCTTCTCTTCAAAAGGTTATTAACAAATCACTTCAAAAGTTTCAAGGAGTTTTCATGTGGAAGAAGCTTGATGATGAAGAAATATTACAAGTCCTCCAGATGAACCCCTAATTTCCCATGTGTGACTTCAATTGATCATAACTTGGTAAATTTTTATCACCTTGATCCCACTCTTTTTCCACAATGATCTTAAGAATGTGAAATTTATTCCTTCTTTTATATGAAAAGTGATAAAATAGATGGAAGATTGCCTAAGGATACAAAATATTATAGGTCATTTCATGATTTTTTTCCAACTTCAACAATTCATAACTCTCTCTATTTTTGTAGATTTTGAATGGTTGAAGTTTAAAAATGTCATTCAAGATCTCTACTTCATGCCATCTTTTTTGTTCAAGACAAAATTCCAAGTGGAAGGCCATGTTTGGATGTAAAACATTATACGTCACTTTTGAAGAAAAAACTTGAAATGTTTCTAAGTATGGAAAGTCAATCCTTTTTTTCCAACTTTGACTCAACAGAACTTCTTGCTCAAACATCCAATTGATTTCACTCCTTGCATGTGACTTAATCTTTCAAATTCTTCAAAAATCACATCATATGGTGCCCTACATTGTTGGCACCATGGTTATGAAAGTAGCATCATAAAATGGAAATCCCAAGTTCAGTCAGATTTGAAAATTGGTTTAAATCAAATTACAAGCATGTTTAAGGATCAATTTCGTGTCTAATCATGTTTAGGAACTTTCCATATCAAGAAACGACTCATACACCATACATTTTTGCTGTGTTTTGAGCCATGTGAAGTCACACTTTTCACACTTAGCAGGTCCACATGATTTCATTGATTTTGCCTCCTATTCACATGCTTGAGCCTTGCATCATGATCAGATATAAATAAGGATCATCCCTCACTCATTTAGGAAAGCTTTTGATATCCAATTAACCCATGTTCAGATCCCACACAAACTCTGAATTTGAATTTATAATTTCTTACATTCTCACCTTCAAACACCAAAAGCTCCATTTAGTTAGTTTCATTGAACTTCTCTGAAGATAACCATATGGTTACTTTCAAGAATTATGACCTATATTGATCTGTAGAAGTCTAGTTTCAGAGAAACTTCTCACTACTTCGTGCAGGTAGATTTCTTGGCCAAATTGATTCAAATAAAAGACTAATCCACTCCTTGTATTCTTCTGATCCTCGTGCTCTTTATGGTTTGCAATTACATTGAGAATTGAGTGAGATATCCCAGATTTTCGTGTTCGCTATTTTTCTGGTTTTCTTCAAACACATCCTGTCATAATTTATATAAATTTGGCACGATGGTACTATTAGACTCGTCTTGAAGAGACGAATCTAATAGTACCGGTCTGGTTTGCTAATTTTACAGTTTGAAGGATTCAATTTGGGGATGGCTGGAGGCTGAAGACGACGACATGTCTGTCTTCAACCAATGACATGAAGCCACGTTATTTTTTTGAAATGGATACAATATGCTTGCCTTACCATGCACGTGTCTCAGGAGCCCTTGGATCTGATTTCTTTTGTGAGTCAGACTCCATCCAACGCGCCACATTTTAAGTTGTTTTATTTTAAAAATGTTGGATCCAGTGTGATATTTAGTAATGACCATGATATGCACAGCGCGCCAGATCCCTTGGATTTGACTCTCATCTATTGGTCCACATCTTTTTGGTTTTTATTTTATTTTCTGATTTTTATATTTAATTGTTTTAAATTTCAAAAAATCATAAAAAATTCATTTTAAGTCCAAAAAATCTGAAAAAATTATGAAAAATAATTTTGATTTTTATCTTTCTGATTTTTATTTTTTCACAATTTTATTTTGTGTTTTGATATTTTTTATAAATTTTCACTTTATTTGAATTATTTTAAATGTTTAAAAATACTTTTATCCATTTTTAAATTCTGAAAAAAATTATGGAATGATCCAATGATATTGTGACAAATATTGGTGACTCGTTTATTTTTTAATTTTGACTTTGTTATTTTTTATCATTTTTTGGTTTTTTTGCCTATTTCTTCAAATTTTAAAAATACTTTCCGACTTTAAAAAATTACCAAAATTTTTATAAAAGTATTTGAGTTCATTTTTGATTTTTCTATGGTCTTACTTTTTATTTCATGATTAATTTGAACATAGTTGATATTTTTCTTTTTTATTTCTAATTTAAAACATTTTAAACATTTTTTAATGTATATATTAAATGCAATATCATTTTGTGATTATTTTCTGGATGATCTTGGGTTGAATTTTGATCATGAATTTTATTAACATCATTGGATCCATGGTGTTGAGTCTAACTCCATAAAAATGGATGAATGATTTTAATAATAGCTTGATTAAAATTTAATTCAAATATGGTTTGTATATTCTTTCTCACCCCTCTTCATCTCATCCCTTTCTTATTTCACTAAGTGTTATTGGAGCATGATCTCTATATCATGTCTCAAAACAAATGGTGCATAGATTTTTATTGACCGGCCTCAAAATAGGTGCGACTTGTATATAAGTCCACTTACGATTGCTTAACATAACGCTAAATTTTATCCCGATTCGAATAAATGATCATTCGTGTCCCAAACCTAAGTTTGCAAGCCCAAGTATGTTAATTTGATCTCTTTGATCCAATAACCTTGAGACTCATAGTGTGGAGGCTTTGGTTCTACCAATCCTCTAATAGATCTACAACACTTTTGGTCAACGCGAATCACTTAAACATTGTTGATCATTAAATGGTACTTTTGAGGATTCCAAATGGATGATATACTTGACAAAAAGCAAATGCAACTTGTTGTGTGGAGGCTTTGGTTCTACCAATCCTCTAATGAGTTCCAAATTCAAGTTTCATGTTGGTCATCCAGCTAACAACTAATTATTAAATTGTTTTTACTTTATGTTTTATTTTTATTTTTATGCTTTATGTACCATTTACTTTAAGCATTACATTTTATGTCATCTTTACTTTGCTCACTTGAACTTTTCTTTTCTCTTCTAAGACACCTAATAATCAACATGAACCATAAAAACCTTTAATGATACTTGGACTATTTGGTTACTATCCTTGGCATTATGGAGCATTGGACTTCTTGGACATAGGATTAGAAACCTTAGCCTATGTTGGAGACCTTGTGATCTTAATTGATATTTTGTCTGGAGTTGTTGAGGTTTACCTCAAGTCATTGGGTTGTTTGTTTGTTTTGTGTGCAGGTTAATGTGATTACACTCTTTGTTTATAATCTGGAGTTCACCCGTATACAGCCGTTACTCTGTCCAATTTTTGTGAAGACTTAATACGCTTGAAGTTTAGTTCTCTCTGGATGTCTAGTATCTTTGCTTGTTTGGTTTAAATCCAAAGAATGGGAATTCTATATTGACTCATAATTTCAAGTATTGGCTTCTTGTTTGTTAGATAGTTCTTATCCCTAGCTTTTACCTTATGCTTTAGGATAGTCTCTTCTTCTCCTCCCACTTTCTTTAATTTCAAAATCTTCTTCCTCCTTTTGAAAACTCTTCTTGTTTTGAAACTTGAACTATTTTCATGATAAACTTGGACTTAGGTCCATGCATTTTAAAAACATTTTTCATAAACAAATTTCAATCAACTTGATAATACCTTGACATTTTTTGTAAGAAGACTAAAAATCAATCAATCTCATGTCAAATCATTTTGCCACTTTGGCTTTTTATTTTAAAACATTTATCAAAAGATTAGACTCTTGTCAATCCTTGTAGTGATGCAAACAACTATATTTCTACAATATGTAGTGAAGAGAGATATTTTCGACTTAGGTGTTGAGTGAGGCATTGTTGATTTAAAATCCAAGCCATATCGTCCACTTTGAGATGATGCAAATTCTCCTTTCTCATGATTGTGGGTAGTGAGTATGTTTTCCACACGGAAAATGACGATGATGTCTTAACTCATAAAATCAATCAACATACTTGTGTTTTAAAATTTTTAAAAGGTGAACTACGTGTACCCTGATCCCCTATTGCATGAAAGGTGGTACGTAGGCACTAAAGGTTCGCAACCGCGGCGGATGCAAAAATTATAAAATATATTTCTTTTCTCACCTCCACCATCTATTCTTACACAACATTTTATAGCCAAAATATACAGATTTTACAAAGAGGTTCCTATAGAGTACCGTAGATGTTTAGGGTGCTAATACCTTCCCTTTGCATAACCAACCCCCTTACCTTGAATCTTTCCCCTCTTTTTGGGTTATTCACTCTTTTTCCCATTGTTTTGGAAACAATAAAGAGTGGTGACGATTTTTATTTTGATCTATATAAGTCTAGTCAATCCAATGGCTTAGTCTTAAACATTTCTACCGCTACAGATAAAAATGGCGACTTCACAGGGAAAAGATTGACCTCTTGCTGGTCCATCCCTAAGTGGGTTGAGCCTATCTTTGTTTATATTTGTATATGTGTTATTATTTGTTATATATTATATGTTGTATATATGTTTGTCTGGGATTTTCCTGGTTTTCAGGATGCTTGGTTATTACTCATGAGTCCTATACTCGAACTTGGGAAGACTTTAAGATAGGACGGGCAGTATAGTCATGTTAACTTTGAGAGAGTAATCCCAAAAAAGGAGGCATGAGATCCCCCACTCAGTGGAGGCCCCTTAGACTGTAGTGTTGTTTACCGAGTAATCGGGAAGATGTACTGCTTACAGTGTAGTACGGAAGCTATGACGGAGTAATCCGGAAATAGTTGTCACGCTATACTATGCTCAGACGAGTTTTTCTTGAGAATATTACTAATTACAGAGTCAATCGGGAAGTTAGTAATATCTGAAGGAAGGATGTAGACTCTGGGAATCTCTAGAACCTTGTTTGGTAGGTGATAACTTTTAGACCATACCTTATGGGTGGTACCTTCAACCTCATGCTCGTGACGTTGAACCTATGAACCCTATATGTGTGATCTTGTGTGTGATTGTTGCATCATGCATCCATGCACTTATAAGCATCTTTTGAAGAAATTTCCTTTCAATGGACTTAAAAGGTTGATCATTTGGGAATATCTCAAGTACTTTTTGACCATGGATTCTGGAAAAAGAAAGACCGGGAAATACAGTTTCAAAGATCTTAAGATAGATGAGTTGATCAGTCTAATTCCCGAGATTGAGTGTTCTGCGAATTTTCGAAAGAAATATGGATCCATCATTCCTCTCATGAAGCTTAGGATGAAGGAGGGCATTCTCTCGACCTTGGTCTAGTTCTATGATCCGATGTATCATTTCTTTACTTTCCCTGATTATCAGTTGATGCCTTCACTATAGGAGTATTCTTATCTGTTGGATTTACCTATTACCGATCGTGTTCCTTTTACTGGTTTGGAGGGTGAGCCAAAACTACACGAGATTGCTGCTTTGATCCATCTGGGGAAGTGTGAGGTTGAATCCCATATGACTACTAAAGGATGGATTAGAGGATTACCAGCTTAGTTCTTATTGGAGAAAGCTCGTTACTTTGCCAGGATGAAGAGTAAAGTTGCTTTTGAGGCCATATTTGATCTACTTGCTTACAGGTTGTTCTTATTTCCTAATATGGATAAGTTTGTTGACGTTAATGCTATCAGGATCTTCATGATTGGAAACCCAGTTCCTACATTGTTGGGTGATGCTTATTACTCTATTCATCTTCGGAATTCTTATCATGGGGGGATGATTATCTGTTGTATGCCTCTGTTGTACCGGTGGTTTATCTCTCATATGCCTCAGTTTGATGTTTTTTGGGATGTCAGGAAGGAACCCCGTTGGGCTCCTAAGATCATGGAAGTTACTCACTTGGATACTGATTGGTATCATCGAGCTTACCAGGATGTAGATATTATCGACAGTTGTGGTGGTTTCCCCAATGTACCTCTTCTTGGTACAAAGGGAGGAGTTAACTATAACCTTATTCTTGCACGATGAAAACTTGGTTATCCAATGAGGGATAAGCCAAATAGTATTCATTTGAGTAGTTTCTTTCTGAAGGAGGGAGAATACCATAAGGAAGATAGGGAGTAGATTGCGAAGGCCTGGCGTCACATTCATAAGAAGAGTAGGAAAGACCTGGGACCTAGGGGGATTGTTTCTTTGGAGCCTTATCTTCAGTGGGTCCAAATGAGAGCTATTTAGTTGAAGATGCCATATTCCTGGGAAACGCCTATACCTGACTTATTTGTGAATACCACTCCTCCATTATTGGATGATATAGAAGAGCTACAGCTTGCTTTGGTCAGGATGCAGCAGGAAAAAGGATGCTTGGAAGAATAAGTGCCAAACTTTAGAGATTTCCTATAGAGAAGACTTGAAGGAGAGAGACGACTTGATTGAGATCTTTGAGAGTCAGGATGTAGAGATGATGAAGGGGCAAGGGGATTTATTTTCTCCTAGGCCTCAGTCAGTTGATAGTTGCTCACTTCCTGATCCAGGTGATTGGAAGGAGGTTGCCACTAGATATTCTGAAGAAAACCAGAGGTTGAAGACTCAAATTGCCAGGCTTATAGGGAAGCGCCAGCGTATAGAGTGATCTCCATTAGTTTTGCTTCTTAGGGTTTTAGACTTTATTTTCATCTTGTACTTGGGGTTATTGAAACTTGTAATCCATTTTGAAGTTATTATAATAAAATTTTTCAGTATGTCTTATTACTTTGATATTCGCAATGTGTCTATAAATCTTTAAGTCCCTTGAAATATTAATAATAAAAATTAATCATGTGCATTTCATATCATGCATCATATTGCACAAATTTATTGCATTTGTTATGCATATCCAGGTGTCTTACCAAGCTTCTTTACTTTGTTCAGCAAGTTGTCTCACCACTACAATACTCGGGTTAATTTCAGAAGGAAGATGGACAACTTAGAACAAGAGAATCGCGAGCTGCGCGAGGAAGTTTCTGCTTTGAAGGCCGGCATGACCAATCTTATTGCTCTGATGGAATCTCTGGTGGCTGCTCATAATCAGCCACTGAGTGTTCAAACTCAACCAACAAGGGCTACTGCTGAAGCTCCGACTGTTCCCGTGTCTGCTACCCCAGCTATTATTCAGAATCGCATGCCTCAAGGTTATCCATGGGGAATGCAATAGAATTTTGCACTTGAAGGTTTCAATCTTAGTCCTTAAGAAGCTCTAGTTGTTCAGACTATTGTTACTCTTACACCTCTTGTGGTGCATTCTGCTTCTGCTGCACCTCCTTCAGTGAATATGGTTCCATTTGCTAATGATGATATGTGTCGTCCTTTTCCTCCACTAAGTGAAGACTTGGGTCTTTATGATAGAATGGATGATTTTCAAGAACAGTTTGACAAGATGCAGAGGGAGATGAAGGCCCTCATGGG
Organism: Vicia faba; assembly: GCA_948472305.1. NCBI lineage: Eukaryota > Viridiplantae > Streptophyta > Magnoliopsida > Fabales > Fabaceae > Vicia > Vicia faba. The sequence continues at coordinate 1,246,702,184 of OX451741.1, forward strand.
AAAAGAGTTATTCGGGCAGAACATGAATGAATTATGCTTGGTCCCGAATGTTAAGATACCTGCAAAGTTTAAGGTCCCGGAGTTTGAAAAGTACAAGGGCAACATTTACCCTCGTGCTTATCTGGTGATGTATGTAAGGAGAATGTCTACCCATACTGATGATCAGCGTCTGCTGATTCACTTTTTTCAGGATATTTTGACTAGTGATGCGCTGAAGTGGTATATGAGTTTGGATAGCGTCAATATCCATACTTTCAATGACTTGGGAGAAGCATTTATCATATAATACAAATACAACATGGACATGGCGCCTGACCATGATCAACTCAGGGCCATGGTTCAGAAAGACAGGGAATCATTCAAAGAATATGCACAAAGATGGCGTGAGGTAGCCGCCCAAGTGATTCCTCCCATGGAAGAGAAGGAGATGACTAAGATTTTCTTGAAAACTCTTGGTGATTTCTACTATGAGAGGATGGTAGTGAGTACACCAAGTGACTTTATTGAAATGGTAGGCATGGGTATCCGCTTAGAAAAGGCTGTAAGAGAGGGCCGTTTAAAAAAGAGTGAAAGTTTCGGAAGTGTGAAGAAGCCATCTTTTGGGTTTACCAAGAAGAAGTAAGGAGATAAAAATGATGTTATACAAGAGAGGAGAGTTAATCCTCCAAGAAGGAATTATCAGCGTCATCAGCAAGTCGCCTCAGTTACTCCGGTTGTTGGTGTAGATCCAACCACTGTTGCTTATCAGAGACCATCCCAGTAGGGGAGTCAAGGGTATAATCTGAGAAGGAAGAGTTATGACCCTATCTCTATGAGTTATACAGAGTTACTCCCGACATTAATTCAGAAGAAGTTGGTTCAGACCCGACCATCTCCCGCTGTACCATCACCATTGCATTGGTACTACAAGGATGACCAAACATGTGCTTTCCATCAGGGAGCACCAAGGCATAATGTTGAGAATTGCTATCCTTTGAAGACTGAGGTACAGAAATTGGTGAAGTCCGGAATTCTATCTTTCAAACATGTGGGCCCTAACGTGAAAGACAATCCTCTACCCAAGCATAGAGGAGCAAACACTGTGAATATGGTGGTCAGTTGTCCTGGTGACTTCCGGATTTTTGATGTTAATCTGGTTAGGAGAGATTTGGTGAAGATGCATGCAGACCGCTGTGAATTTAGCTAGTATACGCATGACCACGCCGGTTGTGCTATTTGTAGTATAGACATACAGGGTTGCGATAAGATAAAGGTTGATTTACAGGAGATGATGGATGAGGGCCTCATCCACAAAATCAGGCCTAGGGCAGAGTATGAAGAGGAAGTGAACATGGTTGCTGGATATCCTGGAGAGTTCAGAATTGTTGATACGAAGTATATGAATGAGGATCTTGTACAATTGCATGCTACTTTCTACCACATGGCTGGTCAGGTGGAACATCAGTATGGATCTTACCGAATTTGCTACCGGGACTCCCGAGGATGTTCAATTGTGAGAAAAGGTGTTCAGTTGTTGTTGGATAATGGAACCATCAAAGTTATAGGTCAAAGTGATGATTACCATGAAGTTGATGTGGTTGAGGTTTGTTTGGCTGAAGAAGAGTCGGATAATGAGTATGCCTCTGCAAATGAGTATTTCTCCTCAGATGAGGATTTGTTTTCCAGGGATGACTCCATAATTAATGATTGTCTTGAAGAAGGGGTAAACGTCATTGTGCCTTGATTTGGTGCACCCGCCCATTTTGAAGTTGAGTATGATAGCAAGCCGACCATTACTCCATTGGTGATTCGTTTGCTGGGTCCTGCCCCTACAAGTCAGATAAGACTGTACCCTACAAATATAATGCCACAATCTTAGAGGATAGTGTGGAAATTCCCATCCAGCTGATGCCTGGTGTTGGAAATATTGCCGAGACTAGCAGAGTGACCCGCATCGGTCGTATATTTGCACCAGTTGTTCATGGAGATGTTAGTGCTGGAAAGAAAATTGTTGAAAATGTTGAACCCAAGAAGGCAGTGGGCGAATCTAGTGTAGCTACACTAGAAAAGGATTTGGATGATATTTTGAAGATAATTAAGATGAGCGACTACAAAATTGTAGATCAGCTACTGCAGACTCCTTCAAAAATATCTATCTTGGCTTTATTGATGAACTCCTCTGCTCACAGAGAATCTTTGATGATGGTATTGGACCAAGCTTTTGTGGAAAGTGACATGCCTGTAGACCAATTCAGCAGTGTAGTGGGGAACATTATGTAATGTAATAACCTGAGTTTCTGTGATGATGAATTGCCAAATGAAGGAAGGAATCACAACCTGGCCCTCCACAACTCCATGAATTTCAAAAATGATTCATTATCCAATGTGTTGATTGATAATGGATCCTCTTTTAACGTTATACCAAGGAGAACACTTATGAAGTTGAAATATCAAGGAACGCACATGCGCCCAAGTGGCATTATTGTGAAAGTGTTTGATGGATCAAGGAAATATGTTATTGGTGAAGTGGACTTGTCTATTCATATAGCCCCACATATGTTTTAGATTACTTTCCAAGTCATGGATATTGTACCCGCTTATACCTGCTTGTTGGGACGACCGTGGATACATGAGGAGGGGCTGTCACTTCGACTTTACACCATAAGCGGAAGATTGTACGTGAAGGAAAAGTGGTAATTATAAATGAATAACATGCATTATTGATATCTCACTTGTCCTCTTTCAGCATTGTGGAGGCGAATGAAGTTGCTGTTGGAACTCAGTTCCAAGCTTTATCCATTGACAACATAAGAGGAAACGAGAATTCTATGGTTTCGCTTAAGGATGCGCAGCAGGTTGTGCCTAATGGCCCCAGTGAAGTTTGGGGACAGATTGTGGATCCACCTGTAAACAAGAATAAAGCTGGCTTGGGGTTCTCTGTGAAGAATGACAGAGGAAAGAGCATGAAGCCGAAGGCTGTTGCAGGAAAGTATCAAGACATCTTCCGTAGTGGGGGTTATCTTCATCCAACTGTTTTCGGGATTAATGCCATTGTGGAAGATGAAGCAGAGCCAGAAATGTCGAATTATGTGACGCACGGAGTTAGGGTTCAGAACTGGATCACCATTGATGTGCATACATGTTTCAAAGTAATTTGTTTTGTTAATCTTTTTGAAAAGCATTCACTCTACCCAAGGTGAAAGTATTAATATTGTACGGGCTTATATGTTTGCACTGATTTTTAAAATCAATAATAGAGTTGTCTTTGTTTCCCCAAATTGTGTTTTTATTTTTTGCTTTTTTCTTGGAAAATGGTAATCAGAAAAAACCTTTCAAAATAAATAATAACTTAAATTTAATATGCATGATCACTTGTTATATGTGTCAGTCTCTAAAAACAATCATAAATCATATGTGCGAATTGTTTAAAAAACCCATTGAATACAATGACCCTGCACCCTCTCCCAAATTTGAATGTCCTGTGTATGGGGCCGAAGAAGAAGACTATGATGAGATTCCGGAAGAGGTCTCATGGTTGCTTGAGCGCAAGGAGAATGCAATTCAACCATATAAAGTTCCATTAGAAGTAATCAATTTGGGTTCAGAAGAAGATCCGAAAGTAGTCAAGATTGGAGCATTATTGCATCCTGATGTGAAGAGAAGGTTAACTAAGATGTTGAGAGAGTATGTGGATATTTTTTCTTGGTCTTACCAAGATATGTCTGGCCTAGATACATATATTGTAGAGCACCATTTTCCGTTGAAGCCAGAGTGTTCGCCAATCAAATAAAAGTTGAGAAGAACTCACCTGGATATGGCAGTGAAGATCAAAGAGGATGTTCTAAAGCAGATTAATGCCGGTTTTCTTGTGACATCAGTGTACCCTCAGTGGATTTCCAATATTGTCCCAGTACCGAAGAAAGACGGAAAAGTTTGCATGTGCATAGATTATAGAGATCTAAATAAAGCTAGTCCAAAAGATGATTTTCCATTGCCACATATTGATATGTTACTGGATAACACAGCAAAATTAAAAGTTTTCTCATTCATGGACGGATTTTTCGGGTATAATCAAATAAGAATGGCTCCAGAGGACATGGAAAAAACAACGTTTATTACACCCTAGGTATCATCCTATTACAGAGTGATGCCCTTCGGGTTGAAGAACGCTGGTGCAATGTACCAGAGGGCTATGACAACCCTATTCCATGACCTCATGCACAAGGAAATTGAGGTATATGTCAATGATATGATTGCTAAATCCCAAACTGAAGAAGGGCATGTAGAAGATTTGTTGAAGTTATTTCAGCGTTTGAGGAAGTATCGTCTCCGCTTGAATCCAAATAAATGTACCTTCGGCGTTCAATTAGGGAAATTGTTGGGTTTCATTGTTAGCTAGAAAGGGATTGAAGTTGACCCTGATAAAGTCAAAGCAATTCAAGAGATGCCATCACCGAGAACTGAAAAGCAAGTCGGAGGGTTCCTCGTGCATTTGAATTATATTTCCAGATTCATTTCTCATATGACTGCAACGTGTGAGCCAATCTTTAAGTTGTTAAAGAAAGATCAGGGTTGTGTGTGGATAGATGACTGCCAAAGGGCATTTGAAAGTTTTAAAGAATATCTGCTTGAACCTCCTATCTTGCTCCCTCATGTTTAAGGAAGACCATTGATTATGTATTTGACAGTGTTAAATAATTCCATGGGTTGTATTCTGGGACAACAAGATGAAACAGGGAAGGAAGAGTATGCCATTTATTATCTCAGTAAAAAGTTTACTGATGGTGAGTCATAGTATTCCATGCTGGAAAAGACGTGTTGTCCTCTGGCCTAGGCGACAAAACGTTTGACGTAGTATATGTTGAATCACACTACTTGGTTGATCTCCAAAATGGATCCAATCAAGTAAATTTTTGAAAAGCCTGCTCTTACTTGGAGAATTGCTCGCTGGAAGATGCTGTTATCTGAATATGATATTGAATACCCTACTTAAAAAGCTATTAAGAGCAGCGTGTTGGCAGATTATCTTGCTCACCAACCAGTTGATGATTATCAGTCTGTGAAGTATGATTTCCCTGATGAGGATGTGATGTTTTTGAAATTGAAAGATTGTGATGAACCATTGCCTAAGGAAGGTCTTAACCGTAAATCTCACTAGAGTATGATATTTGATGGAGCTGTGAATGCTTATGGAAAAGGAATTGGTGCAGTGATCGTCACTCCACGTGGATCACACATTCCTTTTACTGCAAGGTTGAAATTTGATTGTACTAATAATATGGCAAAATATGAGGCTTGCATCTTGGGTCTCGAGGAAGCTATTGATCTCAAAATTAAAATTCTATATGTGTATGGTGATTCAACTTTGGTAATAAATCCAATTAAAGGAGAGTGAGATACTTGTCACCCCAACTTGATCCCTTACAAAGATTATGCTAGAAGATTGTTACCCTTCTTTAATAAAGTTGAATTCCATCACATGCTTATAGATGAAAAAAAAATGGAGGATGCTCTGGCGGCTCTGGCTTCTATGTATCAAGTAAATACTTGGAATGATATACCTAAAGTTATAGTTCGGTGACTGGATAAGCCCGCTCATGTGTTTACAACAGAGGAGGTAGAGGATGAGAAACCTTGGTATTATGATATCAAGCATTTTCTTCAGACTCAGAAATACCCGATTGGTGCATCGAATAAAGATAAAAAGACATTGAGAAGATTGGCTGGCAGCTTCTTCCTCAATGAAAATGTGTTGTACAAGCGAAATTATGACATGGTCTTGCTCAGATGCGTGGATAGACACGAAGAAGATATGTTGATGTATGATATTCATGAAGGTTCATTTGGCACTCATGCCAATGGACATTCGATGGCTAAAAATATGCTAAGGGCAGGTTACTATTGGCTGACAATGGAATCTGACTGTTACAAATTCGCAAAGAAGTGTCATAAATGCCAGATTTATGCGGACAAGGTTCATGTGCCTCCGACACTTCTCAATGTGATCTCTTCCCCATGGCCTTTCTCTATGTGGGGCATTGACATGATTGGGATGATAGAACCCAAAGCTGCTTCGAATGGACACCGTTTTATCTTGGTAGAAATTGATTACTTCACCAAATGGGTGGAAGTTGCTTCATATGCTAATGTTACTAAGCAGGTGGTTGTGCGCTTCATTAAGAATAATTTCATATGTAGGTACGGTGTGCCGAGCAGAATTGTCACCAACAATGGCTTGAATCTGAACAACAAGATGATGACGGAACTTTGTGAAGAATTCAAGATTGTCTGTCACAACTCATCTCCGTATAGGCCAAAGAAGAATGGGGTTGTTGAAGCTACTAATAAGAATATCAAGAAGATCATCCAGAAGATCATCCAAAAGATGGTTGTTACTTATAAAGATTGGCATGAAATGCTACCTTTTGCTTTACATGGATATCGGACATCTGTCTGCACTTCAACAGGAGCAACCCCGTTCACCCTTGTGTATGGAATGGAAGCGGTACTCCCAATAGAGGTTGAGATTCTCTCTTTGCGTGTGATAATTGAAACCAAGTTGTCAGAGGCTGGATGGGTCCAGAACAAGTTTGTCTAATTAAATTTGATCGAAGAGAAGAGAATGACAGATTTGTGTCATGGACAGTTATATCAGAAGAGAATGAAGAAAGTTTTTTATAAGAAGGTCAAGCCTCGTGAATTCAGAGATGGCGACCTCGTGCTCAGGAAGATCTTGTCTTTTAATGCTGATTCTAGGGGCAAGTGGACTCCCAATTTTAAAGGCCCATATGTTGTCAAGAAAGCCTTCTCTGGTGGTGCATTAATTCTTGAAACTATGGATGGAGAGGAGTTCCCACGTCCCATGAATGCTGATGCAGTCAAGAAATACTTCGCCTAAAGAAATAAAGGAACAACTCGCTAAGTTGAAAACCCGAAAGGGCGGCTTAGGCAAAAAAGAGCATCTCGGTAGGCCGAAAACTCGAAAGGTCGGTCTAGGCAAAAATTAGGGACATAAACAAAATAAAATTTGCTGCTAAGTTGAAAACCCGCAAGGGCAGCTTAGGCAAAAGTTAGGGATTTTCTTGGCAAGTAACTAGATCAGACATGACTTGATTATTGAAGCAACAATCTTCTTGGATCCTTACCATACTTCAACGGAAGCTGCTGCTCAAGATTTCAAAAGTTGTTCGAGGGGATATTGGTCATTGTATCTCAATGTATCTTTTCCATTATATATTACTATTTTCTGAACTTTGTAATCATCCATGGAGACTCACCATTCGCAGATTACCATTCTATCAATGAAATTTGAGCTTTTATCCAATTCTTTGTATTTCTTATTTTATTTAGCTTGCAAAGACTCCATTTATTATTGATGATGATTTTCAAAGAGAAAAGATTAAATAACAAAATTGTTTTTCAAAAAGAATTTACAATTTACTTTTACTTTAGATTTTGTGATTCAAGAGGAAAACAAAAGTGATGATCCCAGGAATGGACGAACTCCAGTAGTTTTGAGAAGTTTTTGTTTCCCCCAGGAGGGTTTACTCAGGATTTTTTCGCTATGTTGGGTTGGTTAATCCAGTGTCCCCAATCAAGTCTTGGTTCTTTTTTTTTCTTCTTTTCTGAGTTTGCGTGAGGATCCAACTCAAGTTTTCTCCAGTGAAGGTTTCGCTTATTTGATTGAAGTCCTTTCTCCCCAGAGAAGTTGGTACAATAATTACTCTTAAAGAACACGTATCTCCGGATTCTCTAGTGAAGAACGTATATTGGTTTCCCCTCGAGGATGTGGTGTTGACCTCCCCAATGAAGTCAGCACGAAATCCCCAGTTGATGTCTCGATGTTGGAGCATTATATGCTTTGGTAAAGTCTGTATGTTTTTCCTCCTTCAAAATGGGCGTGAATTCCCCAGTGAATGATTTGATGATTTGGTGTCCATCTGCTCTATTTGAAAATAGTTTTGCAATCCCCAGTAGAAGTGTTTCATTCGAAAACATTTATTTCCCTATTGAAGTTTGAGTTCTATTCCCTGGTGAAGCCTGGAAAAGGATGTTATATCCCTGTATCTGTACTATTTTGTCGCTATATTATGTTTCTCCCCAGTAAAGTTAAGCCATGCAGTAGGATTTTGTTTCCTCAGTTGGTGCTTATTTCTTCTTTTGGGATGATCGTCTTGGATGTGATTTTGCCGAGTATTGTGTGCGCTCGAGTTGGTTTTGTTTGTTTATCCCCAATATTATATGTCTGTTTTGTTAGCATATACATAATAACACTCATACACTCATACATATATCATACATAGTTAAAACTTAGCAAATCATTGCTCATTCATACCCATTGTTATGTTGTCGAGATATTACCCTATGTTTGCAGATTTGTGTTATCCTCTCTCTAATAGAGTATCAGCTTTAAGCCGAAAGTGTATATTCTTTCAATTCCCCATACTGAGTTATCCCTCGTGGAAGATTTTTTGCTTTAGCCTTCCTGCACAGCTCTTTGTTTGGTTAGATTGGGTTTCCCTCTTGAGTTTATTTCTCAAAGGATGTAATTTGGTAGACCGTTTCACTCTAGTTTATTTTTGGATTGAATCTTTGTTTCCCAGCAATATTATTACTTTGGATGCTTGAAAGCTTCGAGTTTTGGTTTGAGAATGTGCCTTTATTTTGCACGAGAAGACTTTATCTCCTCAGAAGGAATATGTTTCCATTTCCCCGGGAAGCCATTTTGTTGTCCCCAGGAAGCAATGACATTTCCCCCAGGAAGTCATTTTTACAATTCTCCACAACAACAAGTAGCAGGTCTCTTTATTTGAGACAACTTATATATTACCCTTTCCAGGAATAATGTCTTGGTTAAAGAATAAGTTGAGACCCATTCTAGGTGAAACGCCAAAATTTTGGGAAAAACTTGTAATCTTTTTGCTACCCTCAGTGAATGTTGGTAGTTCATCTTCAATGAACGGCGGTGCTATGATATATTCTCTTTCTACCTTCAGTGAAAGTTGGTAGGTCACCTTCAGTAAAAGTTGGTGCTTGTTATCTTTTTTCTACCTTCAGTGAACGTTGGTAGTTCATCATCAATGGACGGTGATGCTATGATATATTCTCTTTCTACCTTCAATGAAAGTTGGTAGGTCACCTTCAGTGAAAGTTGGTGCTTCTTATCATTTTTCTACCCTTAGTGAACGTTGGTAGTTCATCGTCAGTGAACGATAATGCTATGATATATTCTTTTTCTACCTTCAGTGATAGTTGGTAGGTCACCTTCGGTGAAAGTTGGTGCTTGTTATCTTTTTGCTACCCTCAGTGAATGTTGGTAGTTCATTATTAGTGAAAGGCGATGCTATGATATATTCTCTTTCTACCTTCAGTGAAAGTTGGTAGGTCACCTTCAGTGAAAGTTGGTGCTTGTTATCTTTTTGCTACCTTCAGTGAACGTTGGTAGTTCACTGTCCGTGAACGGAAATGTTATGATATTTCCTTTTCTCTCTACCTTCAGTGAAAGCTGGTAGTTCATCGTCAGTGAACGTCGATGATTTCTTCTCTCTACATTCAGTAAACATTGGTAGCTCCCCGTCAGTGAACGTTAGTGTTATTATTTCTTCTCCCTTTCTACCTTCAGTGAACATTGTTAGTTTCTCCTTCAGTAGAAGTTGGTGTATCCTTTGATTTTTTGTCATCCTCTATAAGTCAGGTCTCTTGATTCACCAGTGATTTATTTTCCTGGTCGGGTTTTTCTTTTGTTTCTTTTGTTACATCCCCAATGGTGTTTTGCGTCTCTTTGATTTTGGTCATAGGCATTCATACTCATAAGCATTGCATGGCATCTTAGGGCCAAAAATAGGGTTTGTTTTATATTTAAGTATCTTCGATCGCGTCGACATGAAGATTTTTAACCTTCGTATCTCCGGATAGAAGAAACTTAAATAAGGGCAGCTGTTGTACCCCAATTTTTCCCCTAAGATCCCTTCATCATACCATTTTGATTCAATCACAACAAGATCACATTAGGGCTTGTGGTTCTTCTCCCTATCTTTAGCTTTGCTCTTTGAGGAATCACCAAGCACCTTGACTTATTTTCTTTTGTGATCATGAATATTTTGTCTTGATTTTCCTTCTAATTAATAAAATGCAATGCTGGTTTGTCTTACTTGTTGATAATGTAGGTAAATGCAATATGGCTTAGCAAATTGATCCATGGGTTCATGAGCTTATTCCCATGCCCTAGTCAATAAAGCTTGAGAAATTCAAACTTCACCATTGAAGTTGTTTTGGAATGGATGGCATGGCAAGGTTTATTTTGGTCCACTACATTTCCAATTTATCAAATTTATTCAAAAGTACAAGGGGTTGATTGAAGAAGTTGTCATGATTGGACAAAGTCTTGTTCCTATTGGTCATAAGTGCATATCTCTCTCAATTCTCAAGATATATAAGTGGTTTTGGTTGCTATGAGTCCTTATTGTAATCCTCAACAACTTATATTTACAAAGCAAGAGTGTTGGTATAAGAAGGTTGTTCAAAATTGTCAAAGTTCCTCAAAGCATTTTCTTGATCTAGGAGCTAGGGTTTTAAACTTCAAAGAAGTATATCTTGCTCATCTTTTGGTATTTTTGAGTGATTCCAAAGACACCCTTCTCTTAAAAAGGTTATTAACAAATCACTTCAAAAGTTTCAAGGAGTTTTCATGTGGAAGAAGCTTGATGATGAAGAAAGATTACAAGTCCTCTAGATGAACCCTCAATTGAGCCAACTATTTTTCCATAATGATCTTGAGAATGTGAAATTTATTCCTTCTTTTATATGAAAAGTGAGAAAATGGATGGAAGATGCCCTAAGGATACAAAAGATTATAGGTCATTTCATGATTTTTTCCAACTTCAACAATTCATAACCCTCTCAACAATTCATGCCATCTATTTTGGTCAAGAGAAAATTCCAAGTGGAAGGCCATGTTTTGATGTAAAACATTATAGGTCACTTTTGAAGAAAAAACTTGAAATATTTCTAAGTATGGAAAGTCAACCATTTTCTTCCAACTTTGACTTAACACAACTTCTTGCTCAAACATCCAATTGATCTCACTCCTTTCACATTATAAAGATTGTGACTCTATCTTTCAAATGCTTCAAAAATCACATCATATGGTGCCCTACATTGTTGGAACCATGGTTATGAAAGTAGCATCATAAAATGGAAATCCCAAGTTCAGTCAGATTTGAAAATTGGTTTAAATCCAATTACAAGCATGTTTAAGGATCACTTTCGTGTCTAATCATGTTTAGGAACTTGCCATAACAAGAAACGACCCTTAAACCATTCATTTTGCTGCGTTTTAAGCCATGTGAAGTCACAATTTTCACACTTAGCAGGTCCACACGATTTCATTGATCTTGCCTCCAATTCACACGCTTGAACCTTGCATCATGATCAGCTATAAATAAGGATCATCCCTCACTCATTTGGGCAAGCTTTTGATAGCCAATTAACCCCTATTCAGATCCCACACGAACTCTGAATTTGAAATTCTGATTTCTTACATTCTCACCTTCAAACACCAAAAGCTCCATTCAATTAGTTTCATTGAACTTCTCAGAAGCTAACCATACGGTTACTTTCAAGAATAATGACCTATATTGATCTGTAGAAGTCCAGTTTCAGAGCAACTTCTCATACTTCTTGTAGGTAGATTTCTTGGCCAAAATGATTCAAATAAAAAACTAATTCACTCCTTTTATTCTCTGGATCCTCGTGCTCTTTATGGTTTGCAATTTCATTGAGAATTGAGTGAGATATCCTGGATTTTCGTGTACGCTATTTTTCCTGGTTTTCTTCAAACACAGCCTTGCACAAATTATATAAATTTTGCATGATGGTACCATTATAATCATCTTGAAGAGACGAATCTAATGATACCAGTCTGGTTTTCTAATTTTACAGTTTGAAAGATTCAATTTGGGGATGGCTGGAGGTTGAAGACGACGACATGTCCGTCTTCAACCAATGACATGAAGCCACGCTATTTTTTTGAAACGGATACAATATGCTTACCTTACCATGCGCGTGCCTCAAGAGCCCTTGGATCTGATTACTTTTGTGATTCAGACTCCATCCAACGCGCCATATTTTAAGTTGTTTTATTTTTAAAATGTTGGACCCGGTGTGATATTTAGTAATGACCATGATATGCACAGCGCGCCAGATCCCTTGGATTTGATTACTAACGTGTTTTGACTCTCATCCATTGGTCCACATCTTTTTGGTTTTTATTTTATTTTCTGATTTTTATATTTAATTATTTTAAATTTCAAAAAATCATAGAAAATTCATTTTAAGTCCAAAAAATCTGAAAAAATTATGAAAAATATTTTTGATTTTTCTCTTTCTGATTTTTTTTTTCACAATTTTATTTTGTGTTTTGATATTTTTTATAAATTTTCACTTTATTTGAATTGTTTTAAATGTTTAAAAATACTTTTATGCATTTTTAAATTCTGAAAAAAAATTATGGAATGATTCAATGATATTGTGACAAATATTGGTGACCTCATTTATTTTTTATTTCTGACTTTGTTATTTTTTATCAATTTTTGGTTTATTTTTCCTATTTATTTAAATTTTAAAAATAGTTTTTGACTTTAAAAAACTACCAAAAATTTTATAAAAGTATTTGAGTTCATTTTAGATTTTTCTATGGTCTTACTTTTTATTTCTTGATTAATTTTAACATAGTTGATATTTTTCTTTTTTATTTCTATTTTAGAACATTTTAAACCTTTTTTAATGTATATATTAAATGCAATATCATTTTGTGATTATTTTCTGGTTGATCTTGGGTTGAATTTTGATCATGAATTTTATTAACATCATTAGATCCAAGGTGTTGAGTCTAACTCCATAAAAACTGATGAATGATTTTAAAAATAGTTTGATTAAAATTTAATTCAAATGTGGTTTGTATATTTTTTCCCACCCTTCTTCATCTCATCTCTTTCTTATTCCACTAAGTGTTATTGAAGCATGATCTCTATATCATGTCTCAAAACAATTGGTGCATATATTGCTATTGACCGGCCTCAAAATAGGTGCGACTTCTATATAAGTCCACTTACGATTGCTTAACATAGTTCTAAATTTTGTCCCGATTCGAATAAGTGATCATTCGTGGCCCAAACCTATGTTTGCAAGCCCAAGTATGTTAATTTGATCTCTTTGATCCAATAACCTTGAGATTCATTGTGTGGAGGCTTTGGTTCTACCAATCCTCTAATGGATCTACAACACTTTTGGTCAATGCGGATCACTTAAACATCGTTGATCATTAAATGGTACTTTTGAGGATTCAAAATGGATGATATACTTGAAAAAAGCAAATGCAACTTGTTGTGTGGAGGCTTTGGTTCTACCAATCCTCTAATGAGTTCCAAATGCAAGTTTCAAGATGGTCATCCAGCTAACCACTAATTATTAAATTATTTTTACTTTATGTTTTTTATTTTATGCTTTATGTACCATTTACTTTAAACATTACATTTAATGTCATTGTTATTTTGCTCACTTGAGCTTTTATTTTCTCTTCTAAGATACCTAATAATCAACATGAACCATAAAAACCTTTAATGATACTTGGACTATTTGGTTACTATCCTTGGCATTATGGAGCATTGGACTTCTTAGACTTAGGATTAGGAACCTTGGCCTATGTTGGAGACCTTGTAATCTTAATTGATATTTTTCCAGGAGTTCTTGAGGTTTACCTCAAGACATTGGGATGTTTGTTTGTTTTGTGTGCAGGTTAATATGATTACACTCTTTGTTTGTAATCTGGAATTCACCTGTATACAGCTGTTACTCTGCCCAATTTTTGTGAAGACTTAATACGCTTCAAGTTTAGTTCTCTCAGGTGGTCTAGCATCTTTGCTTGTTTGGTTTCAATCTAAAGAATGGGAATTATATTATGACTCATAATGTCAAGTATTGACTTCTTGTTGGTTAGATGGTTCTTATCCCTAGATTTTACCTTATGCTTTAGGATAGTCTCTTCTTCTCCTCCCACTTTTTTTAATTTCAAAATCTTCTTCCTCCTTTTGAAAACTCTTCTTGTTTTGAAACTTGAACTATTTTCATAATAAACTTGGACTTAGGTACATCCATTTTCAAAATATTTTTCATAAACAAATTTCAATCAACTTAATAATACCTTGACATTTTTTGTGAAAAGACTAAACATCAATCAATCTCATTTCAAATCATTTTGCCACTTTGGCTTTTTATTTTAAAACCTTTATCAAAAGATTAGTCTCTTGCCAATCCTTGTAGTGATGCAAACAACTATACTTCTACAATATGTAGTGAAGAGATATATTTTCCACTTGGTTATTGAGTGAGGCACTGTTGATTTAAAATCCAAGCCATATCCTCCACTTTGAGATGATGCAAATTCCCCTTTCTCATGATTGTGGGTAGTGAGTATGTTTTCCACACGGACAATGAAGATGATATCTCATCTCATAAAATCAATCAACACGCTTGTGTTTTAAAAATTTTAAAAGGTGAACTACGTGTACCCTGATCCCCTATTGCACGAAAGGTGGTACGTAGGCACTAAAGGTTCGCAACCGCGACGGATGAAAAATCATAAAATATATTTCTTTTCTCACCTCCACCATCTATTCTTACACAACATTTTATAGCCAAAATATACAGATTTTACAAAGAGGTTCCTACGGAGTACCGTAGATGTTTAGGGTGATAATACCTCCCCTTTGCATACCAACCCCCTTACCTTGAATCTTTCCCTCTCTTTTTGGGTTATTCTCTCTTTTCCCATTCCTTTGGAAAAAATAAAGTGCGGTGGCGATTTTTATTTTGATATGTATAAGTCTAGTCAATCCAATGGCTTAGTCTTAAACATTTCTACCGCTACACACATATTGATGTTTTGGTCGACAATACTGCTCAGCACAAGGTATTCTCTTTCATGGATTGTTTCTCGGGTTATAATCCGATCAATATGGCGCCTAAAGACATGGAGAAAATTACATTCGTCACACAGTGGGACACTTTCAGTTACAAGGTCATGCCTTTTGGGTTGAAGAACGCTGGGGCAACTTATCAGCGTGCCACGGTAGCTTTATTCCATGACATGATTCATCACGAGATAGAAGTTTATGTCGACGACATGATAGCCATATCACAGACTGAAGAAGAACATCTTAATCATCTGCATAAGTTATTTGAAAGGCTGAAGAAATACAAGTTGAGGCTGAATCCAAACAAATGCATCTTTGGGGTGAAATTTCAAAAACTAATGGGTTTCTTTGTTAGTGGTAAAGGTATTGAAGTTGATCCTACAAAGGTTAAAGCTATTCAAGAAATTTCAGCTCCCCGTAGTGAGAAAGAGGTCAGAGGTTTCTTAGGACGACTGAATTACATTGCCCGATTCATTTTTTATTTGGCTGCTACCTGTGAACCTATCTTTAAGCTGTTGAAGAAAGATCAAGTAGTAAAATGGAACGACGACTGTAAAATAGCCTTTGATAAAATCAAGGAGTACTTACAAGAACCTCCAATCCTGATGTCACCAGTTGAAGGAAAACCTTTAATCATGTGCCTAATGGTGCTAGAGAGTTCAATGGGGTTTGTGCTGGGGCAACATGACGAGTCTGGTCGAAAAGAGCATGCAATATACTACCTTAGCAAAAAGTTTACCGACTGTGAAACAAGATATTCACTTCTCGAGAAAACTTGTTGCGCTTTGGCATGGTCTGCTTTCCGACTAAGACAATATATGTTGATTCATACTACTCTATTAATCTTTAAAATGGATCCCATCAAGTACATATTCGAGAACCCAGCTCTCTCCGAAAGAATAGCCCGATGGTAAATAATCTTAACAGAATACAAAATTCAGTATACCACTCAAAAGGGAATCAAAGGAAGTGTACTAGCAGATCATTTGGTGCATCAAGCTATAGACGACTGCCAGTCTATGAACTTTGAATTCCCGGATGATAACATAATGCTAATTACAGATTATGGAAAACCTGGACTATATGAAGTACCTGAACTAGGATCCCGATGGACTATGGTTTTCGATGGAGCTTCTAACACACTTGGCAACCAGATCGGTGTTGTAATTATCTCTCCTCAAGGTTTCCATACACCATTTACTGGTAGACTTTGCTTTGACTGCACTAATAATATGGCTGAGTATGAAACGTGCATCATGGGTATCAAAGCTACTATTGACCTGAGAATCAAATTCCTAAGTGTATATGGAGATTCAACCTTGGTAATCAGTAAAGTCAAGGGAGAATGGGATACAAAACATCTGAATCTTATCCCTTACCGAGAACACATGCTTACTTTGATTATGTACTTTAAAGAGATTTCTTTTGAGCATATTCCAAGAGAAGAGAATTAGTTGGCAGATGCATTAGCTACCATGTCATCCATGTGCAAAGTCAAACGGGACAATGAGGCTCCCAGAATTACCATTGAAGATTCGATGAACCGACACATTGCTGCGAAATTGATACTAATGGAGTAGAAGAAAACCTTGGTTTCATGAAGTGAAAAGATACCTTGAAGCTCAAGAATACCCTGAAGAGGCATTGATCAATGATAATAAATTCCTACGAGGTTCTCGGCCAAGTTCTTCTTGAGCAATGGAATTTTGTACAAGCGAAATCATGATTCAACTCTGCTTCGTTGTGTAGAAAAACAGGAAGTAGAGAAAATTATGGAGGATATGCATGAAGGCATCTTTGGTACTCACTCCAGTGGCCATACTATGGCTACAAAAATATTAAGAGCGGGTTATGATTGGTCGACCATGGAAACTGACTGTCACCACCACTCGAGAACTTGTCATAAATGTCAGATCTATGCTGATAAAGTTTATGTGCCTCTAATACCTTTAAACATCATGACTGCTTCTTGGCCATTCGCAAAGTGGGGCATTGATATGATCGGAGAAATCATGCCTACTGCTTCTAACAGACATCGCTTCATTCTCATCGCCATTGACTACTTCACAATATAGGTTGAAGCAACTTTATTCGCCTTTGTTACCAATAATGTGGTCGCCCGATTCATAAAACATAATCTTATCTATCGGTATGGTATCCCCTAGAGAATCATCATGGACAATGGTACAAACTTCAACAATACTATGATCACTGAACTCTGCACGCAGTTCAAGATCAAGCACCACAACTCTTCTCCATATCGACCAAAGATGAATGGCGCGATGGAAGCCGCTAACAAGAATATTAAGAAGATCATACAAAAGATGTTTGTGACTTATAAATACTGGCATGAGATGTTACCGTTGGCTCTTCATGGCTATCGCATTTCAGCACGAACATCAACTGGGGCAACCCTTTTCTCTCTGGTCTATGGCATGGAAGTTGTCTTACCGGTCGAGATTCAGATTCCTTCTCTGAGGATTATGAAAGATAAAGACTTAGACGAAGACGAGTGGATTCAGACCAAGCTAGACTAGTTAAATCTAATTGACGAAAAGAGGCTTACGGCTGTCTGTCACGGTCAAATGTATCAGAAACGGATGTTCAAGGCATTCAACAAGAAAATCAAGCATCGGGTATATCAGGCTGGTGACTTGGTAATAAAGCGCATCATTCTTCCACAAGGTGATCTCAAGGGAAAATGGACTCCCACCTAGGAAGTTCCATTTGTTGTCAAGAAAGTATTTTCGGTCGGTGCCATGATACTAACCACCATAGACGGTGAAGACTTCCTGCACCCTATGAACGCATACATAGTCAAAATATACTACACATGAAAATGACCCGCTAGGTGGACTGGCCTAGGAAAAAATGAGGGCATCCCGGTGAACCAAAAGGGTTCGAGAAAAAATTAGGGATATATATAAAATATTTTAAACCCGAAAAATCGAAAACCTAAAAAGGCGGTTTGGGTAAAAAAAAAGGGTATCCCGGTGGACTGAAAATCTGAAAAGACGGTCCAGGAAAAAGTTAGGGATTGAAAGCGTATGACTATGTCCCGTTGGATCACTTACCGCAAGATTTATTATCAAAGTAAAAGTTCAAATGGTATAGATTAGTTCAAAGAGATGATCAAAGACATATGGGCAATAGCGGAGTTGGAACCCAACGATATTATTTCCACATGGCTATATGTTTTGTTTTTCACTTTGTACTCTTTTCATTTCATGACAATTTCCTCTTACTAGGATTTATGTCTCTTTGTACAAAACCGCCTGTTTATAGGCAAATTATAAATACAAATACACCCTAAAATTCAAACTTTTTGTTTTCCTGTTTTGTTTGCAAAAACGTCTAACGACTAAAATTGAATGAACATATGCATATGGACACGATTAACTATTAACAAATATATGCATAAGAACATGAATAAGAATTTACTAAAAACTCTAGGAGTTGGGATGATGTTCACGCTATCTACAAATCCCCACAGAGCCACTTCCATGAGATTATCCCCACAAAGCGACCTTCACAAATTCATCTTCAGTAAAAATACATTCCCCTCAATTTCCCCGACAGATCTTTTTCCCGGCAATATCACTAACCTATGAAGTTTCAATCAATACAGTTCATGGAAATTCTCTTCCCCAGCTGATGTTTATTCCTTTGAAAAATTGAAAAATTTCTTCGCTCCAGCAGAGCTTGTTTCCTCAGCGGAGTACTTCTCCGTTAACAGGGTTTATTTCCCCAATAGATTACAATCTCCCCATCTCGAGTCTATTCCTCAGATGGCTACGAGTCACCAGCAAAATTCCTCTCCCCAGTGAAATCACCACTATCCCCAGAGATTTGCTACAAGACCTGGAATCAGACCAGATATCAGTAAACTTTATCCTCCCCAGACGAGTCAAAAGGTTATCCATTTCTTTTATCCCCAGTCATAGTATATAAGAATTATCCTCCCCAGACGAGTCGAAAGGTTATCCATCTCTTTTATCCCCAGTCAGGGCATATAAGAATTATCCTCCCCATACTAGTTGGAAGGTTATCCTTCTCTTTTATCCCCAGTCAGGGTTTATAAGAATTAAACTCCCCAGACAAGTTGGAAGATTATCCATCTCTTTTATCCCCAGTTAGGGTATATAAGAATTAAATTCCCCAGACGAGTCAGAAGGTCATCCATCTCTTTTATCCCTAGCCAGGGTATATAAGAATTAAAATCTCTAGTAGAGCGATGAACGATTAATGTTCCTAAAATCTTATCTCTAAAACGCATTTCAAGCCCAGTCCATTTAAAAAAAATTAAAAGCGTGTTCAAACTAGCACTGTGTTCATTCAATAAAAAGTAAGGCTTGCTTTAACACAGAAACATGCACTGTGCAAATTCAAGAAGGAAAGAAAAAGTTTGTCTCAATGAATAATGAAAATAAGATCTGCACTCATACACTCTTTTTTTCCAAAACAAGAATGAACCAAAAACAGAATCAAGCCAGATAGAGAATTGAAATCTTCTATAATTCATAAAAGAAATCAAACTAAAATCATAGACAGAATCAAGTCTTAACTAAAACTAATCATGCTAAATAAAAATATTTACAACACAAATAATTACAATCATAACATTTCCTTAATTATAAAGATTATAGACAAATTAATTTGTTTCCTAAAAATCTAATCCATAAGAACTCTATAAATACCTAGACGCTAAGAATAGTAGAGAGAAAAGCAACAACAAAAAGACTATTACAGAAGGGAAAATTTTGCGAAGAGGGAATCCGGAAGAAGAAGAAGAAATCCAGAGCCTTGTCGGGTCTTCACTCGAGATTTGGGTTTCAAAATCCGAAAACCTAAGTCTATTGAACCACCGTCGTGACTTATATCTTCATCACTGTCCATCTTCGTCACCATCCTCTTTGTGATCCTCACCTGTAAAACAAACGAAGGAGATTAACGAGGCATTCACTCAACAGAACAAAGATAGATAGTGATCGAAGACAACGAGATAATGAAATTACTTAGATTCTATGTTTTGTTTTCTTTGCAATAGATGTCGTCGGGTTTAATTTTTGGGTTAAATGAGGCCGTCGTCGGGATCATTTTTTGGGTTAGGGTTTTGGTTTATGAGAAGAGGGTTTCAGTTTTGTGAGAAGAGAGAACATACGGGCGAAGAGAGAGAGAGAGATAGAGAGGAATAAGTAAAGAATGAAAAATATTTCGTTAAAATGAAAATATATTAAGATTAGTATCTGGTGTTGTCACCCCACACATATTACCGTATTCCTTCCATTATGTCCACATGATTTCCATCAAGCGCTCCAAAATGCACGCACCTATGAGCTTACTGTGATCCTGCCTACATAAAGTCCAAACAGACTCAAACTTCTGTTGGGCCTGGCCTATAACAATCCACGCCCTACTCAATTAAATTTTTGCTAACACGCTTAAAATGCACCGCCTTGCCTAACGGGCCAAGTCCTAAATATGGACTTGGGCCCCTACTGTTAATAACCCAAATTTTACTATATAGTTTAAATTCACACCCCTACCTTTTGGGCCTGAATTCAATATCTGAATTCAGGCCCATGATATTAACACCCCCCCTATTTTACTACCTTAATATAATTTACACCCCCTGCTTTTTTAATTTATTTTCTTTATTATTCTACTTTATTTATTTTTATATATTTCCTTTTTCTTTATATATTTATATTTAATGTTATTTAATCTTATATTTATAAATCATATATTATTTTCTAAAACCATTCAATCTTTCATTTATTTGCATTAAAAATCTTTTTTTTAAATCATGCATTAATAAGTTTTTTTTATATAATTAATGTTTAAAAAAATATTTAACCAGCACTAAATCATTTTCAAAATCAAATTAATTCAACAATCAACTTTCAAAAGGGATTGCGAATATATTTAAAACAACTGTGCACCTCGTCTAACAAACTCTTCTATTCACACTCCTAGACTACATATGCAGGAAAATCAAATATATTTCGTAATCCATAAAAACCACAAGCTAACTGCGAACTACAAAATGAGACTCTGATTCCTCCTAAGAGGATACGTAGGCATACGAATAAAACCGTGGCGATTCCCTCTAATTAAAATTAAAACCCTTTTTCTCCTAATAAAAATTAAAACCATATTTCCTAAGATCGCTCTTCTAACCCTAGTATCCTTGTGAACAAGGTAGATGATGGGTGCCTAACACCTTCCCTTTGTCTAGAACTGAGTCCAAAAAACCTAGAATCTCTAACTTTTAAGGTTATCCTTTATATTCCCTTCCTTAGGATAAAAATTAAGGGTGGAAACTCTTAAATTTTAAAGCCAGTTACAACAGCTAACGACTCTGCTAGGGACTCAACCCTAGGTTTAGAAGCCTCCTCTTTTGGTTTTAGGGCTTTTCTTGTTTATCGGGTTTTTATTTCTTGCTTATTTAATTATTTATTTATTTTCTGTTTATGTTTTATTATTCATTATATTATTATGTTTGTGGTGGAATTTAAAATTTTGCAAAAAATATTTTCAAAACCCCTTAGAAAGAAGGTTTGTCTATTAGCCAATGGGTTACATCAACTCTATGAGTTTATGCGATGACTTCGCATAGAGTCGGTGGAATTCCGCAAAATGAATACCTCTCGGGAGACATCCTCTTGGGAAGTAGGACTTTGGAATGACACATATGGCTCTTTGTACGACCTTTAAACCAAAAACTCATGATGAGACCTTTTATGACCTAGAGACAAAAGTTTCGGTCTATAAAGAGACTCCACTTAAGGAAGGCCTTTGTGCCTTTTCCCTCTAGTGTTATTCATGATACCCTTAAGGAATCCACCTTATGGGGAGGATAAAATATCAGTAGGCCAATACTAGAAGCCTACCTTCTAAGGGTACCTTTCACAAATCCCAATATAATCTGTAAACCCGTAAGGGTTATCTTTTCTTCTACTACTATCTCTAGCCCGTAGGGTTTCCGTCTATGTCGTAATCCTTATCCTGTAGAGACTCCTCGTCGTCTTTCATTGGCCATAATCCTCAAGGAATTCTTGCCTGTCTCAATATCTGAGATGATGTAGGATACCCTCAAATCTATGTCTATTATTATCTTCGCCTGTAAGGAGTCCATGCCTGTCTCAATCTCTGAGTCAGTGTAGGATATCATCATGTCTATCATTAAACTTTCATAGGGTACCCCTACACCTACCCTCATACTACGTCTACATCACATCTCATATCCATGAAACTTCTTGCGTACCCAAAAGCCAAAAAAATATATATTTTTGCATACCCAAGCATTCTTCATACATTTCCATTTTCATCCATCTGCATAAAGCTCATATCTCTTCCACTTATAGAAAACATCCACCCCTATCCAACTGTGATCCAGCAAGCAATATTCTCAATACTCACAAGTGAACTCAAAGAATGTATCAAGAAGCCATGGAGGAACTCAAAAGAGACCAAGAACTACTAAAGGAGGAGGTCCACCATTTGAAGACTTAAATGAACTTGATCATGCAATTATTACTGAGGAGCGAAGGTAATCCTTCGTCATCCCAACCACGTGCCTATTCAACACCACAGATGCAACCACTATGGAAAGTTCCCCCTCCTCAACAACAACTACGACAACCTTATCAATATAAGGGAAATGCCCAACAAAGGGGAAGACAAAAATCACCACCAAGAAGATTTGATCCACTTCCCATACCGCACAGTCAGCTACTACAACATTTACTCAAAGTATCTTTGGTATAGCAGAGATCACTGAATCCTCCGAATGGTACACTCCGGCCTAAGTATGATGCAAATGCCAAGTGCGAGTATCATGCCAACTCTCTAGGACATACCCTTGAAAGATGTTGGAGTTTCAGACACAAGGTCCAAGATTTGATCGATAGTAAGCAATTGACTTTTGAAGAATGGATCCCCTTGGTGAACAGTCACCCCTTGATTTGACAAATCCAGAGACTAAGAAGAATTCCCTAAAGTTAGTGGATCAACAAGGGGGCTTATATCTAGATCGTTAGGCCTTTATCATTTCGATTTGTAATTTCCTAGTTGTTAATTTTCATTTGCTAAAAGTTTGTATCTTTGAATCAGTAATTCTAATAAAATAATCATGCATGTTTTTTGAAATCGATCCATTCCACAAATAATCTATGACTTTCTATTCTTCTTTTCCATCTTCCATTTCACAACTTTAACAAAGTTTGTGGGAGAATGATGAAAATACAAAATAATCGAATTTTGCTGACGTATGCTTTTTAATTCTAAGGGTTAGCCGACGACGTGAGGCATTGTTTCACTTCCTAAATAATAGATAAATAAGGAGTTAGTCTGTAGTTGACCCCCTCGAGCCAGAAGTCGGAGTTCTTTATATTTTCTTAAAAACCCTTAATCTTAACCAGGGGAAGGGTAGATTTCAATTAATTCAATGATGCATTCAAATCTCGAGAAAATCAAGTCCATCTAAATGAAGGTTCAAGCATATATTCTTCCTTGTTAAATCATCACAGATTGAGGAAATAATCTAAGCAATGGTTCAAGCACATCCTTTTCCTCACATCCATCAAGAATGAGGAATCCATGAAGCTCTCAATATTTTCCTCCTCAATACATCATTCAAAATCAAGGAAAACAATGAAGACGAATCTTAGAACAATCAGCGTGGCAGTCACAAATTTTCAAAATCAAAAGCAAAAAAAAGAGAAATTAAAAAAAAACACTAATTCAAAGGAAATCAAACTTGACTTAGAAAAAAGTTTGGGCATCCCGATGGACCGAAAATTCAAAAGAATTGGTCCATGCAAAATAAGGAATTAAATACAAATAAATTGGAGAACAATCTTGTAACTTCCACCTTAAGAGTCATCAAGGCTTATAATAAACACTTGGATCTTATCAATGCTTGGATCTTATCAATGCTTTTCATCGGTGCTTGGATCTTTATCTACACTTATCATCATTTGCGCGACTACAAAATTTCTCTTGGGGATTAAACGCACCTGTGGCATTAATTGAAATTAGGACTGGAGAACATCAAAGAGAATGGGGTGGTATAAATAAACTTTGAGCCTTATATTCTTTGTTTCTTTAACCACGAACCATGGCCACGTTATAACCTTTAAAATTCTTAATTGAAGTTAGGTTCACTATGAAAGCATACTCAGCAAAATTTGTGTTAAACTGACTCATATGTTTGTTAAAATTATTAATCACTTCGCTTCTTTGAATCTCTCTAATCATCCATTTCTATTTCATAATCAATTTTGATTTCAACAACTTGCATGTGCATCAAACGGAATTACTTTTTCAAAATGTACAATTTTATCTACGAATCAATACTTAGCATCAAGGAAATTTCAAATTGGTCTGATCAAAGGCAGTATTTTCAGGAAGCTTCTAACTAGGGGCAAAGAATATAAGGGTACCTCTATAAACAAGAGGAATATACTAATGATCGTAGGGGTATATCACAAGAATATACTAGGGGTGATCATTCCGAAATTCAATCAACTCGGATCAAATTTTAAAGTGTTGTTCAATCAGGACATACCTTTTGAATGAGTATTCCTTAATCAAGTCATATCACAATAGAGGATGACTCAGTTTCCTCATTGTAACAAACCCCTCGAGGCCTTGATTCAGGGGTAACCTTACAAGATTCAAATGTTGGAGCAGTACATACCAAGTTCATCCTACTACATGTAGGCTCCAAATTCCCCTTCAAGCAACTTCAAGTACAAACTTTTTAAGCTTCAAATACTTGGGGCAATCTATGTCAAGTTCATGGTGAGGTATAAGTTCTTTCTAAGGGTACTTCCTCCAAATCCAATAGATTGAGGGGCACATCTTTCAAAATTTGAATGTTAGGGGAAACCACTGTGAGGCTCGATCAAAAGGAGTTGACTCAAAATGGTTCCTCAAAGTCAAACATTTTTCAGGAGTCTTTTAATCAGGGATATAATGCAAAATAGTGGGGTCATTTATATTATGATCAAACTGTTTCTGAACTCATATCAATGAGAATCTCCTCCAAGACCCTACTAATAAATTAAGGAAAGACAGTCCACATAGGGGCATGCTCTCTGCGTACTTTCATAATCTCCAGTGGATGTTTCTTCTACATCAACAATCTTCAAGTTTAAACCGAGTATCAGGGAATCATGATAGCATAACATTCAACCATCATGTGGCAAGCAACCTTTTTACATAGGCAAACCTCTATGCTTTACTCATCCACGACCCATCACAGGGGCACCAAAAAGAAAACCATTTGATTCATAATCATAAAGCGTAAAGCTGCATAAATCATGCATTAAGGCTCTTTGTCTAGAATCAAGCTATACTTATCATCTCATCCATCTGATGATTTCCGACAGCAGGGATCAAGCATATCTCAAAATACCCAATTACGCATTCGCATTTCAAAGTCCAACATCCATTTACACAAATCCAAGTCACTCATTACGTACATCAATCAATCATGACATTTCATGCATCAATCAATCATTACATTTCATGCATCAATCAAATATGCATGCATAGCATAAACCATGTTTCATGTGAAGACAATCATCATTGTCGATCAAGTTATCAATTCTATGTTGAATCTCACCAGTAGATTCCCCTGGTTAATCTCAACACTTGGTTTTCCAGAAGACCTCGACAGAAGGTAATTCCATGTTGAATCTCGACAGTAAATCCCCTGGTTAATCTCGGCAGAAGATTTTTCAAAAGACCTCGACAAAAGGTAGTTTGTAATCGAATCTCGGCAGTAAATTCCACTGGTAATTCAACAATCAACTTTAAAAAGGGATTGAGAATATATTTAAATCAACTGCGCACCTCGTCTAACAAACTCCACTATTCACACTCCTAGACTACGTATGCAGGAAATTCAAATATATTTCGTAATCTATAACAAACACAAACCAATCGCGAACTACAAAATGGGACTCTGATTCCTCCTAAGAGGATCCATAGGCGTACGATTAAAATCGTGGCAAGTCCCCCTAATTAAAATTAAAACCCCTTTTCCCCTAATAAAAAATAAAACCCTATTTCCTAAGATCACGCTTCTAACCCTAGTATCCTTGTGAACAAGGTAGATGAGGGGTGCCTAACACCTTCCCTTCGTCTAAAACTGGGTCCAAAAACCCTAGAATCTCTAACTTTTAAGGTTATCATTTATATTCCCTTCCTTAGGATAAAAATTAAGGGTGGCGACTCTCAAATTTAAAGCCAGTTACAACACCAGTCACTAGCGTGACTCTCAAAAACACGGGAACCAAGTGATTTCCTCCTCTTTACATGATAACTTTTCTGAAAATTCTGCGATGATTTCATCTTCTTTTGGATCATGTTGATCTTCTCAATCGTTCTCTAAACAATCTCAGATCTGAGCACAATACTCTCTCCCTACTCATACCAACACAAAGGAGTTATACATCATCTACTATACAATGCTTCATATGGTTCCATTCCAATACTAGAATAAAAGTTGTTGTTGTAGGTAAACTCAATCAATGACAACTAGTTATCCCAATCACCTCATTGTTATAGCTCATAAGCCCTCATAAAATCCTCCAAAGAATGGATAGTCCTCTCTGTTTGGCCGTCTGTCTGAGGATGATATGCAGAACTCAGCTTCAGCTTAGTACCCAAGGCAGTTTGCAAACTCTCCCAGAACCTTGATGTAAATCTCCGATCTATATCTAACATAATACACGAAGGAATACCATGTAGTTTCACAATCTCCTCAATATAAAACTCTGCTAGCTTCTGCAAAGGATAATTGATCCTCATCATATAAAATGAGCCGATTTGGTCAACCTGACAATAACCACCCAAATGGAATCACATCCTTTCAAAGTATTCGGAAAACATGTTGCAAAATCTATGGAAATTCTATTCCATTTCCATTCTGGAATATTCAACGGTTGCATCAGTTCCAATAACTTATGATGTCCAATATTTGACTTCTGACAAGTCAAACAAGCATAGACAAATTCAACAACATCTTTCTTAATCCACGGCCACCAAAAAATCGTCTTCAAGTCTTGATACATTATGGTTGCACCTGGATGAATACACAACTTACCATAGTGTCCTTCCTCAAGAATACTCTTCTTAAATTCAGGCATATCAGGAACAAACACTCAATCTATGAATCTCATCACACCATTCTCATCGATTATGAAGTTGTCACCTTCGCCTTGGTTGATTAGCGACAACCTATCGATCAATCCCAAATCAATCTTCTACCCTTCCCTGATCTCCTTAAGAATGTCACTGATCAACTTCAACATACCTAATTTTACACTGTAAGGTGTCTTTTCATATACTAAACTCATGTATCTGAATTTCTCTATAAATTCCAACTCTTGAACCATAAGCATCGACATGTGCAAAGACTTCATACTCAACACATCAGCTACGACATTAGTCTTGCTAGGTTGGTAATTTAGACCAAATCAAAATCTTTCAACAACTCAAGCCATCTTCTCTGCCTCATGTATAACTCCTTCTGATCAAATAGATACTTCAACATTTTTTAATGTTGAAAACTTAAACCCTAGAACCAAAAAGATAATGCCACCAAATTTTCGATACAAAAACTACAGCCGCTAACTCTAGGTCATGCATATGATAATTTCTCTCATGAACCTTTAATTATCGAGACGCATAAGCCACAACCTGACCATTCTAACTCAGCACACTCCCTAAACCCATATGTGATGCATCATAGTATACCACAAAGGACTCACTTGGATTTGGGAAAATTAACACTGGAGCAGTCGTCAACTTCTTCTTGAGTTCAACAAAACTTTCTTCACATACAACATCTCACACATAAGCTTGACCTTTTCGAGTCAACTAAGTCAAACGCAGTGTTAACTTTGAGAAGTCTTCTATAATACCCCAATTTTATTTACTAATCATTTTATTAGTTATTTATTTTTATTAATTATTATATAATATAGTAATTAATTAAATTGTGTGATTTTGTAGAAATATGAGTTATTTGAATTAATTGGTGATGTGTGATATATGATTTATTCTATTAATTGATTGAGTCTTATATGTCATATTAGTGTGAGTGGGTGAAATAAGTCCGTTTGAGAAAAACAATAGTTATTAGAGTTAGTAAGACAAAGAGAATAGAAGTCAGAAAGAGAAAGTGAAGAAAACCAAGAAAAGAAGCTAAAGTAGAGAAATGAGAAAAGGAGAAAGAAGAAAAGAGAACCCTAAGGATGAAGTTCTAGGAATCCATCAAAAATCAAGGTAAGAGTGAATTTTTACATGATTATTAGGATTGTATGATAATGTATGATGGTAGAAATATACTTAGGTTAAAATCTCTAATTTTTATAATTTTGACATTGCTACGTTTGATCGAGGAATTATTGGTACATGTGGTTCCTAAATTGTTGTGATATCAAAGCGTATGAATTTATATATTAGTTGGAATATAGAAATATAGAACGATGTGTGTCACTTTGCAGTGTGGTTGCTATTATATAGAAGAAAAATTGTGATATATACAATTGCCTGCAGTTTGTCTATGATAGTGTTGGTGTGAGACTAAAATTAAAGCATTAATGATATAGTATTACATGTTGTAAAATATAGGACAGTATTCAATGAATTTATGGTTAGAATTAATAAGTAAAAAATAATTAATTTATAGAATTTCAAATATATGTGTGTACATTAATGAAGAGTGTGATATTATATGAGTTAATATTATACATAGTATATGTGTCTACATTAATGAAGAATAGATTTGTATGTCTAATTGCGAATATGCATTTCATAATTTGGTGATTGTGTGTACCACCTGAATATGCATGATAGGGCTATGTTCTGCGTCGATATGCTATAGTGGAAGGTCATAATGTTAGAACAGAACAAAACTTATATGAACAGTGTGTGATAGAATGTATAGTTAATGAAGATGATTGAATATATATATATATATATATATATATATATATATATATATATATATATATATATATATATATATATATATATATATATATATATATATATATTGTTCTGGACTGGGCCCGACAGGCCCAATAGCATTGCTAAGGCCCAATCCAAATAGACTTGCTGAGGACCACGCCGACCAAAGGGTCACAGTCGTGCCCGACGTGCTCCCTGAGGTTACTTGCTCGACCTCTACATCTCCAGCTCGACATCCTGCTGTCCAGCTCGACAGCACCTCGAGCACCCCAACTAGGGCAGACTCAGTCCACTGCACTCCCAACGAGACCCCAAAAAGACCGCGTCTCCGTCCGCCCGCACTTCACGCAGAACATCCAGGAAGGGGACCACGTGCGGGTCCCCACTACGCACGTAGAACCTGGCAGTTCCTCCATTGGACCAAACCTGCCCGGCCCAAGGGAGGAACCTTGGCCCAGCGCTGGGGGCTATAAATACCCTATGTTTCCAGAGGGTCAGGTATTCATCATTCTACCCATACGTACTATTGCCTGCTCGTGCTTCTACTTACTTCAGCATCGGAGTGTCTTGCAGGTACCCCCCACCTCGTTCAAAAAGCTTTCAGCTCAGAGCCAGCCGTGACGGTCCATTTCTGATCAGGTCAGATCAGTGGCGCCGTCCGTGGGAACTAGCTTCCCCGTCTTACAAACAACTCAAAAGACCAAAGCTCAAAATTCAACTACCTGTCATGGCTGATCCAGCTCGCGATGAGCAGAACGTCCGTGTCGCCGACACCAATAACGGCACGGCGGACAAAAACGGACATCTCGACAACGTCGGCAATCCCGACCATAACACCGCTCCTGCAACAACCGTCCTCGGAACTTCCTCGCACAGGGACGGAGCCACAGCATCATCCTCCTCGCTTCCACCACCACTCGAGGACGACCCGGCGGCCCTCGCCCACTACAGAGCCGTCCGGTTTCAGGAAGTCCCCGTCCCCTCCGGGGCGGATGCCACCACACAAGCGTTGTTCGCAGCAATTAACCAAACGAATCATCTCATCTTCGCCCAAGGAGAGAGATTAAAGGCGCTTGAAGACGAGCGAAGACCCTCGAGGAGGCATCGGAGACCACATACTCCCCCTCCTCGGGTGACTGAAGCCCGACACCCTTCTCCCCCGCGGAGACACTACAGGGAAAACTCCAGAAGCCCTTCTCCCCGGCCAAAGCAGAGGCGACCCTATTTGGAGAGAGATCCCGTCATCCCCACCGGAGAACCCAGTCGCGACTCGGCGAGGCACGACAAGAGACACGCCGGAGATGGCCGTGTAACATTCAACCAACGAGCATCACGCTCGAGGGAGACTCAGCACGACCACCGTGCCAGACAATATTACAGGTCCCCATCTCTGTCTCCGGAGAGGAGCGACGAGGACGACCCCCGCGGTCCCCTATCGCAGGCCATCATGGATGCACCCATCCCCCCGGGCATGGAGAAGCCCCCACA
This sequence comes from Vicia faba, assembly GCA_948472305.1. Lineage (NCBI taxonomy): Eukaryota > Viridiplantae > Streptophyta > Magnoliopsida > Fabales > Fabaceae > Vicia > Vicia faba. The sequence continues at coordinate 1,246,732,612 of OX451741.1, forward strand.
TCTGAAGGAGTATGACGGAGTTGCTGACCCGGTCGACCACATTGACGGGTTCGAGGCCATGCTCCATTATCATAATGTCGGGGGGCCCATCAAGTGCCGTCTTTTCCCCACGACCCTCAGGAAGGCGGCCATGGACTGGTACAAAGGGCTCGCCCCGGGCTCAATCACCTCGTGGCGGAACCTGAAGAACCAGTTCATCAGTTCCTTCACCGCCTCTCGACGCCATCCAAAGACCGAGGCGGCGCTCGAGGCCATCATCCAAAGACAGGATGAGACCTTGAGGGAGTTCATCAACCGCTTCAACCGAGAAGTGATACAGGTCCCCTGCACGGACCACATGAAGAGATATCTGCTGGAGAGGGGGCTCCTCCCCGGCACAGAATTCAGAAAAGCCATGGGAATCGAGCCGCCCAGATCTTTCGACGCCCTCCTCGATAAAGCTCGAGCATATATGGATTACGAGGAGAGGGAAGCTGCCAACAGGGCCCGAGACTCCAGGACTCGGGGTCCCAACAACAGCAGCAGCTCACGCCAAGAGGCTCCTCCCCGACGTACCGGGGAGAAAAGGAAAGAAGACCGACCCCGGGAAGTTCGGGAACAAAGGGGCCCCTCGGGCCGTTTCACCGAGTACACTCCGCTCACAGCTTCCCGCGAGCGTATTCTGGCGGAGTGTGCCAGTACAGACTTCAAGGACGGCGGCGTCAAGCGTCCCCGACCTGCTCCCGCCAAGCCAGGGGCGGACAAAAATAAATATTGTCAATACCATAGGAGTCACGGTCATCTGACAGAGGACTGCGTCCACCTCAAGGACGCCATTGAAACCCTCATCAAGGGAGGGAGGCTCGCGCAGTACAGGCGAAACGACGCTCCTCGTCGTGACGCCCATGAAGCCAATGAGCCAGAAGAAGACGCCCGACCATCAGACGAGTCGGTGCCTATCCAGACCGCCTTCTTGGTGACCAGGCCCGAGGATTTCGACATTCCCGAGCACCTGCAGGAGCCGCTGACAACGCACAGCAGGTGGGAATACTTTCCCTCTGCCATGGTCATTAATGGGGGCAGGTTCAACGACCTCACCATCAATTCAGCTAAGAGGAAGTTGGACGAGCTGGTCGACGCGGCTCCCCCGCAAACACTAACGTTCGAAAGGGTGAAGGGCAGGTCAGAGCCCATCACCTTCTACCTAGAAGAGCTCCCCGGCGGAGTCCCGAACGCGGTTATCCCCTTACTGATAAGGGCAAGAATGGATAATTTCGACGTGCATCGCATCCTGGTCGACGAGGGGAGTTCCGTCGACGTGATGTACAGCCAACTTTTCAGAACCCTACAGCTGGACGACTCACATCTCTCTCCGTGTGTGGGGTCGGATCTACAAGGCTTCAACGGCTCGACTTCCAAACCTTGGGGTTATGTCGAGCTCCTGGTTACGTTCGGCGAAGGAACGACTACGAGACAAGTTAAAATCCGTTTCCTCGTCATTGACTGCCCGTCTCTGTACAATTGCATCTTGGGGAGACCGACACTGGCAGAGCTAACAGCGGTGCCCTCGACCGTCCATCTGAAGATGAAGTTCTACACCAGGAGGGCACGGGTAGCCACCATCCAAGGAGACCTAGCCACTTCCCGTAGGTGCTTCAACTCCGCTTCTAAGGGACGGGATACCGTCGACATAGGGACCAGACCCGCCAAAAGGACAAAACAGGAGCCCGACAGGAAAGCATCCCCCGAGGAAGAAGTCCAGAAAGCTCCACCAAAGGTCGATTCCATAGCCCTGGACACCCGCTTCGATCAGGACGAGCCATCCAGCAGCGAGCAAATCCCACTCCGACCAATACCGGACGGGGATTTTGAACTCGTTCCCCTCGGCACAGACCCGACCAAGGGAGTGAAGATTGGCAAAGACCTCCCCGACTTGGCCAAGAAGCAAATCAAGGCCTGTCTGCGCGAGAATGCTGATCTCTTCGCCTGGAGCGCTGCGGAGATGCCCGGACTCGACCCTGAGGTCACCTGTCACCACCTCGCCATTGATCCAGCCGCTAAGACCGTAGTAAAACGTAGGCGTAGGCAGTCTCCAGAAAAATGGAGGCTGCTGAAAAAGCTGTAAAAGACCTCCTAGAGGCAAATTTTATTTCTGAAGCCCGGTATTCCACCTGGCTGTCAAATGTTGTACTCGTGAAAAAGAATAATGGAAAATGGAGAATGTGCGTTGATTATACTGATCTCAACCGGGCTTGCCCGAAAGATGCTTTTCCCTTGCCTAACATAGATATGCTTGTCGACAACTCGGCCGGCTACAAAACTTTGTCGTTCATGGACGCCTATTCGGGCTATAACCAAATCCCAATGGCCCTGGGCGACAAACACTGCACGGCATTCATGACCAGCTCGGGCAACTATTATTACAACGTAATGCCCTTCGGACTGAAAAATGCCGGAGCAACTTACCAACGCATGATGAACAGAGTTTTCAACAAATAGATCGGCGACATGCTCGAGGTATATATGGACGACATGATCGTCAAATCCCGAGCAGACACCGACCACGCAGCTCATCTCAAGACAGTCTTTGCCCAAGCAAGGCAATGTAAAATGAGGTTCAACCCCGAGAAATGTACGTTCGGGGTTAAGGCAGGAAAATTCCTTGGATTCTATCTAACAGAACGGGGAATCAAAGCCAACCCCGACAAATGCCGGGCATTCTTCGACCTCCCAACACCGACGTCGAAGAAGTCGATACAAATCATGAACGACATGCTCACGTCGCTGTCCCGCTTCATCGCGAAATCCGCTCAGCACGCCCTCCCCTTCTTCAAACTCCTTCGAAAGGAAGCAGCCTTCGAATGGAATGAGGAATGCGAGCAGGCACTACGCCACCTAAAGCAAAGTCTGTCTCAGCCGCCCGTGCTATCTCGACCCAACGACGGGGAACCGCTGTACTTGTACTTGTCCATTTCGAACGAAGCCATCGACGCAGCCCTTGTCCGCGAGACCCCCGACGGGAAGAAACCCATCTACTTCACGAGCAAGGCCTTACAGGGGCCCGAAAGCAGATACCAGCAGATAGAAAAGGTTGCTCTGGCCCTCGTCAACGCTGCGAGGAGGCTCAGACACTACTTTCTGGCCCACACCATCATCGTGCGAACCGACCAACCGGTGAGGCAACTCCTGGGTCGGCCAGATATGGCGGCAGAATGCTGAAGTGGTCCTTGGAACTCTCTGAATTCGACATTCAGTACGAAAGCAGGAAAGCCCTGAAAGCACAGGCCTTGGCCGATTTTGTCGCGGAAATGACCACTCACGACCCTACCCCGGGGAAAGAACACAAGTGGACCATCTTCGTCGATGGAGCATCCAGCTCGTCCGGAAGCGGCACAGGAATCCTCCTGAAAAATGAAGAAGGCATAGTGATCGAGAACTCCTTAGCTCTCTCCTTCCCGATGTCAAACAACCAGGCAGAATACGAAGCCCTGCTCGCAGGACTGAGACTGGCCGAGGACCTGGGAGCCCGCGAGGTACAGATCTACACCGACTCCCAGCTCGTCGCCTCTCAAGTACAGGGGAGCTACCAGGCCAAAAACGACAACCTCATCGAGTATTTGAACTTAGTCAAAAAATACATGACAAAGTTCGTACGAGCAGAAATTTCACATGTTCCCCGCGAGCAAAACACGAGGGCGGACATATTGTCCAAACTCGCGAGCACACGAAAGAAGGGCGGGAACAAATCCGTCATCCAGGAATCTCTAGCGCATCCAAGTATCGAACGATCCTCGACTACAGTCGAGATCCATGCCATCGGGGATGCGACGTCCTGGATGACCCCGGTTTATAATTTCCTGACAAAAGGCGAACTCCCGTCGAACCAGGCCGAAGCTACCGTCACCAAGCGACGAGCATGTTCCTACGTGGTTCTCGAACAGAAACTGTACCGAAGAGGATTCTCCATCCCCCTCCTGAAATGCATCGACGAGTCCACAGTCCCCGAAGTACTGCGGGAGATACACGAAGGGATCAACGCCCAGCACATGGGCGGTAAATCCTTAGCAAGGAAAGCCCTTCGAGCGGGATACTACTGGCCGACGATGCAGCAGGATGCTAAGGAACACGTCAAGAAATGTGATAAGTGCCAGAAACACGGGGACATGCACCTCGCCCCTCCGCACGAGCTGAGCATACTCTCGTCCCCGTGGCCGTTCGCCTGGTGGGGTATGGACATCCTCGGGCCCTTCGTGCAAGGAACCTATCAGAAAAAATTCCTCATCGTCGCCGTGGATTACTTCACGAAATGGATCGAGGCCGAGGCCCTCGCAAAAATCACCTCGCACAATATCCTCCGTTTCTACAAAAGAAACATCCTCGCCAGATTCGGAATTCCGCGGGCCCTGGTGACCGACAACGGTACCCAGTTCACCGACCACGGATTCCAAGACTTCGTCACCAAACTAGGTACAAAACAACACTTCACGTCGGTCGAGCACCCTCAGACCAACGGGCAAGCCGAAGCCGCGAACAGAGTCATCCTCCGAGGACTCAAACGTCGACTCGGCGAAGCCAAGAGGGGATGGGTCGAGGAGCTCCACAGCGTCTTGTGGGCATACCGAACCACGCCCCACTCAACGACGGGCGAGACCCCATTTCGGTTGACGTATGGCACCGAGGCCGTTATCCCAGTTGAAATCATGGAACCTTCCAAACGAACAGAGAACCCCCTCGACGAAGAAATGAACGACGAGGCGCTAAGGGACGAACTCGACCTAGTCGAGGAAATCCGATCGGGTGCAGTCCTGCGCGAAGCCACCCTAAAACAACGAGTGGCTCTACGCCATAACGACAAGGTCATCAAGTGCGAGTTCGAAATCGGCAGCCTGGTATTACGAAGGAACCAGAAGGATTCCCGCGAAGGGAAGCTGGCCGCGAACTGGGAAGGACCTTATCGCGTCCACAGCACCACTGGTACCGGGGCGTACTATCTCGAGCAATTAGATGGAGAGCCATTACCACGACCCTGGAATGCTGCTAAGCTAAAGCAGTACTATAGTTAAAAACTACCAACACCCAGGACCCTCGACCATCGGCACCCGCGCCCAGTCGACGAGGAAAAACGTCTGACTCCGTATAGAGGCTGAGGTACGAGCCCGACATATGGCTAAATCGCACAACATCGCTCAACAAACGAGACCGATCGATAGTGCCCGACGTGGACAACTACACCGAGCACCACCATCGTAGTACCTGTAAGGCAGAACACCCAGCTCGCGATGGGCAGTTCACGCCAAGGGCGAATAGTCCCTACCGGGCTTCGCGCCCGACTGAGCAACTTCGCTCCATATGCCCGACAAGTCGTCAAGAATGACGGGCCATCTAAAAGGGTCAAAGGGAAGTCTCTCCCCTCGAGTGCAACACTTAGGTGACTCTGGCCAGCGAAAGAAGGTCGGGCACGTATACAAACGAAAGGCGGGCAAACTCGCCCGCTAAATCACAGCCACTTACGGGCACTCCTCGGGCCCATAACTTAGGCTAAATTTTATGCAAATATATAAGATTTCAAGCACGGGCGAACGATTAAATGTAAAGCAGCATTCATTCAAAAAAATGCCCGAAGGCGACAAGACAAACAAGTATAAACCGACCAAGAAGGCCGGTGATGTTCATAAAGTACAACCGACGGGCACGCAGGCCCAAAAAATACAAATATCAAAGGCACGCAGGCCCGCTATCCTATAATCAGGCTTCCCTGGAACCATCGTTGTCGACAATTAGAGAGTCGGGCGGGGGCATGATCACGCCATCCATGATCTGATGTGTGTGGCCCGACCCCTCAGTAACCAAACCAGGGTTTAACAAGGAAAGCTGGCCGACGGCAGAGTCGAACCCCTCCTCCAGAGCACCAACACAATCTGCTTCCAGTAGCCGGATATGGGCGACCAGCTCCGATCGACTCTTCAAAGCCGCTATGTCCTCCGGCTCTTCCTCGGCAGGAAGCATGGCGACTTTCATGTCCTCGATCTGTTGGGTCAGGCGCCCGATGTCGGTCTCTAGACTATCCCTGTCCGCGCGGAGAAGCTCTCCCTCCTCGGCTAGCTTCCCCAAATTTTCTTTCTCCAGGACCAACATCTCTCTCTCAGCAGCCAGCAGCGATGCCTGCTCGCGGAACATCTCCTCGGAGCGTTCCAGGGCAGTCCTTAACTTCTGCGAGCTCGAGGTGAGAACCGCTTTCTCCTTCTCAAGTTCTTCAATACGGACAGCATCCCCCCCTTCCTCGGACAACACCAGGGCCATTTTGGCCATTTTCACCAGCCCGTCCATGTTGGCGGCCAGGTGCCTCTTCCGATCCTCCTTACTCATCCTCTTGATAGTCTCAGCCTCGTCGGCAACCACGGACAGAGGGAATCTCTCAAAGAAACCCTCCTCTTTGAAGCAAGGGGGGAACCCGAAAGATCTGACGGCGCTAGTGTCCTCGCTGACAGTCGGGCCGCTTTCCACCCGGGTCCTCTTTCTTTGTATCAGGTCGGCATTAGGATCGACCTCTTGAACCTCTGGGATCTCGTCCGACGCGGCCCCCGAGCTGGGCGATGAATCCACCCTCACCACCTGAGAAGCGCCCGGACTATGTGGCGGGCCCATCCTCGTTGCCTGGGGAGCCTTCACGACCCTCCTACCCCGCTTCTGGTCGCAAGACAGCTTCAAGAGTCTTTCCCGTCGACCGGCCATCGAACCTGCACAAAATAAAAGACGGGTTAGTGTCGAGCAAGTTCATAAATAAATGACGAGCAAAGAAATTCAAGCAATAAATGACCTAGCAGACGAGCAGCCTGTCTGAACGTCTGACACTCCACGAGTGCCTTAGTATCAATCGGCCGGAACTCAAATGTCGGATAACCCTCTGCATCCAAGACATCTTCCCCTTCCCTCGTGGCCCACCGGGCGGGGTGGAAGCTGTCGACGAACCGACAAAGAGTGGCGTACGCCTCCTCGTCCTCCGGACACATGTCGCCCGCAGCGGTATGATAGTATCCAGTCCCGTGCTCGTAATGCCTGAACATCCAATGCACAGGGAACTTGGCTGTGCGGGCCATCACGGGATACCCATCGTTGTCTAAGATCGCCTCCCCGTCATCATCGCTTATGGGCGCCTCCTCCTCGTACAGGGATCCTAAAGCAGACAGGGTAACTGGCCTCACGACGTACCACTTGACTTTAAAACCCCTTACGGAGTCCATGTACATCTTGAATAGTCTCCTCGACTGTTTTAAGGAGACCCAACTGTGTTTCCTTCCTCAGGACTGGCGCTACAGATGAAAAATTCTGAAGAAGAGAGGTATCGTCGCCCCAATCCTCAGAAAGCGACATGTCAGCTCAAACGCCCGGATAAAGGCGAGTGAGTTCGGGTGTAGCTGTGACGGGGCCAGCTCCAGATGGGCGAAGACCCCGGTCTGAAAGTCACTGAAGGGCAGCTGCAGCCCAAGATCTTTGAACGCAATCTCGTACATCGGGAAGCTATACTCTGGGTACACCGAGCAGATCCGGGCACGGGAGGTCGGCCACGTGACAACGAAATTCTTTTGGAAATCAGGCTGGCCCTGGCCCGCTTCGAGGACAGCATATGGCTTTCGGTCACCCCGGCTATATATCGACGCGATTCCTCGAGGCTCGGCGCCCACCCAATCCAACAAAGGGTCGTCGACAGTATCAACCAAGCTCACCGCCTCATCGGCACTTTGTTCCTCATGTTCGTGGCGTCCAGAGGAGCACGGCTCGTCCGCCATGGTTACCTGCAGAGCACGGGAAACCAGTCAATTGGGCACGAAACCATACGCTCGACGTAACGGACCAGGTGTAGTGTACGACAAACCACGTCATTCCATGCACGACCACAAAAGTTAGTTTGCAACAAGAAAGCAGTCGCCTCCCCGACGTCCAGATAACTCGATGGGCCCTTCTCCAAACCGCCTGAGCAAACCGACAACGCGGTCACTCTCCAACATGCCGACCCAAGGTATGAACATGGCGAGCAACATCGTGAAACCTACGGCCAGAACCATGAACATACCGGGCACGGTCATGAATCAGGCGCCCTGGATCATGAAGACCCCGGGCAGCGCTGCAGATTATTACCTAAACTATGTATCTGTCGGCCACGAGCATGTGTTTGCCGGTCCTAAGCATGAATATGTCGAGCTAAACATGAGTTTACCGGGCTAGTCCCACGCACACAGTCCCTAAAACGTCTAACAACGCTGAAAATCATGCATTACAACAGGAAAATAAAGAAGATAAGTCACTTACTTGGAATCAAGAAGTGGATTCGGCTACGGAGGAAAAGAATCTGTAACAGGAGATCGCAGCTATGAAAAATATGGAAAAACAGCAGCAGTAGGAGCGCTAAGAGTAGAAACGTGTTATGGGGCCCAAGGTTCCTATTTATAGTGATGACGTGGAATACCAAACATCACCTCGGGCAACCACGGAGTTTCTATCCTCGACGCACTGCTCCCAACGTAATGATGACCCTATCTTCATAGGGTGGCGGCACAGTTCCCGAAAGATACCTCGAGTGCTCGACAGACACGCGCCGGCAAGGATCCTCCGAGCATCCACCGTGAAAGATTTGTCTCCGAGCACGACACAGAGAGGCCCTCGAGGGCCTGCATCTCTGACCCGGGCGCGAGACCCCGAAGCGGAAACGACCTGAGATCAAGCCATGGCTCCTAACAAAGGAACCACGACTTGGGGGGCTCCTGTTCTGGACTAGGCCCGACAGGCCCAATAGTATTGCTAAGGCCCAATCCAAATAGACTTGCTGAGGACCACGCCGACCAAAGAGTCACAGTCGTGCCCGACGTGCTCCCTGAGGTTACTTGCTCGACCTCTACATCTCCAGCTCGACAGCACCTCGAGCACCTTAACTAGGGCAGACTCAGTCCACTGCACTCCCAACGAGACCCTGAAAAGACCGCGTCTCCGTCTGCCCGCACTTCACGCAGAACATCCAGGAAGGGGACCACGTGCGGGTCCCCACTACGCACGTAGAACCTGACAGTTCCTCCATTGGGCCAAACCTGCACAGCCCAAGGGAGGAACCTTGGCCCAGCGCTGGGGGCTATAAATACCCTCTGTTTCCAGAGTCAGGTATTCATTATTCTACCCATACTTACTATTGCCTGCTCGTGCTTCTACTTACTTCAGCATCGGAGTGTCTTGCAGGTACCCCCCCCCCCCCCCCCACCTCGTTCAAAAAGCTTTCAGCTCGGAGCCAGCCGTGACGGTTCATTTCTGATCAGGTCAGATCATATATATATATATATATATATATATATATATATATATATATATATATATATATATATATATATATATATATATATATATATATATATATATATATATATATATATATATATATTCAAACCATTAATATTATATTTAAAATATGTTAATAATAATAATAATGATTTACTGTTATTAGTATAATATTTTTAAGAGTTTTGACTTAGAGATAAGCATTTTAGTTAAATAGTTAACTTAAATTAATTTTAATTTCAAAAGAGTCGTCAATAGAGTTGTTAATAGAATTGTCAATAGATTTATTAGAGTTGTCACTAAAGATGTCAAAGTTGTTTTGAATTATTAAGAGTCATATTTTAATTGTTTTGCATAATTCTGACACGTTTAGAGTTGTTAGTGTATGATGTCGGTGTTTGCATTTCATTGAAACTTTACAAATTCATAACTTTCAAACCGTACATCTGTTTTGAATGTTGTTCGAAGCGTTAGAAAGATAGTGCGATATTCTTTTCTATAAAAATGGTCTTGTTGGCAATAAATGATTTAATAATAATATGATTATGTAAATGACTTGTAATTATGTTGTTTGGTTTGTGAATTGTTGTTGAATGTGAATAATATTGTTTGGCTTTATTTGCTATGTTTTATTGTGATGTGTTGAATTGAGAATGCTATGAATATGATACTTGAATTTTATGTAGATGTATGTTGTGAATTGAAATGAGATGAGAATAACATTGTTGGGCATTGTTTGTTATATGTTATTGTGGTGTGTTGAGTTAATTAATGTTATGAGAATGCATTATATGTGATTGATGACATGAAATATGCATGTTTATGCAAATTCGTTGACATCATGAGTTTACTAAGCACATGGAAGGAAACATACAAAAAAATGCTCCAAATAAAATGAATATTTTATTTTATTTATGGTTTTATTTTATAATAATTAAGCGTTTTCGTATTTGCTGGCCCACCTGCACTATTTTAGGCATATATGAAGTTCTAGGAGTCCGATTGACTTGATCTTTAATGTGTTGGAAAGCTAAGAAAATTATCTATAATTCTTCTCTTGGAGTCAAGACGAAATTAGTCTTCTTTATGGCTCGAAAATCTTCACCAATAAGAATGAGAAGATGAAGGAAATGCAATGAATATCCACTTTCTCCACTACCTTTAAGTGTGTGACATTTCATTCACTTTCTCTACTGCCTTTAAGTATGTGATCTTTCATTCCCAAGACATTATTGATAGGTTAATAGGCTGAAGTTGTAGGATTTCTTGAGTTATTATTGTATGCTACCCTTTACCTATAAATAGGGAGCTAATCTTAAATGAAAAATAAAGTTGAATTTTGTTGAACAAACACTTTGTGTGATTTGAGAGTATTGCTCCTTTGGTTATGGATTGGATCATATTTTGATCTTATCAATAAATCAAGTGTCTCCTCCATTGTGGGAATGACTTGAGCAGCAATTACGCGCCAACATTGTGCATACTCTTTGAATGATTCTTTGTCCTTCTGAGTCATGACCCTGATTTGACAATGATCAGGCGCCATATCCAGGTTATAATTATACTACCTCACAAAGGCTTCACCAAGGTCATTGAAGGTGCGAATGTTAAAACTGTCTAAACCTATATACCATTTTAGCACAGCTCCGATCAAACTGTCTTGGAAGTAGTGAATCAGCAAATGTTGATCGTCGGTGTGAGTAGACATTTTCTGAATATACATTACCAAATGAGCTTGAGGACAAGAATTGCCTTTGTATTTTTCAAATTTGGAAACTTTGAACTTAGCAGGCACTTGGACATTTGGAATAAGACATAGATCACTGACATTCTTCCCAAACAAATCTTTTACTCTAAGAGCTTTAATTTCTTTTTGCATCTCGAGGAACTGATCCTGAAATTCATCCATACGGTAATAGATCCCCAAGCTTTCACTTGGAGCAGCAGAAACATGATAAACTTGATCACTAATAATAGGGACAATATGCACTACAGGCGGTGTGGTACCATAACTGGCTGAATAGGAAGGGGGATTTCCATAGCTGGAGTGTATTTTTCGGGGATAAAGTCCTCAGGCGTACACCCAGGATAACCACGAGGCATCTAATATTGAGCATCAGTACTCACAGGATCAAGAGAAATAAGAACTAAAAATATCTTAGAAATAACAATAGCTTTTTACTGAGGTTGAACAATACGAGGAGAAGGAGGAGGAGGTGGTGGTTGATTCTGGGCAGCCACCAAAGATTCCACCAGAACAGTAAGTCTTTCCATTCCAAATCTCAAAGTAGTTACCTCTTCACAGAGATCACGACTTTCTTGTTCAAGGTTTCCATCTTTTTCTGATAATTTGCCTGAGTATTGTATTGATACGACAATTTGACTGAACGAAGACTAAGGAAAATGAGTAAGGCTCTTGGGAAAAATGCCAAATTAAGGGAAAAAGGTTGCATGACATGAAATGCAAATTCCATGTTCCAATGTTTCCAAGAGCTTATAGGCTTTGATTTTTATTATTAAGCTATGGTGTCCTTCTTGACAATGTTCATTTTTTAGGCGACTTAACAATTGGAATCAAAGAAATGATACTTGGAAACGAAGGAACATGTGTGCTAAAATGATATTAACATGTTATGTATGCAAGCATATGTCATCAAGGTTCCATCAAGACTGGATATCGGCTGCTCTGTTTTGGAATAAACTGAATGTTACAAGATCATAGGTTTGTCACCAAATCAGAACACAAAGGAACTAAGTACCAAGAGAATCAACATATGTACCTGTGAAAATAATTCCCACCCCATATCACATGTAAATTATGGCTTAGGTATGCTCAAAAAAGGTCCATAGAGTCTTGAGTTCACGTGAAAACATAACATCGCAACAGAGGCACATATGACAATAATATCCTCAAATAAAACTCGTCTATGTGTAGTACTTCATGATTGCACTAGTAAGGCCTACACCCCACAAGCGTCATGAACATCTACTCTAGTAATATATGTTATTAAGTGTTTACAACCATCCCACCAAGGAAAACACAGAAAATCCAATATCCAACACAACAGTAGTATCCAGCATATGGAAAGCAATAAAAATGCAATGCGTGCAATAAAAAAGCAGCAAGTAAAGCACAAAGATAAACATCCAATGAAAAATAAAAAACAAAGCTAGGATTGACCCACTTAGGAAAGATTCCCCAGTGAATTCGCCAATTTTCTGTAGTGGTGAAAAGTTGAGATTAAGCCATTAATTGACTAAACTCACATAGTGAAAGTCGCCACCGCACTTTATTGTTTCCAAGAGAAAATCAGAAAAGATCGAATAAATCCCAAAATAAAATAGAGATCAAGGTACGGGGGCTGATTATGCAAAGGGGATGTATTAGCACCCTAAACATTTATTGTACTCAACAGGATCCACTATGTTTGTTCTAATCAAAAGAGTGTGTTATCTAAAGCTTAAACTTGTTAAAGCGAATGCATGAATTACTTGTTTAAAGGACAAACAAAAGAAATATTTTTTATTATTGTGTTCGCCCGAATTTTGCAACTCAGTGCCTACGTATCCCACGAAGGAATATGAACACCGTAGTTCTTCTAAAAAATTGGTTTCTTGTATAGTTTTTAGTGAACAATGTTAAATTTCACATTCTACTACAGCTCGGCCTTTAGAGACTCACGCACTTGTCGTAGAAAGGAATTAATATGTTCTTTATGAAAAGATTTTCAAACGAAAAGGCCCAAAGGCAAAAAGGTTTGAATTGGTTGAGTATTTTTGTTGGGATAATAGAAAATGGATTCCAATGCAGGGGAACCTACTACTTCTCCGCTTATTTGCAAAAGAGTTTGTGATTTGGACCACATTAAAGACTATGATTGAAAGTAAGCACAAGGTTAGGAATGCACCTCCTCATACTTCTCCCAATACTTAAGGATTATGATATATAGTTCAACTCTTTATTATTAATTGTTTTTGAGATTTTTGATAATGAAAAAGAAGTTTTAATCTTGAATTTAATGCGAAAGAGAAACAAAAGAACTAAGGGAGACTTGAATCCTAATGTTTTCATGCAATATGGTCCTAAGGTGGGGATATATAAAGGGAAAATTACCTAATGTTAGCATGCAAAATGGACCTAAGGTTAAGGATTAAAGGAAGTTCTACCTAATGTTATCATTACTTGATTTAGAACTTAGGATCTAATAAGTTCACACCTTGTACAAGATGGAATCAAACTCCTAAGGGAACATGTGATCACAAGAAAATGACAAACAAGAACATAAACATTAAGAGAAATGGTCCAAAAGCCAACCAAACACCTAAGAGTGAAAAGATCAAACATCAACCATAAGTTGCAAGAAAACAAACCTAAAATTTAAGCATGCTTAATTTCATCAATTAAAAAGAAAAGATGTGCCAAAGTAAAGAATCAAACACACACTATAATCCCTAAGGGTCATGCTCAAAATATTTCAAGATTAGAGGTTTTAAGACCTATACAAAATCAAACAAACATTACACGAGCAAACAAGGCTTTAGGCATCAAGCAAGCACAACAACTTAGCACATAAAATCCATATGAGTCAAGTAAGATAAAGACCTAAAGAAGTCAGCAAAAACACCTCAAAGAGTTCAAGTAAACATGTCTCAAAGATAGGACACAGATCATACAAGGATCACAAGAGAATTAGGTCAAAAGACCAACCAAACATCAAAATTAGTCCCTAAGAACTAAAACACAAACTATCAAGGCATTAAAGCTCAAACATGGATTCAAGGTAGGACATAGATTAAACAAGAAGTCAATTTAAAACATGTCTCACGGTTGCAAAAGATTTAAACAAACATCACATTCAAATAATGATCAACCAATTAAGCAATAAAATCAAATATTGTCATCCTTAAGGGGAATTGTTGTACCCCAAAATTTTCTCTCTCATTTTTCAAGACATGCTCATAGAGGTCCTCAAATGCTCAAGGTTGACTAAGAAATGACATGACAAATTCTCCCCCTAAGCAATGGATTTCCAACTAGGGTTTCATTTTTCACAAAGAAGTTTTGGTTTCAAAGTCCTCAAGTGATTTCCATGGTTCCTAATATGTCCTCAATAATGCTCATGCCAATTTTCATGCCTTGCATTACAAGTTTGCTCAAACAATTGCTCAGATGACTGGAAATCAACTATACTAGGTCAAAAGTCAACTGTGGTCAATATATAGTAAAACTTCAAGATCTTTGGTCAACGTAAACATTTTGAAGTGATATCCATAATTTGATGAAGGGTTGATCATGATTCCTCAAGTAATGCTCTCAAATCATCAAGAATAAAAAATTACTAAATTAGGGTTTCCTAGAGAAAGTCAACTGAAACTTGACCAGGCATAACTTTCACATGCTTCATCCATTCTTCCCCAACCAAAGCTCATTGTGAATAAAATTCAATTCCCTACAACTTTTATTTGGTCCTCAAGTTCAAAAAATGCATCATTGAAAAGATATGAGCCAATAAATTATAGGTCTTTTTGGAAGTCAACAAAAAGGCATGTTTTGTCAAGGAAAGTAACATCAAGATAATTTCTCCAAATGCAAAAATTATCAACATAGAGTTTTTAGAGGACATCTTGGGCTTTCCAAAAAATCCAATATAAACTTTAAAGGATACAAATTGAGCAAGTTATGAGTTGTACAAGTTAGGCAATGTTTAAAGAAATGCATGAAATGCTAAATGTGCAAACTTGAAATTTTAGATGTATGACCTAAATTTTTGGACTTTAAACATGTCCATGACCTTGCAAAAGACTCCTAAAATCACCCTTACCTTGTCCTGTATTTTCTTATTATTTTATTTATATTTATTTTGTTTTTATTCAAATAAATGCAAAATAAATTAAATAAAATCACAAAAATCATTGGCTAAAGCATATGGGCTTGGTTTGGCCAGCCTTGAAGCCAAATAATTTGTGGAACCCAGCTACAAATGGTCCAGGTTCATTGCACATTCAAAAAGAGACAAGGATCTTCAAAAATGGCAAGAACAAACTCAAAAAATGGAAAGTTTTCAATATGTTTGATTTTTGTTTTATTATTGTTTGATTACTTGATTTCTTAACATGAATGTTTCCTCATTCATACCTCTATATATGCATAAGAAAACAATATGCAAAAGAACACGCAATTACTCTTCAAAAATTTCTTCAAAAGCTCTTCACAAAGCTCTCTCAAAATTCTCAAAATTGTTCAAAAGTTGTGAAAATTCAAAACCCGATCTCCAACTTTCCTCCATCCAATCTCGTGCCATCTTTTCACTCCTGAGGTCCCTAGGAGTCATTTCCCTTCCTCACCTTGGACTGGAGCGCGCCTGAGTCGTCTATACAAGTTGCATCGTTCAGTATAGTTTGTTTAAATCTAATCTTGTTAATCTGCATTTATTAATTCATTTGACGTTTGCATACATGTTTGGAGTCGTATATAGAGTAGGTTGGACGTGAAGCATGTAAGTTTTGAGGTCTGGTTCATGAGATGCCATTCTCAACCCCGATCGGAAGGTTGGCTTTGAAACGCAAAATTCAGAGACCTTTAGCCAAAACTAATGTCGGATTTCTTTATTTACTTTTTTTTTTATATTTTTCTTTTTCAAAATCATTTTTATTTAATCATAAAATTAAAAAAAAATCAAAAAATAGATTTAGTTTTTTTTATATATATAATTAAATTTAATTTGTGCAAGTTAATTAATTATATTTTTATTTATTTCAAGTAATTTAAAATCAATTAGAACTTAGATTTAACTGCATCTTATTCATTACTCTTTTCTTTATTTAGTTAAAAAAAATTATTTAAGCATTTTTCTTAATAAAAATGACAAAAAAGTGCTAAGTATGTAGAAGTATTTTAGGGCTTACCTCACTTTCCATATTCGCGCACCCATTTTAAATTTTGTTTATTTTATATTGATGTATCTGCAAAAAGGTTATAATAGTTAAATTTAGGAGTTTTTAATTTTTGTTTCCCCATTTTGGCTTTGTAAATCCCCCCTCCCCTAAGCCATGTAATAGTTAAGTTTTAAATTCTGCACTTTAAATTCCTGTACATATATTAACCGTTAGATGTATGCTTAATAGGATTTCATGATAAGACTAAAAGCAAACGTTAGAAAACCTAACATCAAAGAAAAATAACTCAATACAACACACTCGCACATGTGCACCTCTAGGGTATTCCCACTTCAGTTGCCTTCGAAATAAAACGGTCACGATTCTTGAATGTAAGAGATTTTAATGGCTACCCTTTGGTTTAAAAAGATCATAAGTCCCTCGATGATCCTTTCGACGTTGCCTTGGTAAAATGATCTTAAAACCTTAGGGTAATTACTAAGATATCTTAGTAGTTACCTTTGTGACCGTACAGTGATCCTCGATTGTCCCTCAAAACATCTGACAATAGGGCTACCTACTCACAAATAGTAGGATAGCATTGTCTAAAGGAAAAGAGGAAAAGAACAAACTTTTTCGAGTAGGTAGATAGTTCTTAGATGCTTGCTCAAAATAAAACAATTTTTCACATACACAAAACTCTTTCCAAAAACAATTTCAAAACACTTTGTATACGTTCTCAACAATACAAGAATTATTACAAAGTTCTCCGCGCTAAGGCGTCCTTTCAAAATACTTTCTTCAAACACATAAACACAAGGTATTTTCAAATGAGCTAGCATCTAAGAGCCCGTAGATAACTACAGATGAAAAGGGTGCTAACACCTTTCCTTTCCATAATATACCCCCTTACTCAGAAATAATATCGAAAGGTCTTTTTCTGTTCTTTTCACCCTTTCCTTTGTTGGATAAAATAAAAGTCGATGGCGACTCTTGCTTACCGCAATATTTGCAAATACAAACACAAAACCAATATAACAGTCAGTTCTGCCACCGTATTACAGAACTGACGACTCCGTTGGGGAAATATAAAAATTGGGGTTACCTTAGAGTTAAATCATATTAAAATTGCTTTCCTTGTTTGCTTTGACTACTTTATTTTTAAAGGGTTTGCTGGGGTTATTCTTAAAGATCCTATACCCGGATCTGGGGCACCTTTTTAGGTAAGTAGCAATAAATAATGGCGGTTGTACGACGTACATCAATATGGACAAAGTGATGGATACGTTAGTGTGATACTCTGGCTTGTACTAATGTTCCTTGAGTCAATCAAGGATAACATTAGGCTTCCTTATAGTGTCATTAAATTCTAACTGACCTTTAGAACCTTTAATTGACTCATCCTAGCCATTAGAAAGTAGTGAGATAGCCGGATTTGGTTCCGACAAAAGATTGGTTGATACTCGATGCTACACTCATTGAGATTGGACTTTCGAAATATTTCAGCCGCAATACTTGGGTGCTTGAGCTGAAACAATGCCCGATGGAAAGGTCAATGATATGAGACTCCTTAGAACCCGATTACTATTACTAGGACAGGTTGAGCCAACTGAAAATTCAAGAGGGTACTTACCTTTAAACCTTATGAGAGCCTTTAAACCTAAGGTATTTGTGTGTCTTGTTTGTGTTTGCTATATTTGTTTTTAAGCATAATCATAACATCATGGCATGATGCCATAGTATTTCGTTAACTATCTCAAGGATCTCTAGGGCCTGTGATGCAGGTTATGATAAACCAGGCGTCTAGCAAGGGGCAAGGGGATTTATTTTCCTCTAGCCAATACTAACAAAAGACCAAATCATGATAACTTCAGTTAGAGGCTATGACCCACTCGACATGGTGAGCTTCATTCTCGTAGAAGGAAGTTTAACAATACGAAGTTCTTCAATCAAAGCTGCAGTTGGATTCAAACATTTTCTTGTGTTTACCCCACGAGATCCTTGAAAACATTGCATGCATGTCATTACATAACAAGTATTCTCAAGACAAGTTTCTCACTGTTTATTTCATCAAGGGAGATGGCTCTCGAACAGAACGATAGAGATCTCCAAACTCAAGATGCACAGTTCAAGGAAATGTTCCTGAATCTATCCAAGGGGCAAGAAGAATTGAAAGCACTCCTCGCTTGGAACACGACCAAGAAAAATACTAAAGATAACCAGGATAATCAGTTTGAACAACTCCAAGTCGAGATGGAAAGGATGAGAATCCAGATTAGTAGTCAGATGGCTCTTATCCAAAATTTAGGTCGAGGACAAGAAGAGTTAAGGATCCTCATCAGCGAACTTCGTCAATAAAGATACGACCGTATGGGAAAACTGCTAGAATTTGGGGGCTAATCAATGATCAACCTCTCTTGGCAGACAGGGAATTGGGTTACATGTTCATGCGGGAACATGTTGAAAATAAACTCAGGAGCGGTGAAATTCAGAGGGATGCATCTTCAAGTAATCAGAAGAGATCATACAATAGAAAGAAGGAGTCCAGTATTGTGTACGACCAGAAGGATCATAATAAGAGCGATCTTAACCAATTTGTGGGGGCAGTGCGGATCTCTAATATAGCACCGATGCAACAACAATGACAAGGCAATCATCATAAGCAGGACGCACCCAAAAGATAATTCACCAAAATCAAAAAGTCATCGGCTCAAGTATTGCAACATATGTTGAATATGGAGTTGATAACATTAAAGGATCCTCCTCAGAACCCCAACACCTCCTATCCTCGGTACAACCCTAATGTGAGATGCACTTATCATTCCAATAGTCTGGGGCATAACACTAATATCTGCAGGGCATTGAAAAATTAGATTCAGGACTTGATCGATAAAGGGGTGCTGGAGTTCACACAAGATGGTCAGACTAGATTCTTCTGCCATCCCTCAAAAGCACACCATCTGAAGTGACAAGTTCAGACAAAAAGGCCTTTTTGTTCATTAGAATTTTCAAATTATAATTTTATTTTGATTGTTCTAACACTTATTTCATGTCAAACTTTGTTATTCCATTAATGCATTGCATATGTTGGTCTTGAATTAATCCATTCATTTTCACTATACATAAATTGTGCTTTTACTTCCTTTTTGTGATATTCAACTCTCGATTAAAAGCTATAAGCCTTTAGAGGGAGGATGACAGACATAATACCACAATCTCTACAGTATGCTTTGGAATAGACCTTGCTAACGAGGTACATGCGTTGTTTTAAATCCTAAGCAGTGGAGTTATAAGGAAGATAATCCCTAGTCAACCCCTTTGAGCCTAAGAAGTAGGAGTTTTCTTTTTCACACAAATTGAAACCTTTAATCATAACCTGGGGCAAGGTAGTTTCTTAGTTAATTCAATGGAAAATTCAATCGCAAGCTTTCCTTTTGTAAATGACGAGTAGTGTCGAAGGTATCCTTCCAAAACAAAAGATGGTGATGCTTCCACATAATCATTAAAATGGGCAGTCATTATTTCTCAAAAGAAAAGCCTGATAAGTCAAAACCTATGAAGGAGACTTAACAAAAGAACTGGGGTATCCAATTGACTGTAATCACAAAAGAAACAGTTCATGCAAAAGGTAGGGATAATAAAATAAAAAAAGAGGTCGCTACAAATCCTCAACAAAAAGAAAAGGTTACAAAAATGACCGCCTTCTCAAATAAACTTTCAGTATCCGAACCATCACCGAAATATCAGGGCCAAGATTCCAGAACTCAATTGGGATCTAAGCGCACAGTTAAATGAGTATAGGACTAAAAAAATCACGAAGAACGGGTGGGTACAAATAAATTTAGAGCCTTTATCCATTGTTTCTTAAACCGTGAAGCATACCACATTACAACCCTTAAAAGCCCTAGCTGCAGCATGGGTTAGTTCGAAAGCATACTGTTACAAAAGGGATCGTGACTCCTGTAAGGTTTACTATAAATCCTGAGTTGAATTCATATTCTTACAAAGTTCTGTTTGTTTACTAAAAATGAATTTTTAAAACTTCAAGACAGACATAAGGTTTGCATTCTTTAAATGCCATTGTATGCATATGACTAATCGTTCGACAGCAGAAAAATTCGCACGACGGAAATTCAATGAACGAAAATTCTCTCAATGGATAAAATTACCTCAGATGGAAAGACATATCCAGTAACAGGCCTTTCATATTCAAGGGGCATGACATGGTGTCTAACAGATCTGGGGGCAGTCGAGTCAAGATTCGAGGAATCTCTCAAAAGTGCTAAAAAGCCAAGGGCAGATCTCCATCTGAATCACTTGAGGCATTGACCATGAATTCTAACAAAGGATCACGTACGATCGAGCAAACATTTTTATGGGAGTGCTACAACACTTACTACTATGGAAAGTGACAATTCTCTGCACCCTGTGAACACGGACATAGTCGAAAAATACTACGCATGAAAAAAGACTCGCTAGGCTGACTGGCCTAGGAAAAAAAAGGGCATCCCGACGAACCAAAAGAGTTCGGCGAAAAATTAGGGATATATAAATAAAACTTTACACCCGGAAAGTCGAAAACCTGAAAAGGCGGCTTAGGCAAAAAAGGGTATCCCGGTGGGCTGAAAATCTGAAAGAACAGTTCAGGTAAAAGTTAGGGATTAAAGCGTACGACTATGTCCCATCATCTCGTCACTTGTCTATCAGTAGAAGACTTATCACCCTGATCAGCATTAACCAAGGGTTCTAGAAGTTGAGGTATGTTCAAGTCTCCACGGACCCCCACAGAGCCAATCCCATGAGATTATCTCCATAAAGTAATCTTCACAAAGTCATACATTCCCCGCAATTTCCCCGGCAGATCGCTCTGGCAGATAAAGGAGTATGATATTCTTCTTAGCAATATCACCAACCTACGGAGTTTCAATCAGTACAGTTCATAGAGTTTCTCTTCCCCAGCTGAGCTTGTTCCTCTAAGGTTGTAAAACCCCCTTCAGACATCTGCTCTCCAGCAGAGTTCATTTCCTTAACAAGGGTGTTTCTTCAGCAAGAGTACTTCTCCATCAATAGGGTTTATTTCCCCAAACAGTTAATCATCTTCTAGATACAATGCAGATACAATCAAGACATAGATTAATTCTGGCTCTCATTCTAGATTTATATTCTAGATATAGTACAAATATAATCAAGACACAAATTCATTCTGGACCTCATTCCAGATTTCTCTTCCAGACACATTTCAGATACTATCCAGATATGGATGTCATTCTGATACTCATTCAGTACATATTTCAGATATGGTTCAGATATAGTCCATATATGGATATTATTATGATACATATTCAATACATCTTCAGATGCAATCAAGGCATGGATTTATTCTGACACACCACAACTTAAGTGTGCTTCTACCAGAAATTACTGGCAAATCCCTCTCTCTAGTGAAGTCTTCACTATTTCTAGAGAGATGTTATGGAACCTGGAAACTAGACCAGATGTCAGTCAACTTTATCCTTCCCAGCCGAGCCAGAAGGTTATCCATCTCTTATTTTCCCAGTCAGGGTATAAACTCCCCAATAAAACAATGAATAACCAACGTTCTTAAACTCTTCTCCCCAAGTAGGAATTAACACTCTCCAACAGAGTTTCCTCAAGAAAAAAGCAAGAATTCCATGTTCCCCAGCGGAATTTCCTCAAACCAGAAAGCAGGAGTCCCCAGCGGAAACAATCCCCGTAAGATCGAAGATACACATACTCTTCATCCTCAGCAACAATTAGGGATTTATTTTCCCCAGTTCAACGACACTGCAAAGAACAACTGATACATTCATATTTTACATTCATACAAATGTCATAACATATGCATACAAAATATATATATATAGCACAATCTCATTTATTTTGAGAATATAATTACACAATGTGTGTCATGCATCATGACATTGCATACAGCTAATTCTTTACCTTTTCAGGAAAGATCAACAAACCTATATCATCATCAATTTTCAAAGAGTTTCAGATCAATTCCTGAACCAAGATAGGGTAACTATCTGAAGTAATAGCTCATCAATCACTGTGAAGCCTTGACCCGACCAGATAGCAGTTAACATCAAATACAATTTACTATGAAGCCTGGAATCCGACCAGGTAGCAGTTTACAACACTGTAAAGCCTAGACCCGACCAGATTGCAGTTAACATCATTGTTGAAGCCCGAAATCTGACCAGATAACAGTTAAACCTCCTTAATTACTATTAAGCCTGGAGTACGACCAAATAGCAGTTTACTCTGTCAAGTTATTATGAAGCCTGGAATCCAACCAGATAGCAGTTAACATCATTGCTGAAGCCTGGAATCCGACCGGATAACAGTCAATCTACAATTCAAGACCCTGTGAATCCTGGAATCCAACCAGATAACAATATAAGTTGTTGTGAAGCCCAGAGTTCGACCAGATAGCAATTTACTCTGTCAAATTACTGCGAAGCCTAGAGTCCGACCAGATAGTCGTTTACTCTGTCAATTACTATGAAGCATTGACCCGACCAAATGATAGTATAATCTACAACACTGTGAAGCCTTAATTTCGACCAGATAATAGTCAACCTCAAATTCAAGTTGAAGTCTGGATCCGACTAGATAACAAATTAATTTCTTTAAATCACTGAAGCCTGGACCCGACCAGATAACAGTTCAAGTCGCTGAAGCCTGGACCCGACCAGATAACAATTTAAGTCATTAAACCCTGGATCCGACCAGATAATAACTTAATTTCTTCAAATCACTAAAGCCTGGAATACGACCAGATAACAGTTTAACTTCATTTTTCTGTGAAGCCTGGAATCCGATCAGATAACAGATTAATTTCAGTAAGTTGTTGTGAAGCCTAAAATTCGACCAGATAGAAATTAGCTTCATCCTTTCATCTAAGTTACTGCGAAGCCTGGAATTTGACCAGATAACAATATAACCTTAAGCAAGTTACTGCGAAGCCTGGAATTCGACTAGATAACAGTTAATTTCATATTCCCCAGTAAGTCGATGTGAAGCCTGTAATACAACCAGATAACAAACAAGTTTACTCTCCTTAGCAAGTTACTGTGAACCCTGGATTTCGACCAGATAAAAATTAACTTTCATTCTCCCCAGTCAAGAAATAATTCCCCAGCGGAAACATTTTAAAAAAAGAGATACATTTCAGATACGTTCTAAATACGGATGTCATTCTGATACTCATTCTAGATCATCTTTTAGATACAGTTCAAATACACTCCAGATACGGATTCCGTTCTAATACCCATTCAGTACATCTTTTAGATACAGTTCAGATACGCTCCAAATATGAATGTCATTCTAATACTCATTCAGTACATCTTTCAGATACAGTTCAAATACGCTCCAAATACGGATGTCATTCTGATACTCATTCAGTATATCTTTAAGATACAGTTCAGATATGCTCCAAATACGGATGTCATGTGATCACAAGAAAATGACAAACAAGAACATAAACATTAAGAGAAATGGTCCAAAAGGCAACCAAACACCTAAGAGTGAAAAGATCAAACATCAACCACAAGTTGCAAGAAATCAAAGCCTAAATTTTAAGCATGCTTCATGTCATCAATTAAAAAGAAAAGATGTGCCAAATTAAAGACTCAAACACACACTACAATCCCTAAGGGTCATGCTCAAAATATTTCAACATTAGAGGTTCTAAGACCTATACAAAAGCAAACAAACATTGAATGAGCAAATAAGGCTTTAGGCATCAAGCAAGCACAACAACTTAGCACATAAAATCCATATGAGTCAAGTAAGATAAAGACCTAAACAAGTCAGCAAACATACCTCAAAGAGTTCAAGTAAACATGTCTCAAAGATAGGACAATGATCATACAAGGATCACAAGAGAATTAGGTCAAAAGACCAACCAAACATCAAAATTAGTCCCTAAGAACTAAAACACAAACTATCAAGGCATTAAAGCTCAAAAATGGATTCAAGGTAGGACATAGATTAGACAAGAAGTCAATTTAAAACATGTCTCATGGTTGCAAAAGATTTAAACAAACACCACATTCATATAATGATCAACCAATTAAGCAATAAAATCAAATATTGTCATCCTTAAGAGGAATTATTGTACCCCAAAATTTTCCCTCTCATTTTTCAAGACATGCTCATAGAGGTCCTCAAATGCTCAAGGTTGACTAAGAAATGACATGACAAATTCTCCCTCTAAGCAATGGATTTCCAACTAGGGTTTCATTTTTAACAAAGAAGTTTTGGTTTCAAAGGACTCAAGTGATTTTCATGGTTCCTAATATGTCCTCAATAATGCTCATGCCAATTTTCATTCCTTGCATTACAAGTTTGCTCAAACAATTGCTTAGATGACTGGAAATCAACTGTACTAGGTCAAAAGTCAACTATGGTCAATATATAGTAAAACTTTAAGATTTTTGGTCATCGTCAACATTTTGAAGTTATATCCATAATTTGATCAAGGGTTGATCATGATTCCTCAAGTAATGCTCTCAAATCATCAATAATAAAAAATTACTAAATTTGGGTTTCCTAGAGAAAGTCAATTGAACTTTGACCAGACATAACTTTTACATGCTTCATCCATTTTGCCCCAACCAAAGCTCATTGTGAAGAAAATTCAATTCCCTACAACTTTTATTTTGTCCTCAAGTTCAAAAAATGCATCATTGAAAAGATATGAACCAATAAATTACAGGTATTTTTGGAAGTTAACAAAAAGGCATGTTTTGTCAAGGAAAGTTACTTCAAGATAATTTCTCCAAATGCAAAAATGGTCAACATAGAGTTTGTAGAGGACATCTTGGGCTTTCCAAAAAGTGCAATATCAATTTCAAAGGATACAAATTGAGAAATTTATAAGTTGTACAAGTTGGGCAATGTTTAAAGAAATGCATGAAATTCTAAATGTGCAAACTTGAAATTTTGGATGTATGACCTAAATTTTTGGACTTCAAACATGTCCATGACCTTGAAAAAGAATCCTAAAATCACTCTTACCTTGTCTTGTATTTTCTTATTATTTTATTTATATTTACTTTGTTTTTATTCAAATAAATGCAAAATAAATTAAATAAAATCACAAAAATAATTGGCTAAAGCATATGGGCTTGGTTTGGCCAGCCTTGAAGCCAAATAATTTGTCGAACCCAGCCACAAATGGTCCAGGTTCATTGCACATTGAAAAAGAGACAAGGATCTTCAAAAGTGGCAAGAACAAACTCAAAAAATGGAAAGTTTTCAATATGTTTGATTTTTGTTTTATTGTGGTTTGATTACTTGATTTCTTAACATGTATGTTGCCTCATTCATACCTCTATATAAGCATAAGAAAACAATATGCAAAAGAACCCGAAATTACTCTTCAAAAATTTCTTCAAAAGCTCTTCATAAAGCTCTCTCAAAATTGTTCAAAAGTTGTGAAAATTCAAAACCCGATCTCCAACTTTCCTCCATCCAATATCGTGCCATCTTTTCACTCCTGAGGTCCCTAGGAGTCATTTCCCTTCCTCACCTTGGACTGGAGCGCGCCCGAGTCGTCTATACAAGTTGCACCGTTCAGTATAGTTTGTTTAAATCTAATCTTGTTAATCTGCATTTATTAATCCATTTGACATTTGCATACATGTTTGGAGTCGTATATAGAGCAGGTTGGACGTGAAGCATGTAAGTTTTGAGGTCTGGTTCATGAGATTCCATTCTCAACCCCGATCGGAAGGTTGGATTTGAAACGCAAAATTCAGAGACCTTTAACCAAAACTAATGCCAGATTTCTTTATTTACTTTTTTTTATATTTCCTTTTTCAAAATCATTTTTATTTAATCATAAAATTAAAAAAAAAATCAAAAAATAGATTTAGGTTTTTTTATATATATAATTAAATTTAATTTGTGCAAGTTAATTAATTATATTTTTATTTATTTAAAGTAATTTAAAATCAATTAGAACATATATTTAATTGCATCTTATTCATCACTCTTTTCTTTATTTAGTTAAAAAAAATTAATTTAAGCGTTTTTCTTAATAAAATGACAAAAAAAGTGCTAAGTATGTAGAAGTATTTTAGGGCTTACCTCGCTTTCCATATTTGCGCGCCCATTTTAAATTTTGTTCATTTTATATTGATGTATCTGCAAAAAGGTTATAATAGTTAAATTTAGGACTTTTTACTTTTTGTTTCCCCATTTTGGCTTTGTAAATTCCCCCTCCCCGAAGTCATGTAATAGTTAAGTTTTAAATTCTGCACTTTAAATTCTTGTACATATATTAATCGTTAGATGTATGCTTTATAGGATTTCATGATAAGACTAAAAGAAAACATTAGCAAACCTAACATCAAAGAAAAATAACTGAATACAACACACTCGCACATGTGCACCTCTAGGGTATTCCCACTTCAGTTGTCTTCAAAATAAAACCGTCACGATTCTTGAATGTAAGAGATTTTAGTGGCTACCCTTTGGTTTAAAAAGATCATAAGCCCCTCGATGATCCTTTCGATGTTGCCTCGGTAAAATGATCTTAAAACCTTAGGGTAATTACTAAAATATCTTACTAGTTGCCTTTTTAACCGTACGGTGACCCTCGTTTGTCCCTCAAATCATATGACGATAGGGCTACCTACTCACAAATAGTAGGATATCATTGTCTAAAGGAAAAGTGGAAAAGAATAAACTTTTTCGAGTAGGTAGATAGTTCTTAGATGCTTGCTCAAAATAAAACAATTTTTCACATACACAAAACTCTTTCCAAAAACAATTTCAAAACACTTTTTATACGTTCTCAACAATACGAGAATTATTACAAAGTTCGCCGCGCTAAGGCATCCTTTCAAAATACTTTATTCAAACACACAAACACAAGGTATTTTCAAATGAGCTAGCATCTAAGAGCTCGTAGATAACTACGGATGAAAAGGGTGCTAACACCTTTCCATTCCATAATCTACCCCCTTACTCTGAAATAATATCGAAAGGTCTTTTTCTGTTCTTTTCACCCTTTCCTTTGTTGGATAAAAGAAAAGCCAGTGGCGACTCTTGCTTACCGCAACATTTTCAAATACAAACACAAAACCAATATAACAGTCAGTTCTGCCACCGTATTACAGAAATGACGACTCCGTTGGGGAAATATAAAAAGTGGGGTTACCTTAGAGTTAAATCATTTTAAAATTTCTTTCCTTGTTTGCTTTGACTACTTTATTTTTAAAGGGTTTGCTGGGGTTATTCTTAAAGATCATATACCGGGATCTGGGGTACCTTTTTAGGTAAGTAGCAATAAATCAAGGAGGTTGTACGGCGTAGATCGATATGGACAAAGTGATGGATACGTTAGTGTGATACTCTGGCTTGTACTAATGTTCCTTGAGTCAATCAAGGATAACATTAGGCTTCCTTATAGTGTCATTAAACGCTAACTGACCTTTAGAACCTTTAATTGACTCATCCTAGCCATTAGAAAGTAGTGAGATAGCCGGATTTAGTTCCGACAAAAGATTGGTTGATACTCGATGCTACACTCATTGAGATTGGACTTTCGAAATATTTCAGCCGCAATACTAGGGTGCTTGAGCTGAAACAATGCCCGACGGAAAGGTCAATGATATGAGACTCCTTAGAACCCGATTACTATTACTAGGACAGGTTGAGCCAACTGAAACTTCAAGAGGCTACTTACCTTTAAACCTCATGAGAGCCTTTAAACCTAAGTTATTTGCGTGTCTTATTTGTGTTTGCTATATTTGTTTTTAAACATAATCGTAACATCATGACATGATGCCATAGTATTTCGTTAACCATTTCAAGGATCTCTAGGGCCTGTGATGCAGGTTATGATGAACCAGATGTCTAGAAATGGACAAGGGGGTTTATTTTCCTCTATCCAATACCGATAAAAGACTAAATCATGATAACTTCAGTTATAGGCTATGACCCACTCGACATGGTGATCTTGATTCTCGTAGAAGGACGTTCAACGATACAAAGTTCTTCAATCAAATCCGCAGTCGGACTCAAAATTTTCTTGTGTTTACCCCGCGAGATCCTTGAAAACATTGCATGCATGTCATTACATAACAAGTATTTTCAAGACAGGTTTCTCATTTTATCACAGTTTCTTTCATCAAGGGAGATGGCTCTCGAACAGAACGATAGAGATCTTCAAACTCAAGATGCTCAGTTCAAGGAAATGTTCCTGAATCTATCCAAGGGGCAAGAAGAATTGAAAGCACTCCTCGCTGGGAACACGACCAAGAAAAATAATAAAGATAACCAGGATAACCAGTTGGAACAACTCCAAGTCGAGATGGAAAGGGTGAGAATCCAGATTAGTAGTCAGATGGCCCTTATCCAAAATTTAGCTCGAGGATAAGAAGAGTTAAGGATCCTCATCAGCGAACTTCGTCAATAAAGATACGATCGTATGGGGAAAACTACTAGAATTTGGGGGCTAATCAATGATCAACCTCTCTTGGCATACAGGGAATTGGGTGACATGTTCATGCGGGAACATGTTGAAAATAAACTCAGAAGCGGTGAAATTCAGGATGCTGCATCTTCAAGTACTCAGAAGAGATCATACAATGGAAAGAAGGAGTCCAGTATTGTGTACAACCAGAAGGATCATAATAAGAGCGATCTTAACCAATTTGTGGGGGCAGTGCGGATCTCTAATATAGCACTGATGCAACAACAATGATAAGGTAATCAGCATAAGCAGGACGCACCCAAAAGATAATTCACCAAAATTAACAAGTCTTCAGCTCAAGTATTGCAACATATGTTGAATATGGAGTTGATAACATTAAAGGATCTTCCTCAGAATCCCAACACGGCCTATCCTCGGTACAACCCTAATGTGAGATGCACTTATCATTCCAATAGTCTGGGGCATAACACTAATATCTGCTGGGCATTGAAAAATTAGATTCAGGACTTGATCGATAAAGGGGTGCTGGAGTTCACACAAGATGGTCAGACTAGATTCTTCTGCCATCCCTCAAAAGCACACCATCTGAAGTGACAAGTTCAGACAAAAAGGCCTTTTTGTTCATTAGAATTTTCAAATTATAATTTTATTTTGATTGTTCTAACACTTATTTCATGTCAAACTTTGTTATTCCATTAATGCATTGCATATGTTGGTCTTGAATTAATCCATTCATTTTCACTATACATAAATTGTGCTTTTACTTCCTTTTTGTGATATTCAACTCTCGATTAAAAGCTATAAGCCTTTAGAGGGAGGATGACTGACATAATACCACAATCTCTACAGTATGCTTTGGAATAGACCTTGCTAACGAGGTACATGCGTTGTTTTAAATCCTAAGCAGTGGAGTTATAAGGAAGATAATCCCTAGTCAACCCCTTTGAGCCTAAGAAGTAGGAGTTTTCTTTTTCACACAAATTGAAACCTTTAATCATAACCTGGGGCAAGGTAGTTTCTTAGTTAATTCAATGGAAAATTCAATCGCAAGATTTCCTTTTGTAAATGACGAGTAGTGTCGAAGGTATCCTTCTAAAACAAAAGATGGTGATGGTTCCACATAATCATTAAAATGGGCAGTCATTATTTCTCAAAAGAAAAGCCCGGTAAGTCAAAACCTATGAAGGAGACTTAAGAAAATAAATGGGGTATCCCATTGACTATAATTACAAAAGAAATAGTTCATGCAAAAGGTAGGGATAGTAAAATAAAAAAAGAGGCCGCTACAAATCCTCAACAAAAAGAAAAGGTTACATAAATGACCGCCTTCTCAAATAAACTTTCAGTATCCGAACCATCATCGGAATATCAGGGCCAAGATTCCAGAACTAAATTGGGATCTAAGCGCATAATTAACTGAGTATAGGACTGAAGAAAATCACGAAGAACGGGTGGGTACAAATAAATTTCAAGCCTTTTTCCTTTGTTTATTAAACCGTGAAGCATACCACATTACAACCCTTAAAAGTTCTAGCTGCATCGTGGGTTAGTTCAAAAGCATACTATTACAAAAGGTATCCTGACTCCTGTAAGGTTTACTATAAATCCTAAGTTGGATTCATATTCTTACAAAATTCTGTTTGTTTACTAAAAATGAATTTTTAAAACTTCAAGACAGACATAAGCTTTGCATTCTTTAAATGCCATTGTTTGCATATGACTAATTGTTCGACAATAGAAAAATTCGCATGACAGGAATTCAATGAATGGAAATTCTCTCAATGGATAGAAAGACCTCAGATGGAAAGACATATCCAGTAACAAGCCTTTCATAATCAAGGGGCATGACATGGTGTCTAACTGATCTGGGGGCAGTCGAGTCAAGATTTGAGGAATCTCTCAAAAGTGCCAAAAAGCCAGGGGCATATCTCCATCTGAATCACTTGAGGCTTTTAACATGAATTCTAGCAAAGGATCACGTACGATCGAGCAAACATTTTTCTGGAAGTGCTACAACACTTACTACTATGGACAGTGACAATTCTCCGCACCCTGTGAACACGAACATAGTCGAAATATACTACGCATGAAAAAAGACCCGCTAGGCTGACTGGCCTAAGCAAAAATAAGGGCATCCCAACGAACCAAAAGAGTTCGGGAAAAAATTAGAGATATATAAATAAAAATTTACACCCGGCAAGTTGAAAACCTGAAAAAGCGGCTTGGGCAAAAAAGGGTATCCCGGTGGGCTAAAAATCTGAAAGAATAGTTCAGGTAAAAGTTAGGGATTAAAGCGTACGACTATGTCACGTCATCTCGCCACTTGTCTATCAGTAGAAGACTTATCACCCTGATCAGCATTCACCAATGGTTCTAGAAGTTGAGGTATGTTCAAGTCTCCACGGACCCCCCAGAGCCAATCCCATGAGATTATCTCCATAATGTAATCTTCACAAAGTCATACATTCCCCGCAATTTCCCCGGCAAATCGCTCTGGCGGATAAAGGAGTATGATCTTCTTCTTAGCAATATCACCAACCTACGGAGTTTCAATAAGTACCGTTCATGGAGTTTCTCTTTCCCAGCTGAGCTTGTTCCTCCAAGGTTGTAAAACCCCCTTCAGACTTCTGCTCTCCAGCAGAGTTCATTTCCTTAACAAGGGTGTTTCTTCAATAAGAGTACTTCTCCATCAATAGGGTTTATTTCCCCAAACAGTTTATCATCTTCTAGATACAGTGAAGATACAATCAAGACACAGATTAATTCTGGCTCTCATTCCAGATTTCTCTTCTAGATACAGTACAAATACAATCAAGACACAGATTCATTCTGGCACTCATTCCAGATTTCTCTTCCAGACACAGTTCAGATACGATCCAAATATGGATGTCATTCTGATACTCATTCAGTACATCTTTCAGATATGGTTCAGATATAGTCCATATATGGATATTATTATGATACACTTTAAATACATCTCCAGATACAATCAAAGCATGGATTTATTCTGACACACCCCAGCTTGAGTGTGCTTCTACCAGAAATTATTGGCAAATCCCTCTCTCTAGTGAAGTCTTCACTATTTCTAGAGAGTTGTTATGGAACCTGGAAACCAGACCAGATGTCAGTCAAATTTATCCTCCCCAGCCGAGCCGAAAGGTTATCCATCTCTTCTATTCCCAATCAGGGTATAAACTCCCCAATAGAACAATGAATAAACAACGTTTTTAAACTCTTCTCACCAAGTAGGAATTAACACTCTCCAACAGAGTTTCCTTAAGCAAAAAGCAAGAATTTGATGTTCCCCAGAGGAACTTCCTCAAACCAGAAAGAAGGAGTCCCCAGCGGAAACAATCCCCATAAAATTGAAGATACACATACTCTTCATCCCTAACAACAATTAGGGATTTATTTTCCCCAGTTCAACGAAACTGCAAAGAACAATTGATACGTTCACATATTGCATTCATACAAATGTCATAGCATATGCATACAAAATATATATAGCACAATCTCATTTATTTTGATAATATAATTACACAATGTGTGTCATGCATCATGACATTTCATACAGCCAATTCTTTACCTTTTCAGGAAAGATCTACAAACCTATATCATCATCAATTTTCAACAATTTCCAGATTAATTCCTGAACCAAGACAGGGTAACTATCTGAAGTAACAGCTCATCAATCACTGTGAATCCTTGATCTGACCAAATAGCAGTTAACATCAAATACAATTTACTATGAAGCCTGGAATCCGACCAGATAGCAGTTTACAACACTGTGAAGCCTAGATCCAACCAGATTGCAGTTAACATCATTGCTGAAGCCCGAAACCTGACCAGATAACAGTTAAACCTCCATAATTACTATGAAGCCTGGAGTACGACCAGATAGAAGTTTACTCTGTAAAATTATTGCAAAGCCTGGAATCCGACCAGATAGCAGTTAACATCATTGTTGAAGCCTGGAATCCAACCGGATAACAGTCAATCTACAATTCAAGACACTGTGAAGCCTAGAATCCGACCAAATAACAATATAAGTTGCTGCGAAGCCTGGAGTCTGACCAGATAGCAATTTACTCTGTCAAATTACTGCGAAGCCTAGAGTCCGACCAGATAGCCGTTTACTCTGTCAATTACTATGAAGCATGGACCCGACCAGATGATAGTATAACCTATAACACTGTGAAGCCTTGATTTCGACCAGATAATAGTCAACCTCAAATTCAAGTTGAAGTCTGGATCTGAATAGATAACAACTTAATTTCTTTAAATCACTGAAGCCTGGACCCGACTAGATAACAATTCAAATGGCTGAAGCCTGGACCCGACCAGATAACAGTTTAAGTCATTAATGCCTGGATCCGACCAAATAATAACTTAATTTCTTCAAATCACTGAAGCCTGGAATACGACCAGATAACAGTTTAACTTCATTTTTCTGTGAAGCCTGGAATTCGACCAGATAACAGATTAATTTCAGTACGTTGTTGGGAAGCCTAGAATCCGACCAGATAGCAATTAGCTTCATCCTTTCATCTAAGTTACTGCGAAGCCTGGAATTTGACCAGATAACAGTATAACCTTAAGCAAGTTACTGTGAAGCTTGGAATCTAACCAGATAACATTTAATTTCATATTCCCCAGTAAGTCTCTGTGAAGCCTGTAATACGACCAGATAACAATCAAATTTATTCTCCTCAGCAAGTTACTGTGAACCCTGGATTTCGACTAGATAACAATTAACTTTCATTCTCCCTAGTCAAGAAATAATTCCTCCGCGAAAACATTCTAAAAAAAGAGATACAGTTCAGATACGCTCTAAATACGGATGTCATTCTGATACTCATTCTAGATCATCTTTTAGATACAATCCAGTTACGCTCCAGATACAGATGCCATTCTGATACCTATTCAATACATCTTTTAGATACAGTTCAGATACACTCCAAATATGAATGTCATTCTAATACTCATTCAGTACATCTTTCAGATATAGTTCAGATACGCTCCAAATACGGATGTCATTCTGATACTCATTTAGTATATCTTTAAGATACAGTTCAGATACGCTCCAAATACGAATATCATTTTGATACTCACTTAATAAATCTTTCCGTTCAGATACGATTAAGATATAGATTCATTCTGATACCCATACTCAATACATCTCTAGATACAATCATGACATACATTCATTCTGGAACTCCCCAACACATCTCCTAAGATACAATTGGACGTAAACTCATTCTAGTTTACTTCTCATACGAATTCAGAAAAAGAGACCTCTTATGGCTCAGGGTAAATCGGCCAAAGATTTATTCTGATACTTCTTCCAGTTCGAAGTCAACATTTATTTTGGATGGCATCTATAAGCCCATCTATGATAACTATCTGTCATCTTCTCCAAATGGCATCTGTAAGCCCATTCCTGATATCATCAATCAACAACATCACTTTGTACACAGGCGAGTGCAAATTTATGGGCACTCTAGTGTTCAATCATCTTCCACCTTCATATCACGAAAGGCAGACAAGCCAATCTAAATCCTCAAGTTTAAGAATATTGAACAGAGGCAGATGTTGTACCCCAAAATTTTCCCTCTCATTTTTCAAGACATACTCATAGAGGTCCTCAAATTCTCAAGGTTGACTAAGAATTGACCAGACAAATTCTCCTCCTAAGCAATGGATTTCCAACTAGGATTTCATTTTTCACAAATAAGTTTGGGTTTAAAAGGCCTCAAGTTATTTCCATAGTACCTAATATGTCCTCAAGAATGCTCATGCCAATTTTCATGCCTTACATTACAAGTTTGCTCAGTCAATTGCTTAGATGACTGGAAATCAACTGTATTAGGTCAAAAGTCAACTATGGTCAATATATAGTCAAACTTCAATGTTTTTGGTCAACATAAACATTTTGAAGTGATATCCATCATTTAATCAAGGGTTGATCATGATTCCTCAAGGAATGTTCTCAAATCATCAAGAATCAAAAATTGCTAAATTAGGGTTTCCTAGAGAAAGTCAACTGAACTTTGACTAGGCATAACTTTCACATGCTTCATCCATTTTACCCCAACCAAATCTCATTATGAATAAAATTCTGTTCCCTACACTTTTATTGTTTCCTCAAGTCCAAAAAAATGCATCATTGGAAAGATATGAGCCAATACATTACAAGTCTTTTTGAAAGTCAACAAAAAAACATGTTTTGTCAAGAAAAGTTACATCAAGATAATTTCTCCAAATTCAAAAATGGTAAACATATAGTTTGTATAGGCCATCTTGGGATTTCCAAAAAGTCCAAGATCATCTTTAAAGGGTAAAAATTGAGCAAGTTATAAGTTGCACAAGTTGGGCAATTTTTAAAGAAATGCATGAAATGCTAAATGCGCAAACTTGAAATTTTGGATGTATGACCTAACTTTTTGGACTTCAAACATGTCCAAGACCTTGAAAAAGTCTCCTAAACTCACTCTTACCTTGTCCTGTATTTTCTTATTATTTTATTTATATTTATTTTGTTTTTATTCAAATAAATGCAAAATAAATTAAATAAAATCACAAAAATCATGGGCTAAAGCATATGGGCTTGGTTTGGACAGCCTTGAAGCCCAATAATTCGTTGAACCCAGCCACAAATGGTCCAGGTTCGTTGCACATTCAAAAAGAGACAAGGATCTTCAAAAATGGCAAGAACAAACTCAAAAAATGGAAAGTTTTCAATATATTTGATTTTTGTTTTATCATGGTTTGATTACTTGATTTCTTGCCATGTATGTTGCCTCATTCATACCTCTATATAAGCATAATCAAACTATATGAAAAGGACCACAAAATTTCTCTTCAAAAAACTCTTCAAAAGCTCTCTTAAAATCTCAAAATCGTTCAAAAATTGTGAAAATTCAAAACCTGATCTCCAGCTTTCCTCCATCCAATCTCGTGCCGTCTTTGCACTCCTGAGGTCTCTAGGAGTCATTTCCATTCCTCAACTTGGCCTGGAGCGCGCCCGAGTCGTCCATACTAGTTGCACCGTTTGGTATAGTTTGTTTAAATCTAATCTTGTTAATATGCATTTATTAATCCATTTGACGTTTGTATACATGTTTGTAGTCGTATATAGAGCAGGTTGGACGTGAAGCATGTAAGTTTTGAGGCCTGTTTCATGAGATGCCATTCTCAACCCCGATCGGAAGCTTGACTTCGAAACGCAAACTTCAGAGACCTTTAGCCAAAACTAACGTCGGATTTCTTTATTTACTTTTTTTAATATTTACTTTTTCAAATCATTTTTAATCAGAAAATAAAAAATAAATCAAAAAATAGATTTAAGTTTTTTTTATATATATAATTAAATTTGATTTGTGCAAGTTAATTAATTATATTTTGATTTATTTCAAGTAATTTAAAATCAATTAGAACTTATATTTAATCATTTCAAATCATTTTCTCAATAATAAAAATCCAAAAAATATTAGAATTAGTTTCCTTTTGATTAGTTTTAATTGCATCTTATTCATCACTCTTTTCTTTATTTAGTTAAAATTAATTTTTTTTAATTTAATAATTTTTCTTAATAAAAATGAAAAAAAAAAAGTGCTAAGTATGTAGAAGTATTTTAGGGCTTACCTCGCTTTCCATATTCGCGCGCCCATTTTTAATTTCGTTCATTTTATATTGATGTGTCGGCAAAAAGGTTGTAATAGTTAAATTTAGGACTTTTTACTTTTTGTTTCCCCATTTTGGATTTGTAAATTCCCCCTCCCCGAATCCATGTAATAGTTAGGTTTTAAATTTCGCACTTTAAATTCCTGTACATATATTAACTGTTAGATGTATGCTTAATAGGATTGCACGATAAGACTAAAAGCAAACGTTAGCAAAACTAACATCAAAGAAAAATAACTGAATACAACACACTCGCACATGTGCACCTTTAGGGTATTCCCACTTCGGTTTCCTTCGAAATAAAATGGTCACGATTCTCTAATGTAATAGATTTTAGTGGCTATCCTTTGGTTTAAAAAGATCATAAGTCCCTCGATGACCCTTTCGACATTGCCTCGGTAAAATGATCTTAAAAACCTTAGGGTAATTACAAAGATATCTTACTAGGTGCCTTTGTGACCGTATGATGACCCTCGATTGTCCCTCAAAACATTCGACGATAGGGCTACCTACTCACAAATAGTAGGATAGCACTGTCTAAAGGAAAAGAGAAAAAGAACAAACTTTTTCGAGTAGATAAATAGTTCTTAGATGCTTGCTCAAAATAAAATAATTTTTCACATACACAAAACTCTTTCCAAAAATATTTTCAAAACACTTTGTATACGTTCTCAAGAATACGAGAAACATTACAAATTTTGCCGCGCTAAGGCGTCCTTTCAAAATGCTTTCTTCAAACACACAAACACAAGGTATTTTCAAATGAGCTAGCATCTAAGAGCCTGTAGATAACTATGGATGGAAAGGGTGATAACACCTTCCCTTTTCATAATCTACCCCCTTACTCAAAAATAATCTCGAAAGGTCTTTTTTTATTCTTTTCACCCTTTCCTTTATTTGATAAAAGAAAAGTCGGTGACGACTCTTGCTTACCGCAACATTTCCGAATACAAATGCAAAACCAGTATAACAGTCAGTCCTGCCACCATATTACAGGAATCATTCATTTGTGGAAAATAAATAATCAATTAAACATGTGATAAAGCATTTATGTGAAACAATTCATA
Source organism: Vicia faba (assembly GCA_948472305.1). Classification (NCBI taxonomy): domain Eukaryota; kingdom Viridiplantae; phylum Streptophyta; class Magnoliopsida; order Fabales; family Fabaceae; genus Vicia; species Vicia faba. The sequence goes on from OX451741.1 coordinate 1,246,770,013, forward strand.
AGCAACACAATGTATTCCATATCTATCATGTCTTACAAACATCAAATATCATGCATAGGAAAAGGTTAAGCAATCAATAATCAAACCTTAAAGCATCACCTAAATGAATAAACATCATCATGCATAGACAAAAGATAAAATTAAACAAGGAAATGAGGTACTAATGCCAACCAATTCAAAAGCAAAGACATATTGATCTCACCATACAAAGCTTTCAAACATCAAGGTTCATTCATACAAGTCATGTTTAAAACTTAGGCTATAAGATAATCATGCATCAATTCAAAGCATCATTAACATATATCATAAATTCAAAAAAATTTAATGAACAATTTAACATTAATGGAATAGCTCAAACTCATGGCAAGTGACTTAAGAACAATCAGGAATCAAAACATTATTGGTTGCACAAGTGCATATCCTAATCACTCAATCAACAGAAGCAGTCATAATCATATTTAATAATGTATTAATACTTTCAAAATAACTATTATAAGGCCTCACAAATTAAGTGAAATCGCATAAAGATGACATGAGGTCATCCATCTACTAAGTGTCCTAATGTTCCTAAAAGAGTGCTCAAAAGTTCTCATCCAAACATCAACAACATCTTATCAAAACATCATGAAATATAAGCTTATTGAAAAAGAAGTTAAACATGTATAAATTAATCACAAATGGGCCTCAAAAGATCAACCAAACCATAAGCATACATGTGCCTAAACATGTCCCAAAAATTGGCTCAAGACCATAAGCAAAAGGGATCAAACATCAAGCCATAATTGAAAGCATCAACACTTAAAACACATTTGTCTATTAATCAAAAATAAAATATAAAAATAAATGAAAAAATAAAATTAAAAGTATGGAAAATTAAATAAGACATTAAAATACATAAAACATATTTTTGTTAAATTTTTGGAATAAGAGAAATATTAAAACTAAATTAAAATAGGAAAGAAAATAAAAATGGACAAACAAAATGGAGGGGGTGTGAAACACAGTTTCCAGAATGAATTAAAAATAGTTTATCCATGCATTGGGCCAGAGAGGTGGGGGTGTGAACATCAAGGGCTATAGGCCCAGTTTAACCCACCAACCTTTATTTCAATATTATTATTAAATATATAAAACGAAAATCAGAATAAAAGAAAAGAAAAAGGTGGAAAGTGACGTGGAAAGATAGGGAGTGAATTGACCAACCAAAAAGCCACGCGTGTAGATCAAATGTCCAACTAAAAGCCTTAGACGCCGGAGCTAGGGCTTCAGTCCTCTTCCTCGGCCAGCCCCACGTCGGAGCTCCGAAAATAGTTTAGAAAATAAAAATGATCACCATTATTTCAATCAAAATTTTTCAAGGATAGGGAATCTGGCACTGGAATTCATTTATTTAAACTTTATCATCAAGAAAATCAAACAACATGTTTCAACATCGAAATTTCAGATCTACGATTCATGCATATTTTCAAGTAAAACCAATGCCTACATGAAGTAGGGCTTTAGATGTAACATGTTAATGAATTTATCATGGACTATAGATGAAAAATGAGAAATATATGAGTGAAGGAAGTTTACCAAATAGATCAAGTGTTTGTTGCACCTTGTTATGTTTAAAATGGATGAGAAAATGATGCCAAAGCCTCTAATGAACTTCAAAATGATAAAAAAGAATAAGAGATTTGATGAAAATTTCTTGAGGAGAGAGCTTCAAATTTGAAGAAATCTTGAGAAGGTGGAAAACTTCATATCTGGCTCTTGCACAAAATGAGCGTGGCTGCTTGGTTTTGAGGTGAAGAGTGAGTTATATAGTGTGGTTTTGTATGGTAGAGTGACTTAACCATGGTTAAAAAGCTTTTTGAAAAGTTTTCATAAAAAGAACGAAGTTGAGATTGAGTAGTGTGTTTCATAAGGCATGGTGTGATATTTGTTTCATTTTTGTTGAGCAAATGAGGTGGGATAAGCATGAAAATAGATGTGTGTCGTGAGCCAATACCAGAGGAATTGTTGAGCAAATTTGAGTGGAAAGAATATTTTCCTAATTGAGTAATACATGCAATATATATGCATGCACGAGGTGAAGGAATGTCTAGCCATTTAGAGTAAAAAAATGAGTGGAAAGCATGTTATGCTGATGTTACAACCACAAGAAAATGACCTATAATCTGATATTGATCAAAATGACCAAATATAACAACTTTGGAATATTGGAGCCCGTGGTTTTTATGCTTTCTTGTCAATACCATAGCTCAACGAGTTCTTAACCAAATGAACCAAACTTTAGATGATTTGAAAGAGCAAAAGAAACTAAACAAATCTTGTGTTGATATGAAAATGAGTAGATACCTGGAAGACCTTGTAAAGAGCCATGAAAGTCAAACTCTTGTGACTGATTATAAATATAAAAAATTTACTAATTGTTTAGAAAATCGTCATCATGAACTCTTGACTTTGAAGCATAATAGCTTGCAATTCTCTCAACCATTTGATGTAATCTTAGGATTAATGAAAAGTTTGAAGAAGGAAGAACAACTTTAATGTTGAAAGTAAATTGAGATGAAGTCTTGATCATCAAGATAAATGTCCATGAAGTCATGCGCATGCATCTGATTAGATATCTCAAAATTATTCTAAGTGTTGAAAGTTTAAAAGTTAATGAACATGTGACTTCCAAACCTCATAACATTTTATCCACGGTTCCTTTGAAATTAATTTCTTCTTCAAACTTGTAGAGAGAAGCTTTCTATTTGTATTGATCACAAGTTTGCAAATTTTCAACCATAATGGAGTGAGATATGAAGCTGCAAAGATGATGATATGAACACAAAACTTCCAATACTTAGAAAATTTTCTTTGTCCCAAAGATAACTTCTTTTGCAAGTAAACTAAATTTTGACCATTTCCTTTGACTTTATTCAACCAATGACCAAATTTTCTAATCTTTGACACTTGGACTTCAATTTTGACCGAAAAATCTTTTGGGCAAACTTCGACTTTCCTATTGACTTTTTGTCAGATGTATTCAAATATTCTACTATCCAATCAACTTTGGTTTTTCTGATGAACTTGTTGATCAATAAGGTGCATATATACACCTTAAAGAAAATGATGAAGTATGGAAACATGTTTTTCTCAAAAAGTTAATCTCAACTTGACTTTGACCAAAACCCTAACTTAGAGCCAAAAGTTAGGATGTGATGACCAATCCTCAAAACCGTAATTCCTTTGAGGAACCTTGAGAGACTTTTGAATAATGATGACTTGTACATTGAGATGATGCTCATGATGATGAGACTTCCAATTTATATCCCTTGTAACTCTATCCTTCTTCTTTGAGTGACATACACTCACATAATAAAAAACCTTGATCCCACACAGATGAGTCAATGTAATGCAAATGTATGCATGGTGAGAATGAGGTATAAACTTATTAGGGTAAAGTTATAAGAGGGCCAAAAATTAGGGTATAACACTATTCTGAGTACAAGTTTATCAAAATCACAAGTTCAAATTCTTCATATTTTCATAAGTATGAAAATACCCCTAAAAAGAAGGGCCAAAGGAAAGCAAGTGGCCGAGACTTCAATAGCCCGAAACTGAAGCACCCGGGAGCCGAATTCTCACAACATTGTCTTCAAAGATGATGATCAAAAGAAAAGGTACTCAATACTAATTCGGAGAAAGATGACTCCTACAAGGTATATGTGTGAACAAACCTTAAATGATTTAGGTTTGAAATATGAATTTGATAGGATGATCCATGCTATAGGGTTGTTAGAGTTTATGTGTTTTGAGGAACCAACCTATGAGCGCATCACTCTTGAATTTCTTAGTACTCTTGATTTTAATTTGCATAAAAAATAGCTCGGTGATGTGAGGCACTACTTTGGTACTCTCAAGTTGTGCCTCTTTAACCAAAACCATGAGTTGTCCATTGAGGAATTATGACGTATCCTCTGAATGCCCAATTACGGGCCCAGAGGTGTTTTGGATGATTTTGCTATGAAATAATTTTGGATTGCTATTACAGGGCATGCATGTTACGGTTTTGCATCCGCTAAAGCCTCAGTTATTCAGAACCCATGTTTTCGGTACACCCAAAAAGGCCTTGGTTACAATTTGTTTGGAAGGGGCAATGGTACCGGTGTGGCCACTCAATGAGAATTATTTTTCATGTATTCCATGGCTAATAATGAGATAGCCAATGCCGTTGCATTTGCAGCTCACTATTTGGGGAGAGTTGCTCGTGCAGTCACCAGTGGCATTTCTGTGGGGGGCATGATTACCCAAATTGCCGAGCATCTTGGATTTAGCTCTTATTCGTTTGACAATTCACTATTTGCAGTTAAAAATAAGATTGACATGGAGTCCCTTATTAACCAGGGCATGATTGTGGTTACCCATAACACCTACACAATGATGATCTGTAATCGGTTTATCCTTGAATTACCCGACCCAGGCAGGGTAAGTATTTTAGATAGAAATAACTGGTTGTATACAAGTGTAGTCCCCAATGAAGAGGATGGTAAATAAGTTTCTTTTGTTGCAAGTGACACCATGTAAGAAGATGCTACCTTCCAACAACAGTTTGTACCTCCACCCCGACATCCTTCTCACCAAGAAACTGGTTCTTCTACAATGGATCAGGGCCGGTGGGCATGGGTATAATCTGAAATCGGTGAAATAACAACTGAGAAAACAAGGCAAGGATTAATTCTGGATAATTTGCAAACCTTGATGCAACAGTTGATGTTGCATTACCCTCCATCTCCTTAGTAGGATCCCTGTGAGTCACCCTTCTCTCTCTTGTTCTAAAACATTGAGGCCAATGTTTAGTTCAAGTTTGGGGGGGGGGGGGGGGTATTTACTGTTTTTTGTTGTTTCATTTCATTATCTTTTGTTTGTTAGTTTGTGTTATTTTCTTTTGTTTGTTTGTTTGTTCAAAAACCACACTTTGAAGTATTCCCAAATTTGGGCCAATTTTTGTTTGTTTTGCGCAAGAGCTTTAATCTCAAAGAGATTGGGAATAATATATAGAGATAAATGGATGGTTGTTTGAGGGTAGGAAGCCCTAAATAATGTTACAAAAAGGGGTTTTGTTTGAACACCCTAGGTTCCCTAAAAAGAGATACGAGTCTAACATGTAGATTTGTACGATAATGCTTGAATCTTGAGAAGTACTCCTTGATTAGTTTAGCTTGACAGTCTGGCATAATCTAGATTCATATACATGTATGATTGGTTGAGAAATAAATAATTTTAGCACCAAATGATGAAAAGGCAGTAAAAGGCAACTGGCTCGCTAAGTTGGGTAACGCTCACCCAGTTATTCAGCCCAAAGGAGGTTGATCCCCAAACATCTTCCAAAAAAGGACAATATAAAAACTGAAAAGTTTTGAAAATTTCATCCGTAATTAAAAGTAGCAATTGCTGCTTATTTGGTGTAAAGACAAAAATTCTTGATTAGTCTTGTGCATGTGATGATCATCATAATTTTCACTGCCTTAATTTGATTGTCCGAATGAAAAAGGAGAAAAATTGGAAAAAGAATTAAGTACAAAGCATTGTAAGAAAGTTCTTCTCAAAAATTTTGTTTTGTTTTTTTTATTTATTAATGATGTTAAGTTCGCATCCTATTGCAGCTCGACCTTTGGAGACTCACGCATTGCATAAAATTGAATTAGCATGTTCTTTCAAAAAAAGTTAAAGAGAAAAGCCTTAAGGCAAAAGAAGTTTCGATTTGTGAAGTGTTTTTGTTAATTTGAAAAGATTTTGTGAACTGAATCATATTAAAGTCTATGGATGAAAGAAAGAACAAGGTTTAGAATACACTGCCTTATTCTCCTCCCATCACTTAAGGCTCGTGGAACATGATTCGCATCTTTATTTGTTAAGTAATTTGAGTTTGAAGCAAAAATGAATTTGAGAATTGAACCATACTAAAGACTATGGATGAAAGAAAGAAAAAAGTTAGGAATGTACCGCCTCATTCTTCTGCCACCACTTAAGGCTCGTGTCATATGATTCACAACTTTATTCATTAAGTTTAATTTTGGGAGTTTGATAAAAAAGAATTTTTTGTTTTGATATGCAATGCAAACAAAATAGAAAATGACTAAGGGGAACTAGAGTCCTAATGTTGTAATGCATCATGGACCTAAGGTCGGAATTGAGGGAAATTCTACTTAATTGTTGTCATGCTTGGTTTTAAAGTCCTAAAGTATAATTAATTCAGTTCAATCAAGAGATTAAAATTGGATTAAAAATTCTAAGGGAACATGTTACCATAATACAAAATTAGCAATGAACACAAGCATCGAGATATTGCACACAATCCATACCAAAATAATACCATAAATTTCCAACAAACACATGACATGAAAATGAACATACCAGTGGTTAAAATTTACAAAAAGAGTTTAAAAAAAAGGGAAAAATAAATCTTCTAATTAATTCCTAAGAATATCTCCTAAAATATAATATTTTTTAATGCTTTTATTCACGTACTTTTATCAAAAAAATTATGTGAAAAGAGACTAAAAGAAAAGTAAAAGAAATTAACAAAATTCTAAAGTCAAAGGGGTGAGAAAAATAGTTTAGGTGTTTGGTCCAAAGAAAAATGTGCTAAGTCCAAATATTGAGTCTAGAATGATATGCTTTTTATTCACAAGCTCTTAGGCCATCTAAACAAATGATATTGGGCTTCAAAAAGAGCAAGCATATGACAACTAAACATCAGGCTCGAAGAAATTCTATTTTGATCCAAACCAACATCATGTCATTAAATTGTTTCAACATTTTTTCAGATTATTTGCTTCTTATTAATTCGATAAAAAATAACTAAAAAATAAGAAAGAAATTAAAACATGCTACAATGTGTTTTGTTTATTGTTCTAGGGTTCAAAATAATGTGACTCTTGGTCTTCTCTTAAACAAAATTATCCCCCCTCTCTCATCTCTCTCAACGCTGCAGATATACTTCCATCATCTTCTCCAATCTTCCGACGACACATACACCACTGTTGTCTCCGTTCATCTTCAACTCCTTCAATTTTTCTTTTCATCCTCACATCATACTCAAACTGGAAGATTTAAAAACCTAAAAGCTAAATTACAACATCTTCATGCTCAATCAGACCTCAGGACCTTGGTGATTCTACTCATATATGTTCAATCTAGTCATAACACGAAGAAGATAGCGGAAAAGCGAAAGAACAAAGAAGAGTGAAGAGAGAGAGAGAGAGTGTAAAGGCTGAGAAATAAACTCAGCTTGAAGTACGATTGTTGAAGATTGAAGTTGAGAAATAAACTCAGTAGGTGTTAAGGATTGGAGATTGGAGTGTAGTTGAAGGTGTGGAGGTTCAAATATTGATGAGTTGCAGTTGTTGGTGAATTGCAGTGAGTGAGTGAGTGAAAGCCTTAGTTATTTATGAAATTGATCATGGAGATTGAGTGATTTATGGGGTTGATATTATGTTAGGAGTTAACTTCCTGTTATATCTGTCATGGTTATTACATTTAGAGAGAAATATTAGTTATAACTTTGTTAGTTTGGAAATCCTGATGTTTAGTTAAATGATTTTTCTGATTTGATTTTCTGTTATTGAGAGTTGGAAGTGTAGGGAATTGGTTGACTTAGTTTGAATAAGTGATGGTTAGCTGGAGCTGAGTTTGTTGTTGCGTTAGTATCGAAACTGGAAAACTTTATTGTAACTGTTTTTTTCGGTTACTTGTTAGTTAAGCGCTTTATTTCTTTTTTCTGCATTTTATGATTTGGTTGTTTTTCCTTAGTGTTTGCAGCTTCAGATAAATATTCAGGAAGAATCACAAAAAATAGGCAAAGTTTTCCCATATTCCAGGAGGTCTGCTACGACCACTCGTAGTAGAGGTGTAGTAGACCCTTTAAGTGCAACTATCAAAAACCAAAAATCAGTGGTCTACTACGACCACGTGTAGCACTTGTTATGGGCCGTAGCAGACGAGCCCTGTAATTTGAAGCTACAAGACCTTTACCAGTCGTGCACTACGATCGTCCGTAGCACCTATTACGGGCTGTAGTGGGCTTGCGTGCTGAGTTGGATATTTTCTTTTATTTCATCAGTGTTTCAACAAGTAAGGGTGTTTTGGACATTTCTGACCAGGTTTTAGTTGTTCACTTGAATCTAAGTTAGAAAAAGTGGAGACTTTTCTATTTAAGGGTGATTTGGATTACAATTAGGGTAATTTAGACGATACGGAAAAAAAAGACTTGTCAAAGATTGGAGAACACAAAGACTTGGGTGGAAGGCAAATTTTCATGAACGGAAGCGGTTGAAGATTCTATTTCATCCTAGTATCTGTAATGTCTAAAATTTGTATTTTGTTTCTATTAAATATTATGAATGGTTAAACCCCCTAATCCTAGGGGGTGTCCCTGATTTCGACCTGTAACTGACTTTAATTTTAGTATTGCAATGACAATTTATTTTTCTTAATTAATTTATTCTCTTGATGTTCTTAATTCCTCCTCTTTCAGAAAAACTGAGATCGTTATATGATTATCAATTAGGTTAGACCATCGTTGGTATTGCTTTCATGAGGATATTCTATAATAGATATCACCTAGGACTAGGGATACTCTATAGGAACTAGATTATTCTTGATATAATAAGGCTTAATTTCATCGGTAAATTTCTTTGGACATAGAAATTAGGGGTGAATGATTAAAGGTTTTCTCACTAAGATATTAGGAGAAAAGAACCTTAAGAACATGTATTAATAATTATTTGAAATATGTTGTTGCAATATTAGTTCAGAGTGGTTATAGGATGAATCACACACCTTCTCTAGTATGTTATCTATATCTGTTAAAACCAATTTGAATATCTTTTTACTTTCTTTGCAATCAATTTCATAATTTAGCATAATAATTCCAAGCATTAGTTTTTTGTTTAATTGAGCAACAATTAGAACTCAATATTTGCACGCAGTCTTTGATATCGACATTCGGGGAACTCTCCTCATTATTATTACAAAATGAAAATAGTACACTTGTTATTTTTCCAATCACAAACTCTGAAGGCTTTTCACTTGGCCGCAATCCTCTCTTGAAAGTCATAAACAAAAACCCTGAAATCTACCAAAGATCTTGGAGGATAAACCCTAGGTTTTTTCGGATGAAACCCCCTATAAATCTAAACCCAATATTCTCGGCTACAAAAGAACCAAATTGGACGTTATCAAACCTCTCCTAGATGGCACCCCCAAAAAAGATGATTATGCGTGATTTATTAGTGTGTATGCATAGTTTGGAGGTTGAAGGTGAAGAGAAAATGTAGTAAGTGTTTATAGTTTCATCAAGTTGGAATGATGCATGAATGATGTATTTATAGTTGTGGAAGTTTATTTGTAAAGATGTAATTTTCAGAATTAAAAAGAATTGAAAAATTGACCGAATCAAACAGTATCTGTCGTCCTGAAATACGTATGTGCTGGCACATAAGTAAAAAATAAACAATATGTGCCAGATTGAAAAGGAAGATGTGTTGGCCTATGCATGACAAAAGCTATAGGCTTTAATACCGCAGTAGATGTGCCAGCCTGAAAACCGTATGTGTCAGCACAAAAAATAAAAAGTTTTAGTATGTGCCGGCCTATGGGATGCATGTTTCAGCCTGTTGCACACAGAAGCTACATACATCATTATTAAGTTACATGTGTCGGCCTAAAACACGTATGTGCCGGCACATGCAAACTGTTTTTATGCAGAAACTTGATTTTCAAGATTTTGGTCAATTTAAAAGTGGGTTTTAATGATTTCTAAGATCTCTAATGCAAGGGAGTTCCATGTGACATAGAGATATCGTCCAATATACATAAATATTAAAACTTCCTAGTTTTGACATAATTCAAAACATCTAATGGTGAAGGTCCTCTCACATACTCCCACTTTTTTATGATGGCAAAACATGAGATGAGGCATTTTATGCTGTTATTTAAGGATCCCACTAACTTTGTGCTTCCCAACTTCATCTCACATATGCTTCTTACGCCTTTAAAAACATCAAAAAGAAGTGAATCGTGAGAAGTGTCATATTCCAATACAAATACTAATATATCACTCACAAGCATTTTTGCACAGAAGAGCAACAATCACATATCCTTATATATATATATATATATATATATATATATATATATATATATATATATATATATATATATATATATATATATATATATATATATATATATATATATATATATATATATATATATATATATATATATATATATATATATATATATATATATATATATATAATGAGAAATTGATAAATAACAAGAAAACAACATTACAACACATGTAATGCAATGCATGAATAATAATGAATGTGATGCAAGAGAAAAATTTTCAAGTTACTTATATAGCATCACAATTACGTAACACACCATAATGGAACTTCTGATGCCACCAAGACATGTGCCTATCATGGCGATAAGAACATGTCACTACTCAATCCAAAATGAAAATGTTGTCATAACATGTGACTAAATAGAAAAAGAATAATACATGTAAATTAAAATCATACATTTAACTTATGCAAGAATGTAAATAATAAAAAAACATATGCTTGTACACATAAGAACAAACCTATACAAATGTGAAAGCATTAATACATGAAGCCATTTTAAGCATATACATTGAGAACACACAATGTTTATCAATAAATTTTTTTAGAAATGAACATTCATGGTTTTCATCTTTTTAGAACATATGGAGATATCAATGATCCCCAATTTTCCACGTATGTTGAAAAACGGTTCGGTCGCAAAAGGTTTAGTGAAAATATGTTTAGAGATAATGTAGCACTGGATTCTTGGTTAGATTAATGTCACTGGTGTTGTCGCACATGATAGGAATACGTTAAATTTTAATGTCAAAATCAAGTAATTGTTGTTTATGCCACAAAATTTAGGCACAACAACTATCGGCTGCCACGTATTCTGCCTCAGCTGTTGACAAAGCTACATAAACTTGATTTTTACTATGCCAACTAACCAACGATTTTGAAAACATGTGACAAGTTCCACTAATAATTTTCCTATCCTATTTGCAACTAGCAAAGTCAGAATCAGAGTAACCAACCAAGCTACAATCATTTCCCTTGGAATACCAAAGCCCAAACTTAGAAGTATCAATAAGGTATCTAAGAATATGATTAACCGCTTTTAAGTGCGAATCCTTAGGAGATGATTGATATCATGCACATATGCAAACACTAAACATAATATCGGGCCTAGATACCGTAAGATATAGAAGAAATCCTATCATACTGTAATACGGTGGGAGAACTGAATTTTTTGGTTTTATCCAAATGTGCGGATAGCAAGAGTTTCCACCGGCTTTTCTTTTAACGAATATTTAGGAAAGGTGAAAAGAACAGGAAATACCTTTGATAGATTTTGAGTTAGGGGGGTAAGTTATGAAAAGGGAAGGTTTTAGAACCCTTTTCATCCGTAGTTACCTTCAGGCTCTTAATTGCTTATATCACTTTTGAAAACTTGCTTTGTGTGTGTGTGATTTGTTTGAAAATATTTTGAAATTGCCAATGTATGGCTGACTTTGTAATGATTCTTGTATCTGTCCTCAAGAATGCATACAAAGTTTTTTTTTTGAAAATATTTGTTTGAAAATGATGTATGAAAAACTGTTTTGAGAAAAGTTGTGAGCAAGCAATTAGGAGTTTCTTATGCACTAAAGTCTTTCTTATCCTTTTCCTTCTCCTTTAGAGATAGTGCCATCCATACCATTAGTTGGTAGGTAACCCTATAAATTGGATGTGAAGGGACATGCGCAGGGTCATCGTATGATCATCGAAGGAAACATATAAGGATACTTTAGCAATTGTATCAGAGGGACTATCACATTTGTTCGTAGGGACTAGATCATTTTGTAGGCAACTCGAAGGGTTATCGAGGGATCATGATCTTTATTCAAAAGGGACTATGATGATTTGATCGAGGGTCTTTTGCTAAAGTATCCCCACTTTCGAGGGACGTGAGCAATATCGTAAGGCAATAAGAGAGGTTGCCCTAGAGGTGTAAGTGTGCAAAGTGTATTGATTCGGTTATTTTATCTTGAGAATTTAGGGTTTTCTAAGATTACTTTTAGTCTTTCCATACAAACCCTAGTTACTAGCAGTTAAATATGTACATAAAAATAAAGTGCGAAATATAAAGTCCTACACTATTACATGGCTTTAGGAGAGATACATAGGTATAAAAATTTGCGAGAAAGTAAACCTACACTATTACATCCTGTGAGCAGTTACATGATTGGGGAAAAATTCGAGAAAAGAAATCTACGCTATTACATTAGAGAGTGCGCCATATACACTTAATCTATGAATTTAAATAACAAAAAAAAAGATAAGAAAATGTTTTTTAAAAAAATATTAAAAAGACCTAAAGTTCTAAGTATTAATACTTTTGATGTTTTATAAAAAATAATTTAAGTGATAATAATTAATAAAACCTAAACTCTAATTGATTTTAATATTTAAGAAAAAAGGTTGATTAATTAATTAATTAGTAAATAAAGTGTTATGGACTGGCCCGACAACTAGAATGGGCCTAATCTATCCCTTTATTTCGGTACGGTCCATACATCCATGGTCCCAACCGCCCCCGCTTCATGTCGGGCAATATCGACCCTTTGCCCTCCCAGACCGGCGTTGGCCTAAGATGACCAACGAGCACCTCTCAATCTGCTTTCCCTCAAGTCGTGCAGACGATAAGGAACCGACCAGAGCACTGCCCGTAACTTACCCCCTCCTCGGAACCAACAGCTAGTTACGAGCACATCTGCCCAGTTTGACCAAGTCCTGGCAGTTACCTGTTTTTGCGGACCCGCATATCCAGGAGAAAAAACAGGAACCAATGGCCATGCGCCAGGGGCATTATATAAACCCTCGCACATGTGAGGGCCAGATATCGGATATTCACTATTCACCATCAATACCTTAACACTTTGCTTGTATCTCCTTGTTCCCACTCTTACTTGATCGTCGAAGTGCCTTGCAGATACAACCCCCTTTTTTCCTCCTCAACATCACAGTCCGACTACAAATCATCATCCGGCCACCTTGCAGGTTCTGATCAACCGGTAAGATTAATGGCGCTGTCTGTGGGAAATTATTCTCTCCATCTTTCTTTCCTCGAAACTCAAAGATCAAAGTAAATTTCAAGATTCCTTTCATAAATCAAGGTCGACCATGATGATCTCCATCTGCTCGGAAAGGCTATTATTTCCCCTGCATACAAAATCGACAAAAGCCAAAAACATCCTCACCTCGAGGATAACCTAGGTTTCTGAGATGGTCAGACTACGTCTCCAGATTCAACTGACGCTCGATGCAGCGACGACCAATTCTTAGACAAGGTACATCCCAAGAACACCACCGAGGAACTGCCAGAGATCCTACAACCAGTTCCCATTCCTCTCAGCACCGACCCTTCCATTGCAACATTTCTCGTTGCCATCAATTAGACAAATTCCCTCATCCTACAACAGAACCAAAGGATAAGGGTCTGGGAGAACAAGCAGTCGAGGTCTCTTCCTCGGAGAGCCCAACAACGAGACTCCCCTAGTGTATCACCACCTAGGCATGGCCTTCCACCAAGAATGGAGAAGCGCGATGTTTCTTTCTTCAAGAAACACAACCGCACACCTCCCACGAAAAATCAAGACTCCCCTTCATCCAAGAAAAGGAAATACGACCGTTAAATCGACCGCACTCAATTACCTTTGCTTGAAAAAAGACAGAAATAGAGGAGTCCCTCCCCCGACAAGACCCCAATGATCGACGGGGTAGAAGTTATCACTCCCCTTCCCCATCCCCTGTGGATAGTGAAGACGACGAGCCCCGTGGCCGGCTATCAAGGGAAATTAGAGAGGCCTAACTCCCTGTCGGCCTGGAGAAGCCACCTTCGTTGGGAACCTACGATGGAACGACGGACCCCGACGAGCATATTGAGAACATCAAGTCTTTCCTAGACAACTGAGGAGTCAGAGGGGTCATCAAGTGCAGATTGTTCCCGAACACCCTTAGGAAGGGAGCAATCTATTGGAACAAGAGTCTCCCAGAAGAATCCATCAACTCCTGGAAGCAGCTCGGGAGGATATTTTCGAGACACTTCACCGCCTCTCGTCGACACCCGAAGCCGAAGGCTTCGCTCAAAGAAATCATCCTGGGAAGACACAAATCTCTGCGGGCATACATTGAATGCCTCAACAAAGAAGCAGTGCAGTTCTCAACGACCGACAACATGAAGAAATATCTCCTCGAGCATGGGCTCCATCCCCGTAGTGACTTTGCCAAAGCTATGGGCATTGAAAAACCGGCCACGCTTGACTCCATCCTCCTCAATGCCTAGGAATACATCCAATACAAGGAGAAGGAAGCCACCAACATTGCTAGGGAGTCGAGGCATAGAGAGAGTTCCAATACCTCGAGGAATGACGAGCCCTCGACATCCCGTCGGGGAGAAAAGAAACTGGAAGACAAGTCTCGGGACTCAAAGGACTACAAGGGGCCAGTTGGTCGTTTCCACGACTACACCCCTTTGACTACCTCAAGGGAGCGTATTCTATCTGAACGTGCCAACTTCGAATTTAAGTAGGTCGGGGTACGCTTCCCCTAACAAACATCGTCCAAACGGGGAACCTACAAGAGAAAATATTACATGTTCCACATAAGCCACGGGCATAACACCGAGGATTGCATTCATCTCAAGGATGTAATCGAAATACTGATTCTAGATGGGCACCTCAAACAATACAAAAAGAAGGAGGGAGCCCGCGAAGAAGCACCAGAAACTAAAAACATCAAAGAAAGGAAGAAGTCCCCCGACATCGATGCCATATCGGTCACCATGAGCATCTCACAGCCAAAAGATTTCTACTACCCAAACATGGAGAACGTCCCGCTCTACTTTGCCTCCCACAGTCCTTGGGAGTCGTTCCCTGCAGCCATGGTCATCTTCGGCGGGGGATTCAACAGACATACAGTTGGGTCGATAAAAATAAGATTCGACCAGCTTATCAAAGCTAACTCGAACATGGATGCCATGCTGGACAAATTCTGAGGATGCTCCCATCCCCTCACTTTCTATAGGGAGGAAATGTCGGGCAGAGCCTCGAATTCGACCATCCCACTACTCGTGAGAGCTTGCATGTCAAATTTTGACATACAATTCATATTGGTCAATCAAGGAAGCTTGATGGACATCATGTACGTCCAGCTGTGCACCACCTTGCAGCTGAATGAAAGCCATCTGACCCCGTACATAGGGTTAGATCTCACGTGCTTCAATTGAGCAAGCACAAAACCCAGGGGATACGTCGAGCTGATCATCACCTTCGGGAGAGGGGTAATATCCAGATCCATCAAGACCCAATTCTTGGTGGTGGATTACTCGTCTCTCTACCAGTGCATCTTCAGGAGACCCACTCTCACCGAACTCATTGCAGTTCCCTCCAACGTGCATCTCAAAATGAAGTACTACACCGCCGAAGGTTTGGTCGCCACCCTCCACGGGGATATCCAAGCAGGAAGAAGGTGTTTTGAAGCTTCAGCCAAGGGCCTCAGTTCCATCAACATTCAACCTCGAACGACCACGGAAGTCGCACTGCCCTCTAGCTCCAAGGAAGTCAAGCTACTGCCATGGTCAACACCATCTACCTCGACAGCCGCTTCTCCAAGGAAGATCGTGCCGAGCAAAGAAAGAAGGGAAAGGAGGCCATGGTCTAAGGCGAAGGTTTGACCCCCTATGCAGATTGCGAAAAAATCTCAAGTCACGCACAACCGATCTCAGACGGAGACTTTGAGCTTGTTCCCCTCGGAGAAGATCCCACCAGAGGAGTGAATATTGGAGTAGACCTCCCTGACTTGGCAAAAAGGAAACTCAAAGTTTGCCTAAGGGAGAATGCTGATCTATTCGCCTGGAGTTCGGCCAAGATGCCTGGATTAGATCCAAAAATTGCATGCCATCACTTGACTATAGATCCTGCCCTCAAGGCGGTTACCCAGTGTAGAAGAAAATAGCCTTCCAAGAAAGTGGAGGCTGTAGAATCAACTGTAAAAGACCTCCTAGAGACACACTTTATTTCTGAAGCCCAGTACATAACCTGGCTCTCAAATGTAGTTCTTGTCAAAAAATCTAATGGAAAATGGCGCATGTGTATTGATTACGCTGATCTCAATCGGGCTTGCCCAAAAGATGCTTATCCCCTCCCCAATATTGAAAAACTGGTCGACAACTCGACCGATTTTAAAATGTTATCATTTATGGATGCATAATTTAGTTACAACCAGATCCCAATGGCAAAAACAGACAAAAAATACACCGCTTTCATGATCGAATCGGGCAACTATTACTATAATGTAATGTCCTTCAGCCTAAAAAATGCGGGCGCTACATATCAGCACATGATGAACAAAGTTTTTCGCAACGAAATAGGAGACATGCTCGAAGTCTATATGGAAGACATGATCGTCAAGTCCACTGAAGAAATCGACCATACCCTCCACTTAAAGAAAGTGTTCGAGAAGGATCAAAAGTGTCGGATGCGATTCAACCCAAAAAAATGTACTTTTGGCGTACGGGGAGGAAAGTTCCTCGGATTCTACCTAACAAAATGAGGAATTGAAGCAAACCTAGAAAAATGTAGAGAATTTTCCGAATTTCTGACGCTCACCTTGAAAAGTCCATCCAAATCCTAAATGGCATGCTCACTTCTCTCTCTCGATTTGTGGCAAAATCCGCCCAGCACGCGCTTCCCTTATTCAAAATTCTCTACAAGGAAGATGCCTTCCAGTGGACGCCCAAATGTGAGCGAGCCCTCATTCACTTAAAACATGCGCTATCACAGCCTATCATCCTTTCTCTACCCAAGAAAGACGAGGTCCTCTACCTCTATCTGGTCGTCGCCTTCGAGGCGATGAGCGCGACACTGATTAGAGAAACCCTAGAGGGACAAAGACCAATTTATTTCATGAGCAAGGCCCTGTAAGGCATGGAGGCGAGATATCAACAAATAGAGAAAGTATCTCTAGCCCTCATTAACGCAACAAGGAGGCTCAAACACTACTTCCTGGCTTATACCATAGTCGTCCGAATGGATGAGCCAATAAAGCAGCTGCTCAGAAGACCAGACATGGCCAAAAGAATGTTAAAATGATACTTATATTGGAATGACCTTGCCCGCAGACCCCGACAGACCACCCCGCTAAATGATCTTTGTCGATGACGCCTCAAGTTCAATAGGAAGCGACGCTGGCATCATATTGGAAAATGAAGAAGGGACCCTAATCGAGGTCTCCCTCGCTCTATATTTTCCGACCTCTAACAATCAGGCCGAAATACAAGGCATTCCTCGAAGGTCTACCATTGGCCGAAGATCTGGGAGCCGAGGAAGTAAAGATCTTCACCCACTCTCAATTGGTCGCTTCTCAAGTCCGAGGCGAATATCAAGTCAAAAACGACCAACTCGCTGAATATTGGGCCCTGGTCCAGGAGAGGAAAAATAAATTTAAATTTGTGGATGTGTTGCATGTTCTCCGTGAGCATAACTCTCGTGCAGATATCTTATCTAAACTAGCAAGCACGATAAGGAAAGGAGGGAGTAAGTCGGTAATACAGGAAATCCTTCCTTGACTGAGAACCCAGAAGCCACCCCTCTACCTTAGAAGTGTTTGCCATCAGGGACAATGATTGTTGGATGACCCCATACACAATTACGTCACTAGGGGAAAACTCCCCGACGACCCAAAATAAGCGGCCGTTGTCAGATGAAGAGCTTTCTTATACGTTTTGGTCGAGGGAAAACTTTATAGGAGAGGATTTTCCATTCCCCTTCTCAATTGCATCGACCGAAGCGGTGCGGATCGTGTCTTGATCGAAATCCATGAGGGTATCAATGGCTAGCACCTGGGCGAAAGATCCTTCGCGAGAAAATCTTTGCAAGCAGGATATTATTGGCCCACCATGCAGCACAAGACAAAAGAGGACGTGAAAAAATGCGAAAAATGCCAATGACACGGAGACATGCACTTACCTCCTCCTAACGAGCTCAAATACCTCTCCTCTCCTTGGCCCTTTTCCTGGTGAGGATTGGATCTCCTCGGTCCATTCGTGGTCGGAACCAAACAGAACAAATATTTGATCGTAGCAGTCGACTACTTCACCAAATGGATAGAAGCCGAAGCTTTGGACAAAATCACCGCCCAAAATGTCCTTCGCTTCTACAAGAGAAACATCCTCGCTCGATTTGGCATCCCACAAGTGATATTCATCAACAATGGAAATCGGTTCGTAGATCACACCTTTCAAGAATTCGTAGCAAAACTAGGGACCACCCACCACTTCACCTTTGTTGAGCATCCCCAGACAAACGGCGAAGCCGAATATGCGAACAGAGTAATACTCAGGGGCCTCAAGTGAAGATTAGACAAAAGTAAGAAAAGATGGATCGAGAAGTTACACGGTGTACTCTGGGGATATCGAACAATGGCACATTCGTCAATCGGGGAGACCCCTTTTCGACTAGATTACAGGATGGAGGCTGTGATCCCCGTGGAGATCGAAGAAACCTCCAGACAAACTGAGGCTCCCTAGATGAGGAGATAAACAATGTTTCCCTTTAGGAGGAATTGGATCTAGTGGAAGAAATTAGGATAGGAGCGGACCTACGAGAGGCCTCACTCAAACAAAAAATAGCCATGCGCTACGACTCCATGGTCATACGACGAGAGTTCGAGAACAACAACCTTGTCTTGAAGAGAAATCACAAAGAATCCCGCAAGGGTAAGCTCACACCAAACTTGGAAGTGTAGCTGTAGAAATTTTCAAGACTAGGCCATTGGATTGACTAGACTTATACAAATCAAAATAAAAATCGCCAACGCGCTTTATTGTTTCCAAAGGAATAGGAAAAGAGAGAATAACCCAAAAAGAGGGGGAAAGATTCAAGGTAAGGGGGTTGGTTATGCAAAGGGAAGGTATTAGCACCCTAAACATCAATGGTACTCCGCAGGAAACTCTTTGAAAAATCTGTATATTTTGGCTATAAAATATGTTGTATAAAATAGATGGTGGAGGTGAGAAAAGAAATATATTTATTATTTTTGCAACCTCCGCAGTTGCGAACCTTTAGTGCCTACGTACCACCTTTTCGTGCAATAGGGGATCAGGGTACACATAGTTCCTATTTTAAAAATTTTAAAACACAAATGTGTTAGTCAATTTTATGAGATAAAACATCATCGTCATTGTCCGTGTGGAAAACATACCTATTACCCACAATCATGAGAAAGGAGAATTTGCATCATCTCAAAGTGGAGGATATGGCTTGGATTTTAAAATCAACAATGCCTCACTCAACACCCAAGTGGAAAATATCTCTCTTTACTACATATTGTAGAAGTATAGTTGTTTGCATCACTACAAGGATTGACAAGATTTCAATCTTTTGAGAAAAGTTTAAAGATAAAAGCCAAAGTGGCAAAATGGTTTGAAATGAGATTGATTGGCTTTTAGTCTTTTCACAAAAATGTCAAAGTATTGTTAAGTTTATTGGAGTTTATTTATGAAAATGTTTGAAAATGAATGGACCTAAGTCTAAGTTTATTATAAAAGTAATTCAAGTTTAAAACAAGAAGAATTTTCAAAAGGGGGGAGAAGATTTTTGAAATTAAAGAAGATGGGAGGAGAAGAAGAGGCTATCCTAAAGCATAAGGTAAAAGTTAGGGATAAGAACCATCTAACCAACAAGAAGCCAATACTTGACATTATGAGCCAAAATAGAATTCCCATTATTTGGATTGAAACCAAACAAGCAAATGTACTAGACCTCTTGAGAGAACCAAATTTCAAGTGTATTAAGTCTTCACAAAAATTGGGCAGAGTAACGGCTGTATACGGGTGAATTCTAGATTATAAACAAAAGGTGTATTCACAATAACCTGCACACAAAACAAACAAACCACCCAATGTCTTGAGGTAAACCTCAAGATGACCAGACAAAATAATCAGATATGATCACAAGGTATCCAATCATAGGCCAAAGTTTCTAATCCTAAGTCCAAAAAGTCCGATGCTCCATAATGCCAAGGGTAGTAACCAAATAGTCCAAATATCATTAAAAATTTTTAGGGTTTATGCTGATTATTAGGCGTCTTTAAAAGAAAAGAAAATCTCAAGTGTGTAAAATAAAAAATGACAAGAATATAAATGGGCTTAAGTGAGAAAAGATGAAAAATAGCATGAAATGTAAATGCTAAAAGTAAATAGTGCATACAGTAAAGAACATAAAATAAAAACACAAAATAAAATCAATTATTAGTGATTAGTGGTTAGTTGGATGATCATCTTGAACCTTGCATTTGGAACTCATTAGAGGATTGGTAGAACCAAAGCCTCCACACAACAAGTTGCATTTGCTTTTTGTCAAGTATATCATTCATTTGGAATCCTTATGAGTATCATTTAATGATCAACGATGTTTAAGTGATACGCGTTGACCAAAGGTATTGTAGATCCATTAGAGGATTGGTAGAACCAAAGCCTCCACACAATGAATCTCAAGGTTATTGGATCAAAGATATCAAATTAACATACTTGGGCTTGCAAACATAAGTTTGGGCCACGAATGATCATTTATTCGAATCGGGAAAAAATTTAGCACTATGTTAAGCAATCGTAAGTGGACTTATATAGAAGTCGCACCTATTTTGAGGCCGGTCAATAGCAATCTATGCACCATTTATTTTGAGACATAATATAGAGATCATGCTCCAACAATATTTAGTGCAATAAGAAGGGGATGAGATGAAGAGGGATGAGAGAGAATATACAAACCACTTTTGGATTAAATTTAATCAAACTATTATTAAAATCATTCATCCATTTTTGTGGAGTTAGACTCAACACCATGGATCCGACGATATTAATAAAGTTCATGATCAAAAATTAAATCCAAGATCAGCCAGAAAATAATCACAAAATAATATTACATTTTAATATATACAACAAGGTTTAAAAATAATGTTTAAAAATAGAAATAAAAGAGAAAAGTATCAACTATATCCAAATTAATCAAGAAATAAAAGTAAGACCATAGAAAAATTAGAAATGAACTAATAATAATTTTATAATTTTTTTTTGGAAATTTTTTAAAGTCAGAAACTATTTTTAAAATTAAAAGAAAGGGGTAAAATAAACAAAAAAAGATAAAAAATAGAAAAGTCAGAAACAAAAATAAAATAAGGTCACCAATATTTGTCACAATATCATTGGATCATTCCATAATTTTTTCAGAATTTAAAAATGCATAAAAGTTTTTTTAAACATTTAAAACAATTCCAATAAAGTGTAAATTTATAAAAAATACCAAAACACAAAATTAAATTGTGAAGAAATAAAAATCAAAAAGAGAATAATCAAAAATATTTTTCATAATTTTTTTCAGATTTTTTGGGCTTAAAATGAATTTTCTATGATTTTTTAAAGTTTAAAACAATTAAATATAAAAAATCAGAAAAGAAAATAAAAGTAAAAAATATGTGGACCATTGGATGAGAGTTAAAAAGTGTTAGTAATCAAATCCAAGGGATCTGGCGCGCTGTGCATATCATGGTCATTAGTGAATAAAGCACTGAATCAATTATTAAATCAAAATTCAAAAATAACAAGTGGCGTGCCATCATTGGTTGGAGGATGCCATATTGGTCATCTTCAACCTCCAGCCAACGTGAATTACAGGTCTCTCAAACTGTAAAATCAGAAGTTCAGACCTATGCCATTCGCTTCGTATCTTCAAGACGAAGACAACCACACCCTCGCACCAAATTTATATAAATTATAGCTCAGGAAATTTGGAAAGAAAAATTTGAAAAGAGATTTGAAATTTCATGGTCAAAATGTGTTTCCAGTAAGAAGTAAGTGTTGCAACTAGAACCAGGGCAATGAGAGCATCACAATGATATCAAAGTTTTAAAGAATTGATGAAGGAATCTACCTATTGAAGTTGTGTTGCAGAGCTCTGAAACTGGACTTCTATGGAGCAATATAGGGCACGATTCTTAAATGCAATTATATGGTTAGCTTCAGGGAAGATCAAGGCAGGTGAATAGATGAAAAAAATGGATTGAAAAAGGCTTGAGAATGGATTTCGAAGTTGCTGAATCCTGAGTTAGGGAATAAGTTTGGCAGGGTGATTCTGGCTATCTAAGCTTGAGGAAATGAATGGGGGATGACCCTCTATTTATAGGGAATCAAATCTAATGTCCAAGTGTGTGAAATGATGAAGTTTGGAGGGAAATCGTGTGAAGTTGCAAACAAGAAAAGTGTGACTTCCAATTTGATCAAAACTCATCCAAAACGGGCGTTTTGTTGTGCTAATCAATTCTAGAACTTCATTAAACATGTTTAGAGGCAAAAACGCGTGGAAAACTTGTGATTAGAAGCCAAAACAAAGATTTCAAAATCTGACTTGTGATGAAACTTCAGTTCCAAGTTGCCAACTTCAAAATCATGGCATTATTAGCTCAAGGGGTCTTAGGGCATGATTCTTGATGATTTATAAAGATGAGGTTACAATATTTGAAATGGAAAAAGAATGGAATCAAATGGATGCTTGAGCTGAAAGTTGTGTTGAGTCAAAGTTGGAGAAAAAGGGTTGACTTCCATACTTAGAAATATTTCAAATTTTTCTTCAAAAGTGACCTATAATGTCTTGCATCCAAACATGATCTTCCACTTGGATTTTGCTCTTGACCAAAAAATATGGCATGAAATAGACCTCTTTAATGACATTTTGGAACTTGAACCGTTCAAAATCTCCAAAAACTGAGAGAGTTATGAATTGTTGAAGTGGGCAAAAAATCATGAAATGACCTATAATCTTTTGTATCCTTAAGGTAATTTCCATCCATTTTCTCACTTTGCACATAAAAGTAGGCATAAATTTCACATCTTCAAGATTATTATGGAAAAAGAATAGGCTCATGGTGATAACAATTAACCAAGTTATGATCATTTGAAGTCAAACATGGAAAATTGGGGATTCATCTGGAGGACTTGTAATCTTTCTTCTTTATCAAGTTTCTTCCATATGAAAACTCCTTGGAAATTTTGAAGTGATTTGTTGATAACCCTTTGATGAGAAGGATGTCTTTGGAATAACTCAAAAATACTAAAATATGATCAAGATATACTTCTTTGAAGTTCAAAACCCTAACTCCTAGATCAAGAAAATGCTTTGAGGAACTTTGACAATTTTGAAGAAACTTCTTATATCAAAACAAATGCTTTGTAAATATAATCTGTTGAGGATGACAATGAGAAATCATAGCAACCACAAACACTTCAATATCTTGATAATTGAGAGAAATATGCACTTTTGACCAATGGGAACAAGAACTTGTCCAACCATGACTATTTTTCAATCAACCCCTTGTACTTTTTGGATTAAATCTTGATAACTTGGAAATGTAGTGAACCAAAATAACCTTGCCATGCCATCCCTTCCAAAACAACTTCAATGGTGAGGTTTGAAATTCTTAAGCTTAATTGACTAGGTCATGGAAATAAACTCATGAACCCATGGATCAACTTGTTGTGCCTTTACCTGCATTGTTGACAAGTAAGACAAACCAACGTTGAATTTTATTAATTAAAAGGAAAGTCAAAACAATAACATGAATGATTACACAAGAAAAACAAGTCAAGGTGCTTGGTGATTCCTCAAAGAGCAAAGTTAAAGATAGGAAGCAGAACCAAAATCCCTAATGTGATCTTATTGTGATTGAATCAATATGGTATGGTGAAGGGATCTTAGGGGCAAAAATTGGGGCACAACAGGAAGGTCCTTATCGCATCTACACAAAAATAGGGACTAGAGCGTATTACTTGGAAAAATTACAAGGGGAACAACTCATTCGATCACAGAACACTGAAAAGCTAAATCAATATTACAGTTAAAAACACTGAGTAGTCGGCGAGTTTGGTCGACGAGACAAACTCACCTAGGAACGACCATGCATGCATGTCTAGGCACAAGCATAGTACCCAAAATATTTAGAAGGAGCGAAGCTCCACTCTTATAACGAGCGCACCTTCAGCCCAATATGGATAACTCGATTGAGCTTCATAGTCCTTGTGCCGCGTTTGTAGAATGCCCGGCTCGTAACGGGAAGTTCACACCGCCGAACCCAGGTCCCTCAAAATGAGACCTGAGTTCCGGCCCACACCCGATATTCAACATGGCCATTTGATAAGTTTCCCTACACTGGAAAACATACAAACTAAATAAGAAAATCCCTGCTACAAACTCTTAGAAAAATAGAAAATGTCCCAAACGGGCAAGTTTATTAATAAACATGCAAACACAAGTTAAATATTCAGAATAAATAACCACCATGGCCGGAAAACTAAAAGAAACGTCCGCCTGGGTTGCTATTGTGCGAATATTACAACAAATGAGGCCTTTAACACCCCATCCAAAAGAATGAATTTGTGGCCAGAGACCACACTTGTTCGAAAATTACATAAATGGGAAAAAGCCCAGAGAAACAAAATTACAACAATATGGAACACAAGCCGGAATAAATAAAACAACAAACAATCATCCTCCAGCTTCTTCTTCGGCGACATGCGACAACTGAACAGGACCCCCGACAAGCTGAGCGACAAACTCCTTATGGTAACCGGGGACCAAAATCTTACTAGCAGCCACGTAATTCGTGAACCCCATACCTGAAGTATTAAGTTCAACCCCGGGGTTCATCACGTGCATCTACTTCACCGCATTTTTAAAACTCCCCTAGGAGGTAGCCTGGGCATCGTCCACCGAAGAACTTCTTGAAGATCCAGAAGACTCGCTCGAAAGATCAACCCAAGTGTTGTCAGCCATAGTACCTAAAAAGAAGAGGATGAAGATGAGTTCGACATCAATTCCAGAACCAACCTTCCACCTCTAGATCAAGTGAAAGGGCACTGGGAAACGAGGATCGTGTCCCTGACCAAAATCCTCACTAAGGCGCATAAACAGGAAGAAGTTCAAGAAAGAGCCCTAGGCCCTAAAGGACCGTCTATGGTGCATCATGAAATTCTCGGGGAGGATCCATGGCGGCTCCAATGGTTCTAACTACAGAACCATCGCCTGCCACCAACACTCCCCAAGGGCATCGTAACAGACGTAATGCTAAACCCTAGCCACATGCATTTCTAGGAAGAAAATCAAGAAAACCTGGACTACTGAAAGCAAACAAAAACAAAAAATTGAAAACTTACCGGTTAAAGAAGAAGGAAGGCTGAAAGTAGCAGCGACGAGCAGAAAATCTCAAGAAATGACAATGGTCGATAGGAGATCGATTACGAGCAGTTGAGAAAGATAACGAAAAAATTAAACTCCCTACTCCTCTCGTATTTATAGCCAGAACCACCCGTGCATGCGAGACACGCGCATGGGAAACCCTAGGGTCGTCATCATTACACCCTAGCCCCTAGGCCATTACTGCGACGCTTCGCCATCACGCTACCTGAAACACACTATCTCTTCAAGTTCAAATATCTTAACGACCAACTCCTCATCTCCCCACGAGAAAGGCGCAATGAGCGACACTCATCCTCCCTGTAAGATGCGCCCCATTTCACGAGTAGGTGTTAAAGTCATCACTCATGTGCCCAGAAGCAACAACTTGGGGCTTACTGTTATGGACTGGCCCAACAACTAGAATGGGCCTAGTCTAGCCCTTTCTTTCGGTATGGTCCATACGTCCATGGCCTGAACCTCCCAGACTGGCACTGAGCTAAGATGACCAACGAGCACCTCTCAGTCTTCCCGACCTCAAGTTGTGCAGACGACCAAGAACTGACCAGAGTGCTACCCGTAAATTACCTCCTTCTCGGAACCAACTGCTAGTTACGGGCACATCTACCCGATTTGACCAAGTCCTAGCAGTTACTTGTTTTTGCAGACCCACATATCCAGGTGCAAAAACAGGAACCAATGGCCATGCGCCAGGGGAATTATATAAACCCTCACACCTATGAGGGCCAGGTATCGAATATTCACTATTCACAACTAATACCTTAACATTTTGCCTTTATCTCCTTGTTCCCACTCTAACTTGATTGTCGGAGTGCCTTGCACAACCCCATTTTTTCTCCTCGACATCACAACCCGAGTGCAGATCATCATCCGACGACCTTGCAGGTTCTAATAAACCGGTAAGATCATATAGAAAATATAAGAAAATTAAATACTAGTTAAAAACCCTAATCCTAATTTATTAGTATTAAGAAAAAAATATATTAGGTTACTTTAATGATTGATTAAGTAAAATAATTAGGGTTTGAAAAGAAAAAGGAAAGGAAATTAGATTTAAAAAAATAGGGTAAAAGGATTTGCATGGGGTGGGTGTTGAACCCACGCCCCTAAAGTCATAGGTGTGCCTCCTTCCCATTGAGCCAACGCACTAATTGTGATAAGAAAACAGGAACTGATCAATATATAAAATATGCTTGCACGTTAGTTTGAAAAAAGCATAAAAATTGCAAGACACAGGGATCAAACCCGCGCCCTTCATGTTACACAACTCCGTTTCAACCAACTGTGTTGCACTTCAATTCTATTAATATAATGGAAATAAACAAATATATAATAAAACATGTGAACCAGAGAAGCGCTGAATGTAACGCCCGTAATTTAATTAATTATTTAATTAAATTATTTTTTTGGATTATTTGGGAAGTTGTGTTATGATGATGGTTGATGTGTTATTGTTATTGTATTTATTTATCCTATTAAGTGTGGAATAATATCAGAATGATAATATTATTTGAAGTGGGCTTGTTTTAAAGGATAGAAGTAGTAAAAGGGGGTGTAGGAGTTTTAAGCCCATTAAGGCATAATAATAATTATAGGGTTATTATATTAGTTTTTAGAAATGATAAGAAAAGAAGAAGAAGTAAGAAGAGAAGGAAATAAGGGTTGGAAGAAGAGAAAGAGAAGGTGAAAGTTGTAGAAAATAAGGAAGAGAGGCAGAACGAAATTCAATCGGAAAAGTTATAGAGCAACCTTCAATCCAAGGTAAGGGTGGGGTTTTGACTCCATAATAGGGTTTATGATGATTAGTATGTGGGATTTGATGTGAAAGATTGTTTGGTTTACGATTGAATTGTATACATGGTTATTTGATGAAAATCAATGATTTAAGGATGAATAATGATGCCCTAATGTTGTATAATTGATGTAGAAATATAGGATAATTATAATTGATGATTACCTATGATTAGAGGATGTTTTTAGGGCCTAAAGCATGGAAATCGCAGTGAAAACGCAGAAAATATTCATGACAGAACAATATGTGTTGACCCCAAAAGCCATGCGTCGATGCATGAAGGCTTTTAGTCTCAGGATGAGTCGATACAAAGAAGTCATGCATCGATACATGCAGGTTTTTAGACTCAGGATGAGTCGATACAAAGGAGCATGCATCGATACATGCAGTGTTGCAGACTCAGTATGAGTCGATACGAAGGGAGTATGCATCGATACATGCAGTGTGTTAAGCCCAGTACGCGTCGACTCAAGACATTATGCGTCGACCCATGTAGTCTGGTTTTTGACAGAATCATTTCCAGAGGCTGTAACTTGAGTTTCCGGACTCTGTTTGAGGTGCCGTTCGAAGCGTTGAATAGGTGACGCGGTGAACTTCATTCTTAAGGATTAAATTGAAGAATAGTGAGGATAATCCTAGTAACAAAATTTAGGACTAGAGTTAGCTTCCTGCGTAAATCGGTATGATGATTTTGTGAAGTACGATGAGGATGAGATGATTATAGATTACTGTTTGGTTCATAACAGTAAGATTAATGATGATAATGATGTAGTATTACAGAATTAATAATATGTAAAGGTTTGGTAATTTAGAGGTAATCCTTAGATGATTAATTAATTATAGGCATTATCATGTTGTATGCCTATGGACAACGTTGAAGGATTGTCGATCTGTCGTTGTATTGTTATTATGGTTGAGTTGTTGTGAATTATGTTGATAAATGATGTTGATGAATGATGTTGATGAATGATGTTGAGATGCCTTTAATAATTTGGCAGCTATTGAGATGTATGCTTCTGGCCAACGATGATGTTGTGTTGAGATGTTATTAATTATAGTGTTGTCATTACATTCATGATTGTGTCGCATACATTGCATTTCAAGATGGGGCTGATGCTTGTTAAGATGGCTTGTATTGGTGAATATTAAGATGAAGGCTTATGCCTTGTTGATGCCTCTATTTATTGGCAATTATTTGAGATGGGAGTTCTGCTCCAATGGTACCACATGCATTTTCATAGTATTGAGTCGCATTATATGATTGCATGAAGAAGTTGTGTATTAATGTCGTGAATGTGTGTTACTGTTGGTATTCTGTTGCGGGTATTGTTGTTTATAAGATGAGAAGTGGTGATGTTATGTGATATAATTTAATATATTATTTATCATACGTTTTATTATATTGTTAGATATCTCACCCCTTCTGTTTGAATGTTACCCTTACGTTGGTAACATGCAGGTAATCCAGAGTGAAGGTTGTATACCTTCAGTAGTTCGAGTCGGTGTCATTACTCTAATACGTAACACTCGGGGGGATGAACGCTTGTTGCTTCTAATTATTGATTATTTCAGTTGTTGGACTTTAATTTGATAGTCGCTAAGTATGTGTTGTTTTAAGTTGTTGTAACAATGGAAAAAGATGTTATTAAGAATTCGGATGCGTAGATGTTTAAGTTGTTGAATTAAGAGATTAAATTATTATGCTGATAGTTCATCCGAAGTGTTAAAGTGTTATGTATCCACGTTGAATGCAATGTGTTTTTAAGTTGAATTTATGGCATCCTGATTCAGTTGTATGAATTTTATAACTCTGATTTACATTTATAGTTGTCGGGTAGAATTGGGGTGTTACACTGAAGCTCTATCTCCAGTCGTCTTTTCCGGCAAGGTCGTTTTCAAACCTCCAAAAATAACATGCGTTAGAGATTAAGAGGGACCCTATCCCCTTAATTTGGACTTCCTGAATCCAATGGTGATGTTGTTTTAGCCTGAAATTGATTGTATCGTGAGTTTCGAAACAAAACTCAGATTATGCCCTAATAATGGTATCTCCTTATTCATGCGTTAGAGCTTACAAAAAATGGATCAAAACAACTCTAAACATCATCGTGAACAGGTATACATGCATCAAATTAACCAGATACACATAGATTAGAAGTTTTGAGAATCACGAAAGTTACCAAACCGATATACTTGGATGTAGCTGTTTTGCGTGCTTCAGGCTTCAAGGATAGCTGGGATGGACTCCTGGGATCTTCAAGAAGATGACGGAGTGCTTCAGATGCTTTGTAGATGGTTGCACACGAGGTTTTGACTTTACCCTAGTATTGGCAAATTTTGGAATTTTGGAGAGTGTATTCTTGAGGAAAATTTGTGTCCTTTATGGTCTGAATATGCTCTCTATTTATAGGCCACAAATTAGGTCAACAAACATGAACCAAATATCTTTGTATTTCATGACAAAATATTTGATTGGAATATTTGCATGAAATCATCCTTTTTTAAGCCAATCGTGTACCAATGAATCTCACATATTTTTGCTAGCTGGTTATCTTACTTTTAGCCTCATGATTTGATTAAAAAATAGATCCATGTGCCTTATATCTTTGATTTGGTATTTTATTTGATTTATTTTACTTTTAATTGAATAAAATCAAAATAAAAAGAAATAAAAACCACAAAAGTAAGTGAATGGATTTAAGAGTCTATTATGAGGTCAGGAATACGTTTGAACCTTAAAAGATAAGCCGATTAGCCCAAAAATTCAAATATGCTCAATTTGGATTTCATGCATTTTCTCAAAATTGTCCAACTTGCACAAATCATATCTCGCTCAATTATTGTCATATGAAGGTCATCTTTGACTTTTTGGAAAGCTCAAGATGTATCCTACAACTTTCATGTTGGTCATTTTTTCATTTGAAGCCTTTTAAATTGATGTAAAGTGCTTTGACAAAAAGTGTCTTTTTGTTGACTTTTAAAATGACCTGTAAAGTTTGGGCTCATATCTCTCAGATGAGGAATTTTTGGCCTTGAGCTTAGAGAGACAAAGTTGTAGAGAATTCAATTTCCTTCAATATAGTATTTGGTTAAGAAATTTTTGATGAAGTATGTGAAAGTTATGCCTGGTCAAAGTTCAGTTGACTTCTCCTAAAGAAAAACCCTAATTTAGTAACTTTTGACTTTTAATGAATCTTGATTTTTCTTAATGAATCATGATCAAACCTTGATAAAATGATGAATGTGACTTCAAAATGTTGATATTGACCAAAAATCTTGAAGTTTGACTATGAATTGTTCAAAGTTGACTTTTATTCCAATACAATTGATTTTCAATCATCTGGATAATTGACTTAGCAAACTTGTGCTTCAAGGCTTGAAATTTGGCAATAAGGATACCTTGAAGTATATGAGAAACCATGAAGTCCACTTTAGGCATTAGAAGTCCAATTTCCATTGAGAGAAATAAAACCCTAGTTGTAGGTTACTGCTTAGGAGGAGAGTTTGTCTGGTTAACCTTTGAGTAGTCTTGAGTAACTGAGACCTTCATGTGCATGAAAAGGTATCTTGAATTAATTTGTCTTGAAAATAGGAGGGAAAATTTTGGGGTACAACAACTGCCCCTGTTCAATCTTCTTAAACCTCAAGAGTTAGAATGGCATGTCCGCCATTCATGATATGAAGGTGGAAGAGGATTGAACACTTAAGTGCCCAGAAATTTGCACTTACATGTGCACGAAGTATCACTATTGGCTTAAAGATACAATTTAGAGAGGTGACGTGATGCCGTCAGAGATGGGCTTAAAGATGCTATCCGAAGTAACTGTTAATAGTAGTACCAAAATGAGTCTACGCTCGACTTGATCTGGTGGAAATGCTTTTCAGAATGAATCTTTGAAGGAAATGCTTTTCAGAATGAAGCTCTGAAGGAAATACTTTTCAGAATGAATCTCTGAAGGAAATGCTTTTCAGAATGAATCTCTGAACAAAATGCTTTTGAGAATGAAGCTCTGAAGGAAGTGCTCGTCAGAATTCAGTCTTTGAGGGGAATGCTTTTTAGAATAAATCTCTGAGGAAAATGCTTTTTAGAATGAATCTTTGTAGGAAATGATTTTCAGAATGAAGCTCTAAGGGAAATGCTTTTCAGATTTCAATCTCTGAGGGAGATTATTTTTAGAATGAATTTCCGAATAAAATTGTTTTGAGAATGAATCTCTAAAGGAAATGCTTTCCAGAATAAGTTTATGAGGGATATGCTTTTCAGAATGAATCTCTGAAGGAAATGCTTTTCACAATGTAGCTCTGAAGGAAATGCTCGTCAGATTTCATTCTCTGAGTGGAATGCTTATTAGAATAAATCTATAAAGGAAATGTTCGTCAGAATTCAGTCTCTGAGGGGAATTATTTTTAGAATAAATCTCTGAAGGAAATGCTTTTCAAAATGATGCTCTAAAGGGAATGCTTTTCAGATTGATGTTCTGAAGGGAATTCTCATCAGAATTAGTTTCTGATGGAAATGATTTTCAGGATGAATCTCTAAAGAAAATAATCTCGTCATGTAAATAGTCGTCTCATCCTATTTCAGGAATTGATCTACAACCTGTCTATAAATTGCTGATAATATTTGTCTGTTCGGGAACTTAACCTAAAAAGGTAAAGTTAGTTTTATGCAATGTCATGATGCATGAAATGCATTTCATAATTATGCTCTGAAAATAAATGAGAATACT
The DNA here is from genome assembly GCA_948472305.1 of Vicia faba. Taxonomy (NCBI): domain Eukaryota; kingdom Viridiplantae; phylum Streptophyta; class Magnoliopsida; order Fabales; family Fabaceae; genus Vicia; species Vicia faba. The sequence continues at coordinate 1,246,801,907 of OX451741.1, forward strand.
ATATGCGTTTCGTATGCATATGTTATGATTTTTTGTAAATGATGTATGGATGCAATATGTCGTTGGAGTGTATCAGTAGCTTCGTGTAACAACTCTGGATGGGGAAAACAAACCCCTGACTATTGTTGGGGATGAAGAAAGCGATTCTTCAATTTTTTTAGGACGTCCTTATTGGGGATTTCTGCTTTCTGTTTGAGGGAACCCCGCTGGAGATGTTTGACTTCTGCTTGGGGATGGAAGCATTCAAGGAGAGTTGGTCATTTGTTGTTCTTTGATTCTTATGTACCCTGACTTGGGATAAAAGAGATAGATATTCTTTTGATGCAATCTTATGGGAGGACAACATTGAATGACATCTGACTGGAGAAGAGAATTCTGTCGGGGAATTTGCAGTATTGAAGAAATAATTTTTGTTGAGGAAATAAACCATGTAGATTGCATAGAGAAAATAATCTCTGATTAGAAATTCATAGAATCCACTGAGGAAGTTTCCACTATATCCTAGGGAAATGATCAAACTTCCTTATCTGCTATGGGACCCATTGGGGAAGATGATCATGTCAAGCTATTCATGAAAATGGAGGTGAACTGCTGGAAGATGCCCCAATTTCTCTCTGAGGACATAGTAGATTTTCTGAGGAATGTATCTTTGTTAGGGATGACCTTGTAAAAAAATAGCTCTGAGGAGATTGTTGTGTGGGAATTTATGTCAACTTGAACATTATCCCGAACCCTAGAGTCTTTAGTAAATACTAATCATGTTTTCATGCATATATCTATAAACAATAATCATATTCAAATGCATATGTTCATTCAATGTAATCAGTGGACGTTTTTGCAAACAAAATAGAGCAAACAAAAACAATTTTGAATTCTGAAGTATATTTGCATTGATTTTGAAGAGTTTGCTTACAAGAAGGCAATTGTATACAAGGAGACATAAATCCTAGTAAAAGGAAACCATTGTAAATTTCGAAAAAGGGTACAAAATGATACAAAGGAAAACAACTATGTGGAAATGATCCTATGGAGTTTCAACTCTGCTATTGCCCCTATGTCTTAAAGCATCTAATCCCTTGATGTCGGAAGAAGTTGATTGAATTGATCTATACCATTTGAAATTGACGTTAGTAATTATGTTGGCTGTAAGTGGATGACTGATCCAACGGGACATAGTCGTATGCTTTAATCCCTAAATTTTTGTTGGACTTCCTTTTCGGGTTTTCAATCCACAGGGATATCCTTTTTTTCCAAGCCGCCTTTTCAGGTTATCGACTTGCAGATGTACCATTTTTTTAAATATATCCCAAATTTTTGCCCGAACCCTTTTGGTTCGTCGGGATGCCCTTATTTTTGCCTAGCCCAATCAACCAGCGGGTCTCTTTTATGTGTAGTATTTTTTGACTATGTCCACGTTCACAGGGTGTGGAAAATCTTCATCGTCCATGGTGGTAAGTATCATAACACCTCCTAAAAATATCTTCTTGATCATAAATGGCCCTTCGTATGTGGGAGTCTATTTTCCCCTAGGATCAACTTGTGGTAGGATGATACGCTTTATTACCAAATCACCAGCTTGGTACGCCCGACATTTGACTTTCTTATTAAAGGCTTTGATCATGCGTTTCTGATACATCTGACCATGCCAAACAGCCGCAAGCCTTTTTTCATCAATCAAACTTATCTGGTTAATTTGAGTCTGAATCCATTTGTCTTCATCTAAGCATGCGTCTTTAATAATACTTAGGGAAGGAATCTTGACTTCAACAGGTAAGACGGCCTCCATACTGTAGACTAGAGAGAATGGGGTTTCCCCAGTTAATGTACGTACTGAAGTGCGATAACCATGAAGATTAAATGGTAACATCTTGTGCCAATCTTTGTATGTCACTGTCATATTCTTCAAGATATTCTTGATGTTCTTGTTGGCGGCTTTCATTGCTCCATTTATCTTTAATCGTTACAGAGAATAATTGTGGTGCTTAATCTTGAACTGCATGCAGAGTTCAGTGATCATATTATTGCTAAGATTGGTACAATTATCCATGATGATCCTTTCAGGGATGCCATACCGACAGATAAGGTTATGCTTAATAAACCGAGCCATAACATTCTTGGTAACAGAGGTCAATGAGGATGCTTCTACCCACTTCATGAAGTACTAAATATAGACAAGGATGAAACAATGCCCATTAGAAGAAGTAGGTTTAATCTCTCCAATCATATCAATTCCCCACATTGCAAATGGCCAAGGATCAGTCAAGACATTCAAAGGAACCGGAGGCATATGTACTTTGTCAGCATAAATTTGGCATTTTTGGCAAGTTTTGGAATGATTATGGATATCAGTTTCCATGGTGAAACAACCGGCTGAAAATCATCAAACAATGAAGTCGCCATCGAACGTCTTTTATCCCACATGTAGGGAAAGGTAAACATCGAGAAAACCTGAGATGGGAGAAGTCACGGTCTTGCGACCGAGAGATCGGGTAAGGGAGTCTATTACGCGATGGGAAGGTAATAGCACCCCACACGCCCGTAGTACTCTACGGTATCCACTCTTGTTATCTATCTTATGGATGTGTTTAATCTATGCTTACTGTTTATTATACTACTGGAGTGCATGCAAAGGAAAGGGAAAAGAATGTAGGGAAAATAAAATTGTGCTTGCCTGGGCCCTACCCCAATGCCTACGTATCCTTTTTAAGGAATCAGAGCTACCGTAGTTCGACTCATATGTTTTTGTTTGTTTGTGTTTTTTGTGGACGAAGTTAATTCCGCCTTCTGCCGTAGCTCGACCTTTGGAGACTTATGCATTGGCACAGAAGTAAATTAATCATGTCCTTCCCTGAAAAGGGTTTAGAAGAAAAGGTGCTCGAGCGCACAAAAGATTTGAGTTGGTTTGTATTTTTGTTGTAGATGATGACTGATTGACCTCAAGAGAGAGATATTAGCCATTTTCCTACTTAGTCATGAAAGGAGTTTTTGAGAATTGAACCACACCTATGCTTGAGATGAAAAACAATAAGATCGAGAAGAGACTCGCTTATCATTTCCCGTACTAAACAAAAGCATGATTCTCATCAATAGTTTTAAAGTATTTTGAATTTCGAAAAGAAAGGAAGTTTTAGTTTTAGGTGCGAATGCAAAAGGGAAAGAAAAGTTAAAGGGGAATTAGCCTATTTCTAAACTTGATGTTATCATGCGTGGTTAGACCTAAAGTTAGAATGAATGAGGGAATTCTACCTAATGTTAGCATGCATATGGTTTGTGATAACGCCCTATTTCTCATGATTTCTATAAAGTGATAACGAATTACAATAAAATGAAGAGAAGTGTAAGAGTAGCAGCGGAGGCTACCAAAGTGAGCAAGTCGTCAAGAGCGAATCGAAAGTACTGAAAAATCAAGGAGTACGCGTCGAGCAAGCTTCACCAAGAAACAAACAGAGTCAGAAACGATATTTAACTAAGATAAAAGCGAACGCGTATTGCAAATGCAAAGCATAATCAGAAATTCCTCGCACAATGAACAAAGGTATCAAAAATAACGAGGCGCAACATAAGAAAATATGAATAAAAACTAAAAGAAAAAGTATTTTTATTAGTTTTTTCGGGGGGAAAATTCTATTGAAGACTAAAGAATTAACTCCTAAATTTTATTTAAGAAATGTTAACAATTCTTTTTTTTTATTGAGTTTATAATTTTATTAACATAAAAACATTAAAATTAAAAAGTAAAAAAAAAATGAATGAAATTAAAAGAAAGTCATAGATTAACTCCAGGGATATAAACTGAATTCAGGGTGTATGGCTTAGTAAGGACGCTGGGCCCAACTGGTTGAGTCCACGACTAGTTTTTGTTTTGCTTACAAATTAGTTCCAAAAAACGGTTCGCGGGCTAAAGGGAGGTTAACAAAGTACTCAGGCCCAACAAAGTTATTTGGATCTAGGATTTTATTTTATTACAATTAAAAGGAAATAAAAAATAAATAAATAAATAAAAATAAAATAATAAAAAAATGAAATTGAATTAGGAGTAGGGTTTTAGAGAAAAGGTTCAGATTCTTGTTTCCTTTCCTCTCTCGTGGCGTACACCTCCGCCTTTGGCTCATACTTCGAGTAAACAATTTTGGCCAATCCAGAAGCCGATTCAACCACTCCGGCACGACGGACTTCGGTCACAACAGATCTAGCTTGAGTCAAAACCTTCTTGACGTTGGTAGGAACATGACGATCCAGTTCAGAAATGGATTCATCGACCTTGCAATCGATGTATTTGAGAAGCTCCACGGGGACTTGGTGGAATTTGTTGTAGACTGGACCGATGACGGTTTTCACGGCTTCTTCAATGGTGTCGACGCCGGTTTTGAGTGGACCGGATCGTTCTTTCGCGTAGGAATAGAGGATCACACATCGCATCAAGGCGTGGATCGTTGCGAATTGCATGAATTGAAGATACTTGAGTTGTTGCACATTTTGATTATTGTTAATGTTCTCTCCAGCCAGTTGTTGTTGCGGTTGAGACTCGGATTGAGCTTCGGCGGTCATGATCGGAAAATTGATCAGCGATGATTTAGTAGTTTAGGTTTCAGGGAAATTTTGGGAATTTACCGTGGAGTTTTGGAAGATGAAGATGAAGATGAAGATGAGAGAAGAAGATAAAATTTCTGTAGTTTTTTGGATGTGATTCTTCTGCAAACTCCAGAATGAGATGATTGAGAGGTAATAATTTCTTTTTTCTGTTGAAATCTTATCCCGTGAATAATTTCTCCCTGCTCTCAATCTGTTACATTTTTGTTTGTTGAATCCTCTCTATCTCCCTATTCTGTCCATCTGTTATATATGTACTGGCAGTTTGTTATAGTTAGGAGGTTAGTTAGGATTTATGAATTCTGTTAGGAAGTTAAGATGCAGTTAGGAGTTTGTTAAAGTTAAGTTAGTTTGATTATGAAAGCTGTTTTGGGTTTGTTAAGTTAGTTATAGGGCTGTTACTATTTTTTGGGTTATGGAAGTTTGTTAGCTGTTAGTTATAATTAGTTATTCTGTTTTGCAGTGTTATTGAATGTTAGTTATGGGGCTGTTACAGTTAGTTATGTTATGAGTTTATGTGCAGGGCTGCCTTTATTTTTTGGGTTACGGAATTGGTTTTGACAATTGGAAGTGTAGTGTATGCGGTTCATGCTTATGACAGTTTATCCAATATTTTTGCAGGTTTGGTTCATATCAGGGCTATTGGGAAGCAAAGGCAAAAGGAAAACACCAAGTGAAGATATGAAGTTGGAACAAAGACGCATAACACGAAGTTTTGGAAGCTTGAAGTTTGAAACATGAAGAATGATTGAAAATTAGGATAGGTTTTGGTAAAAATGTATAGATGTTATGTATAATTGTAATGGAATTTGGACTTGTATGTATTTGAATACACATTGGAATGTATGTTGACTTTATTTCCACATAATGAAATGGCCTTTGTATGAATTCAAATAAATGGTATGAATCCAAAATATTTGCAAGGTAACCAAAAGAGACATGAATCTTGAATGAATCCAAGAGAGGCTATTTGGACAATATTTTGATGGTTGGATGAATTTGATGCATGCTTTTTCATACTCGTGGTTTGAATTCTAAGAAAAGCCACACAAATATTTAAGAACCTTGATTTTCTTCAAATCCACTTCGAATATTAATGAATGAATTCTAATCAAACTACAGCTTCAGTGAATCCCTAATTCAATTCAATTTTCTGATCTAAACCAAATTTGCGTGTCAAGCAAATAAGCATTTGAGATAATGACACCTTGATCACAATCAACATCTTGTACCATGTCCCGACTATATGAGCACTAGAACAACGACGTCTTGGACCCCTTCTCAATAGATGATAATGACTATGCCCTGAGGGATTCTTTGCAGATGAATATGAAAGATGCGAATACCTTGATATGGAATGAACCTCAGGTAGAACGCTGAAAAGCTCAAGTATGAAAATGTATAAACCCTAATTTTTAGCTTCTCTCATAAAACCTTGCAACTTGACATTGAGAAGAAAAGAATAGCCTCCTAGCTTGATGATGATAAGGTCTGTGAAATGAAAACCTAGCTTCAAACAAATTATTAATGGAGAAATCAACCGAAACAAGCTTGTGCGGAGATGGGAGCCTTAAAGCCATACACCAACCCTTATTCCTCGAAATCCATGATCTTATGCCAATTTATCGATTAATGATGCATGATGTGTTAGATGACCTAATGGAAATTATATATGTGAGAAAAATGCAAAAATGCGTGAGCCAGATAGGAAGTAAAAGGGTAGGACAAATTTGGGGTATTACAGCTGCCCCTATTTAATCGTCTTAAACCTAAAAGTACGATTAGAGCGTGCCTTTCGGAAGTTCAAGGTGGAAGATGATTAAATACCAATGCCAAAAATTTGTCCTGCGAGAGGGGGTAAGTGTTTTATTTATTTATTTATTTTGTGATCTGCTGGGGAAAAGAAATTTGTTTTTTTTTTCTAATGAAGAGACAGGGATTGGACTTGTAACGTGGCTTGATGCCAATACAAGACAAATGGTTGGTATGAAAAGACAGCGGACGAGGTCTACGGGCGACCTGCGATCCTAAGGTGACACATGAGAGTGATTTGACAGAGAACCTAGCCAAAGGGCGATCTCAGGTTCTAAGACAAAGTATATGGAAGGAACCTAGCCAAGAGGCGATCTCAGGTTCGACGATGACTTGAGGGAAGAACCTAGCCAAGAGGCGATCTCAGGTTCGACGATGATTTGAAGGAAGAACCTAGCCAAGAGGTGATCTCAGGTTCGAAGAAGGGAACATGGGTTATGACATGATGATTGTTTAGATAAGCGACACAGACGAGCATCAAGAAATGTTAAACACGGACGAGTGTTTGAATCAATACGGACGAGTATTGAAAGAAGATACAGGTGAGTATCAAAAGGTTAAACACGGACGAGTGTTTAAATCAATACAGACGAGTATTGAAAGGAGATACAGGCGAGTATCAAAAGTATAAACACGAACGAGTGCTTGATTCAATACGGACGAGTATTGAAAGAAGATACGGACGAGTATCAAAAAGTATAAACACGGACGAGTGTTTGATTCAATACGGACGAGTATTGAAAGAAGATATGGACGAGTATCAAAAAGGTTAAACACGGACGAGTGTTTGATTCAATACGGACGAGTATTGAAAGAAGATACGGACGAGTATCAAAAGGTTAAACACGGACGAGTGTTTGATTCAATACGGACGAGTATTGAAAGAAGATACAGGCAAGTATCAAAGGTTAAACACGGACGAGTGTTTGATTCAATACGGACGAGTATTGAAAGAAGATACGGACGAGTATCAAAAGGTTAAACACGGACGAGTGTTTGATTCAATACGGACGAGTATTGAAAGAAGATACAGACAAGTATCAAAAGGTTAAACACAAACGAGTGTTTGATTCAATACGGACGAGTATTGAAAGGAGATACGGACGAGTATTGAAAGAAGATACAGGCAAGTATCAAAAGGTTAAACAAGGACGAGTGTTTGAATCAATACGGACGAGTATTGAAAGAAGATACAGGTGAGTATCAAAGGTATAAACACGGACGAGTGTTTGAATCAATACGGACGAGTATTGAAAGAAGATACGGACGAGTATCAAAGGTTAAACATGGACGAGTGTTTGATTCAATACGGATGAGTATTGAAAGGAGATACGGACGAGTATTTGATTCAATACGGACGAGTATTGAAAGAAGATACAGGCAAGTATCAAAAGGTATAAACACGGACGAGTGCTTGATTCAATACGGATGAGTATTGAAAGGAGATACAGACGAGTATCAAAATTTAAACACGGACGAGTGTTTGATTTAATACGGACGAGTATTGAAAGAAGATACGAACGAGTATCAAAAAGTTAAACACGGACGGGTGTTTGATTCAATACGGACGAATATTGAAAGAAGATACGGACGAGTATCAAAAAGTATAAAAACGGACGAGTGTTTGATTTAATACGGACGAGTATTAAAAGAAGATACGGACGAGTATCAAAAGTATAAACACGGACGAGTGTTTGATTCAATACAGACGAGTATTGAAAGGAGATACGGACGAGTATCAAAAAGTTAAACACGGACGAGTGTTTGAATAACTGACCCGGGTGGGTGTTTAGGAAACTTGACACATACAAGTGCTTAGGAATGGACACAGACGAGTGTTTAGGGATGGATACGGATGGGTGTTTAGGAATGGACATGGACGAATGTTTAGGGAACCGACTACCAGACAAGAACTGGGTTTAGAACGGCAAAGTGTATTGATTTTGTTTGGCATTGAAAAGGTGAAGGTCACCGACAGGGGATTTCGGGCATGATACCCTCCTGTAGGGATGTATTGTTGTCCTTGAATAATTCAGGTCTTTGTGTAAGGTACCTGATCTGGCTTATGCTTTGTATGCATGTTTGAATTTCTTTTGATGCAAAGATCCACTCTGATGGATCAGCTACGCGCTTTTGAAGATGCAATGTTATGTAATGATAACTATATGCAATGCGAAGAAATAAACTTCATGGGGATAAAAGAAAGGTTTGCTGGGAACCACTGCTCATCACTAGGGATATCAATATATATCGACGTTGGAAGCCTGCCGTACCAAAGATTGATGGGGGTACCGATAAAAATTTGCACTGGGGAGCCCATGATACCGAAGATTGTTGATGACTCTGCTGAAGACTGAATTGCTGATGAAGCGAGTCTTTAGGTACACTGCTGGATTCTGAATCGTACCGTTGGGAAGAGATAACCTGGCCGGACTTCCAAACATCCTGAACTGTTGAGGGGGTGATAAAAGTGAATATGCCAAAGAATGGATACTGAACACCATGTGAATCTCTGGTTACATGTCCCAAGTTTACGCATACTGGGGAATTGTCTCTTGAATCACTTGGGGGATAAGAGATGGGAATGGACACTCACGAGTGCCCCGGTTGAAATCTGTGAATGCCCCGGTTTAGCTCTGCGAATGCCCCGGTTTAGCTTTGCGAATGCCCCGGTTTAGCTCCATTGGGGATGTTCTTGATTAACTCCACTGAGGATGCACTTACGCGTGCTGAGTCAAAAGACGATTCTATACTTTCTGAATTCACTTGGGGAATCAGATTTGAAATTGTCTGTAGCAGATGAAGGCAGCTTCGTGTGCTGGCTAGGTCAGGGTGACCGTTATGATCCTTCCAGCTTGATTTGTTTCATACAACGTAATTGGCTTGAGCAACTTTGCAAGTATGGATGAGGAATGCCCCTGTCTGGAGGGTCTTTGAGAAGATCTAGGTCGAATAGAAGACCAGAAGATTCGTGCCACAATACGATATGAGGTGGCCTGCCCCAATGTCTTGAGCTACGAAATAAACTGCTCTTGATTACAACTTTCTTGGAGAGATTTGTCGAATCTCGACATAACTGCCCCAGGTTGAATGAATTCTGAATAGATCTCTCGGCGTGATAGCCTCTGATTGATCGGGCTTGAAGATATTTATTGACGTGGTAGCCTCTGATTTACAGCTTTGAGGGAATGCCCCAGATTTGGCTGAGCTTGGAGAGATTGATTCTTGACTTGATTGCCCCAGATTAGTGGAATCTGCTAGTTTTATCCCTGAAGGGTACTCAAGCTGTGAAGCACCAAGATGATTTCTCTTGACAGAATCACCGATCAACATGCTACTGGATAAGTCATTTCTCTTGTGGCAGCTGACTCTTGCTTCAACAGGGTATTCAAGCCTCTCTTCTCTGACAAGATTGAGCTCTTTACTGGTTGTTCATTGTGCAAACTTACTTGATGTTAATCAATTGTTTTGTATGCAGAAGAATGTTTATTATGAGAATGATAATTCTAATGCAACACATATGTAAGTCTTGAAGTTTGAAAAAACTTTGAATGAAATGACGTCACAACTCTGTTGTGAACGAGTCACTAGCTAGAGAGAAACATTTGCAAATTTTTTTTTTGAAAGATAATGCAAGCATATGATGCCAAAACAGATATTGAGACGTACTTCTTAGGAGTCAGTTAAACGCTATCTCGTTGTAGCATGCTTTCGAATTGACCCTTGCTTCAGTTAGGACTTTGAAAGGGTTGTAACGTGGCCTGGTTCACGGTTTTTAGAAAAAGGATTTAAGGCTCAAAATTATTTGGTGCCCACCCATTCTCCATGATGTTCTCCATTCCTACGTTCAGTTGACCCGATACAAGTATTCGTCTCTCGAGAAGAGTTTGTGATGATTGAGGAACCACCGAGGTTTCTTGGACACGACAGTCACTAACTTCTGATTTTGGTGTCTGATCAGACGACTTTGTTCTTTGATGAGTTTTCGTTGGTAATCCTTCTCTCGCCGTTTAGGCTTTTCAATTTCTTCTTGCTTTCCCTATTTTTTGCCTGGACAAATTCTTTTGAATTTTGATTTGGAAGTCCAGCGGGATGCCCCAATTTTCGCCTAAGCGACTTGTTTTCAAGTTTCGACTTAGCAGGGATTTTTGTTTCTTTTTTTTATTCGTATTTTTTCATTTTGAACAAGTCGTTGATCTTAGCGTTGCTTTTGATTTGTCAGAAGTGATCGTGACTGCCTGAGTCTTTAGTAAATGCGGGATATGCATTGTTGTATCGTCATCTGTCGACCTCCTGATGTGCGAGGGATACTCATTGGGATATTGTTAATTGATGCATGTTGTTGATAGATGAGGGTGAACCGTTGTGGTTTTGACTTTTCTCAATCTTTTGATGGATAACCATTGTCGTATCCTTGGATGCATACACTTGATGAGTTCTGAATGCTTGATCAGATCGACTGAACACTACCCGCCCCAGGGTTAAAATGAGGTTTTTTCTGAACAGAAAAGAAACACCTACTTCGAAGGCTCAAAGGGGTTGACGAGGGTCTATCTCCCTTATATCTCCAGTGTTTAGGGATTGAAACAAGGCCTGTACATCGTCAGCAGGGTCTTACTCAAAAGTGTACCGACCAGAGATTTTTGCGTTTTAGGTTGTCGTCATCCTCCTTTGAATCTTTACCTAAGCATAAGACTAGGAAATCTGGCATCAATATGCAAGAAAAACATTTAAAGAGTGATAACGAATGGATGAGTAAAAATGAAAGGAACACTTCAAGACAAGCATACTTATTGCATTAAGATTTTCGTTCAAAAATAGATAAGTTTCTATATACAAGCAATGTTTAAAAAAACAAGCAAGAATGCAAATGAAAATGCAGTAAAGAAACCAATGATTTCCATTGTTGAGGAGACTTGACTCCGTATGGACTTGCTGATTCTGACGACTTTCTGTAGTCTTGAAGCTCGAGTGTGCGAGAGAATTCCCCTCCAGATCTGATGTGAACACAGTAGTCTCTGGATTGAGCCTGTCTTGGACATTGTCTTTGGATGACATACCATCTTCAATCGATTGGCCAAGTGCCCCAGTATAATATGCATCACCAAGCATATCATGTCTTAAAGAAATAATAGACATCATCATCAGAGTTTCCATGACCTGGCTTATCTGACTCTTTAATCCATTATCTTCCTGCTTGAAGAAGTTTCTGACTACGAGCCAAAGCTTGCATGTACCACTCGGAGTTATTCCATAGCTGGTCCCTGAACACGTGCGGTGAGAAACCAAGTTGAGCCTTTGAAGAGAACCCCAGGTTTGAATAAGAATCCCCAATCTCCGGGTACCTGTCATGAATGCATGAATATGCATGGGGTGCATGAATGGATTCCATGTCATGTTCTGTCATTTCCAATGAATTTTCGTGTTTTGATTTTGATTTTACGCAAGTAAGGGATGGAAGAGTTTAGTATAAGACTTGCAAATGTGATTCCTTGGAGATAACAAAACATGTATGTTAAGCATGTAGTTAGCCATGTTATGTATGCAAAGGCATGAGATCAAAGAGGATCAAGGTTCCATCATTTCTGAATAAGATTGATGCACTGCTCTGAATCATGTGAGTATCATCAGATCAAAGGTCTGGAACAACTTCTGCATATATAAAAACCAAGTACCCTGTGGACCTCCCATTGTACGGGGTCAAGGCTTCTGGAACATCGGATACTGTTGAGAATTTTCTGAATATCCCGGGAATACCAAGATTGAAGGCTTGAATGAACCTCCAGGTAAACAAGTCAGGAACTCAGAAAATAAATCTGAGAACCATACGGTCACCGACAGAATATAGCATCTGCATAAAGTCACAACAGAAATCCAGAACATAGCCATTAGAACCAATAGCCACTGTCTGAGCATAGTCACCATTTGAACACGAGTAACCATCTGCACATAGTCACCATCTGTACCTGTGATAGAAATTCCCTCCCCACTCACGGGTGAAAACTAGGTCAGGGTAAGATAATGGTAACTCGAAAATCACGGGTCCGCCTAAAAGTGCTATGGGCTTACCCACAGACGTGGGTGCCGATAGTAATTCATTTGAACCTCATTCGAGCATGGTATGTGACATGACTGCACTAATCGAACCATGTCCTATAGCCGTCACGCCCCCACTCTATTCCTAGGTGTCCTAGTGCACTCTGGCCTGGGTACTGGGCCTTTTACCTCAAAAGTAACATCCCAACCAAATAAGAAGTAGATCCTGTACAGCAGTAGTATATGGAAGACAGTAAATACAATGCATATGTATGCTCGAGTATATACAAAATGAATGAATAAACCGAAAACGTGAAGATAAACACCCAAAGAAAAGAAAAGAAGAGCTAGGAGCGACTCCGGGATGGACCAGCACTTGGTCGACCTATTCCCCAGTGAAGTCGCCAGCTGAAACAACCGGCTGAAAATCATCAAACAATGAAGTCCCCATCGAACTTCTTTTATCCCACATGTAGGGAAAGGTAAACATCGAGAAAACCTGAGATGGGAGAAGTCACGGTCTTGCGACCGAGAGATCGGGTAAGGGAGTCTGTTACGCGAGGGGAAGGTATTAGCACACCACACGCCCGTAGTACTCTACGGTATCCACTCTTGTTATCTATCTTATGGATGTGTTTAATCTATGCTTACTGTTTATTATACTACTGGAGTGCATGCAAAGGAAAGGGAAAAGAATGTAGGGAAAATAAAATTGTGCTCGCCTGGGCCCTACCCCAATGCCTACGTATCCTTTTTAAGGAATCAGAGCTACCGTAGTTCGGCTCATATGTTTTTGTTTGTTTGTGTTTTTTATGGACGAAGTTAATTCCGCCTTCTGCCGCAGCTCGACCTTTGGAGACTTATGCATTGGCACAGAAGTAAATTAATCATGTCCTTCCCTGAAAAGGGTTTAGAAGAAAAGGTGCTCGAGCGCACAAAAGATTTGAGTTGGTTTGTATTTTTGTTGTAGATGATGACTGATTGACCTCAAGAGAGAGATATTAGCCATTTTCCTACTTAGTCATGAAAGGAGTTTTTGAGAATTGAACCACACCTATGCTTGAGATGAAAAACAATAAGATCGAGAAGAGACTCGCTTATCATTTCCCGTACTAAACAAAAGCATGATTCTCATCAATAGTTTTAAAGTATTTTGAATTTCGAAAAGAAAGGAAGTTTTAGTTTTAGGTGCGAATGCAAAAGGGAAAGAAAAGTTAAAGGGGAATTAGCCTATTTCTAAACTTGATGTTATCATGCGTGGTTAGACCTAAAGTTAGAATGAATGAGGGAATTCTACCTAATGTTAGCATGCATATGGTTTGCGATAACGCCCTATTTCTCATGATTTCTATAAAGTGATAACGAATTACAATAAAATGAAGAGAAGTGTAAGAGTAGCAGCGGAGGCTACCAAAGTGAGCAAGTCATCAAGAGCGAATCGAAAGTACTGAAAAATCAAGGAGTACGCGTCGAGCAAGCTTCACCAAGAAACAAACAGAGTCAGAAACAATATTTAACTAAGATAAAAGCGAACACGTATTGCAAATGCAAAGCATAATCAGAAATTCCTCGCACAATGAACAAACGTATCAAAAATAACGAGGCGCAACATAAGAAAATATGAATAAAAACTAAAAGAAAAAGTATTTTTATTAGTTTTTTCGTGGGGAAAATTCTATTGAAGACTAAAGAATTAACTCCTAAGTTTTATTTAAGAAATTTTAACAAGTCTTTTTTTTTATTGAGTTTATAATTTTATTAACATAAAAACATTAAAATTAAAAAGTAAAAAAAAAAAGAATGAAATTAAAAGAAAGTCATAGATTAACTCCAGGGATATAAACTGAATTCAGGGTGTATGGCTTAGTAAGGACGCTGGGCCCAACTGGTTGAGTCCACGACTAGTTTTTGTTTTGCTTACAAATTAGTTCCAAAAAATGGTTCGCGGGCTAAAGGGAGGTTAACAAAGTACTCAAGCCCAACAAAGTTATTTGGATCTAGGATTTTATTTTATTACAATTAAAAGGAAATAAAAAATAAATAAATAAATAAAAATAAAAAAATAAAAAAATGAAATTGAATTAGGAGTAGGGTTTTAGAGAAAAGGTTCAGATTCTTGTTTCCTTTCCTCTCTCGCGGCGTACACCTCCGCCTTTGGCTCATACTTCGAGTAAACAATTTTGGCCAATCCAGAAGCCGATTCAACAACTCCGGCACGGTGGACTTCGGTCACAAAAGATCTAGCTTGAGTCGAAACATTCTTGACGTTGGTAGGAACATGACGATCCAGTTCAGAAACGGATTCATCGACCTTGCGATCGACGTATTTGAGAAGCTCCACGGGGACTTGGTGGAATTTGTCGTAGACTGGACCGATGACGGTTTTCACGGCTTCTTCAACGGTATCGACACCGGTTTTGAGTGGACCGGATCGTTCTTTCGCGTAGGAATAGAGGATCGCGCATCGCATCAAGGCGTGGATCGTTGCGAATTGCACGAATTGAAGATACTTGAGTTGTTGCACATTTTGATTATTGTTAACGTTCTCTCCAGCCAGTTGTTGTTGCGGTTGAGACTCGGATTGAGCTTCGGCGGTCATGATCGGAAAATTGATCGGCGATGATTTAGTAGTTTAGGTTTCAGGGAAATTTTGGGAATTTACCGTGGAGTTTTGGAAGATGAAGATGAAGATGAAGATGAGAGAAGAAGATAAAATTTCTGTAGTTTTTTGGATGTGATTCTTCTGCAAACTCCAGAATGAGATGATTGTGAGGTAATAATTTCTTTTTTCTGTTGAAATCGTATCTCGTGAATAATTTCTCCCTGCTCTCAATCTATTACATTTTTGTTTGTTGAATCCTCTCTATCTCCCTATTCTGTCCATCTGTTATATATGTACTGGCAGTTTGTTATAGTTAGGAGGTTGGTTAGGATTTATGAATTCTGTTAGGAAGTTAAGATGCAGTTAGGAGTTTGTTACAGTTAAGTTAGTTTGATTATGAAAGCTGTTTTGGGTTTGTTAAGTTAGTTATAGGGATGTTACTATTTTTTGGGTTATGGAAGTTTGTTAGCTGTTAGTTATAATTAGTTATTCTGTTTTGCAGTGTTATTGAATGTTAGTTATGGGGCTGTTACAGTTAGTTCTGTTATGAGTTTATGTGCAGGGCTGCCTTTATTTTTTGGGTTACGGAATTGGTTTTGACAATTGGAAGTGTAGTGTATGCGGTTCATGCTTATGACAGTTTATCCAATATTTTTGCAGGTTTGGTTCATATCAGGGCTATTGGGAAGCAAAGGCAAAAGGAAAACACCAAGTGAAGATATGAAGTTGGAACAAAGACGCATAACACGAAGTTTTGGAAGCTTGAAGTTTGAAACATGAAGAATGATTGAAAATTAGGATAGGTTTTGGTAAAAATGTATAGATGTTATGTATAATTGTAATGGAATTTGGACTTGTATGTATTTGAATACACATTGGAATGTATGTTGACTTTATTTCCACATAATGAAATGGCCTTTGTATGAATTCAAATAAATGGTATGAATCCAAAATATTTGCAAGGTAACCAAAAGAGACATGAATCTTGAATGAATCCAAGAGAGGCTATTTGGACAATATTTTGATGGTTGGATGAATTTGATGCATGCTTTTTCATACTTGTGGTTTGAATTCCAAGAAAAGCCACACAAATATTTAAGAACCTTGATTTTCTCCAAATCCACTTCGAATATTAATGAATGAATTCTAATCAAACTACAGCTTCAGTGAATCCCTAATTCAATTCAATTTTCCGATCTAAACCAAATTTGCGTGTCAAGCAAATAAGCATTTGAGATAATGACACCTTGATCACAATCAACATCTTATACCATGTCCCAACTATATGAGCACTAGAACAACGACGTCTTGGACCCCTTCTCAATAGATGATAATGACTATGCCCTGAGGGATTCTTTGCAGATGAATATGAAAGATGCGAATACCTTGATATGGAATGAACCTCAGGTAGAACGCTGACAAGCTCAAGTAAGAAAATGTATAAACCCTGATTTTTAGCTTCGTCTCATAAAACCTTGCAACTTGACATTGAGAAGAAAAGAATAGCCTCGTAGCTTGATGATGATAAGGTCCGTGAAATGAAAACCTAGCTTCAAACAAATTATTAATGGAGAAATCAACCGAAACAAGCTTGTGCGGAGATGGGAGCCTTAAAGCCATACACCAACCCTTATTCCTCGAAATCCATGATCTTATGCCAATTTATCGATTAATGATGCATGATGTGTTAGATGACCTAATGGAAATTATACATGTGAGAAAAATGCAAAAATGCGTGAACCAGATAGGAAGTAAAAGGGTAGGACAAATCTGGGGTATTACACATGGTAGACCAATAATAACCTGCTCCGAAAAATCTTCTTAGCCATTTTATGTCAACTGGAGTGAGTACCAAAGACTCTTCCGTGCATATCTTCCATAATTTTCTCAGCTTCCTTCTTGTCTACACAATGAAGCAAAGTCGAATTGTGGTTACTGTAATACGGTGGGAGAATTGACTTGGGTGTTTTGCGTTTTATTGCAATTGTTGCAGATAGCAAGAGTCGCCACCAACTTTTATTTTATCCAATAAGGAAAGGGTGAAAAGAACATGAAATACCTTTGAGATTGTTTTCTTGAGTTCAGGGGGTAGGTTATGAAAAGGGAAGGTATTAGCACCCTTTTCTTCCGTAGTTATCTACGGGCTCTTTGTTGCTTGCTAGATCACTTGATTTTGTTTGAAAATGTGCTTGTGGTGTAGGTTTTAAAAGTATTTTGAAAAAATATCTTTGTAATGGTTCTCGTCTCTATAAGAACACGTACAAAGTGTTTTGTCTTTTAAAAATGTTTCGAAGTGAAATTGTGGGTGTATAAAATGTTTTTATGATGAGCAAGCGATCAACTGGGAGCATCGTACCTACTCAAAAGGTCTTAGTGTTATTTTCCTCATCCTTTAGATGTTTATATCTTAACATTGATTTGGTAAGAAGCCCCATCATTAGATGTGAAGGGACAGGCGCGGGTCAATCGTACAGTCATAGAAGGAAACTTGTGAGACGCTTTAGCGATTTTCGTAAGGGACTAGATCGTTTTACTGAAGGCAACATCGAGGGACATCGAGGGACTACAATATTTTTTATCAAAGGGTCTTTGCTAAAGCGTCCCACATTTGAGGGACATGACTGTTTTTCCCAGGCAACAAGCGAGGTTACCCTAGAAGTGTGCGTGTGAAAAGTGTGTTTGATTCAAGTTAATTTGTCTTTGATTAGGGTGGTCTAGCGATTGATTTTAAATCTTGCCATACACGCCTAATTACTATACAGTATAAATAAAAATAGTAAATTGCAGAAATTATAAGTCTACTCTATTACAAAGCTTTAAGTAATGGGGAATACAAATTTACAAATGGGAATGGATAGAATCGTCAATGCGATTAACAATCCAAATAGACAATCAATACAACCAAATCAAACCGAACAAAAAACTACAACAATCTATGAAGTAAAAATTAATTAACAAAGTATAGAAATAAAAGTCTTGGTATTTTTGTTTGTGAGGAATTTGGAAAGAAAATAAAGAATCTATTCTATTATTATTTGAATTTTATTATGTATAAACTAAATATTTTAAAAGAAAGTTTATTAAACTATAAAACAATGTTGACAAAATTATTTACAAGGTCCTAAATTAACTAATTTTGAAATTATATATCTTTTGTTTAATTGAATTTTAAAGTCAAAACTAAAGATTAAACTAATTTTGTTATCTAAAAGAAATCAAGAAAAATAGAAAACAAAGCCTCAAGAGGGGTTGAACCCGATTCCTCTAGGATAGAGTCAATGATGCCTTACCAACTGAGCTGTATTTTTTATCTGTTATAATTATATTCCTATTAAAATATAAAGGGAAATAATAACCTGAAATTGGGCCAGCAGCCCAATGGGCTGACCCGGTTTGGAATAAAAAAAGAAAGCGTTCGAAACCCTAGTAACCAAAGGAAAGAGGCGGGACGTTGTAACGTGTCTTGGGAAGGAGAAAAAAGAAAATCATTATTGTGTTTTATTGGGAAGGAATTTGTTTAATTGTTATTGTCGTTCCAGTAAAAAATAGTAAAAGAAAGGAACTTGAAATAGAAAAGAAAAAACCTATCCTTTCTCTCTTTCTCACGCATCATCACATTTAACCTCACACTTCTCTCTTTGTTAAACCATTCCCTAATTTAACTCCATTGGTACAAGCTTCATTTAAAATAGATCCAATTCCTCTTCCTCAAACATAAACACCCCATCAAAGGTGAATTCCCTATACCCAAAATATGCGCAAACCCCAATCAATCTCGAGTCAGAACTCGCCTGAAGAAACAATAGAGGCCTATATTTCCGATCCAAGTAGCCACAAATTCCAGCAATAACTTCAAACGGGTATTTAGGTGGTGATTCTTTGTTGGAAGAAAAATTGGGATTCAGAGATAGGTGTGGTTACTGGTAGAAAGCATTGAATCAGTCGTGGTAATTAGTGTTTGAATGTGTTCTATGGAGAAGGAAGAGTCGTTGTTGACAGATCAGAGACGAGTATGTTGTGCAATGAGAAGATAAGGGAGATATCATATGAAGAAGGAAGGTCCTGGAGAGGATAGAGTTTGATGGATTGAGAGGTGAAATCGGTCAGTTTTGATGAGGACGATGGTGATGATTTATCGGTGAGTTGAAGATAAACAGCACGATGGAAATCGAAACAATGGCGAAGAGATAAAGGTGATGTCCACTTGAAAACTCACGAAGCTGAAGTGGAGAAGAAATGGGTCGTGAAAGGAGGGAGTTTTGTTATCTCTGTGTTCTATTTTTGATAATCTGATACTCCTTATCTGATAACCTTATGCTACTTTATACTAACTAAACTCTAGGTTTTGCTATTGTTGTTGCAGGGTTAGAAAAAAAACTTGTGATAGTGAATAAGAATAAGAGTAAGAGCAGTAACATAAGTGTTGTAGTTTGTTTTATGTTTTAATTAACTGTTTTTATTCCGTTTTTCCTTCTTGTGATTATTGTTACTACCTGTTCTAACATCTTTTTAAATGTTGCAGCAACCAAACAAATAAAGTAATAAATCAAACGATCACATGGTATAGAAGTTGTGCAAAGAAGACTCAAATATGTGAATGAAAAAAAGTTATGCAGGAATAAAGAAGAAAAAATACCTATCGGAGTCTCTCTGATGGAGCTTCACAACAGTAAGTTTCCTTCCTTTCTCTTCTTGCTGAGTTTTTTTCTAGTTGCCTCTCCTTGAATCTTTCTATGTGTGTTTTTTATGATTTACTTCCCTCAGTTTTTTGTATGTTTCTCTGTTGTGATATTGGTTCCCTATAAGCTGTGGTTTCAATCTCTTTTATAGCGAAAAGAGAATGAAGTTTTCGGGGGGGGGGGGGGGGAATGATGATTTTGAACACTTATGACATGCTGTTTTTAGTGCTTTTCTGATGTAGATATGCTTTGCTGAATTTGTGTAACGTTTTGGACAGTAGTTGACAATTTTTATTCTGGGTTTTGCAGGCTGCTTTATAACAGAATTTTTGCAGGTTAGGGCAAAGAGTTTTATGGATTGTTTTGACAGTTTGGCAGTGGACAGCAGGGCTATTTTTTTAGACAACTTGTGCAGGTTTTTGGGCAGCTAGTGCATGTTATTTGGACTGTTTTGATTTAGGTGATATCTCTCTAAACCAGTCTCTTTCCTCTTTATCTTTCAATGATGCAAACTTTTTTTCCTTTTTACACAATCTCTGAAGGATTTGCAGTATAGGGAAAATGATGATATAAGGGCTATGTTTGCACTGTTTTTTCATGAATTGGTGATATGCTGTTTGTTTTACTTGTTGCTGATATATTTCCTTCTTTGCGCTTTTGCCATGCTGTTTTAAGTTATTGCGTTGCTGTTTTTTCTTCTTTGCGCTTTTTCCCTGCTGTTTTAAGTTGTTACGCTGTTGTTTTTGTTGTCTTTACGCTTTTGCCTTGGTTTTGGGCTGTTGCATTGTTTGGAAATTTGCTGGATTTTGCTTTTATATTTGACAACTTTGACTTTGTTTTTACAATTAAATATTGTGAATTTCTTTTCCCTTTTTGTGATTTGTAAAACAGGAGGAGATGTCTTATAATTGAAACAAAACCCTTTTTCAATTTCTGATTCCAATTGCAAATCTTAATGATGAGATACAAATCTTTTTTAAACAATAATTCTTGCTTAGAACATTTTTCACGATGCTTACTAATCTTGTCTTTAATTTGTTTCAAGTGACGGTATGGAAAATGGCAAGGCGATCGAATGGTGAAGCTTAGCATGATGAAACTCTTAGGAAACAAGAGATTGAAGACCAAGTCAATAATGCTTCAAAAGCTTTGATGGACAAAAACTTGTAGTAGTGAAAACTCCTTCGTAAACATGAAGTTGTAATGAACATTTGTTGTAGAAGAACTTGATAAAACATCTTGACTTTGTATTGTTTTTTGAATTATGAATATATATTGATTTGAAATCAAATGAAGAATGAATCTTGAATGAATTATGACTTTGTACATTTGAAATCAAATTTG
This sequence comes from Vicia faba, assembly GCA_948472305.1. Lineage (NCBI taxonomy): Eukaryota > Viridiplantae > Streptophyta > Magnoliopsida > Fabales > Fabaceae > Vicia > Vicia faba. Next base: position 1,246,822,970 of record OX451741.1, read on the forward strand.
GACTTGTGAAATAAAAGTTGAAAAATGATGAATGGCGCATTAGTACCTCCTTGTAATTGATATTGATCAAATGAAATTTGAATGACTGTTGTAACTTGAAGATGAATGAATAAAATAGTATGGATGTTTCTTGAACTTGATTTGAATTCAACATTCGTATATCATCTCACGGTTTCACAAGAATTTATGCCCAAAATAAAACTTGTATTTTGCACCTAACTCAAATGAACATTAGTTGTCAAACTCGAATTCAAACCCTTGCGCGAACAAAACATGTGTTTTAAGAATATTCAACAATCTTGTAACATTAACGACTTCAACATGAGAAACAAGGTCCTAAGAAAACCATTATGGTATAACCGAAATTAGGAGTATTCAAAATCAAACAGATGACCTATGATAATTTGATAACTTTCAAAGTCTTCCAAACACAGTTTTCCTTCGATTCTTGAAGAGAACTTGTAGACGACATCGCTTATGACAATGTGCGGGAGTAATCGTCTCAAAAATCTTGAAAATTGAGGAAATTACGATTCTTGGAAGTCAGGTAACAATTACTTTAGATTAGGTCAAAGATCCAGGAAAAAATCTCTAAAATATTTGAATTTTGATGATCCTTCGCACGTAATCAGCTATTGACTTGTGAAGAGAAATTTGAGATGATGTGAAGGAGAGTCATATGCAAAAAGAAACGTTCTAAAATATCGAATAATGAAGAAGTTACAATCATTTCAACTTGATCTCGTAAAAGTCAATTTTTGGGTCAACGCAGTTGATTTTCAGTCCTATGAACTATTGACTGAGAAAACTTGAAATGCAGGGTTTGAAACTTCGCACGAGCATCCTTGAGAATACATGAAGAACCATGAAGACCACTTGAAATTTTGGAAACTCAACTTTTCTTGAAAAATACCAAACCATGATTGTTTACTCACTTCCTAGAAGAGAATCTGTCTGATCAACTTTTGAGCCAAGTTGAGTATTTGAGAAACCCTAGGATAGTATCTTGAATGAAAAAATGGGAGGGCTAATTTTGGAGTACAACAGCTATGCTTGTATAAGATTTTTTTACTCAAAAATAACTTGGTAGAGAACCTCCTTAAAAATTTCTTATCATTGATAGATGCCCCTTCGGGATACTCTTGAGTTTCGAGGTATATTTTTACTTTGTGGTACCAAGGCTTTTCCTCTACTCCATCAGTATCAACTTTGTAGCAATGTTCTGGTTCGTCTAGTCTATCAATAGTAATTTGAGGAGCTTCATTATCCCATCTGACTTTGAACATAGATGACATGATATCTAATTCATATGCCAATTGATTCTCTTCTTGCAGAATGTGTTCAAAAGGGATTTCATCTAAGTACGGAATTAATGTCAACACATGCTCTCGATAAGGAATGAGATTTAGATGCTTCATATCCCATTCTCCCTTAATCTGACTGATCAATAAGGCTGAGTCCTCATATACATTTAAAAATTTAATTCTCAGATTGATGGCAGCCTTGATACCCATGATGCATGCTCCATACTCGGCCATATTGTTGGTACATTCAAAACATAATCTGGAGGTGAAAGGCATATGGAAAGCCTTGGGAGAGTGTTGTATCCCAAAATTTTCCCTCCCATTTTTTTCAAAGCATACTCTGTTGTACCCCAAAATTTTCCCTCTCATTTCTCAAGAATTTACTCATAAGATCTCCCATGACTCAAGTTTGCAGCATTGATACGTCAATTTAGGTTTGAATTGGTACAAGGGAAAAATGGTCAAAATTCACACTGAAAAGTCAAACTTGGACTTTTAGTTCAAAATCAATTTTCAAGAATCACATTTCGTCAAGACATGTTAGAATATGAAGTTGTGTCATCAAGAAAATCAAAAAGTCAAAATTACTTTGGTAAAGTGAAAAATCTAAACACTTAGAAATATTTCTAAGTGTTAAGAAAAGATGATAAGTTCATAACTTCTGGCCAGATTTTCATCATGATGCAAGATGATTCAGGAAGAACTTCTGACACAAGAGTTATAGATCTCAATGAGATCTGAAACATTACAGAACAAAGATTCTCCTAGAAATTTTGGGATTTCAAGTTATAAACCCTTGAAGACACGTCCACGAAACTAAGATACTTAGTAAATTCTGAACATTTCCAAGTCAGAATTTGAGTAGAACTTCTGGGCCAATTTTCACATAAGTACAATCAGAGTTTGCAAAAGTGATTCAAGGAGGGAGCACAAAGCATGTTACAAGCTTTCTGAAAAAGTCTGAAGACTCCTTCAGATCATGCTGGAACAGAGAGAACCAAAGATGAGAAGATGGACGTTTATTCTTAATCCAAGTTACATTTGTGTTGAACTTCTGATTCAGTTTCAAGCTAGGCTGTATAATCTCAGGTTGCAGATTTTCTTGCTTGTTAAATCTCATCATCATTTCATGCTCACATCAACTTTTGAGTCTTTATCCGAATGATCTCCCCACATGTGGCATGAAAGTACCATTGTTGTCCTTGGAAAGTAAACTTTTGTACAAACTTTATGTTAGGCCCATGATTTGCTTCTGCTTCTGAGTGTACTTCTCTATAAATTATGCCTACAAAATCAGATTAGGCGCGGCTAAAGCTGCTAACCACTCTATTTTGCCTTGAACCATACTTGTCTAAGCTTGCTTCAAAAACAAGTCAACTATCCATAACACATGATGGTTGTACTCTTGACTTCTCCAAGCTTCTAAATCCTTTGCCTATAAATTAAACTTCATTTGCAACTGTTAAAGTGGTCGAAAAGATTAGAAAAAAGCCTTGAAACCTTGCTGAAAATTCCAAGAACCTAAAACTGCAGCCCAAACACAAAACCTGCTAATTTCTGGTTTTCGCATCCAAACTATAATTTTTCTTGTGCATTTCTTGGCCAAATCACCCATACAGTTTCTGATATACACTTAGAAGCCATCCCAACTTCTGTTTTCAGACTGTAACACAATCTTCACCAATTTCCACTTTTAAAAAATCTAAACTTTGCTTCTTAGCTGCTCCAGAATATTCAAGCCATTCATAGCTCAAGTTAAGGGTTGTTCTAACTTCCTGAGAACTTGAGAAAGTTGATCAGAACATCACAACAATCTGAACGAGACTCTAATTCACAGAACAATTTCCAACTGCAAGGTAAGCTTCTTATGAATTTTGATCTCATTACTTAGGCATTGTTAGGCTTGCATTTTCAAAGATATAATGTAGATATCATGACTCTGATTCTATACATATTTATAGATTTCATGTATACATCCTAAGTAGAGAGAATTTCATATCAGAACTTCTTGAGAAAATTAGGGTTCAGAATTAGGATTAGCAAAATTCATGCTTTCTTCTACTTTACAGTTCTGATGCTTTGTGTTTCTGAAACCATGATGAAACCAGTCATAACTGATATGTTTTCATTTTCTATTTTGTTGAGAAATAACTAAGTTATAGATGCTCTGGTTGGCGCGAAGAAGAAGATGAAGTTCATCATCAGAATTCACTTTGTAATATATGTTTATTTTTTGCTTCTAATACCAGATGTATAGCCACCCCAGTGATAGAGAGTGCGTGCATAAGGAATTAGTTTTAAGGGTCCTGAGTTCTAACCCCCAGAAATACCTTTTTATGTTTTATTTCTTGACATTTTTCCCATTATTTGTCAAACATTCATCCTGGACCAGAACTTCTAGATAAACCCCCTTCAGTTGATTGTCAAAACAGTGATCCTATACCAGAACTTCTAGATATTTCCATCCAACAACATTGAACCCTTCACGGACCCATTATAAAAACTTCTAGCCTACCAGTAACACTAGAACTTCTAGGTTTCCAGCTGCATTAGAATTTCTAGACTCCCTCAGCAACCAGAACTTCCAACCTTCTAGTAACACTAGAACTTCTAGGTTTCCAGTTACATCAGAACTTCTAGGATTTCCTTTGTTCCCAGCAACCTCAGAATCTTAGTGCGTCTCGACCCAGAACTTCTGGTTGTCCCCGTTTCTGCTAACATTTTATTTCTGATTTGCAGTACACCAGAGCCAGAACTTCTGCTCCTTATTTCTATCCTTTGAGCAATACGCTGACTATGATCCTTTCTTTCTCTTATTTTATTTTTATCATCACTTTATTTTCATTAGTCAAAAACACCACAAACTACTTTATATTCACATACTTTACTTTATTTCTTTTAAAACAAAAAGACTAAAAATATTTTCTTAAGCAAATTTATTTCTTCTCTTAACAAAAACAAAACAAACCTATTTTACATTTCAATTCTTGTATATTATTTCAATATGGTTGTAATAGATAATTAGGGATTTAATTTCTTGCAATCCCCAATTGTAAATTTGTACACCCCATCCCCAAGTGATTGTAATAGCGTAAATATTTACCTTCCACAATTTATCGCTTTCATATAAATGCTAGTAAAGTATAATTTGTATGAGAAGATATAAATAAAAAGTAGACAACCCCTAATCAAAGAATAAATGCATGCAAATCAAACACACTATTCACACATGCACCCGTAGGATAATTCCACTTGTTTCCTTATGAAAATGGTCATGTTATGCATGTGAGACGTCTTAGCAAAAACAATCAAAATACAAGATCATAGTCCCTCGATGACGCTTCGAATGTTGCCTTTAAAATGATCTTAGTCCCTCAAGAAAACTTTAAGATATCTCACAACATTGTTATCCTGTCTATACGATGACCCACGCCCGTCCTCCTACATCCAAAGATAAGGCTTCTTACCAAATCAATGGTAAGATAGAAACATATAAAGGAGGAGGAAAAGAATTTTTAAGACCTTCTGAGTAGGTAGATTTCTCCTAGTTGCTCGCTTGCTCACAACAAAAACATTTTATACATCAACACTTTCTTTTGAAACATTTTCAAAAGACAACACTTTGTATGCGTTCTTATAGAGACGAGAATCATTACAAAGACACCTTTTCAAAATCGAATTCAAAAACAAACATTTCTTTGAACTATTTTCCAAACAACACTTTGTATGCGTTCTTATAGAGACGAGAATCATTACAAAGTCACATTTTCAAAATACTTTCAAAAACCACACCATAAGCACATTTTCAGACAAAAGTAAATGATCTAGCAAGCAACTAAGAGCCCATATATAACTATGGATGAAAAGGATGCTAATACCTTCCCTTTTCATAATCTACCCCCCGAACTCAAGAAAATAATCTCAAAGGTCTTTTCTGTTCTTTTCACCCTTTCCTTATAGGATAAAAGAAAAGTCATTGGCGACTCTTGCTATCCGCAACAATTGCGATCACACGCAAAACATCCCAAGTCAGTTCTCCCATCGTGTTATAGAACTGGCGACTCTGCTGGGGATAATATTAAAAGTGGGGTTACCTTAGGGCTAGATCACCTTTACTTGATTTTCTTTGTTTGACTTGTTTGCTTTACATTTTGGTTCCTTATTTGGGCTTGTTTGGATCCTCTACCCGAATTTGGGACAACTTTTTAGGTAAGTAGCAATAGATTTTGGAAACTGTACGACATAAACCGATATGGTTGAAGCAACGGCTACGTTAGTGTGATGCATTTGTTGGTACTGATATCCCTTGTGTTGAATCGAGAAGAATACGGGGCCGCTGAGTGGCGTCATGAAGCACCAACTGACCTTAGAACCTTAATTGAACAACTTGGCCATTAGGAAGTATTGAGATAACCGGTTTTGGTGGTAAGCTGAAAATTGATTGATACTCAATACTACACTCATTGAGATTAGACTTTTGGGATATCTCGGCCACAAGAAAAGATTGATTGTGCTGTGACAATGCCTAAAAGAAAGGTCAGTGATATTGAGACCCCTAGAACTCGGTTAGTATTACTAGGACAGGTTGAGCCAACTAAACTTCAAGAGGTTACTTACCCATCAACTCCATGTAAGCCTAAAACTAAGGACTTGTCTGCTTTGTGTGTACATAACCACTTGCTTACTTGTATATAACATCACAAACATCATAACATCATAAGCATTCTCACTAACCATTTCAAGGATTTAGGAATTTATCTTTGTTTTGTTTTGTAGGCCATGAATTTCGTCCGATGGAATACCATCATAATTAGCTTCGTGAAAACACACCCTCAACTCCAGGAATTAGCATCAAGGGTGCCTGAAGACTCTCCTTTCACCAAGAAGTATGATCGACTCCTCAGTTTGGCTACCTCCAATTTCCAAGAAGAGATGATGTGCGTGCTCTTCCAATTCTTTGATCCCATGCATCATTGTTTCACCTTCCCTGACTATCAGTTGGCGCCAACACTAGAAGAATTCTCTCTACTATTAGGAGTGTCCGTGCTAGATCAAGAACCATTCACTGGTTTAGAAGGGATTCCAAAACCTGAAGTCATTACCGAAGCCCTGCATCTGAAGAAAGCCGACATTATAGAAAATTTGGAGACAAGAACCAGAGTTAAAGGGTTCCTAGCTAAGTTCTTATTGGAGAAAGCTCGTTCATTCTGGGAAGATATGGATTTTACGGCCTTTGAAGATATCCTGGCCCTTCTCATCTATGGTTTGGTTCTATTTCCCAACTCGGACCAATTCATAGATGTGAATTCCATCAAAGTCTTTCTCTCTCGTAATTCAATACCTACCTTTCTTGGAGATATCTTACATTGTTTCCATACCCGCACCTTGAAGAAAAGAGGTATTCTCTTGTGTTGTATTCCCCTACTAGCGAAGTGGTTTACATCACACCTACCTCAATCAACATTGAAGAACGAGCAAAGATTGACATAATCTTAAAGGATGATGTCCCTCACCCACTCTGATATTCTTTGGTGTTCGAGATCCTTGGGAGATACTTCTATCATTGACCATTGTGGGGAATTCCCTAATGTCCCTCTACTTGGCATTATGGGAGGTATCACTTACAACCCTTTCTTAGCTTTGCGACAATTTGGGTATGCTCGGAGGGATGTCCCTTATGATATTCTCATCCAAGGAGTGGTGTTCGACTACGAGAGTAACGATCAAGGCTACCGTCAGAGGTTTGTACGAGCTTGGATGATGGTAAATAAAGTAGATAGTGAGACGCTGGGACGCAAGAATTCTATTTCCCTTAAGCCTTACCTTAGGTGGGTACGAGCTCGTGCTCAGAAGCTCATGATGCCTTACCCCTCCATCCTACCAGTTATAGTGGAGCTTGTTGCTGAAGGAAAAGTCCCATATAATGTTCTCTATCCCAACATGCCTACTTCTCTTGAAGACTTGCAAAAGGGTTAGATTCAGCTAAAGGAAGAAGGAGACACCTTCGAAGCTCAGTTCTATGCAAGCGAGAAAAGGGGTTTGGAGCTTACAAAGCAACTCCATGAAGAACAAAGCTTGAACGCCTACCTTGCACCAAAGAGGATGCGTTCAACCTTTTTGTCTTAGAAAATTTATTTTGTAAGCCCAAGGGGCATGTTGTAACCATCTTGAACTGATTAATGCAATTTGACGTTTGTTCATTCTTTGTCTAGACAAATTTAAATTTTATAAATCCTTGAAATCATTTGCGTGCGAATTTTTCATGCATCATAACATAACAGGTTTTCCACGACAGGTTTCCTTATCTTTCTGCTGTTTATTTCAGTAAGATGGATATCGAGAAAACAATGAAAGATCTGCAAGCACAAAACTCTCAATTTCAAGAGACATTGTTGACCCTGGCCAAAGGGCAACAAGAGTTGATGACTGTGATACGGTGGGAGAACTGACTTGGGTGTTTTGTGTTTTATCGTAAATGTTGCGGTTAGCAAGAGTCACCACTGACTTTTCTTTTATCCAAAAGGAAAGGCTAAAAAGAACACGAAATACCTTTGAGATTGTTTATTGAGTTCCGGGGATAGATTATGAAAAGGAAATGTGTTAGCACCCTTTTCATCCATATTTATCTATGGGATCTTAGTTGCTTTCTAAATAATTTGCTTTTGTTTGAAAATGTGCTTTGTGTGGTTTTTGAAAGTTTTTGAAAAGGCGCCTTCGTTTAGGCAAACTTTGTAATAGTTCTCGTTCGTAAAAACGTATACAAAGTGTTGAGCTTTTGAAAATATTTCATGTTTGGAAAATGTTTTGAAAGTGTTTTTTGAAAGTGTTGGTGTTGGTTTTGAAAATTATCAAGGATGTTTGATTTGAAAATGAGCAAGCAACTAGGAACAAACTATGTACTCAAAAGTCTTAGTTCATTTCTTCCTTTCCTTTGATATTGCTATATTACCATTGATTGGTAAGAAGCCTTATCTTTGGATGTAAAGGGTCGGGCGTCGGTCATTGTATAACCATGCTAGCAATGTTGTGAGATATCTTAGCATTTCTCTTTGAGGGACTAAGATCATTTTGAAAGGAAACATTTGACAGCGTCATCGATGGACTATGATCTTGTATTTTTTGATTGTTTTTTCTAAGATACCCCACATGCATAACATGGCCATTTTTGTAAGGAAACAAAGTGGAATTACCCTAAAGATGTAAGTGTGCATGTGTGTTGGACTTACATGCTTGTTTATCTTGAATTAGAGTTTGCTACTTGTTGGTTTTAGTCTTTCCATACAAACCCTAATTTACTAGCATTTTTGTATAAAGCGATAAATTGCAGAAAGTAAAAATACTAAGCTATTACATCATTAGGTGATGGGGTATACAAATTTACAAATGGGGATTTTGCAAGAAAATTACATCTAATTAACTAATACAACCATATTGAATATTGTATAAAACTGAAAATAAAATGCAAGAATGTAAATGGAAAAATAAATGATTTTTGTTTGGTTTTCATGAAAAGGGTTTTAACCTAAACCAAAATTAAGAAAATAATTAATGAAAAATAAAAAAAATTTTAACCCTAAATTAATTAAGAAGGAAATTAAGTTAAAAAAATGTTTTTTTAGGGGTTTTTTATGAAAAGGTTTTAAAATGATAAAAAATAAAATGAAGATTAATCAATTAAAATAAACCTAAGTTCTAAATTAATTTATTTACATGAGAATAATATAATAATTAAACCTAATTATTTAAATATTAATTATTTAAATATTAATTATTTAAGAAAATAAATTAATTTATTAGAAAATGCTTTTTAGTCTTTTTTTACAAATAAAAATAAATAAGTGTATAAATAATAATAATAATATTTTTTGGATTTTTTTTATAATAAAAATAATAATAATACTAATAATAATGATAATAAAAATAAAACAGAAAAGATAAAATGAAGATAAAATAAAATAATAAATGAAGTAAAAATAAAATAAAAAATAAATAAAGTTTGGCCAGGTGCAAAAGCAAAGCAAGGGGTTAGAAAAGCAAAAAGGGGATGGCCCAAGGGAGGAGGCACAACGCCTGTTTCAAATAAAAAAGATGGAAAAAATGTGAAAAAGATCCAAAAGGGTACCACTGGGGCTCGAACCCAGGTCCCAAAGGTGAAAGGCATGCGCTTTAATCACTGCGGTGGTCATACATCCGTTGATATAAACAAAATATTAAATATATAATTTAAGTTAAGTCCTGAATGAACTTCATCTTCAACCTCCATCCAAAGGACCTGTAACTTATTCATTTCTCGTCCATTCACAAAACTTCCAACATCAAACTTGTTAGAAATTTCCTCACGATTCTGAATATGTAAATAACTTAAGCTAATTCTCAAAGATGAGCATGAATTTCTAACAGTACCAAATTCTGACCTAAATATTTTCAGAGGTTCAAACTCAAAATCCTCCCTACTCAAGAAACATAAATGAAATCTATGGACATGTATAGTTTCAGGGCAATGATGTTTACATTTTACCTTCACAAATGCAAGCCTAACAATGCCTAAATATGAAGAAAGAAGTTCAAGAAAAATACCTCAAAACTGGAAATCATGAAATGAGTTTGAGCTTGATTAAAGGTGAGGCAATGATCAGGTTAGCTTCCTTGAGTCTCTAGGAAGCTAATGCAATGCTTAACTTGAGTTGAGAAAAGCTGAAATGGTCTGGAGATGTCAATGTGCAATGCTCTGTTTTTAGTTATGGAGGATGGTATAAATGGTGTTACAGTTTGCAAACAGGTATTGGTATGGTTTGTGTATGAAGCTAAGAAGATTTTGGATGTTTTAAGCCAAGAAACGCATGAGTGGTTTTGAAGATTGAAGTTCAAAGTCAGAAATGATACAAAAATGGAGGTTTTATGCAATTTCTGGCTTGAGGGGTTTTGGGAGTTCTTAAGGGCTTCTAATCTCGTCTCCTAGGTTACATAATAGTGTTTTGATATATAGTAAAAGGTTTGGAGACTTGAGATGGTCAGAGGTACAAGATCACATGTTTTTGCTTCTTGGCTTGTTTTTGAAGTAAGGTTGACAAACATGGTTTTAATGCATAGTACAAGAATGATATGAGTAGTTAGAGTCTTTAGACAAGTTTATTATGACATTTAGATTGTGTGTGATCAGAAGGAACAAGTGCAAAGCTCAAGACAAGTTGACTTTGTGATTAAAGCCACTTTACTAGAATGGCAATGTTACTTTGTGCCATTAATGGAAATGCAACTAGGATAATGGCTCAAATGCTTGGATCAAAGCTATAATAGCTGTGTAATCATTTAATTATGGAGTGACAAACAATTTTGATGCCTGAAAAGCAAAGATTATGCAGCCTAGCATGGATTTGGTTCATGTATTCTTCACAAAATGGCTTGTAATTCAAGTTTGAAAACCATACCTTCTTGCCTTTGATCCTCCTTGTTCAAACATGATCTCAATGAGTTATTTGACATTTTGGAGAGCTTGTAACATCCTATACAACCTATATGTTGGACATTTTTGAAAATTCCTCTTGGAACTATGTGAAAAATTTCCATGAAGTTAGGTCAAAATCCTGCCTAAACTAGGGCAAAATTTCACTATGTTTCCAAGTTTCATGAACATGTATTCACAAAGTCATAACTTGAAATCCATGCATTTATAGGAGAATTCGTGTTCTACAATGTTTTATATATCACTGAGATCTACAACTTTCAAGTTTGAAGTTTCCTTTGAATCATCTTGCATCATGGTGAAAATTTGTTAAAAGTTATGAAAAAATATGAATTTTCCAATACATAGAAAAATTTCTAAGTTTAGAAATTTTGACTTTTCAAAATGAAATCTTGACTTTTTGATTTCTTGATGAACAAGTTTCATGTTTTGACATGTTTTTATGAATTGTGATCTGTGATACTTGATTTTGACTAAAAAGTCAAAGTTTAACTTTTCAGTGTACATTTGACTTTTGACTAGTTTACTGAAATTCATGTGTCAACAATCAAACTTGGGAGATGTTTTGAGCCATGCCATTAGGTCAAATAAAGCATTTTAGTCCTTAAGATCATAACTTAAACCAATCAATCATTTGCTAGGTCAAAAATCATAAATTGTACCTTGTTAGTCAAAACCCTAATTTTGACCATTTTGCCCTTTTGATGATTTAATCAAATTTCTTGAGGAATTATGATCCGAACTTAATCAAATGACATATATAGGTTCATGATGTTGATATGGATAAAAAATTATGAAGTTTGACTGTAAATTGATCACAGTTGACTTTTCCCCAATACAGTTGATTTTAGGTCAATTGATCAATTGATTGAGCAAAAATCTGATCCAAGACTTGAAACTTGACATGAGCAATATTGAGGGTCCAAAATGATCCATTAAAGTAATATGGGGCATTAAAAGTCCATTTTTCATTGTGCAAACTCAAACCCTAATTTTCAGTCATCAGTGCTTAAGGAGGTGTCTTGAGCTGATCCACCCTAGTGCAGTCTTGAATCCAAGGAGATCTTCTGGGAGATTATTTGAGAAATGAGAGGGAAAATTTTGCGGTACAACAGCTGCCCCTGTTCAATCTTCTTAAACATGAAGAGTTAGATTGGAGGATCCGCCATTCGTGACTTGAAGGTGGAAGATGATTGAACACTAGAGTGCCTAGATATTTGCACTCAAAGATGGATTGGGACTGGGCTTATAGATGCCATTTGGAGGAAAGTTGGTAGACACTGGAGGAAGTATCAACACAAATCTTTGGTTGATTTAGACTAAAACATGGTGTCTCACCTGTAAAAAAAAGGTTAGTTAAATGTAGATGTATGCATGATGTTCACAGGATGAATGAGATTATGATAAATGCATTTTGTATGTATATGCTTTGATGTATGAATGTGAGATGCATGTTTGTCCGAGAAAATAAATCCCTGACTGCTGCTGAGGATTTCTGAATCACGGATTTCTGTTGTGGATTAAGAATGTACATGTCTTCAAATTCGTTAATAGAATGCCTCTGATAGGGGTTGTCTTTTAGATGTCAGCAGTTATCTGGTCGGATCCAGGCTTCAAAATTTGCTGAGGATGAAGAAGTAAAGTGCTATCTGGTCAGATATAGGCTTCACGGTAACTTACTGGGGAAGAAAAAATTAACTATTATCTGGTCGGATTCCAGGCTTTGCAGAAAATCTCTTTGAAATTGAATTGTTGTCTGGTCGTGTCCAGGCTTCACAACAACTTGTTGGGGATAAGGAAGTTAACTGTTATCTGGTCGGATTCCAGGCTTTGTAGTAAACTTCTAGAAAGTACGATGTTGAACTAATATCTGGTCGGGTCTAGGCTTCCTAGTAACTTGAAGTGGTAAATACTATCTGGTCGGATCCAGGCTTCATGGTTTTGGAAAAGTTATACTATTATTTGGCCGGGTCCAGGCTTCATAGTATCTCTTTGGGGATCGTAGTTAGTTTTCATCTGGCCGGGTCCAGGTTTCACAATAAACTGCTTGGGGATTTAGTTGTTATCTCGTCGGATTCCAGGTTTCTCAACGTATTTCTGAGGGGAATTGCTATCTGGTCGGATCTAGGCTTCACAATAACTTATTGGGGTAGAGGCAAACTCTACTGGGGAAGAGAAGTTAGATCTTGGTCTGGTCGAGTCCAAGTTCTTCTATATTTGGAGAGTCAAACTATTATCTGGCCGGGTCCAGGTTTCATAGTGTTTTGAGAAGTTGACTATTATCTAGTCGGGTCCATGCTTCATACTAGTTTGAAAAATTGTACTAATATCTGGTTGGGTCCATGCTTCATAACATCTTTTGGAGATAGAAAATGTTTTGTTGATGACTTTACTGGGGATTAGGGGTTATGGCCCTATGATTTGCAGTAGTCTGAAAGGCAAACTGAAGCTGGAGAAAATAAACTCAGCTGGAGAAGACAGGCTCAGCTGGGGAGGATAGACTCCATTTGAGGATAATAGCCTTAGCTGGGGAAGGTATACTCAGCTGGGGAAGACAGGCTCAACTGGGGAGGATAGACTAAGCTGGGGAATATAGACTAAGCTGGAGAATTTTGTACTCGGCTGGGGAGTTTTGCTACTCGTTGTTTGTTGGGGAAATAAACCTTATTGATGAATACCCGATGAACTGTTGATGGGGTGAGTTCTTTGAGGAAGAGATCTACAAGGCTTCTACTTGTAGGATCAACTTAGCTGGGGAGAGAGCTTCCAAGAGATTGAGACTCTGGTTGGAGATTATCCTATGCAAAGGGACTTTGTGAGTAACTTTGTTGAGGATGATGTTAATGAAATAACTCTGTGGGGATATTCCATTTACATTAAAGAGATGCTTACTGCTACTTAGCAGGTAACATGTGCCAAATAGTTTTAATTATGTTCATATGCATATGTTCATTCAATTTTTGTCATTGGACAAATTTGCATTCAAAACAAAGACAGAAAGTTTTCTAAATCACTTGCTTTTGTTTGAAAATGTGCTTTGTGTGGTTTTTGAGAGTATTTGAAAAGGCGCCTTCGTTTAGGCAAACTTTGTAATTGTTCTCGTTCATAAAAACGTATACAAAGTGTTGAGCTTTTTAAAATATTTCATGTTTGGAAAATGTTTTGAAAGTGTTTTTTGAAAGTGTTGGTGTTGGTTTTGAAAATTAGCAAGGATGTTTGATTTGAAAATGAGCAAGCAACTAGGAACAAACTACGTACTCAAAAGTCTTAGTTAATTTCTTTCTTTATTTGATATTTCTATCTTACCATTGATTGGTAAGAAGCCTTATCTTTGAATGTAAAGGGACGAGCGTCGGTCATTGTATAACCATGCTAGCAATGTTGTGAGATATCTTAGCATTTCTCTTTGAGGGACTAAGATCATTTTGAAAGACAACATTTGACAGCGTCATCGATGAACTACGATCTTGTATTTTTTTATTGTTTTTTCTAAGATACCCCACATACATAACATGGCCATTTTTGTAAGTCAACAAAGTGGAATTACCCTAAAGGTGTAAGTGTGCAAGTGTGTTGGACTTACATGCTTGTTTATCTTGAATTAGGGTTTGCTACTTGTTGGTTTTAGTCTTTCCATACAAACCCTAATTTACTAGAATTTTTGTATAAAGCGATAAATTGCAGAAAGTAAAAATACTAAGCTATTACATCATTAGGTGATGGGGTATACAAATTTACAAATGGGGATTTTGCAAGAAAGTTACATCTAATTAACTAATACAACCATATTGAATATTGTACAAAACTGAAAATAAAATGCAAAAATATAAATGGAAAAAGAAATGATTTTTGTTTGGTTTTCAAAAAAAAGGGTTTTAACCTAAACCTAAATTAAGAAAATAATTAATGAAAAATAAAAAAAATTTAATCCTAAATTATTTAAGAAGGAAATTAACTTAAAAATTGTTTTTTAGGGGTTTTTTTTGAAAAGGTTTTAAAATGATAAAAAATAAAATGAAGATTAATCAATTAAAATAAACCTAAGTTCTAAATTAATTAATTTACATGAGAATAATATAATAATTAAACCTAATTATTTAAATATTAATTATTTAAGAAAATAAATTAATTTATTAGAAAATGCTTTTTAGTCTTTTTTTACAAATAAAAATAAATAAGTGTATAAATAATAATAATAATATTTTTTGGATTTTTTTATTAATAAAAATAATAATAATACTAATAATAATGATAATAAAAATAATAAAGAAAATATAAAATGATGATAAAATAAAATAAAAAATGAAGTAAAAATAAAATAAAAAATAAATAAAGTTGGGCCAGGTGCAAAAGCAAAGCAGGGGGTTAGAGAAGCAAAAAGGGGATGGCCCAAGGGAGGAGGCCCAACGCCTGTTTCAAACAAAAAAGATGGAAATAATGTGAAAAAGATCCAAAAGGGTACCACTGGGGCTCGAACCCAGGTCCCAAAGGTGACAGGCGTGCGCTTTAACCACTACGGTGGTGATACATCCGTTGATATAAACAAAACAATAAATATATAATTTAAGTTAAGTCCTGAATGAACTTCATCTTCAACCTCCATCCAAAGGACCTGTAACTTATTCATTTCTCATCCATTCACAAAACTTCAAACATCAAACTTGTTAGAAATTTCCTAACCATTCTGAATATGTAAATAACTTAAGCTAATTCTCAAAGATGAGCATGAATTTCTAACAGCACCAAATTCTGACCTAAATATTTTCAGAGGTTCAAACTCAAAATTATCCCTACTCAAGAAACATAAATGAAATTTATGGACATGTATAGTTTCAGGGCAATGATGTCTACATTTTACCTTCACAAATGCAAGCCTAACAATGCCTAAATATGAAGATAGAAGTTCAAGAAAAATAGCTCAAAACTGGAAATCTTGAAATGAGTTTGAGCTTGATTCAAGGTGAGGCAATGATCAGGTTAGCTTCCTTGAGTCTCTAGGAAGCTAATGCAATGCTTAACTTGAGTTGAGAGTAGCTGAAATGGTCTGGAGATGTCAATGTGCAATGCTCTGTTTTTAGTTATGGAGGATGGTATAAATGGTGTTACATTTTGCAAACAGGTATTGGTATGGTTTGTGTATGATGCTAAGAAGATTTTGGAAGTTTTAAGCAAAGAAACGCACGAGTGGTTTTGTAGATTGAAGTTCAAAGTCAGAAATGATACAAAAATGGAGGTTTTGTGCAATTTCTGGCTTGAGGGGATTTGGGAGTTCTAAAGGGCTTCTAATCTTGTCTCCTAGGTTACATAATAGTGTTTTGATATATAGGAGAAGGTTTGGAGACTTGAGATGGTCAGAGGTACAAGATCACATGTTTTTGCTTGTTGGCTTGTTTTTGAAGTAAGGTTGACAAACATGGTTTCAATGCATAGTACAAGAATGATATGAGTAGTTAGAGGCTCTAGACAAGTTTCTTATGGCATTTAGATTGTGTGTGATCATAAGGAACAAGTGAAAAGCTCAAGACAAGTTGACTTTGTGATTAAAGCCACTTTACTAGAATGGCAATGTTACTTTGTGCCATTAATGGAAATGCAACTCAGATAATGTCTCAAATGCTTGGATCAAAGCTATAATAGCTGTGTAAACATTTAATTATGGAGTGAAAAATAAGTTTGATGCCTGAAAAGCAAAGATTATGCAGCCTAGCATGGATTTGGTTCATGTATTTTTCACAAAATGGCTTGTAATTCAAGTTTGAAAACCATACCTTCTTGCCTTCGATTCTCCTTGCTCAAACATGATCTCAATGAGTTCTTTGACATTTTGGAAAGCTTGTTACATCCTATACAACCTCTATGTTGGACATTTTATAAAATTCCTCTTGGAACTATGTGAAAAATTGCCATGAAGTTAGGTCAAAATCCTGCCTAAAGTAGGGCAAAATTTCACTATGTTTCCAAGTTTCATGAACATGTATTCACAAAATCATAACTTGAAATCCATGCATTTATAGGAGAATTAGTGTTTTACAATGTTTTAGATATCACTGAGGTGCACAACTTTCATGTTTTAAGTTTCCTCTGAATCATCTTGCGCCATGGTGAAAATTTGTTAAAAGTTATGAAAAAATATGAATTTTCCAATACATAGAAAATTTTCTAAGTTTAGAAATTTTGACTTTTCAAAATGAAATCTTGACTTTTTGGTTTCTTGATGAACAAGTTTCATGTTTTGACATGTTTTTATGAATTGTGATCTGTGATACTTGATTTTAACTAAAAAGTCAAAGTTTAACTTTTCAGTGTACATTTGACTTTTGACCAGTTTACTGAAATTCATGTGTCAACAATCAAACTTGGGAGATGTTTTGAGCCATGCCATTAGGTCAAAATAAAGCATTTGAGTCCTTGAGATCATAACTTAAACCAATCAATCATTTTCTAGGTCAAAAATCATAAATTGTACCTTCTTAGTAAAAACCCTAATTTTGACCATTTTGCCCTTTTGATGATCTGATCAAATTTCCTGAGGAATTATGATCCAAACTTGATTAAATGACATATATAGGTTCATGATGTTGATATGGATAAAAAATTATGAAGTTTGACTATAAATTGATCACAGTTGACTTTTTCCCCAATATAGTTGATTTTAAGTCAATTGATCAATTGATTGAGCAAAAATCTGATTCAAGACTTGAAACTTGACATGAGCAATATTGAGGGTCCAAAATGATCCATTAAAGTCATATGGGGAATTAAAAGTCCATTTTTCATTGTGCAAACTCAAACCCTAATTTTCAGTCATCAGTGCTTAAGGAGGTGTCTTGTGCTGATCCACCCTAGTGCAGTCTTGAATCCAAGGAGATCTTCTGGGAGATTATTTGAGAAATGAGAGGGAAAATTTTGGGGTACAACAGCTGCCCCTGTTCAATCTTCTTAAACATGAAGAATTAGATTGGAGGATCCGCCATTCGTGCCATGAAGGTGGAAGATGATTGAACACTAGAGTGCCCAGAAATTTGCACTCGAAGATGGATTGGGACTGGGCTTATAGATGCCATTTGGAGGAAAGTTGGTAGACACTGGAGGAAGTATTGTTGTACCCTAAATTTTTCCCCTAACTTTTTCAGTCGCACTTTCATATCATATTTTATCATTCAGTCACAATCATTAATAAATAGCTTCATTCATCACATTTGCATCCTATCTTTAAGTTTTCTCTTGTGTTGTTGACTAACTTCTACTCAAAATCCAAAAAAAATATTTGTCTTTATATTTGCATATATGTGTTTTGTAGGTACCGAGTCGAAGCATATGGCAACTAAGGTTTTCCGGTATTATTTCCCTAAAATCTCTATTTGCAAAGAAAAAAGAATTAAAAAAATATTTCATTTTTTTTCACTGTACAATTGATTGCTCCTAGAGTGCAATCGATTGCACAAAGTGAATTTTGCGCAATTTTTGGAAAGATACATTGTGCAAATCGATTTTCACTGTAGTGCAATCGATTGCACAACATGAAATTTGAAAAAAATCAGCATTTTAAAATTGTCAAATTTTGGCTCCAATTTTTCTTTATTTTTGAAAGATGTATCATTAATTCAAATTTTAGTGCCAATTTTTCATTTTTAATAAGAATTATCATTAATTCAAATTTTGGCTCTAATATTCGAAAGAATTATCATTAATTCAAATTTTGGCTCCAAGAATCAATTACCAAATTACCACTAATCCCAATCCTAAAACTCTATAAATAGAGCCCTCATTTCATTCAAATTTCAAGCTTTTGATAGCCAAATCCACCTTACTAAAAAAATCTCTCAATTCTCTCCATCTACCAAATTCACTCAAAGCTCCATTTTCAAAAAGTTAGTAAGCTTTGCATTGAAGCTTACTAATCTTTGAGCTAAACCTTCATCCAAACACATTTTCTCCATCAATTCTCTACATCCAAGCTTGGTCAATTGATTTTTGTGGTTGAATTGAAGCAAATTCTTGAAGTTGTTTTGATAATTCTCTAGATCTACCTTTGGTAAGTTGGATAATTCATCTTTCACAATGTGATCTCTTGGTGATCTTTGGGATTGATTCCTTGAGCATTATTTTGTGATTTCAATGGTGTTATTTTCTCATAATTTGATGTAATTTTCGTGCTCAAGTGGATCCATGATCATAAGGTGTTTGATGGAAAGTTTGAACAAGAAATTTCCCTTTTAAAATGTTGTTTTTGCTACTGTTACTGTGTGCAATCGATTTGCACTGTAGTGCAATCAATTGCACAGAAGAAATTTCACGCAGATTTTTGAAAACTGTACTGTGTAAATCAATTTACACAATAGTTCAATCGATTTACACATGGACATAATGCACTTTTTTGCCTTGTTTTGGGGCAGCTTTGTTCCCAAATGCTTTTTCTACTCACTCCTTTTGATTGTTGGTTTGGATTGCAATTTTAAATGTCCAATTTGTCTTTAAACTCAATGGACTTTGTGATGTAGATGAAGTTGGATAAATGTTCATCAATTCAAATCTACCTAAGAGTGAATTATTTAATTTATTTTTGGTGCTTTGGATTAATGATATGTTTAGTGCTTTAATTCATCTAGAGGAGTGGTTGAATTTAAAGATGAAAGAATTTTGAAATGGTGATCCAAATTAGCTTATCATTTCCCTCCCTCTTCATCTTATCCCTTTCTTTTTTAATTGTGCTACATGTTAAGGGATGGTGATCCCTATATCATTTATCCAAACATGAAGTACATAGATTGCTATTGACCGGCCTCAAAATAGGTGTGACTTCTACATAAGTCCACTCACGATTGCTTAACATAGCGCTAAATTTTGTCCCGATTTGAATAAATGATCATTCGTGGCCCAAACTTATGATTGCAAGCCCAAGTATGTTAATTTGATCTCTTTGATCCAATAACCTTGAGATTTATTGTGTGGAGGCTTTGGTTCTACCAATCTTCTAATGGATCTACAACACCTTTGGTCAACGCGGATCACTTAAACATCGTTGATCATTACATGTTTCCTTGTGAGAATTCCAAAATGGATGATATACTTGACAAAAAGCAAATGCCACTTGTTGTGTGGAGGCTTTGGTTCTACCAATCCTATAATGAGTTCCAAATGCAAGTTTCAAGATGGTCATCCAACTAAACACTAATTACTAACAATTAACTTTACTTTACGCTTTTATTTTCATGCTTTATGTACCATTTACTTTTAGCATTTTACATTTCATGCTATTTTCATCTTTGCTCACTTGAGCATTTACTTTTATGTCATTTTTATTTTGCTCACTTGAGCTTTCCTTTCCTTTTAAAGACACCTAATAATCAACATGAACCACAAAAATCATTAATGATACTTGGACTACATGGTTACTATCCTTTGCATTATGGAGTGATGGACTTCTTGGACTTAGGATTAGAGACCTCGGCCTATCTTGGAGACTTTGTGACTTTATTTGATATTATGTCTGGAGTTCTTGAGGTTTACCTCAAGACATTGGGTTGTTGTTTGTTTTGTGTGCAGGTTATTGTGATTACATACTTTGTTTGTAATCTGGAATTCACCCGTATACAGACGTTACTCTGCCCAATTTTTTCAAATAATTGATACACTTAAAGCATGGTTCTCTCAAGAGGTCTAATATCTTTTCTTGCTTGGTTTCAATCCAAAGAATTGGAATTCTACATTGGCTTATAATGTCAAGCATCGGCTTCATGTTGGTTAGACGGTTCTCTTCCTTAGCTTTTACCTTATGCTTTAGGATAGTCCCTTCATCTCCTCCCATCTTCTTTAATTTCAAAATCTTCTCATCTTTTTTCAAAACCTTCTTTGTTTATAAAATCAAATCGCTTTCATAATAAACCTCGACCTTGTCGAGTGCCTTTTCTTTTAAAAACTTCTTTTCTTTAAACAAACTTCAATACATTTAATCATACTTCGACATCTTTTCAAGATTAACAAATACACTTCAACTCATTCAAACTCTTTTGTGCGCTCGAGCACCTTTTACATTCAAAACTTTTTTCAAGATGAGACATGATTCATTGATAGTTAAGCAACATTCTCCTATCCCTATGGTTATAAAGGTGTCGACTTTTCTACTTGAGTACTAGAGGCGTTCTCAAACCCTCACTCTTGTTGACGCAAGGTCCATCTTTCTTACACCTTGTGGGTGTTAGTCGAGATTTCTCTCCTAACAATGACGACTTGTCTCCTTGTTTAAAAACAATTAACAAACAAGTCTTTTCTAGATGAACTACGTGTACCCTGATCCCCTATTGCATGAAAGGTGGTACGTAGGCACTAAAGGTTCGCAACCGCGGCGGGTGAAAAAATCATAAAAATATTTATTTTCTCACCTCCACCATCCATTTTATATACAACACATTTTTATAGCCAAAATATACAGATTTTACAAAGAGGTTCCTGTGGAGTACCGTAGATGTTTAGGGTGCTAATACATTCCCTTTGCATAACCAACCCCCTTACCTTGAATCTTTCCCCCTCTTTTTGGGTTATTCGCTCTTTTCCCATTCCTTTGGAAACAATAAAGCGCGGTGGCGATTTTTATTTTGATTTGTATAAAGTCTAGTAAATCCAATGGCTTAGTCTTGCACATTTCTACCGCCACAAAAAAAATGGCGACTTCACTGGGGAAAGATTGACCTCTTGCTGGTCCATCCTTAAGTGGGTTGAGTTTATCTTTGTTTATATCTGTATACGTGCTATTGTGTTTATGCGTTATATGTTGTATATATGTTTGTCTGGATTTTCCTAGTTTTCAGCGGCTTGGTGATTTCTTATAAGTCTTCTACCCAGACTTTGGGAAAACATAAGATAGGACGGGCCGTATAGTCATGTTAACTTTGAGGGAGTAATCCCAAAAAAGGAGACATGAGATCCCCCACTCAGTGGAGGCCCCTTTGACTGTAGTGTCGTTTACCGAGTAATCGGGAAGACATACTACTTTTGACCTGGGAGCCTACTGAAGCTGAGGACCGTAGATTACCTAACCCATCTTGGCCTTTTACGTGTAGTGCGGAAGCTATGACGGAGTAATCCAGAAATAGTTGTCACGCGATACTACGCTCAGACGAGTTTTTCCTGAGAATATTGCTAATTATCGAGTTAATCGGGACTTTGGTAATATCCGAAGGAAGGATGTAGACTATGGGAACCTCTTAGAACCTTGTTCGGAAGGTGATAACCGTTAGTCCATACCTTATGGGTTGTACCTTTGACTCCAGGCTCGTGACTCTGAACCATGTGATCCTGTTACTGTACAGTGCATTGCATAACATTGCATATCATTTGCATCCTCTGCATCATTCTTCATACATCCAGGTTGTTCAGGATCTTATTCCCAGTTGCTTCTTTCTTCCAGTTAGTCGTCTATCGTCAAGATGATTCCTCAACACAATTACGGGACTAGAGCTGCTGTCAGATTAAGAATGGAAAACCAAGAACAATACAACATGGAAGTCAGAATGGAAATCTATAAGTTGAAGTCAGGCATGGCCAAACTTACTGAGATGATGCAAGTCCTGATTTCTAGAGGAGAGCCACCTCAAAGGACTGTGATATCTGAAATCCCAACTGTTGCTGTTGACACTCAACCTATCCGGCATACATCTACTGCATGGCCAGAGTTTGGGTTACCTCATAATTACTCTCCGCCTGTTGCAATTACTTCAAAGGTTGGCCAATCTTCCCGACCAGTCTTTCAGGTTCCAGTTTTCACTGAACCTCAGCCAATTGTTCATACTGCTTCTCGCCAACCTGCTGCACTAGCTGCTTTTGGGAACCCTCTCTTTGAGTACCATGCTGCCAGTCCTCAAAGTGTGAGTCAAGGAGACTTTGGTGATTTTGAAGAGTTCAAAGAACAATATCAGACTTTAGAGAAAAGACTTAGAGCTATGGAAGGAAATGAGTTCTTCGGTATTGATGCTAACAACATATGCCTAGTTTCTGATCTAGTTATGCCTGCAAAGTTCAAGACTCCTGAGTTTGAAAAATACCGGGGGCACACTTGTCCAAGAAGTCATTTGGTGATGTACTTTCGAAAGATGTCTGCTTACACCAAGAATGACAAGCTGCTTATCCGTTGTTTCCAAGATAGTCTGAGTGGAGCTTCATTGAAATGATATATGGGACTTGAGAAAGGTCGTATCCAATGCTTCCAAGATCTTGTTGATGCTTTTATAAAGCAATAGAAATACAACCTTGATATGGCACCTGATCGTCGCCAACTGCAAAATATATCTCAGAATGAGAAAGAATCTTTCAAGGAGTATGCTCAACGATGGAGAGAACTGTCATCTCAAGTTGAACCACCTCTGGAAGAGAAAGAGTTAACTGGTTTGTTCATGGATACTTTATCCCCTTTCTTTTGGGAGAAGATGATTGGTAGTGTGTCCTCCAGCTTCACAAACCTGGTGACTATTGGCCAGAGATTAGAAGAAGGAATCAAGAATGGTAAAGTGTCTAAAGCTGCTGAATCTTCTAATGGTGCAAAGAAATACCTTGGGAACTTTCAGAAGAAGAAAGAGGTAGAAGCCAATGCTATCTCGACTGAGAGAAAAGGACCTCGTCGTAGGCCTCAATACACTAATCAACCACAAGTAGCGGCTGTTACTCCTGCGGTCAATGCTCAACCAATTCATGTCCCTCAACAATAGAATATTGCGCAGAATCAGAATCAGAGTAGGCCTCGGTTTGATCCCATCCCTATGACGTACACTGAATTGTATCCTGCATTGGTGCAGAAGGGCTTGATTATAACTAGGCCTCTTATTCCTCGAAATCCTCCTCCAGCCGGGTTCAGATCTGACCTTCACTGTGAGTTTCATCAGGGAGCTGCCGGTCATGATTTAGAGAGCTGATATGCTTTGAAAAACAAAGTGCAAGAATTGGTGAAAGCAAATATTCTCACTTTCAAGGAGGAAGGTCCTAATGTCATCAACAATCCTTTGCCAAAACAAAGTGGCTGAAGACTGAGTCGGGGTACCCTCAAGTCACTTCCTAAAGCCAATGTTTCAGACAGGACAACTCATCCTTGTTACTGATTAGTCACTAGGCCATGTTTCTCTCTGTTTGCATTTTACCTTGTTTATGTTAAAACTGTTGCTTTCAAATTCTGTTTGTACTTTCATGTTAATTCTAATGAAATGAGCATTGCAATGTTTTGATTCACATCATTTTTCATTTACTGCTTTCAAATATATTTCTCTTGTTTACTCCCTTTGTCAAGATTTTGTTTATGCAAAGATTTGAGGGAGGATGATGAAAACGAAATACCCATAATTGTTTCTGGTATGCTTTCGAATAAAACTTTGCTGAGGATATACATGCATTATTTCAACTCCCAAACACTGTAGAAATAAGGAAGTTAATCCCCCGTTCACCCCTTTGAGCCTAGAAGTTGGAGTTTCTTTCTATACAGAAAAACCCGTAATCTTAACCCGGGGATGGGTAGTTCTCAGTTAATTTGGTTGTGCATTCAATTACAAGAGAAATCATGCAAGACACCTTTCAATAAAAGTCACGATCAAACTTTCCTTTGCACACAGCAAGAAGTGTCAAAGATGCTCTCAAACAAAAAATGACGAAGATGGTTCCCCGTAATCATTGAGCAAGGCAGTCATTATCTTTCCAAAAATAAAAATGAAATGAAAAGAAAAATCAAAGGAAATGTCCTGATAAGTCAAAACCTCTGAAGGAGACTTAGGCAAAAAACTGGGGCATCCCGCTGACTGTAATTCCAAATGAAGCAGTTCGGGAAAAAACCAGGGCATCCTGCTGACTGTAATCTCAAATGAAACAGTTCAGGCAAAAGATGAGAATAATAAATTCAATCAGAAGAGGTCTTCAAATCCTCAAAATTCTCCACCAGAGTTGACAAAAGTCCTCAAAACAGCAAAAATATGTAAGAAGAAATGACTGTCATTCTTAATAATTCCTTTAGTTTCTGAGCCGTCGTCATTGCTACCATCAGTGCAACTCCAAAATCTCTTGGAACCTGAATGCATAGTCTGAATTAACTGAATATAGGACTGAAGAACATCATGAAGATTGGGTTGGGTACAAATAAACTTTGAGCCTTTATCCTTTATTTCTTAAACCGTGAACCCGACCACGTTACAACCCTCAAAAGACCTAATTGAAGCCAAGTTTCTTTTGAAAGCATACTACAACAAGGTTGCGTAAACTGACTCCTATGATCTTTTGCAAATCATTTGTGTTCAGTATCATACCTTTGCTTTCTCTTTCACTTTAAAAGTATAAACCATTGTGCTTTAACCAGTGATGCATTTTCTATACACCAATAACATCATTTCAAAAATGATTTTGGATTCAAAACTTTTGCATGAACTTTGCATTAAAAATACCATGTTTGAATAAACAATTTTGCTTGCAAACAAGCTTTCCTCATCAAGGAATTTCAAATAGCTGAGAAACTGGTACAGTGACCCTATCAGGGGCAAGTATCTTCCAGATCCTGTTGTGAATCAGTTCAAGATTTACTGCTCAATGCAAGTTTTCTCAAAATTGACCAGCCAGGAAATCATTTTCAAGACTCATACAGGGGCATTTATTTACAACAATTATCTCAAAAACTGAAGCCATGATAAGTTTATCTCCAACAATCATTTCAGAACTGAAGCCATGATCAGTTTATTCCCAACAAACATTTCAGAAGCTGAAGCCATGATCAGTTTCTCCAATAGTCATTTTGGAGCTGAAGTGGTGATCAGCTTATTTCCAGCAACTTTCAACTGAAGCCACGATCAGTTTATCTTCAACAGTCAGCTAATATGGAACAAATCCCCAAGCAGCTCACCATGTCCTTCCTCAGAAGATCATCAGTTCAATACAATTTACAAGTGTGACAAATTTGGGTTCAGGACATTTTCTTTCCAATCAAATTTAGCAGAGTTCTCCGTGTTGAGGAATCAAACTTCCAATCTATTCTCCACAAAGAGTCAAACTCCATTGTCATAAACGTCAGCATTACATTCATAGATCATTCACATATCATGCATAACAAAATTCATACATAATGCATAACAAGAGTGTTTCATCCTCATTTGCATTTCCCGAGGTCTTATTGCAGTTGACATGTCACCTTGAGATCAAAGTCCAAATTACTTGGCACCTACCAAAGCAAACATCAGTTTGAGTTGTTTCTCTTTTTTCATCCAAAGCCAGTATTGGATGTTGTTACCTTTTTCTTCATTCAAAGCCAGTATTGAATGTCAAGATCTCTTTCACTCATTCAAAGCCAGTATTGGATGTTGTGATCGTTTCTCTCGTCTAAAGCCATTATTAGATGTTGAGCTTTTCTTTCATTCAAAGCCAGTATTGAATGTCAATATCTCTTTCACTCATTCAAAGCCAGTATTGGATGTTGTGATCTTTTCTCTCGTCTAAAGCCAGTATTATACGTTGAGCTTTTCTTTCATTCAAAGCCAGTATTGAATGACAGGATCTTTTGTTTCCATCGAAAGCCAGTATTGGATTTTGTGATCGTTTCTCTCGTCTAAAGCCATTACTAGACGTTGAGTTTTCCCTTCATTCAAAGCCAGTATTGGATGTCGTGTTTCTTTTCCGTCCAACTTCTTTCCTGGACGACTCTAATGTAGCTTCAGATTTGGTCTCATCCCACATCTAATGTTCTTCTAAATGCTTCTGATTGCCTTTTCCAAAGAGTTGCTCGCCTCATTCAATGCCATTCTTGGATTTCGTTGCTTGCCTTCTCGAGTTTTATCTCTTTTTTCCAAGTATTGATGGTTACTCTTTGTCTCCCTGACAGATATCCAGAAGTATCTTGTTGTTCCCCGGCGTGTCTTTCCACGTCATTTCATCTGAACTACCATAAGTTTCCAGTTTCGAGTCTTTCCATATTCCCACAAAGTCTGTCTCATCTCATACATCATTCAAAAAATATATGTCAAAAAAGAGTCCATGCGTTCATTCATAACATATGCTATCATCTCATCGCATCAGGGACAAAATTCAGGTCTGTTTGTATTTAATTACTTTCCGCCTATCTGGCTAAAAGATAATTAAATAGGGGCAGCTGTTGTACCCTAAATTTTGCCCCTAACTTTTTCAGTCACACTTTCATACCATATTTTATCATTCAGTCACAATCATTAATAAATAGCTTCATTCATCACATTTGCATCCTATCTTTAAGTTTTCTCTTGTGTTGTTGACTAACTTCTACTCAAAATCCAAAAAAAATATTTGTCTTTGTCTTTGCATATTTGTGTTTTGTAGGTACCGAGTCGAAGCATATGGCAAATAAGGTTTTCCGGTATTATTTCCCTAAAATCTCTATTTGCAAAGAAAAAAGAATTAAAAAAAAATTTCAGTTTTTTTCACTGTACAATCGATTGCTCCTAGAGTGCAATCGATTGCACAAAGTGAATTTGCGCAATTTTTGGAAAGATACACTGTGCAAATCGATTTGCACTGTAGTGCAATCGATTGCACAACGTGAAATTTGAAAAAAAATCAGCATTTTAAAATTGTCAAATTTTGGCTCCAATTTTTCTTCATTTTTGAAAGATGTATCATTAATTCAAATTTTAGTGCCAATTTTTCATTTTTAAGAAGAATTATCATTAATTTAAATTTTGGCTCTAATATTTGAAAGAATTATCATTAATTCAAATTTTGGCTCTAATATTTGAAAGAATTATCATTAATTCAAATTTTGGCTCCAAGAATCAATTACCAAATTACCACTAATCCCAATCCTAAAACTCTATAAATAGAGCCCTCATTTCATTCAAATTTCAAGCTTTTGATAGCCAAATCCACCTTGCTAAAAAATCTCTCAATTCTCTCCATCTACCAAATTCACTCAAAGCTCCATTTTCAAAAAGTTAGTAAGCTTTGCATTGAAGCTTACTAATCTTTGAGCTAAACCTTCATCCAAACACTTTTTCTCCATCAATTCTCTACATCCAAGCTTGGTCAATTGATTTTTGTGGTTGAATTGAAGCAAATCCTTGAAGTTGTTTTGATAATTCTCTAGATCTACCTTTGGTAAGTTGGATAATTCATCTTTCACAATGTGATCTCTTGGTGATCTTTGGGATTGATTCCTTGAGCATTATTTTGTGATTTCAATGGTGTTATTTTCTCATAATTTGATGGAATTTTCGTGCTCAAGTGGAT
This sequence comes from Vicia faba, assembly GCA_948472305.1. NCBI lineage: Eukaryota > Viridiplantae > Streptophyta > Magnoliopsida > Fabales > Fabaceae > Vicia > Vicia faba. The sequence goes on from OX451741.1 coordinate 1,246,850,948, forward strand.
CCATGATCATAAGGTGTTTGATGGAAAGTTTGAACAAGAAATTGCCCTTTTAAAATGTGTTTTTTGCTATTGTTACTGTGTGCAATCGATTTGCACTGTAGTGCAATCGATTGCACAGAAGCAATTTCACGCAGATTTTTGAAAACTGTACTGTGTAAATCGATTTACACAATAGTTCAATCGATTTACACAGGGACAAAATGCACTATTTTGCCTTGTTTTGGGGCAGCTTTGATCCAAAATGCTTTTTCTACTCACTCCTTTTGATTGTTGGTTTGGATTGCAATTTTAAATGTCCAATTTGTCTTTAAACTCAATGGACTTTGTGATGTAGATGAAGTTGGATAAATGTTCATCAATTCAAATCTACCTAAGAGTGAATTATTTAATTCATTTTTGGTGCTTTGGATTAATGATATGTTTAGTGCTTTAATCCATCTAGAGGAGTGGTTGAATTTAAAGATGAAATAATTTTGAAATGGTGATCCAAATTAGCTTATCATTTCCCTCCCTCTTCATCTTATCCCTTTCTTTTTTAATTATGCTACATGTTAAAGGATGGTGATCTCTATATCATTTATCCAAACATGAAGTACATAGATTGCTATTGACCGGCCTTAAAATAGGTGTGACTTCTACATAAGTCCACTTACGATTGCTTAACATAGCGCTAAATTTTGTCCCGATTCGAATAAATGATCATTCGTGGCCCAAACTTATGATTTCAAGCCCAAGTATGTTAATTTGATCTCTTTGATCCAATAACCTTGAGATTCATTCAGTGGAGGCTTTGGTTCTACCAATCCTCTAATTGATCTACAACACCTTTGGTCAATGCGGATCACTTAAACATCATTGATCATTACATGTTGCCTTGTGAGAATCCAAAAATGGATGATATACTTGACAAAAAGCAAATGCAACTTGTTGTGTGGAGGCTTTGGTTCTACCAATCCTCTAATGAGTTCCAAATGCAAGTTTCAAGATGGTCATCCAACTAACCACTAATTACTAACAATTAACTTTACTTTACGCTTTTATTTTCATGCTTTATATACCATTTACTTTTAGCATTTTATATTTCATGCTATTTTCATCTTTGCTCACTTGAGCATTTACTTTTATGTCATTTTTATTTTGCTCACTTGAGCTTTTCTTTCCTTTTAAAGACACCTAATAATCAACATGAACCATAAAAATCATTAATGATACTTGGACTACATGGTTACTATCCTTTGCATTATGGAGTGATGGACTTCTTGGACTTAGGATAAGAGACCTCGGCCCATCTTGGAGACTTTGTGACTTTATTTGATATTATGTCTGGAGTTCTTGAGGTTTACCTCAAGACATTGGGTTGTTGTTTGTTTTTTGTGCACGTTATTGTGATTACATACTTTGTTTGTAATCTGGAATTCACCCGTATACAGCCGTTACTCTGCCCAATTTTTTCAAAGACTTGATACACTTAAAGCATGGTTCTCTCAAGAGGTCTAATATCTTTTCTTGCTTGGTTTAAATCCAAAGAATGGGAATTCTACATTGGATTATAATGTCAATTATCGGCTTCATGTTAGTTAGACGGTTCTCTTCCTTAGCTTTTACCTTATGCTTTAGGATAGTCCCTTCATCTCCTCCCATCTTCTTTAATTTCAAAATCTTCTCATCTTTTTTCAAAACCTTCTTTGTTTATAAAATCAAACCGCTTTCATAATAAACCCCGACCTTGTCGAGTGCCTTTTCTTTTAAAAACTTATTTTCTTTAAACAAACTTCAATACATTTAATCATACTTCGAAATCTTTTCAAGATTAACAAATACACTTCAACTCATTCAAACTCTTTTGTGCGCTCGAGCACCTTTTACCTTCAAAACTTTTTTCAAGATGAGACATGATTCATTGATAGTCGAGAAACACTCTCCTATCCCTATGGTTATAAAGGTGTCTACTTTTCTACTTGAGTACTAGAGGCGTTCTCAAACCCTCACTCTTGTTGACGCAGGGTCCATCTTTCTTACACCTTGTGGGCGTTAGTCGAGATTTCTCTCCTAACAATGACGACTTGTCTCCTTGTTTAAAAACAATCAACAAACAAGTCTTTTCTAGATGAACTACGTGTACCCTGATCCCCTATTGCACGAAAGGTGGTACGTAGGCACTAAAGGTTCGCAACCGCGGCGGGTGCAAAAATCATAAAAATATTTCTTTTCTCACCTCCACCATCCATTTTATATACAACACATTTTTATAGCCAAAATATACAGATTTTACAAAGAGGTTCCTGCGGAGTACCGTAGATGTTTAGGGTGCTAATACCTTCCCTTTGCATAACTAACCCCCTTACCTTGAATCTTTCCCCCTCTTTTTGGGTTATTCGCTATTTTCCCATTCCTTTGGAAACAATAAAGCGCGGTGGCGATTTTTATTTTGATATGTATAAAGTCTAGTCAATCCAATGGCTTAGTCTTGCACATTTCTACCGCCACAAGTATCAACACAAATATTTGGTCGATTTAGACTAAAACTTGGTGTCTCACCTGTAAAAAAAAAGGTTAGTTAAATGTAGATGTATGCATGATGTTCACAAGATGAATGAGATTATAATAAATGCATTTTGTATGTATATGCTATGATGTATGAATGTGAGATGCATGTTTGTCCGAGAAAATAAATCCCTGTCTGCTGTTGAGGATTTCTGAATCACGGATTGCTGTTGCGGATTAAGAATGTACATGTCTTCAAATTCGTTAAAATAATGCCTCCGATAGGGGTTGTCTTTTGGATGTCAGCAGTTATTTGGTCGGATCCAGGCTTCAAAATTTGCTGAGGATGAAGAAGTAAAGTGCTATCTGGTCGGATCTAGGCTTCACGGTAACTTACTCGGGAAGAAAAAATTAACTGTTATCTGGTCGGATTCCAGGCTTTGCAGAAAATCTCTTTGAAATTGAATTGTTGTCTGGTCGGGTCCAGGCTTCACAACAACTTGTTGGGGATAAGGAAGTTAATTGTTATCTGGTCGGATTCCAGGCTTTGTAGTAAATTTCTAGAAAGTACGATATTGAACTAATATCTGGTCGGGTCTAGGCTTCCTAGTAACTTGAAGTGGTAAATACTATCTGGTCGGGTCCAGGCTTCATGGTTTTGGAAAAGTTATACTATTATTTGGTCGGGTTCAGGCTTCATAGTATCTCTCTGGGGATCGTAGTTAGTTATTATCTGGCCGGGTCCAGGTTTCACAATAAACTGCTTGGGGATTTAGTTGTTATCTAGTCGGATTCCAGGTTTCTCAACGTATTTCTGAGGGGAATTACTATCTGGTCGGATCCAGGCTTCACAATAACTTATTGGGGTAGAGGCAAACTCTACTGGGGAAGAGAAGTTAGATCTTGGCCTGGTTGAGTCCAAGTTCTTCTATATTTGGAGAGTCAAACTATTATCTGGCCGGGTCCAGGTTTCATAGTGTTTTGAGAAGTTGACTATTATCTAGTCGGGTTCATGCTTCATACTAGTTTGAAAAATTATACTAATATCTGGTTAGGTCCATGCTTAATAACATCTTTTGGAGATAGAAAATGTTTTGTTGATGACTTTACTGGGGATTAGGGGTTATGGCCCTATGATTTGCAGTAGTCTGAAAGGAAAACTCAAGCTGGAGAAGATAAACTCAACTGGAGAAGACATGCTCAGCTGAGGAGGATAGACTCCGTTTGAGGATAATAGCCTCATCTGGGGAAGGTATACTCAGCTGGGGAAGACAAGCTCAACTGGGGAGGATAGACTAAGCTGGGGAATATAAACTAAGCTGGAGAATTTTGTACTTGGCTGGGGAGTTTTGCTACTCGTTGTTTGTTGGGGAAATAAACCCTGTTGGGGAAATAAACCCTGTTGATGAATACCCGATGAACTGTTGATGGGGCGAGTTCTTTGAGGAAGAGATCTACAAGGCTTCTACTTGTAGGATCAACTTAGCTGGGTAGAGAGCTGCCAAGAGATTGAGACTCTGGTTGGAGATTATCCTATGCAAAGGGACTTTGTGAGTAATTTTGTTGAGGATGATGTTAATGAAATAACTCTGTGGGGATATTCCATTTACATTAAAGAGATGCTTACTGCTGCTTAGCAGGTCGCATGTGCCAAATAGTTTTAATTATGTTCATATGCATATGTTCTTTCAATTTTTGTCATTGGACAAATTTGCATTCAAAACAAAGACAAAAAGTTTGCACTTCAAAGTATATTTGTATTGATATTTTCCCATGAATAGGCGTTTTTGTACAAAGAGATGGAGATCCTAGTAAGAGAAAATAGTCGAAAGGAAAACAAAATTGAAAATAAAACAAATAGTCATGTGAAATGATCTCATTGCCTTCCAACTCTACTATTGCCCCAATGTATTCGAATTCCCCTTGTCGTTGATAGAAGTTGGTTGGATTGATCTTGGACCATTTGAACTCGGACCTTGATGATAAAGTTGACTGTGGTGATTCCACGGGACATAGTCATACGCTTTCAATACTTAACTTTTTCCTAGACCGCCCTTTCGAGTTTTCATCCCACCAGGATACCCATTTTTGCCCAAGTCTCCCTTTCGGGTTTTCAACTTGTCGGGTATACAATCTTTTACATATATCCCTAACTTTTTCCCAAACCTTTTGGTTTTCCGGGATGCCCTTATTTTACCTAGGTGTGTCAACCTAGCGGGTCTTTTATGCATAATATTTTTTAACTATGTCCACGTTTACAGGATATGGGAAGTCTTCACCATCCATGGTAGTCAGCATCATGGCAGTGCCAGAGAAAACTCTCTTGACAACAAATGGCCCTTCATAGGTGGAAGTCCATTTGGCTCTGGGGTCTCCTTGTGGTAGAATGATGCGTTTTATCACCAAGTCACCAACTTGATATACTCGAGGCTTGATCTTTTTGTTGAAAGCCTTGATCATCCATTTTTGGTACGTTTGACCATGACAAACAGTAGCCAGTCGCTTCTCATCGATCAAGTTAAGCTGATCCAATCTTGTTTTAATCCACTCGGCTTCTCCTAAACCTCCCTCATTCATGATCCTTAGCGATGGAATCTGAACTTCCACTGGCAGAACAACTTCCATGCCATAGACTAGAGAAAATGGAGTTTCCCCAGTTGATGTTCTAGCTAAAGTGCGGTAGCCATAAAGAGAAAACGGAAACATCTCATGCCAATCCTTATAGGTTACTACCATCTTCTGCACAATCTTCTTGATGTTTTTGTTGGCTGCTTTGACTGCACCATTCATTTTAGGTCTATATGGAAAAGAATTGTGATGCTTGATCTTAAAATGAGTACAAAGCTCAGTAATCATAACATTGTTGAGGTTAATCCCATTGTCAGTGATGATCCTTTCGGGGATACCATAGCGGAAGATGAGGTTGTGTTTGATGAATCTGGCTACCACATTCTTGGTGACTGAGGCAAACGAGGCCACTTCGACCCATTTGGTGAAGTAGTCGATAGCGACAAGAATGAAGCGATGTCTGTTGGAAGCGGTGGGCTTGATCTCTCCAATCATGTCAATGCCCCACATTGCAAATGGCCACGGAGCGGTCATGGCGTTTAGAGGGATAAGAGGCACATGGACCTTGTCAACATAGATTTGGCATTTGTGACAAGTTCTTGAATGTTGATGGCAATCAGTCTCTATTGTTAACTAATAGTACCTAGCTCTTAGTATTTTATTAGCCATCATATTTCCACTTGAGGGAGTACCAAAGAGACCAGCGTGCATGTCTTCGATGATTTCCTCTGCCTCCTTCTTATCCACACATCGGAGTAGAGTGGAGTCATGGTTGAGCTTATACAATATTCTGTTACTTAGGAAGAATTTGGCTAAAAATCTTCGTAAGAACTTTCTGTCATTGATGGATGATCCCTCGGGATGATCTTGTGCTTCAAGATATCTCATCACCTCATGGTACCATGGCTTTTACGCGTCAGTGTCAAGCTCACAACAATGTGCGGGTTTATCGAATCTTTCAATTGTAATCATAGGGGCTTCGTTGTTCCATCTGACCTTGAACATTGTAGACATTTTTTCCAAGGCATCGGCTAGCTGATTTTCTTCCCTAGGGAAGTGCTCAAAAGTGATCTCTTCGAAGTAGGGAATCAAGGATAGCACACGTTTCTTGTAACGAATGAGATTAGGGTGTTTAGTGCCCCAAACACATTCAAATGTTTGATCCTCAAGTCAATGACATCTTTTAGACCTAAGATGCACGCTTCGTACTCAGACATATTGTTAGTGCAATCAAAGAATAGTCTGGATGTGAAAGGAGTGTGGAAAACTTCAAGGGAAATGATTATAGCACCAATTCCGTTACCTAAGGTGTAGGAAGCCCCATCAAAGACCATAGTCCGTCGGGATCCTTGTTCAGGTCCGTCATACGGTCCAGGTTTCACGCAATTGGTTACTAGCATGATATTCTCGTCAGGGAAGTCGAAGTTCATGGACTGATAATCATCCACAGCTTGATGGGCCAAATGATCTTCTAGTACGCTTCCTTTTATGGCCTTTTGCATAGTGTATTGAATGTCGTACTCAGTTAAGATAATTTTCCATCTTGCTATCCGTCCGGAGAGGTCAGGTTTCTCGAAGATGTACTTGATTGGGTCCATCTTAGAAATCAACAAAGTGGTAAGAGTTAACATATATTGTCTTAGCCGACTAAAAGCCCATGCCAGAGCGCATCATGTTTTCTCGAGTAGTGAATATCTAGTTTCACAGTCGGTAAACTTTTTTCTCAGGTAATAAATAACATGCTCTTTTCGGCCAGACTCATCATGTTGTCGTAAAACACACCCCATAGAGTTCTCTAGTACTGTCAAGTACATGATCAAGGGTCTTCCTTCCACTGGAGGCATGAGAATAGGAGGCTCTTGTAGATATTCTTTGATTTTGTCGAAGGCAGCTTGGCATTCATCGTTCCATCTGACTACCTGATCATTCTTCAAGAGTTTGAAGATTGGCTCACAAGTAGAAGTCAAGTGAGATATGAAGCGGGTGATGTAATTGAGACAACCCAAGAATCCTCTAACTTCCTTTTTAGAATGAGGGACTGGCATTTCTTGGATGGCCTTTACCTTGGCAGGATCAACTTCAATGCCTTTATTGCTGACAACAAAACCTAGAAGCTTTCCAGATCGTACTCTGAATGTGCATTTATTAGGGTTCAACCTTAACTTGTACTTCTTCAGCCTCTCGAATAGCTTGTACAGGTGATCGAGATGTTCTTCTTCAGTTTGTGATCTAGAAATCATATCATCCACATAGACCTCTATTATATGATGAATCTTATCATGAAACAAATCTACCATATCCCTTTGATATGTTTCCCCTGCATTCTTTAATTCGAACGGCATGACCTTGTAGAAAAAGGTGCCCCATTGCGTAACGAAAGTAGTCTTGTTCATGTCTTCAGGAGCCATCCTTATCTGATTATAGCCAAAGAAACCGTCCATAAAAGAGAAGACTTTATGCTGAGCAGTATTATCGACCAAGACGTTAATGTGTGGTAGAGGGAAGTCATCCTTGGGGCTTACCCTATTTAGATCCCTATAGTCTACGCACATGCGAACTTTTCCATCTTTCTTTGGCACGGGAACCACATTGGCAACCCATTGGGGATATGATGTCACAGCAAGGAAGCCTGCATCAAATTTTTTCATCACTTCAGCTTTTTTCTTTTCAGACATTTCAGGCCTCATGCGACGAACCTTTTGTTTGACAGAAGGACAGTCTTCTTTTGTCGGCAGACGATGAACTACGATGTCAGTATCCAACCCAAGCATATCTTCATAAGACCAAGCAAACACTTCCACATAATCATGCAACATATGAACCAACCTTCTCTTCACACTGCTTTCCAAGTTAGAGCCGGTCTTGATTTCCTTCTTTTCTGCCTCAGTACCCAGATTGATGACTTCAACTGACTCTTCGTGCAGCTGAATAGCTTTTTCCTCTTGTAAAGGAAGTCTGGCTAGTTCTCCCAGTATTTCAAAATCTTCTTTGCCTTCGTCTTCGGCTTGGTTGATGGGACATTCGAAGTCATAGTCGGCAATAGTAGAGTCATTGGCAATAGGATCCAGAGTGGATGAGGACCTGCAAGAGTGTGTGTGTGTGTGCATGTAAGATACATGGGTATTTTGAAAAATGTATTTGAAGGAAAAGAAAGACAATGAACACAAAGATTTGAATGCAAAAGAGTCCAATGATTTGTATTGAATGATCATATGATTAGATGAACATAAATAAAATCCTTGACAAATGGACCAAAATGCCCCAGGCCAGGCACATGGCTTAAAAGTCATTGTTAAATATTACAGACAAAATGTTCTTGAATTGAAAGGAAAGCAATAAACAAGTAGATTACTCCTCAAGGAAGGAGATGGGCACAAAGTCCTTTGCATGCGAATTCTTCAGCTCCGTTGTAGTTGGATACACCCAATCTTCAAATGCAGCTTCTTCATCCGAATCACCCACAGCATTAACTTCTTGGCTTCCAATACGGAGAGGTGACTTTCCTGCACGGGCATGCCTCACTTCCTTCTGGGCCTTGACGGTGAAACCTAAACCAAAATTGTCCTCTTTGAATGGTATATCAAGGAGTTGCCCCCGAGTATCACAAGTTCCTTCTTCAATTTCCGCACGAGCATCTTTGACTAAAACCATCTTCTGCATGGCCTTAACAACTTTAGACTCATCAGAGGAACATTTGGTAGCAGCAACCATCAGTGGCACGACTTCAAAGGCTTGACACAGGGTCTCAATGAATTCTCCATCCATCTCTACGTATTTGAACGATTTGAGGTGGCTCACAATAAACTCTTACTCACCATAGACAGTGACAATTCTTCCCTTGACATGATATTTAAGCTTTTGATGGAGAGTTGAGGTTACTGCCCCAACTTTATGGATCCACGGGCGACCCAACAGACAAGAATAGGCAGGACGGATATCCATGATGTAGAAGGTGGAGTTGAAGATTTAGGAGCCCACCTTGATTGGAAGATCTACCTCCCCATGACCAGTCCTTTTTGATCCATCGAACACCCTTACAATGATATATCTTGGCTTCAATACTAAACCTTCACAATCTAGACGGTTTAACGCCCCCTTGGGTAGAACGTTTAGAGACGAACCAATTTCGACCAACACATGTGAAGGTAGTCCCTTTGCACTCGATAGAAACATGTATAACTTTATTGTGGTTGTTCCCAAGCGGTGTTAGGTCAGCATCTGAAAATCCCAAGCCATTGTCAGCCGTCAAGCTTGCTACACAATTCTTAAATTGGTCCGTTGTTATCTCATAGGGGACATGAGCCTTTTTCAGGAATTTGATTAATGTCCGAGCATGGGCATCGGAACAGAGTAGTAAGGACGACATTGAAATCTTAGAAGGGGTTTTCCCTAACTGTTCCACAATCTTGAAGTCGCTTCTTTTTATTATCTTCAAGATCTCGTTCATCTCACGAGTGGAGGGATCTCCATCAGCAACGTCCTTTGCGGGTACTTTTATCATGACATGCTCAACAACCTTATCCTCCCCCCTTTTATTAGTACTTGGTTTGGCAGCAGTAATGCAGACGGGCACCTTTGTAACAACTGGTGGTGAGATATTGGGTGAAAATATTCTACCAGTTCTGGTTACTTTGCTTGAGCCATATATGTTATCAACATCATCAACTTTTTCTTCTTCGATCCAAGCGTCTTGTTTTATCCATTGGTAAAAAACCTCAGCACCATAGTTCCACTACACTACCTTGTTTGAAGAATAGGGAATTGGTCCGGGATTGGTAATTATTAAGGGAGCAATAGTGGGTTCATTTGAAATCCTAATAGGACCTTTAGAGGTGATCCTAAGAGGCTTGTTTGAGATGGTGATAATGGAGAGATCTTCACATTTGTCAGTCATGCTTTTAGAAAGAGGGGTGTTCTCAAATAGAATTTTGTGGCTATCCATTAGGCGTTGAATGCCTTTATTCAGCCCTTCGCATCCATTGAGTTGTCTTGTACAACACATACAGTATTTTACACAACCAGGGAAGAGCCCGACTTTCAATAGGTTCTTTTTGATGATATTCAGCGGAGTAGTCAATTCTTCAACAAAGGCAACAAAAATTGTATCTTCAATAGCATTGACACCCTTGTCATACTTCGGCATAGGCACGGTTATTAAATTCGGAGTCAGAGGAGGATCAAACTCAATAGTCTTGTTATCGATCAAATTCTGAATTTTGTTCTTCAAGGCCCAGCATTGGTCAGTCTCATGCCCGGGGCTGCTTGAGTGGTAAGCACATTTAACGTTCGAATTATACTTTGGTGAAGAGGTATCTGGGTTGACAGGAGGATCGCGTAATGTAACCAAATTAGCCTTGAGCAAGTATTGTAAGGCTTGAGATAATGACATACCTAACCTCGTAAATTTTCTTCTCGGAGTTTCAAAACATTGATGATTAGCAGATGGTCTTGGAGTAGGAGTGGGATTGGAGATTCAGACAACATTAACAGGCTGATGATCATTCCTCTTGGTACGGGCCCTTGCCCCGTACACAATATTGATTTCCTTCTTTGTAGATAAAGGTTTCTTTATAGGATTGTAAGTGGAAGCAGACGCCATAGAGATCTTCCCACTTTTGATGCCGCTTTCAACTCTTTCACCAGTTAAGATTAATTCGGTGAAACCATAAGAAGAGAAGCCAACCAATAGATTAAAGAAGGGACCAGATAAAGTGCCCATGAACATGTCAATGTGCTCCGTATCAGTCAAGGGTGGTTGAACCCTACTGGCGAGGTCTCTCAACTTTTGTGCATATTATTTAAATCCTTCATTCATTCCCATGGTCATATCATACAACTGAACCGTTATTGGTGCCAAGTCGGTGTTATACTGATACTGATGGTAGAAGGCGGTAGCTAAATCGTCCCATGTATTGATACGGGAACCATCTAACTGATAAAACCATTCAAGTTGCATTCTGGCCAAGCTCTCTTGGAAAAAGCGAACCCAGAGTTTCTTATCAGCAGTGTGCGGCTGTATCTTGTGCACATAAGATTTCAGGTGGAGTTTTAGACAAGAAACTCCATCGTACTTTGCAAAGACTGGTATTTTGAATTTTTGGGGAATGACAACCCTAGATATTAAACCCAAATCATCAAAATCTAAACCGGGGACGGCTTGGATTTCAACAGCCTTCAATTTGTCTTCTAACTGCTTATACTTGATATCGGCGGGTGGATACTGCTCGCCAAAATAATCATCATCAGTCGCTTAATCACTAACACAATCAGCCTGGGTACTCTTAACCTCACCAATCTGAATCTCATCTTCTTCAGATGAGTCTTCCCCTACCAGGATCTGACGGACTGTCTCCTTGAACCTTCTACCCATGTTGAGTAGAGCTTTCTTCTTGGGATTTTTCTTAACTGCCAGCAATGCCATCATGTCTTGCTACCCCTTGGATAGGGCTAGTAGACTCTCTTGGAATTGAGAGTTTTGTGCCTTGAGATCCTTCAAAGTTTTCTCTATATCCATCTTGCTAAAATAAATAGCAGAAAGATAAGGAAACCTGTTATGTGAAAGCGTGTCATGTTACGATGCATGGAATATGTATATGCAAATGATTTCAAGGATTTATGGAATTTAAATTTGCATAGACAAAAAAATGAACAAATGTCAATTTTCATTAATTAGCTTGAAAAGATTACAACATGCCTCTTGGGCTTACAAAATAAATCTCTAAGATAGAAAGACTGAGCGCATCCTCTTCGGTGCGATGTAGGCGTTCACACTTTACTCTTCTTGTAGCTGCTTCGTAAGCTCCAAGACCCTCTTCTCGCTAGCATAAAATTGAGCTTCGAAAGTATCTCGTTCTTCCTTAAGATGAAACCAACCTTTTTACAAGTCTTCGAGAGAAGTTGGCATGTTGGGTGGAGGACAGTGTAGGGAACATATCCTTCGACCACAGGTTCCATGATGACTGTTAAGATGGAAGGATAAGGCATCACAAGTTTCTGAGCGCGAGCTCGTACCCACTTAAGGTAAGGCTCAAGGGGAATGTAATTATTGTGTCCCAGCGTCTTGCTATCCACTTTTCTTACCATTCTTCAAGCTCGGATAAACCTCTGACGGTAGCTTTGATCGTCGCTCTCGTAGTCAAATACCACTCCTTGGATGAGCATCTCATGTGGACCACCCCTTCAAGCATAACCAAATTGTCATAATGCTAAGCAAGGGTTGTAAGTGATACCTCCTCTAATGCCAAGTAAAGGTACATTAGGGAACTCACAACAACGGTCGATGATAGTAACGTTCTCCAAGGATCGAGAACACCAATGAACATCTGAATGTCTGAACGTCATCAACCTATGGGACCATCTTGAACCTTGCTCGTTCTTCAACATAGATCGGGGGAAGATGAGAAATAAACCATCTTTCCAAGAGAGGAGTGCAACACATGAGGATCCCCCTCTTCCTCATAGTGCGAGAGTCAAAGGAATGTAGGATATCTCCCAACAAAGTAGGCACTAGATTGCAAGACATGAAGATTTTGACAGCATTTACGTCTATGAGTTGGTCAGGGTTTGGAAACAAAACCATCCCATAGATGAGAAGGGATAAGATTTCTTCAAAAGCTTGTAAGTCCAAAGAGTTCCAACAGTCTTGAGCTTTCTCAAACAAGAACTTGGCTAAGAAACCGTTGACACCACTCCTTGTTTCCCAATTAGTTGTGATATCAGATTGTTGCAAGTGTAGTGCTTGGGCAATCTCCTAAGGTTTTGGATCTCTTTCCATACCTTTGAAAGGTAGTTGATTGAAAATGGTAATTCTCAAGAGTTGTGAGAATTCTTCTAGAGTAGGAACAAGTTGATAATAGGGAAAAGTGAAGCAATGGTGTAAAGGATCAAAGAATTGGAAGATCACCTTTATCATATCTTCTTCAGTGTTGGAGGTAACCATGTTTAGGAGGCGACCGTGTCTTTCGGTGAATGGAGAATTCTCAGGAACCATTAATGCTAACTCTTTGAGTTGAGGAGGAATCCTTACGATATTGACTTGGATAGTATTCCTGCAGATAGAAGCCATGTCCTACAAAACTGAACGAAGATAAATTCCAATAGTCCTTGAAATGGTTAGTGAGAATGAGTATGATGTTATGATGTTTATGATGTCATGTATAAGTATATATATACAAACAAGGCAAACAAGTCCTTAGGTTTAGGCTTGCATGGAGTCTCATAGGTAAGTACCCTCTTGAAGTTTAGTTGGCTCAAACCTGTCCTAGAAATAGTAACCGGGTTCTAAAGGATCTCAATATCAATGGTCTATCTTCTTGGGCATTGTTTCAGGGCAAGCCTCTTTCACGGTGACCGAAATGTCCCAAAAAGAAAAACCTCAATGAGTGTAGTATCGAGTATCTACCAACTTCGGACTGCACCAAAGCCGGTCATCTCACTACGTCCTAATGGTCAAGTTGGTCAAGTAAAGGTTCTAAAAGTCAATTAGTGTTTCATGACATCACTCAACGGCCCCGTATTGTCCTTGACTACTCAAGGGCTACCGGTACCCACAAATATGCCGCACTAACGTAGATATTGCTTAGACCATGTTGGTATACCCTGCAGAGTTTCCACAATGTATTGCTACTTACCTATAAGGTATCCCAAATTCGGGTAGAGTATTCAAACAAGCCCAAAAAAAGAACCAAAATATAAAGCAAACAAATCAAACAATGAAAGAAAATAAAGGTGATCTAGCCCTAAGGTAACCCCACTTTTAAGTTAATTCCCCAGCAGAGTCGCCAGTTCTGTGATACGGTAGGAGAACTGACTTGGGTGTTTTGCGTTTTATCGCAGTTGTCACAGATAGCAAGAGTCGCCACCGTCTTTTCTTAATCCAATAAAGGAAAGGGTGAAAAGAAAAGGAAAGACCTTTTTTGAATTTTTCATGAGTTCGGGGGGTAGGTTATGAAAAGGGAAGGTGTTAGCACCATTTTCATCCATAGTTATCTATGGGCTCTTAGTTTCTTGCTAGATCACTTGCTTTTGTTTGAAAATTTGCTTTGTGTGGTTTTTGAAAGAATTTCGAAAAGGAGCCTTCGTTTAGGAAAACTTTGTAATAGTTCTCGTTCGTAAGAACGTATACAAAGTGTTGAGCTTTTGAAAATATTTCATGTTTGGAAAATGTTTTGAAAGTGTTTTTTGAAAGTGTTGGTGTTGGTTTTGAAAATTAGCAAGGATGTTTGATTTGAAAATGAGCAAGCAACTAGGAACAATGTACCTACTCAAAAGTCTTAGTTCATTTCTTCCTTTCCTTTGATATTTCTATCTTACCATTGATTAGTAAGAAGCCTTATCTTTAGATGTAAAGGGACAGGCGTGGGTCATCGTATGACTATGCTAGCAATGTTGTGAGATATCTTAGCATTTCTCTTTGAGGGACTAAGATCATTTTGAAAGGCAACATTTGAAAGCGCCATCGAGGGACTATGATCTTGTATATTTTGATTGTTTTTGCTAAGATACCCCTCATGCATAACATGACCATTTTTGTAAGGCAACAAAGTGGAATTACCCGAAGGGTGTAAGTGTTCAAGTGTGTTGGATTTACATGCTAGTTTATCTTGAATTAAGGTTTGATACTTATTGGTTTTAGTCTTTCCATACAAACCGTAATTTACTAGCATTTTTCTATAAAGCGATAAATTACGGAAAGTAAAAATACTAAGATATTACATCATTAGGGGAGGGGGTATACAAATTTACAAATGGGGATTTTGCAAAAAATTAAATTTAATTAACTATTACAACCATATTGAATATTGTACAAAATTTAAAATAAAATGCAATAATGTAAATGGAAAAAGAAATGATTTTTGTTTGGTTTTCAAGAAAAGGGTTTTAACCTAAACCTAAATTAAGAAAATAATTAATGAAAAATAAATAAAATTTAAACCTAAATTAATTAAGAAGGAAATTAAGTTAAAAAATGTTTTTTTATGGGTTTTTTAGGAAAAGGTTTTAAAATAATAAAAAATAAAATGAAGATTAATCAATTAAAATAAACCTAAGTTCTAAATTAATTAATTTACAAGAGAATAATATAATAATTAAACCTAATTATCTAAATATTAATTATTTAAGAAAAGAAATTAATTTATTAGAAAATGCTTTTTAGTCTTTTTTTCAAATAAAAATAAATAAGTGTATAAAAATAATATTAATATTTGTTGGATTTTTTTTATTAATAAAAATAATAATACTCATAATAACAATGATAATAAAAATAATAAATAAAATATAAAATGAAAATAAAATAAAATAGAAAATGAAATAAAAATGAAATAAAAAAAATAAAGTTGGGTCAGGTGCAAAAGCAAAGCAGGGGGTTAGAGAAAGCAAAAAGGGGAAGGGCCAAGGGGGGAGGCCCAGCGCCTGTTTCAAACAAAAAAGATGGAAAAATGTGAAAAAGATCCAAAAGGGTACCACTGGGGCTCGAACCCAGGTCTCAAAGGTGACAAGCGTGCACTTTAACCACTGAGGTGGTGATACATCCGTTCCTATAAATAAAACAATAAATATATAATCTAAGTTAAGTCCTGAATGAACTTCATCTTCAACCTCCATCCCAAGGACCTGTAACTTATTCATTTCTAATTCATTCACAAAACTTCCAACATCAAACTTGTTAGAAATTTCCTCATGATTCTGAATATGTAAATAACTTAAGCTAATTCTTAAAGATGAGCATGCATTTTTAACAGTACCAAATTCTGACCTAAATATTTTCATAGGTTCAAACTCAAAATTCTCCCTACTCAAGCAACATAAATGAAATATATGGACATGTATAGTTTCAGGGCAATGATGTTTATATTTTATCATCACAAATGCAAGCCTAACAATGCCTAAATATGAAGATAGAAGTTCAAGAAAAATACCTCAAAATTGGAAATACTGAAATGAGTTTGAGCTTGATTCAAGGTGCTGCAATGATTAGGTTAGCTTTCTTGAGTCTCTAGGAAGCTAATGCAATGCTTAGCTTGAGTTTAGAGTAGTGAAATGGCCTCGAGAAGTCAATGTGCAATGCTCTGTTTTTGGTTATGGAGGATGGTATAAATGGTGTTACAGTTTGCAAACAGGTATTGGTATGGTTTGTGTTTGATGCTAAGTAGCTTTTGTAAGTTTTAAGCCAAGAAACGCACAAGTGGTTTTGAAGATTGAAGTTCAAAGTCAGAAATGATACAAAAATGGAGGTTTTGTGTAATTTCTGGCTTGAGGGAATTTGGGAGTGCTTAAGGGCTTCTAATCTCGTCTCCTAGATTACATAATAGTGTTTTGATATATAGGAAAGTGTTTGGAGACTTGAGATGGTCAGAGGTACAAGATCACATGTTTTGGCTTCTTGGCTTGTTTTTGAAGTAAGGTTGACAAACATGGTTTCAATGCATAGTACAAGCATGGTCTGAGTAGGTTGAGGCTCTAGAAAACTTTCTTATGGCTTTTATATTGTGTGTGATCATAAGGAACAAGTGCAAAGCTCAAGACAAGTTGACTTTATGATTAAAGCCTTTTTACTAGAACGACAATGTTACTTTGTGCCATTAAAGGAAATGCAACTTGGATAATGGCTCAAATGCTTGGATCAAAGCTCTAACAGTTGTGCAAACATTTAATTATGGATTTACAAACAAGTTTGATTCCTTAAAAGCAAATATTATGTAGCCTAGCATGGATTTGGTTAATGTATTCTTCACAAAATGGCTTGTAATTCAAGTTTGAAAATCCTAACTTCTTTCCTTCGATTATCCTTGATCAAACATGATCTCAATGAGTTCTTGGACATTTTGGAAAGCTTGTAATATCCTCTACAACCTCTATGTTGGACATTTTTGAAAATTCATCTTGGAAATATGTGAAAAATTACCATGAAGTTAGGTCAAAATCCTGCCTAAACTAGGGCAAAATTTCACTAAGTTTCCAAGTTTCATGAACATGTATTCACAAAATCATAACTTGAAATCCAGCATTTATAGGAGAAGTTGTGTTATACAATGTTTTAGATATCATTGAGATCTACAACTTTCATGTTGGAAGTTTCCTTTGAATCATCTTGCATCATGGTGAAAATGTTGCTCAAAGTTATGAAAAAATATGAATTTTCCAATACTTCAAAAAATTTCAAAGTTTAGAAATTTTGACTTTTCAAAATGAAATCTTGACCTTTTGATTTCTTGATGAAAAAGTTTCATATTTTGAAATGTTTTCATGAATTGTGATCTTTGATACTTGATTTTGACTAAAAGTCAAAGTTTGACTTTTCAGTGTACAATTGACTTTTGATCAGTTTGCTGAAATTTATCTGTCAACCAATCAAACTTGAGAGATATTTTGAGCCATGACATTAGGTCAAAATGAATAATTTGAGTCCTGAGATCATAACATAGACCAATCAATCATTTTCTAGGTCAAAAATAATAAATTGTACCTTCTTAGTCAAAACCCTAATTTTGACCATTTTGTCCTTTTGATGATCTGATCAAATTTCCTGAGGAATTATGGTCCAAACTTGATAAAATGACATATATAGTGTGATACGGTGGGAGAACTGACTATGGTTTTGCGTTTGTTTTCGCAAATGTTTCGGTTGAGCAAGAGTCGCCACCGACTTTTTATTTTATCCTAAGGAAAGGTTAAAAAGCACAGCAAAAACCTTTGAGATGTTTTCTTGGGTTCGGGGAGTAGATTATAGAAAGGGAAGGTATTAGCACCCTTTCTATCCATGGTTATCCATGGGCTCTTAGTTACTTGCTTAGATCAACTTGCCTTAATTTTCAATTGTTTGAAATGGTGCTTTGTGTGTGTGGGTTTGAAAATGTTTTGAAAAGAAGCCAATGTGGTGGCAACCTTTGTAATGATCCATGTTGGGATGTATACAAAGGTGTATGTCTTTTGAAAAGGTTTTCATTTGTTTTTAAAAGTTTGTTTTGAAAGTGTTGTGAGGTGTGGTTTAAAAATAGACAAGTGTTTTGTTTTGCAAGTTTGATTCAAGTAACTAAGAGGTTGTCTACTCCTAAATTTCTCAAAGATCTTTGCTATGTTTTAACCCTTTTAACAATTTTGTTCAACCATTGCATTTGGTGGACAATCTTGTGTTAGGATGTGAAAGGGACGGGCGCGGGTCATCGTTTAGACCATAATTACAATGGTGCCAAGTATCTTTGGGAAATTTTTCATTTAAGGGACTTGATTATTTTTTAGGCAACTTTCGAAAGCGTCATCGAGGGACTATGATCATTTGATTGTTTGTTTTACCCAAAGAGACCTAACATGCAATATGGCCCATTATTGAAGGCAACAAGTGGAATACCCTAGGGGTGCAAGTGTGATTAGTGTTGTCCATTTTCATGCTTGTTTATCTTGAATTTAGGTCAAACTATTTTTGTTATTTTTGATTCGCATACAAACCCTAATTCTAACGTGGTATAATTAGAAAGCATTAAAGTGCGAAAAATAAAGTCCTAAACTATTACAACACAATATATGGGAAGGGGGGTACAAATGTTCAAATGGGGGTATTTTGACAAGGAATTTAAACCTAGACTATTACATCAATTTGGGAATTTACAAGATATTTAATATACAATAATTAAATAAAATAAGAATAAATATGCAAGATGCAAAAAAATATTTTTATGTGTATGAAAAAGGTATTTTTTTTATGTGTCAAATAAACAAAATAAAAAAAGTATCAATTTTTGGATTTTTTGTGTACTTAGGGCAAAACCCTAATTTTTTAATAAAAGGTATTAATTATTTAATATGTACAATATTTATTTATTATATACAAAAATAAAATAAAAATGAAATATATTTGTCAAAAAGGTATTTTCTAATGTTAAATATTAATAAAAATAAAAATGTGTATATTTTGTATTATTTACTAAATATGCTAATAAATATGTATGTATTTATTTTATATGATAAATATATTAAATATATACAAAAATAATAATATTTAGTATTTAAAAAAAAGTATATTTTATATAAAATATTTTCAGAAGATAATATAAAATAAAAATAGAAAATAAAATGTGTTTACATTATTTTAGTATTTTTCAAATAAAAGTGTTTATGTATTTATTTTATGTACAAATATTAACCTAAACAAATAAATGCCTAATAAATATAAAAATGGTGTGAAAAATATTTTTTATATTTTTAATATTATAAGAAAAAATAAATAAGTCAGAACAAAAAAGAAAAGACCAAAAAATCATAAAAATAAGCATAATGGGCCAGGGGGGTGTGTGTGTGAAAATGAGGTGTAAACAGAAATAACAAATCAAGCCCAGCCCAATGACCCTGTCATCTTCAACCTCCAGCATTTTTGTTCAAGAAAACACGCGTTTTCTATCTTTCAATTCCTTGATCTTTTGCCAAATCTTCCAACATGAAACCTGTAGAGCTTGAAGCCACGATTCCAGACATATAAAGAAATCAATCTAACTCTCAGAAATGAGAGAGAATTTCTTCTCCCCCAATTCCTGACCTAGTTTTTGTTCCATGTTCACACATTAAATTCTCACAGCACACATAATATAAATGAAAACTAATTACATGGACATGTTTAGGGCTATGAATGTGACATATTTTCTTCACAAACCTAAAGCTAACAATGCCTGGATATAGAGATACGAGTTCATGAACTTACCTGTTCAGTTGAAGTTGTATCTCGTGATAGAGGTGTCTTCAATGCAAGGTGATGATTGGTACAGCTTCCTTGATGTCCAGGGATGCTATTCCAAGCTTTACTTTGTCTTGAAACCAAGTGAATCGTGCTATGGAACTTCAACTGCAAAACAAGAAAATGAAAATGGTGATGTTGCTTGGGAGTGTTACAGGTCGTGTTTGAGGTTTGGAATAGTTTCAAGGGATGATGTGGGATGTGTTTGAAGTGGTTTTAGCAAGAATGCATGAAAGGATTGAGCTATGGAACTCAATCTGCAGCAAGTGCTCTGTTTGGGAAGTTTGAGGGTGATTCTGTGAATGGGGAAGTATTGGAGGTGATTGGCTCGTGTTCTAGCTCAGGTAGGATGTTTAGAAAGTGTAAAAAGTCTTTTCTTAAGCTTGTGTTAACTGAGATGAAAGTTGTGTTATGTTATGCTAGCTTTCTTCTTACTTAAGCAACAAAAGGCCACTTGAGTTTTTAGACAGGTAGAGGACCCCCTAATGTGCTGCAAACCTTGGCCTTGATCAGTGTAATCAGCCCATAAACTTGTGCCAAGGAGATTTGAACTGTACTTGCTTGGATTTGCATTTGACATAAAGTCCAACTTTTCAAGAATGGCTAATTTGCTTTTTCTATTTATGGCTTAGTTTAACATGTAATGCTTAAACACATAAAACAAGGCCTTGGCACAATGAGTTTGCATTAAATTTATGAGTGCAAAAGGGATATAGGATCTGTAATCAAGTTGTGCAAGCTGAATTCAAAATGGCACAAATGTATGAACATGTAACTTGGCCAAATCAAAAGTGAATTTTTCCCAACTTGCCAAATTCGATTCTCCCTAACCATGAAGTTGTTTGATGAGTTCTTGGACATTTTGGAAAGCTTGGAATGTGTACTACAATCCATCTTTGAAATGAAAATTGAAATTCCAAGTGGAAGTATGTGAAAAATGGTCTTGAAGTTAGGCAAAAATCATGCCTAAAATAGGTCAAATTTTCTCTAAGTTAAGAATGGTTTGGTACCCTTGTTCCAAAAATTGTAACTTGAGCTACAAGCTTCTTTTGGGAAAACTTTGTGAATAAAAGTTGTATATTTTGAAATAGGCTACAACTTTCATGTTTTGACTTTTGCTTGAATCCAAATGAATCTTGGTGAGAAAGTGGGGCAAAGTTAGGAAAAAATTAGGGTTTTTCATAACTTAGAAAAATTCTAAGTTATGAAAAATCTTCATTTCAAACCCTAATTTGAAATTCTTGATTTCTTGATGAACAAGTTTCATGATTTGGCATGTTTTGATGAAAAATGAATCTTGACACTTGATTTTGACCAAAAAGTCAAAGTTTGACTTTTCAGTATACAGTCAAAATTGATTAATTGACTGGGAAATTCAACTATCAATCTTGTGCATTTGGGATCTTTTGAATTTGTTGAGCATGTCAAGACAATTCCATTGGGTCCTTGAGTCCATATGTGAGCTTGGTTTGCCATTGGCTAGGTCAAACAGTCAAAAATTGCCTTTGTGCAGTCAAAACCCTAAAAATGACCATTTTGCCCTTTTGGTAATCTGATCAAATTTCTTGTGGAATTGTGATCCAAACTTGATCAAATGGTCCATGTGAGTTTATAATGTTGATGTGGGTCAATTTTCATGAGATTTGACTGTCAATTGGCCACAGTTGACTTTTTCCCCAATACAGTTGATTTCTAGGTCAACTGTCCAATTGACTGGGCAAAATTTGGAATCAAGACTTGAAACATGGTATGGATAAACTTGGGAGTCCAACATGAGGCATGAAAGTCATCTTAGGCATTTTGGGTCAAAATATCTTTGTGCAAACACAAACCCTAATTTGGGTCAACAGTGCAAGGAGAAGTCTTGAGCAGAGGAAACCCTAACTGGATCTTGAGCTCCAAGGGTCTTGTGATGTTGAGGAAATGGGAGGGAAAATTTTGGGGTACAACAGTTGCCCCTGCTCAATCTTCTTGAACCTGAAGAGTTAGATTGGCAAGTTTGCCTTTCGTGACTCGAGGGTAAAAGGAGATTGGACACTAGAGTGCCCGGAAATTTGCACTCGCATGTTGGAGTATCAGCAATGTGATGTCGGGAATGGGCTTATAGATGCCATTTGGAGAGATGGTGGATAGGGAGATGGGCTTATAGATGCCATCTGGAGACGTGATAGAACCTTGTCGGGAATGGGCTTATAGATGCCATTTGGAAGTGTTGATCGCATAAGAGATTCCTTAGCGAGAACTTGTGTATTTTGAGAAAGACATATGTTTTCCTGGCTGGTTACAGGTGTTTGATCTTTAATCTCTTCATGCAGACGTGCCCTGGCTAGATACAGGAATCGAGTCTACAATCGGTTGCTCACAGATATGCCCTGGCTGGATACAGGAATCGAATCTGGAAATAGTTGTCAATAGATATGCCCTGGCTGGATACAGGAATCGAATATGGAATTGTGGTAGTTGATAGATATGCCCTGGCTGGATACAGGAATCGAATCTTCAAACTCTTCAGATGTGCCCTGGCTGGATACAAGGATCGAATCTGGAATTGTTGTCTACAAATATGCCCTGGCAAGATACAGGAATCGAATCTGGAATTGTGACAGTTGATAGATGTGCCCTGGCTGGATACAGGAATCGAATCTTCAAACTCTTCAGATGTGCCCTGGATGGATACAGGAATCGAATCTGGAATTGATCACTCACAGATGTGCCCTAGCTAGATACAGGAATCGAATCTGGAAACTGTGACAGTTGAAGGTAGTTGTCTTTGGGGTCGTCTTTTTCCCTGAAAAGGCAAAAAACATCAGTTGTATGCAATGTCATGATGTATGAAATGCATGATGTTATGATGCTCAAAATGAGATAGTGTTGTATGCACTTTATCATGTATGTAAACAAGATGCATGAAATGTGAAATGTTTATGAATGTATTTTTGTCTAGGAAAATAAATCCTTGACGATCGGCTGGGGAATTAAATCCTGGGCTGACGTTGAAGAGTAGATCTCTTTGCTTCTGCTGGGGATGATGGTTGCAAGAATACACCGATAGGAGAAGATGGCTCCATTGGGGAATAAACTTGTTGGAGAGATTACTCTGAGGGGAGTTGCTCTGTGGGAAGAGATACTTCGCCGAAGTTTTGACGAGAGCTTCACTGAGGATTTCAATGATGGACTCCGCTGGGGATAACAATGATAAACTCCTCTGGGGATGACAATGATAAACTCCTCTGGGGATGACAATGATAAACTCCGCTGGGGATTGCGTTGATAAGTTATGTTGGGGAGCTTTGATGAACTCCGCTGGGGATAGGAAGAACTTTGCCGAGGGTGATCTTCCGTGGTAATTAGCTGAGGATAACCCAGTTATAAACCCTTGTGAGGAATAACTTTGAATAAAGCTCGGGAGAGACGTCCGTACTCTGCAGGGGATAAGCTTCCAGAATCTACTGGGGATAAGCTTCAAGACCTGCTGGGGATAAGAATTCCACTTTCCTGGGGAAACTTTTGGAATTGCACTGGGGTGTTGATATTCCATCGGGGAACAATCTTAGATCAAGACTGCCGGGGATGCTTGCTGATGAATGCCTATACTCCGTTGGGGAATGTTGCTATCTTGTCTTACTCTGTGGGGAGTTGAGATAAATTGATCACATATTTCAGTTAAATCTACCTTGGTACCTTGGCGGACAGAGCAACTAGACTGCCTGGACAACCCTACATTGCCCCTATTTATGATGTCACCTGTAATTAGTCTTTTGTTTCATATGTAAATATTTATGAATCAGCAATTTAATGTCAAATACATATATCAAAAATGAACATTGGACGTTCTTCGCAAGACAAAACAGAAAAGAGGAAAAACAATTGGCAATTTGTCTGTAAAAGTGAATTTGTATTGATTTTGAAATTTTCCTGTAAATAGGCGTCTTTGTACAAGAGACCGACGTCCCAGTAAGGGAACGCCGCCGAATAACATAAAGTTTATACAAAAAAAGAAACAAAACATCTATGTGCACAATATTCCCACTGGGTTCCAACTCTGCTATCGCCTTTATGTCTTCAAGCGTCTCATCACTTTGCTGCTTAGTTGAAGATGAAGCTGATTGATTGATGCCGAAGTCTGAGCCAGATAGTTAATGCCGAATTCTGGATGCAAGGTGATCCAATGAGACATAGTATTACGCTTTATCCCTAACTTTTTCCTGGACCGCCCTTTCGGGTTTTCGGTCCACCGGGATACCCATTTTTGCCCAAGCCGCCTTTTCAGGTTTTCGACTTGCCGGGTGTACAGATTTTTTAATTTCGTCCCTTATTTTTGCCCGAACCCTTTTGGTTCGCCGGGAAGCCCTTATTTTTGCCTAGGTATGTCAACCTAGCGGGTCTTTTATTCATGCGTAGTATCTTTTTACTATGTCTGCATTGGCGGGGTGAGGAAGGTCGTCACCATCCATGGTGGTTAGAATCATGGCTCCTCCTGAGAACACATGTTTAACCATAAATGGCCCTTCGTATGTAGGGGTCCATTTGCCCCGGGGATCACTTTGAGGAAGGATGATGCGTTTGATTACCAGGTCCCCAACTTGATACTCTTGTGGCCTGACTTTCTTGTTAAATGCCCTGATCATCCGTTTTTGGTACGTCTGACCATGACAGATAGCGGTGAGTCTCTTTTCGTCAATCAGGTTTAATTGATCAAGTCGAGTCTGGATCCAGTCATCTTCACTCAAGTCTGCATCCTTCATTATCCGGAGAGAGGGTATTTGGACTTCAATTGGCAAGACTGCCTCCATGCCATAGACCAAGGAAAAGGGTGTTGCCCCGGTTGACGTCCTTGCTGAGGTACGGTACCCATGAAGAGAAAACGGTAACATTTCGTGCCAATCTTTATAGGTCACTGTCATCTTCTGCATAATTTTCTTGATATTCTTATTGGCCGCTTCTACAGCCCCATTCATCTTCGGCCGGTAAGGAGAAGAGTTGTGGTGCTGTATTTTGAATTGCTCGCAGAGCTCAGTGATCATCTTGTTGTTAAGATTGGTACCATTGTCCGTAATGATTCTTTCTGGGACGCCGTACCGACAGATCAGGTTATGCCGGATGAAACGTGCCACGATGCTCTTGGTGACGGTGGCGTAGGAAGCTGCTTCTACCCACTTCGTGAAGTAATCAATTGCTACTAGGATGAAACGATTCCCGTTGGATGCCGTTGGTCGGATCTCACCGATCATATCGATGCCCCACATTGCAAAAGGCCAAGGTGCCGTCAGGAAGTTCAGAGGAACCTGAGGGATGTGCACCTTATCAGCATAGATCTGGCATTTGTGACAAGTTCGAGAATGTTGGTAACAGTCGGCTTCCATTGTGGACCAGAAATATCCTGCCCTAAGGATTTTCTTTGCCATGGTATGTCCACTGGAATGTGTTCCGAATGTACCTTCATGTAGTTCTATCATGATCTTCTCTGCTTCAGCCTTATCCACACAACGCAGTAGAGTTGAATCATGATTCCGTTTGTAGAGAATGCCGTTGCTGAGGAAGAATTTTGCTGCGAACCTTCTCATGAACTTCTTGTCGTTGACAGATGCACCTTCAGGGTATTCTTGAGCTTCCAAGTATCTCTTCACCTCATGATACCAGGGTTTTTCAGTCACCTTTTCGGCCTCAAGATCGCAGCAGTATGCAGGTTCGTCCAACTTCCAGATAATGATCCGAGGAGCCTCATTGTCCCATTTGACTTTGAACATTGAAGACATCGTAGCTAGTGCGTATGCTAATTGATTCTCCTCTCTTGGGAAGTGTTCAAAAGTTATCTCTTCAAAGTGGGGAAGCAAAGTCAACACATACTCCTTGTAAGGAATAAGATTTGGGTGTTTCGTATCCCACTCGCCTTTGATCTGATTGATCACGAGAGCAGAATCTCCGAAGACACTCAGAAACTTGATCCTTAAGTCGATTGCAGCTTGAAGACCCATGATACATGCCTCATATTCTGCCATGTTGTTGGTGCAGTTGAAACACAGCCGGGCAGTGAGTGGAGTATGAGTTCCTTTGGGGGATATGATTACAGCGCCGATACGGTTACCCAAAGCGTTTGAGGCTCCGTCGAAATGCATAGACCATCGGGATCCTTCCTCAGGTCCTTCATCAGGTCCAGGTACTTCGCAATCAGTTACTACCATGATATCTTCTTCCGGAAATTCAAAGTTCAATGATTGGTAATCATCCACAGGTTGATGTGCCAAATGATCTGCCAGTACACTCCCTTTGATTGCCTTTTGAGTTGTGTACTGGATATCATATTCTGTCAAGATCATTTGCCATCTTGCTATTCTTCCAGACAGAGCAGGCTTTTCGAATATGTACTTGATGGGATCCATCTTTGAAATCAACAGAGTAGTGTGAGTCAGCATATACTGTCTCAGCCGGCGAGCAGCCCATACCAGAGTGCAGCAAGTTTTCTCGAGCAGTGAGTACCGAGACTCACAGTCGGTAAACTTTTTGCTCAGGTAATAAATAGCGTGCTCTTTTCGGCTAGACTCGTCATGCTGCCCCAGCACACACCCCATTGAGTTGTCAAGTACTGTTAAGTATAGTATTAGAGGTCTCCCTTCCACTGGTGGCATAAGAATGGGTGGCTCTTGGAGATACTCCTTTATCCTTTCGAAAGCAGCCTGACATTCATCGTTCCAGCGTACTACTTGATCTTTCTTCAGCAATTTGAAGATTGGCTCACAAGTAGCAGTTAGATGTGAGATGAATCAGGCAATGTAATTCAGTCGTCCCAGAAAGCCTCTAACTTCTTTCTTTGTCTTGGGAGTCGGCATATCTTGTATGGCTTTTACCTTGGCAGGGTCCACCTGAATACCTTTATCGCTTACAATGAAACCTAGCAATTTTCCGGACCTCACCCCAAAGGTGCATTTGTTGGGATTCAACCTCAGCTTGTATAACTTCAATCGGTCAAACAGCTTCCGCAGATGGTCAAGGTGTTCCTCCTCAGTTTGAGACCTTGCAATCATATCATCGACGTACACTTCAATCTCATGATGGATCATATCATGGAATAAAGCAACCATGGCACGTTGGTAGGTTGCCCCAGCATTTTTCAACCCGAATGGCATGACCTTGTAGCAGAAGGTGCCCCACTGAGTCACAAAGGTAGTCTTTTCCATATCTTCCGGAGCCATCTTGATCTGATTGTACCCTGAAAAACCATCCATGAAGGAGAACACCTTGTGTTGAGCAGTATTGTCAACAAGAACGTCGATGTGAGGTAGGGGAAATCATCTTTGGGGCTTGCCCTGTTCAAATCCCTGTAGTCGACACACATTCTGACCTTACCGTCCTTCTTCGGCACTGGCACCACATTGGCCACCCATTGAGGATAAGAAGTTACTGCTAGAAACCCGGCATCGAATTGCTTCATAACCTCAGCCTTGATCTTTTCGGACATCTCTGGACGCATACGGCGGACCTTTTGCTTTACCGGAGGGCAGTCTTCCTTGGTAGGCAGGTGATGAACCACGATGTCGGCATCCAAACCGGGCATGTCTTCGTAAGACCAAGCAAATATCTCCATGTAATCATATAGCATCTGGATCAATCGTTGCTTCACGCTGAGCTCTAGATTGGCACCGATCTTGACTTCTTTTCTATCTGTCTCAGTACCCAGGTTCACTGTTTCCACGGGCTCTTCATGTGGCTGAATGACCCTCTCTTCCTGGAATAGCAGTCTTGCGAGTTCACCAGGCACTTCGCAATCATCTTCACCTTCGTCTTCGGCCAAGTTGATCGGATTCTCGAATTCATAACTGGTGGTAGCAGAACCGTTACCAGTGAGATCCAGAGTGGATTGAAACCTGTATAAGTGAGTGTGTGTAAATATAGTTGTTTCGCAATATATAACACAGAAAGAAAAAGAGCACAAGATTTGAAATGCAACAAACGTCCAATGTTTTGATTAATGATATATGGAAATGTCATACAAAAAGCCCTCACAAATGGAGCTACGATGCCCCGGGTAGGACATCGAGCCAATAAAAGTTTCAACATATTGTTTGTTACAAATTGAAAATCAAAAGAGTTAATTACTGCGTGACAAATGTAATAGGTGTAAAATCCTTTGCCGTCCAGTTGCTGGGTCCGTTGTTGGTGGTTGGATAGATCCAACTGTCAAACTCCGCTTCCTCTACGTCCTCCTCGATAGCATTCACCCTTGGGTTGGTGATGAACACTGGAGCCTTTCTGATCCTTTCTTTGCGAACAACCCTATGAGCCTCTGCAGTGAAGCCCAGCCCAAACTTGTCGTTCTTTTGAGTGAAGTCAGGAAGCTGACCCCAGTTTGCACAATTGCCTTTCTCGATTACGGCCCTGGCATCCTTCAGGGAAGCCATCTTCAAGGGGAAGTCTTCTTCAACCACTGTCTCAGCTGACGCCAAAGTTGGAGGTACCTCCTCAAAATGCTGAAAGGGGGTTTCAATAAACTCCCCGTCCATCTCGATATACCGGAATGAATTCAAGTGACTTACCATGTATTCCTCCTCACCCTGCACAGTAACAATCTTCCCTTTGGCAGGGTATTTGAGCTTTTGGTGTAGAGTGGATGTTACTGCCCCAACCTTGTGAATCCAGGGTCGACCCAACAAGCAGGAATAAGATGGACGAATATCCATCACGTAGAACGTTGAGTTGAAGACTTGGGAACCCACACAGATAGGAATGTCTACCTCACCATGCACCATCCTCTTAGAACCGTCGAAGGCTCTAACAATGATGTTACTAGGTTTCAATTCCAGGCCCTCACAATCCAAGCGATCCAATGCCTTCTTGGGCAAAACATTCAGGGAAGAACCGGTATCCACCAACACGTGTGCGAGAGTAGTGCCCCTGCACTCTATAGAGACATGCAGGGCATCATTGTGATTTTTCCCTTTGGCGGTAAGGTCAGCATCTGAGAACCCCAAACCATTGTCAGCTGTCAAATTAGCCACACAGTCAGTGAATTGATCTGCAGAGGTCTCTTGCGGCACATGGGCCGTTTTCAGAAATGAAATCAGGGCCTTTGCATGGGCCTCTGAGCATAGCAGCAATGATAGCATAGAGATTTTGGAGGGGGTATGCCCCAACTGTTCAACAACATTGAAGTCACTCTTTTTTATGATTTTAAGGATTTCCTCCATCTCTTGTTGGGAGGCTTCAACAGCAGTCTTTTTTGGTGCCTCCGTCCTGGCAGGAAAATCGGTAGCAACTTCTTTGCCCCGAGCATCAGAGGACTCGGCGGCAGTAGTAGACACAGGAACTTGATTTGGAGCATGCACACTTGCGGGTTTGATGATAAGCGGCTTTCAGATAACTGGCGGTGCAATGTCAGGCGAGAAGAGCCTGCCACTGCGAGTAATCTTGGCGGGACCAGTGATGTTACTGATACTGGTACCGGTGTTGAACTCCTGTTTCGCTCCAAGCACATACACGTCTGCCCCATAATGCCATGGGACAGCCTTGTTAGATTCATAGGGGAGGGGCCCTGGAACAGTAATTGTAATAGGTGCGACAAACATAATTTGGACTGGCTTTCTCGGGGGAGCCTTGGTAGGATTGTTGAAAATTGTGACGACAGATACTTCTTCAGCGGAAACAAACGGAACAACAGTTTTCTTGAACAAAATTTCTTTGCTATCCATCAGGCTTTGGATGCCTGATTTCAGCAGCGGACAACCGGTAGGGATAACAGCACACAGGAGGCAACCCTTGCTACAACCCGGAAATAAACCGGCTAGCAGTAAGTTCCTCTTAACAGTCAATAGAGGGGTAGCAACATCATTCACCGAAACAGCATACAAATCTTCCTCAATGGCATTTACTCTATGCTGGGGCATAGGAGCAGTTACAACATTTGGCCTCTCAGGCGCCTCAAACTGAATTTCCTTCGCGTCGATAAGGTCTTGCACCTTATTTCTCAGGGCCCAATAATCATCAGTAGTATTCCCGGGGCTATCAGAATGATAAGGACAACGGGCATTTGGGTTATATTTAGGAGATGCAGTGTTCACGGCCTTCGGAGCCTCTTTGATGGTCACCAAGTTGGTTGATAACAGTTGCGGTAAGATTTGTGACAAGGTCATACTCAACCGAGTATACTGCCTCTTGGGCCTTTCACCTCTTTGTTGATTGTACTGTTGAGGAGCAGCAACAGGTTTTGAAATGACCAAGGCATTGACGGCTTGGCGGCTTTCTGGCTTGACTTGTCTTCTAGGACCATAGACGACACTTGCTTCTTTCTTGAAAGGCCTCTTCTCAGTACTTGCGGAGGCAACCTTCTGTATTTTCCCTGACCTGATGCCAGCTTCTATCCTTTCACCCGTCAGGATCAAATCCGTAAACCCAGCTGAGGAATTACCAACCAAATGATTGAAGAATGGACCAGACAAGGTCCCTAGAAACATATCAACCAGCTCACGATCAGTCAATGGAGGCTGCACCCTGCCAGCCAAATCTCTCTATTTTTGTGCATATTCTTTGAATCCTTCGCCCGTTCCTAGAGACATACCCTG
Source organism: Vicia faba (assembly GCA_948472305.1). Lineage (NCBI taxonomy): Eukaryota > Viridiplantae > Streptophyta > Magnoliopsida > Fabales > Fabaceae > Vicia > Vicia faba. The sequence goes on from OX451741.1 coordinate 1,246,881,278, forward strand.
AAGTTGGGTACGCGTAGGAGTGAGGTCAGAATTGTATTGATATTGTCTATAAAATGCAGTCGCCAAATCTTCCTAATGTCGGATACTAGTTCCATCTAGTTGATAGAACCACTCAAGCTGTGACCCCGAAAGGCTATCTTGGAAGAAGTGGATCCAAAGATTTTTATCTGCCGTGTAAGGTTGGATCTTCCTTACATACGACCTTAGATGCAACTTTGGACAGGAAGCCCCGTCGTATTTGGCAAAGGCAGGCGCCTTAAACTTGTGTGGGATTACTACCCCAGAAGATAAGCCCAAATCTCCGAAATCCAGCCCCGACACATTCTGAATCTCCATGGCACTCAAGCGGTCTTCTAATTGCTTGTATCTGTCAGCAACATGTGGGTATTGTTCGTCATTGTAGTCCGTCTCGTTGTCAGAGACTGCAGGACTAGGAGCTCCTCCCCCTTTGGGACTGTCTTTCTCTGCAGAGGAAGTAGTTGGATCAGCCTCATTATGGAGTGTGTTCCCAAACCTGCGTCCAGTGTTGAATAACGCAGTTCTCTTCTTCTTTTTCTTCTTTAGGAGCAGAGCCTTCAACTCTTGCTGACCTTGGGCCAGGCTCAGGACCATCTCTTGAAACTGGGAACTTTGGGCCTGAAGGGCCTTGATTGCTTGCTCACTGGATGAGTCTGGATTCATGATGACTGTTCAAAATAAACAGCGAAGAAGATTAAGCAACCTGTAGAAAAAGGGGTACCTGTTATGCACATGATGCATGAGATGCTATCTATGTAATGCATTCAAGGATTTTAGAAATTCACAATTGTTGCAGACAAAAAGGAACGCACGTCATATTAATAAGAAAAGATTTGTTAGTACATAAATGCCCCATGGGCCAAGTATTACAAAAACAACTTCTCAAGGTAAAAAGACGTTGCGCATCCTCTTTGGCGCAATGTAGGTGTTGAGGGCCTCTTGCTCATGGAGTCGGCGGGTGAGCTCTAGAACCTTCTTCTCGCTGGCGTAGAAGCTGGCTTCAAAAGTGTTCCGTTCCTCCTTGAGTTGGATCCAACTCTTCTGCATCTCCTCCCACGATGTAGGCATGTCAGGATGAAGGATGGTGTAGGAGACCTCTCCTTCCTTGACGAGCTCTTTAATCACAGGGAGAACATGAGGATAAGGCATCATTAGACTCTGGGCTCGGGCTCGTACCCACTTGAGGTAAGGTTCAAGAGGGATGGAGTTCTTGTGTCCCAGAGTCTTGCTATCAACCTTGTTAGGCCTCCCCCAAGCTCTGATGAATCTTTGGCGAAGTCCTTGCACATCATTGTCGAAGTCAAAAACTAAGTCAGGAATCAACATGTCGTGAGGGCCATCCCTCCGTGCATATCCAAATTGCCTCAAATCTAGGCAAGGGTTGTAGGTGATACCTCCTCTGATTCCAAGTAAAGGAACATTAGGAAACTCTCTGCAACGATCGACGATGATAACATTTTCTCTGGACCGAGAACACCAATGTACATCAGAGTGAGTAAGAGTCATCAACCGTTGGGACCACCTTGAGCCTTGGTCATTCTTCAAGACAGATTGTCGAAGGTGCGAAATAAACCACCTTGCAAGGAGAGGAGTAAAGCACATGAGAACACCCCTCTTTCTCATTGTTCGTGTGTAAAATGAGTGAAGAATGTCCCCAAGCAATGTTGGTATTGGATTTCTAGACAAGAAGATTTTGACAGCGTTGACATCTACCAATTGGTCAGAATTTGGGAACAAGACCAACCCATAGATAAGGAGTGCAACAATCTCTTCAAAGGCTTGTAGGTCCAATGAATTCCAACACTCTTGTGCCTTCTCAAACAAAATTTTTGCTAAGAAGCTTCTGACGCCGCTTCTAGTTTCCCAATGCCCCTTGATGTCAGAAGGTTGTAGATGTAATGCTCGAGCAACATCTTCAGGCTTTGGTTCCTTTTCCGTACCGTTGAAAGGTAGTTGATTGAGGATAGGAATTCTCAGGAGTTGAGAAAATTCCTCCAAAGCGGGTACCAACTGGTAGTCAGGGAAAGTGAAACAGTGGTGAAGAGGGTCAAAGAACTGGAATAGCACTTTCATCATGTCTTCTTCAATGTTGGTGTTGACTAAGCTGAGCAGTCTACCATGTCTTTCACTGAAGGATGAGCTTTCCAGAATTCTTGAGGTGAGCTCCTTGAGTTGAGGAGGGATTCTCACAAGGTTGACTTGAATGGTTTTTCTGCGAGGAATTTCCATGACCTACAAAACAAGAACAAAGATGAAGATCTAAACCCTTGAAGTGGTTAGTGAATGCATATGATGCTTTATGATGTTCATGATGTATGCACAAACATATGTACAAGCAAATCACATCAAACCCTAGTTTCAGGCTTGCATGAGGTTTCATAGGTAAGTACCCTCTTGAGTGTAGTTGGCTTAAAAACCTGTCCTATAAATAGTAATCGGGTTCTAAGGAGCTCAATATCACTGGATTGTTTTCATTGTTCATTGTTTTGGTTTAGCCACTTAACTAGCGACCAAAATATTCCAAGAAAACAACCCTCAATGAGTGTAGTATCGAGTATCTACCAACTTCGGACTGCACCAAAGCCGGTCATCTCACTACCCCTAATGTAAGGCCAAGATGGTCAAGTAAGGTTCTAGGTCATTAGTGCTTAGTGACATCACTCAGCGGCCCCGTACTCTCCTTGATTGAACTCAAGGGTTACCGGTACTCACAAATATGTCGCACTAATATAGCTATTGCTTCGACCGTGTCGGTATACCCCGCACAGTTTCCACAACGTATTGCTATCTATGAATGTTTCCCAAAATCCGGGTGTAGGATTGCAAACCCAAACAAGAGAGCCAAAATATAAAGCAATCAAATCAAACAATTAGTCATGCAAGAGGGTGATCTAAGCCCTAAGGTTACTCCACTTTTAAATTAGTCCCCAGCAGAGTCGCCAGTTCTGTGATACGGTGGGAGAACTGACTATGGTTTTGTGTTTGTTTTCGCAAATGTTTCGGTTGAGAAAGAGTCGCCACCGACTTTTTATTTTATCCTAAGGAAAGGTTAAAAAGCACAGCAAAAACCTTTGAGATGTTTTCTTGGGTTCGGGGAGTAGATTATAGAAAGGGAAGGTATTAGCACCCTTTCTATCCATGGTTATCCATGGGCTCTTAGTTACTTGCTTAGATCAACTTGCCTTAATTTTCAATTGTTTGAAATGGTGCTTTGTGTGTGTGGGTTTGAAAATGTTTTGAAAAGAAGCCAATGTGGTGGCAACCTTTGTAATGATCCATGTTGGGATGTATACAAAGGTGTATGTCTTTTGAAAAGGTTTTCATTTGTTTTTGAAAGTTTGTTTTGAAAGTGTTGTGAGGTGTGGTTTAAAAATAGGCAAGTGTTTTGTTTTGCAAGTTTGATTCAAGTAACTAAGAGGTTGTCTACTCCTAAATTTCTCAAAGATCTTTGCTATGTTTTAACCCTTTTAACAATTTTGTTCCACCATTTCATTTGGTGGACAATCTTGTGTTAAGATGTGAAAGGGACGGGCGCGTGTCATCGTTTAGACCATAATTGCAATGGTGCCAAGTATCTTTGGGCAATTATTCCTTTAAGGGACTTGATCATTTTTTAGGCAACTTTCGAAAGCGTCATCGAGGGACTATGATCATTTGATTGTTTGTTTTACCCAAAGAGACCTAACATGCAATATGGCCCATTATTGAAGGCAACAAGTGGAATACCCTAGGGGTGCAAGTGTGATTAGTGTTGTCCATTTTCATGCTTGTTTATCTTGAATTTAGGTTAAACTATTTTTGTTATTTTTGATTCGCATACAAACCCTAATTCTAACGTGGTATAATTAGAAAGCATTAAAGTGAGAAAAATAAAGTCCTAAACTATTACAACACAATATATGGGAAGGGGGGTACAAATGTTCAAATGGGGGTATTTTGACAAGGAATTTAAACCTAGACTATTACATCAATTTGGGAATTTACAAGATATTTAATATACAATAATTAAATAAAATAAGAATAAATATGCAAGATGCAAAAAAATGTTTTTATGTGTATGAAAAAGGTATTTTTTATGTGTCAAATAAACAAAATAAAAAAGTATCAATTTTTGGATTTTTTGTGTACTTAGGACAAAACCCTAATTTTTTAATAAAAGGTATTAATTATTTAATATGTACAATATTTATTTATTATATACAAAAATAAAATAAAAATGAAATATATTTGTCAAAAAGGTATTTTCTAATGTTAAATATTAATAAAAATAAAAATGTGTATATTTTGTATTATTTACTAAATATGCTAATAAATATGTATGTATTTATTTTATATGATAAATATATTAAATATATACAAAAATAATAATATTTAGTATTTAAAAAAAAAGTATATTTTATATAAAATATTTTCAGAAGATAATATAAAATAAAAATAGAAAATAAAATGTGTTTACATTATTTTAGTATTTTTCAAATAAAAGTGTTTATGTATTTATTTTATGTACAAATATTAACCTAAACAAATAAATGCCTAATAAATATAAAAATGGTGTGAAAAATATTTTTTATATTTTTAATATTATAAGAAAAAATAAATAAGTCAGAACAAAAAAGAAAAGATCAAAAAATCATAAAAATAAGCATAATGGGCCAGGGGGGTGTGTGTGTGAAAATGAGGTGTAAACAGAAATAACAAATTAAGTCCAGCCCAATGACCCTGTCATCTTCAACCTCCAGCATTTTTGTTCAAGAAAACACGCGTTTTCTATCTTTCAATTCCTCGATCTTTTGCCAAATCTTCCAACATGAAACCTGTAGAGCTTGAAGCCACGATTCCAGACATATAAAGAAATCAATCTAACTCTCAGAAATGAGAGAGAATTTCTTCTCCCCCAATTCCTGACCTAGTTTTTGTTCCATGTTCAGACATTAAATTCTCACAGCACACATAATATAAATGAAAACTAATTACATGGACATGTTCAGGGCTATGAATGTGACATATTTTCTTCACAAACCTAAAGCTAACAATGCCTGGATATAGAGATACGAGTTCATGAACTTACCTGTTCAGTTGAAGTTGTATCTGGTGATGGAGGTGTCTTCAATGCAAGGTGATGATTGGTACAACTTCCTTAATGTCCAGGGATGCTATTCCAAGCTTTACTTTATCTTGAAACCAAGTGAATCGTGCTATGGAACTTCAACTGCAAAACAAGAAAATGAAAATGGTGATGTTGCTTGGGAGTGTTACAGGTCGTGTTTGAGGTTTGGAATAGTTTCAAGGGATGATGTGGGATGTGTTTGAAGTGGTTTTAGCAAGAATGCATGAAAGGATTGAGCTATGGAACTCAATCTGCAGCAAGTGCTCTGTTTGGGCAGTTTGAGGGTGATTCTGTGAATGGGGAAGTATTGGAGGTGATTGGCTCGTGTTCTAGCTCAGTTAGGATGTTTAGAAAGTGTACAAAGTCTTTGCTTAAGCTTGTGTTAACTGAGATGAAAGTTGTGTTATGTTATGCTAGCTTTCTTCTTACTTAAGCAACAAAAGGCCACTTGAGTTTTTAGATAGGTAGAGGCCCCCCTAATGTGCTGCAAACCTTGGCCTTGATCAGTGTAATCAGTCCATAAACTTGTGCCAAGGAGATTTCAACTGTACTTGCTTGGATTTGCATTTGACATAAAGTCCAACTTTTCAAGAATGGCTAATTTGCTTTTTCTATTTATGGCTTAGTTTAACATGTAATGCTTAAACACATAAAACAAGGCCTTGGCACAATGAGTTTGCATTAAATTTATGAGTGCAAAAGGGATATAGGACCTGTAATCAAGTTGTGCAAGCTGAATTCAAAATGGCACAAATGTATGAACATGTAACTTGGCCAAATCAAAAGTGAATTTTTCCCAACTTGCCAAATTCGATTCTCCCTAACCATGAGGTTGTTTGATGAGTTCTTGGACATTTTGGAAAGCTTGGAATGTTTAATACAATCCATATTTGAAATGCAAATTGAAATTCCAAGTGGCAGTATGTGAAAAATGGTCTTGAAGTTAGGCAAAAATCATGCCTAAAATAGGTCAAATTTTCTCTAAGTTAAGAATGGTTTGGTACCCTTGTTCCAAAAATTGTAACTTGAGCTACAAGCTTCTTTTGGGAAAACTTTGTGAATAAAAGTTGTATATTTTGAAATAGGCTACAACTTTCATGTTTTGACTTTTGCTTGAATCCAAATGAATCTTGGTGAGAAAGTGGGGCAAAGTTAGGAAAAAATTAGGGTTTTTCATAACTTAGAAAAATTCTAAGTTATGAAAAATCTTCATTTCAAACCCTAATTTGCAATTCTTGATTTCTTGATGAACAAGTTTCATTATTTGGCATGTTTTGATGAAAAATGAATCTTGACACTTGATTTTGACCAAAAAGTCAAAGTTTGACTTTTCAGTATACAGTCAAAATTGATCAATTGACTGGGAAATTCAACTGTCAACCTTGTGCATTTGGGATCTTTTGAATTTTTTGAGCATGTCAAGACAATTCCATTGGGTCCTTGAGTCCATATGTGAGCTTGGTTTGCCATTGGCTAGGTCAAACAGTCAAAAATTGCCTTTGTGCAGTCAAAACCCTAAAAATGACCATTTTGCCCTTTTGGTGATCTGATCAAATTTCTTGTGGAATTGTGATCCAAACTTGATCAAATGGTCCATGTGAGTTCATAATGTTTACGTGGGTCAATTTTCATGAGATTTGACTGTCAATTGGCCACAGTTGACTTTTTCCCCAATACAGTTGATTTCTAGGTCAACTGTCCAATTGACTGGGCAAAATTTGGAATCAAGACTTGAAACTTGGTATGGATAAACTTGGGAGTCCAACATGAGGCATGAAAGTCATCTTAGGAATTTTGGGTCAAAATATCTTTGTGCAAACACAAACTCTAATTTGGGTCAACAGTGCAAGGAGAAGTCTTGAGCAGAGGAAACCCTAACTGGATCTTGAGCTCCAAGGGTCTTGTGATGTTGAGGAAATGGGAGGGCAAATTTTGGGGTACAACATATAGGTTCATGATGTTGATATGGATAAAAAATTATGAAGTTTGACTGTAAATTGACCACAATTGACTTTTTCCCCAATATAGCTGATTTTAGGTCAACAGATCAATTGACTGAGCAAAAATGTGATCAAGACATGAGCAATCTTGAGGGTCCAAAATGATCCATGAAAGTCATATGGGCATTAAAATTCCATTTGTTCTTGTGCAAACTCAAACCCTAAGTTTCAGTCATCAGGGCTTGGGAAGGTGTCTTGAGCTGATCCACCCTAGTGCAGTCTTGAATCCAAGGAGATCTTGTGGGAGATTATTTGAGAAATGATAGGGAAAATTTTGGGGTACAACAATGATGTTGCTGGAATCCAAAAATAAACCAAAAAGGAAATCCATAGTCAACATGGGTAAAACATTCAGAGAGTCGATCTGCCAGATACCGATAGCTGAAGATTCGTCTAAGGAAGATGAAAATCAAATCGGAGAAGCAAGGAGTACCCAGGCTGGGTGTATCAATGATCGAGTGTCCGATGATGAAGACTTTTTTGACGAGCAGTATCCTCCTGCCGATGATAAGTACAAGCTGCTAGAAGATAGACTGGAGTTTGTTGAGATTCAAGCCATCCTTGGTTTGGATTTTTATGATTTGGGTTTAATATCTGGAGTTGTCATTTCCCATAAATTCAAGATACCAATCTTCATTAAATATGACAGGGTTTCCTGCCCAAAGCTTCATCTGAATTATTATGTGCGCAAGATACAATCACACACCACCGACAAGAAACTCTTGGTTCACTTCTTTCAAGAAACCTTGGCAGGGACTCAACTAGATTGGTTTTACCAATTGGAAGGTTCCCGTATCCATACATGGGAAAAATTGGCCACTGCTTTCTATCACCAATACCTATACAATGCCTACCTGGCACCAACTAGAGTTCAACTGCAATACATGAGGATGGGAAAAAAACAAAGGGTTCAAAGAGTACGGCCAAAAGTGGAGGGATCTTTCCAGTAGGGTCCAACCACCATTAACAGAAATATAATATATTGATATGTTTATGGGTATGTTATCTAGTCCATTTTTCAATTTATTGGTTGGGTGTTCTTCGTCCGGTTTCACCGAGCTGATCCTGACCGGTGAAAGGGTCAATATTGGTATCAAGATAGGGAAGATCCCCATAGCATCTGCTTCCACCTCCAACCCCGTAAAGAAACCCTTCAATGGGAAGAAAGAAACGAATGATGTGTATGGGGCAAGGGCCTGTACCAAGAAGGATAACCGTCTGTCAGTTAATGCTGTTCTAATTTCCAACCTGACTCCTGTTCAAAGACAATCTTCCAATCATCAACTATTTGAGGCTCCACAAAGACAATTCACAAGGATAGGCATATCACTATCCCAAGCCTTACAACACCTGTTAAAGTCTAACTTGGTGAAACTGCATGGTCCTCCGACCAATCCGAACACCTCCTCACCTAAATACAATCTGAATACCAAGTGTGCATATCATTCAAATAGTCCCGGGCATGAGACCGATCAATGTTGGGCATTGAAGAGAAAAATTCAAGACTTAATATACAATAAAACAATTGAGTTTGATCCGCCTACAATTCCCAATGTGATAACAACACCAATGCCAAACCATGGCAAAGGTGTCAATGCAATTGAAGACACCATTTTTGTTTCCTTCGTCGGAGACTTGACCACTCTGTTAACCATTGTCAAAAAGAATCAGCTGAAAGCCAGGGTTTCCCTGGCTGTTTGAAGAACTGTGATTTTTGTGCCAAACAAATTAATGGATGCAAATGGATAAAGGAAGGCGTTCAACGCCTGATGAATAGTCATGAGATCCTATTTGATAAAACTTTGTTCGCCAAAATTTTGACCAATAAGATTGAAGACCTCTCCATCATAACAATTTCAGACAAACCTTTTAGGATCTCCTCAAATGGTCTTATCAGGATTTTAAATGAACCGACTGTTGCTCCTCTGATAATCACCGCCCATGGGCCAATTCCGTACTCTTCCAACAAAGCAGTATCGTGGAACTACGGTGTCGAAGTGTTTTACCATGGAATAAAGAAAGATGTTTTGATTGAAGAAAGCCAAACTGGTGACATTGTTAACATTACTGCCTCTAGTAAGGTGACCAGAACTGGGTGAATCTTTTTGCCTAACATTTCACCCCCAACTACTACAATGACACATGTCTGCATCACAGCTGCTAAGCCTAGTGCTGACACAAGGGGAAAAGAGAAAGTAGTTGAGCCCGCCGAGACAAAAACACCCGCAAAAGACATTGCTGTTGAGTAACTTTCCGCTCAAGAATGGATGAGATCTTGAAAATTATAAAGAGGAGTGATTTCAAGATAGTGGAGCAGCTTGGGAAAACCCCTTCCAAGATCTCCATGTTATCTTTGCTACTTTGTTCCGATGCTCATTCCCGGACATTGATCAAATTCTTAAAGAAAGCTCATGTCCCTCATTAGACCACAACCGACCAGTTTGAAAATTGTGTGGAAAGCTTGACAGCCAACAACGGTTTGGGGTTCTCAGATGCTTATCTGACACCACTTGGAAGAAACCATAATAAATCTTTACATGTTTCTATTGAATGTAAGGGGTGTTAGAACATAGTTTGATTCTACAACCCTCAATTAGAGTTTTGATGATAACAAAATACAAGAATAAATAAATTGTAAGATTTATATATAAGACATATATGCTACTTAAAATTATGTTTTGTGTTTACAGAAACTCTGATGGAATCAGCATCAGAAGATCAGTATCAACATTAGCATCAGAAGATATGTCAGCATCAGAAGATCAAATAACATGTGCTACACGCTGAAGCTACCAGATCATACGCTGAAGCCTGATGACCAGAATCTGCGCATAAAATACTCTGACTCTGATCAAGATCCTTATCAAGTCATCAACACTCATAAGCGTCAGAATAAGTTAAAGCCAAGTCCTCTAATTACTATAAGTAGAGAAGACTCTGAAGCGTCAGCATTACTAAGCATTCAAGACAGATTAATTACCAACGGCTTTATTCCAAGACAAGATCTTCTCAAAAAGGAAAGAACGTTATTATCATTAAAAGTGATTTATGGACAACCAACGTATCTCTTCCTTGGCTATTTAATCAAGACTGTGTGAGAAAAGAAAAGGCTAATAATCTTCACGCATATACACGCCTACATAAACGAACTCACTCATACAATTTGCTAAAGCTTTCAACCACGCCTACTCAAAAGCATTAGCAGTCCAGTTTCATTCTAAGCTTAATATTGTGTATTATCACAGTTGTGATATATAGTTTTTTTTATAAAACATCAAACACACTTTTGTTCATTTATCTGTAAGAGAATTTCCTTGAGATAAACCGGTTTGTGGTTATACTCAAGAAGGCTTTAACAGTTGTTAAAGTAGTTGTGTAATCAGTTGATTATAGTGGATTAAGACCTCGTTGGAGAGAGGCGAAATCACCTTGACGGGTGGACTGGAGTAGTTTGAGATCAAACGAACCAGGATAAAAATACAGTGTTGTCTGCACCTTTGATTTAAGATTTACAATTCAACCCCCCTTCTTGTGTTTTTCACATCTTCAATTGGCATCAGAGCGTCTGGTTCTGAGCTTATAACACTTAACCGTGTCAGTACAAGATCCAACGTCAGAAAAACACAATGGAAGGACCACATCAAAACATCAGCAATGACAACAATGAAGAAAGAGACAGATTCAGTGGCAAACCTCCAGTCTTTGATGGAGAGAACTTTGACTACTGGAAAGACAAAATTGAAAGCTTCTTTCTGGCCCATGATGCTGATCTGTGGGACATGGTGAATGATGGATACACGCACCCAGTGGATGGAAGTGGTCAGAAGATTGACAGGAAAGCAATGTCTGATCAGCAAAAGCGTGATTTTAGAAATCATCATAAGGCCAGAACAATTCTTCTCAGCGCCTTCTCTTACTCAGAATATGAGAAGATATCAAACAGAGACACTGCAAAGAATATGTTTGACTCTTTGAGAATGACGCATGAATTCAACATTCAAGTCAAAGAAACCAAAGCTCTTGCGCTCATTCAGAAGTATGAGGCATTCAAGATGGAAGAAAGTGAATCAATAGAGACTATGTTTTCAAGATTTCAAATTCTGGTTGCTGGTCTCAAAGTTCTTGACAATGGGTATTCTACTGCTGATCACGTTAAGAAGATCATCAGAAGCTTGCCAAAACAATGGAGGCCAATGGTCACAGCGCTTAAGCTAGCCAAGGATCTCAACAAAATTTCTCTGGAGGAACTTATCAGCTCCCTCAGAAGTCACGAGATAGAGCTAGAAGCAGATGAACCTCAAAAGCAAGGTAAGCCATTAGCTTTAAAATCTAACAGAAAATATGACTCCAAAGTTCTGCAGGTTGTTGAAGAAACCTCTGATGGGTCCTCATCAGAAGAAGATGAACTATATCTCCTCTCCAGAAGGGTGAACCAATTATGGAAGCAGAGGCAAAGGAAGTTTAGGAATCCCAAAAGATCAGATAATCAGAATGAATCTTTCTCCAGATACAGAAGGTCAGAATCCTCCTCTGGACACAGAAGATCTGAAGGCTCTTCAGGAAGCAGAAAGCCAAACAACAAAGACATCATCTGCTATGAATGTAAAGAGAAAGAACACTACAAAAGTGATTGCCCAAAGCTTCAGAAGGAAAAGCCCAAAAAGAAGTTTGGCAAGGAAAAGAAGAAAAGTCTCATGGCTACATGGGATGATTCTGACACATCTGAAGCTGACTCAGAATCAGATGATGAGATAGAAAACATAGCTCTCATGGCAAACATAACAGAAGACAGTGAAGCTTCTGAGTCAGACTCTGAATTAGATACAAAAATGGTATTTCCTGACTTTGCTATAAACTTTACTAAGGCTGAACTAGCTGAAAGCCTTAATGAAATTCTGGAAAGATATCAACAGATCAGAGTCAAATTCAGAAACCTGAAAAGGAATCTTGCTACTGACTCTGATAAGACTGAGGGTCTCAAATTGGAGAATTATGAGTTAAAAGATAAAATTTCAAAATTAGAAAATCTATTGCAAAACTCTCGGAAGGAAACAATCCCTGAAACTCCCAGCAGTGCTGATGAGATCATCAAGGAATATGATCACAACTTTCAGAAGTTTCTAGCTAAAAGCATAGATAGAAGCAAAATGGCTTCAATGATCTATGGAGTTAGCAGAAATGGCAGAAATGGAATAGGATACCAAGGTAAGGTACCTACACCAAAGAATACCATGGATTTAGTTATAAAACGCACTTCACTTGATTCACACTTTATATATGGGCACACACATGACATCAAATAAACAAGTAGTAATTATTCTGTCAAACCAAAATTCAACCAGAGTTTTGGTAAAACTAACAAATCAGGACCCAAGAAAATATGGGTACCTAAGGATAAAATAATACATGTGGCAGATATCTTTAGCAGCAAAGCAGAAACACCAGTCATGGTACCTAGACTCTGACTGCTCACGACACATGACGGGAAGAAGGCATATGTTCCAAAGCCTGGAACTTAAGCCTGGAGGCCACGTAGGTTTTGGAGGCAATCAGAGAGGAAAGATCATTGGCTCTGGAACTGTAGGTAATGGAAATCTTCCCTCTATAAGTAATGTTTTATTAGTTGATGGATTAATGCATAACCTGTTATCCATAAGTCAATTAAGTGATAACGGTTATGATATAATCTTTAATCAAAATTCATGCAAAGTTGTTAGTCAGAAAGATGGGACTATCCTATTTAATGGAAAGAGGAGAAACAACATTTATAAAATAAAACTTTCTGAACTAAAAAGTCAGAATGTAAAGTGTCTTCTGTCTGTTAACAACGAGCAATGGATCTGGCACAGAAGATTGGGACATGTTAGTATGAGAAGAATATCTCAGATTAACAAACTCAATCTGGTCAGAGGACTTCCTAACCTGAAGTTCAATTCAGATGCTCTGTGTGAAGCATGTCAGAAAGGCAAGTTTGCAAAACCAGCTTTCAAATCTAAAAACGTTGTTTCCACCTCTAAGCCATTAGAACTTCTGCACATTGACTTATTTGGACCAGTTAAAACTGCTTCAGTCAGTGGCAAGAAGTATGGGTTAGTAATCGTAGATGACTATAGCAGATGGACATGGGTAAAGTTCTTAAGGCACAAGGACGAGTCACACTCTGTGTTTGTCACCTTCTGCAACCAAGTTCAGAATGAAAAGGATCTTAGAATCGTCAAAGTCAGAAGTGATCATGGTGGAGAGTTTGAAAATAAAGAGTTTGAGTCATTCTTTAATGACAAAGGCATTCTGCATGATTTCTCTTGTCCTAGAACTCCCTAGCAAAATGGAGTTGTAGAACGAAAGAACAGAACATTGCAAGAAATGGCCAGAACCATGATCAACGAGACTAACGTTGCTAAGATCTTCTGGGCAGAGGCAATAAACATAGTGTGTTACATTCAAAATAGAATCTCCATAAGACCTATTCTGGAAAAGACTCCATATGAATTATGGAAGAACAGAAAGCCCAACATTTCATATTTTCATCCATTTGGATGTACTTGTTTTATTTTGAATACAAAAAATTATTTGAACAAGTTTGACTCTAAAGCACAAAAGTGTATTATGTTAGGATACTCTGAACGCTAAAGAGGGTACAAAGTATACAATACATAAACACAGATTGTGGAAGAATCAAGCAGTGTTTGTTTTGATGATAAGCTTGACTCTCAAAAGTCAAAGCAGAATGAATTACTTGCAGGTATGGAAGTTGAATTCACAGGTACTGAAGACAAGTCATCAGAAGCTCTTAACAGAGACACTCCCCCAACATCAGAAATAGGAACTGCAAGCATTCCAGCACCTTCTGTTGATCAACTTCAGAAAAGACCATCCAGAAGAAGCATGGATCACCCAGAAGAAATAATCTTAGGAAGAAAGGAAGATCCAATCAGAACAAGATCTAGCTTCAGAAACTCTGAAGAATCCCTCATGGGCCTTGTTTCTCTAATTGAACCATCAAAAATTGATGAAGCACTTCTGGACAATGACTGGATTCTAGCAATGCAAGAGGAGCTGAATCAATTCACAAGAAATGACGTATGGGATCTAGTTCCTAAACCAAAAGGATTCAACGTCATTGGAACAAAATGGGTGTTCAGAAACAAACTGAATGAACAAGGTGAAGTCATCAGAAACAAAGCATGATTGGTAGCACAAGGTTATAGTCAGCAAGAGGGGATAGACTATACAGAAACCTTTGCTCCATTCGCCAGGTTAGAATCTATCAGACTCTTAATCTCATTTGCTGTTAATAAAGGCATCACTCTGTATCAGATGGATGTTAAGAGTGCATTCTTAAATGGCTATATAGAAGAAGAGGTATATGTGCACCAACCCCCTGGTTTTGAAAGTTCCAAAAATCCAGAATATGTTTTCAAACTAAAGAAGTCACTCTATGGTCTGAAACAAGCTCCCAGAGCTTGGTATGAAAGACTAAGTAACTTTCTGTTAGAAAATGAATTCACCAGAGGGAAAGTGGACACAACCTTATTCTGTAAGACAGTTAAGAATGACATTTTAGTATGTCAGATTTATGTTGATGATATCATATTTGGATCTACTAAACCTTCTCTGAGAAGAAAGTTTGCTAAGTGTATGCAGGCAGAATTTGAGACGAGCCTAATGGGGGAACTGAAATTCTTTCCGGGCATTCAGATCAATCAAACCCCAGAAGGAACTTACATTCATCAGAGCAAATATGTCAGAGAACTTCTGAAGAAATTTGATCTCTCAGAATGTAAGCCATCAAAGATTCCAATGTATCCCACGTGCATTCTGGAAAGAGAAGAGGTAAGTAAAAAGGTAGAACAGAAGGTCTACAGAGGTATGATTGGTTCTCTTCTCTATCTGACGGCTTCAAGGCCTGACATTTTATTCAGTGTATGCATTTGTGCTAGATTCCAATCAGATCCTAGAGAATCTCACTTAATAGCAGTTAAGCAAATTTTCAAGTATCTGAAAGGTACTACTAATCTGGGTGTTTTATAGAAAATCAAGTGATTACAGCTTAGTAGGATATTGTGATGCTGATTTTGCTGGAGACAGAGTAGAACGTAAAAGCACTTCAGGAAGCTTCCAGTTTCTGGGAGAAAATCTGATCTCATGGTCCAGCAAAAGACAATCCACAATTTCTCTATCAATAGCAGAAGCTGAATACATAGCAGCAGCTGGATGCAGCACACAAATGCTCTGGATGAAAAGTCAACTTGAGGACTTTCAGATATTTGAGAGTAACATTCCTATCCTCTGTGACAATACTTCTGCTATTTGTCTTAGTAAGAATCCAATTTTACATTCTAGGGCTAAACATATAGAAATAAAACATAATTTTATGAGGGACTATATTCAGAAAGGGATTTTAAATTTAAAATTTATTAACACAGACAATCAATGGGCTGATATTTTTACAAAACCTCTTTCTGAAGATAGGTTCAACTTCATTCTGAAACATCTCAGCATGAAGCTCTGTCCAGAATAAAATTGCTTTAATTTTATATATTAACCTTCATAATTTTGTTTACTTTCTGTGAACTACTGATCAATCTTCTTTCAGAATTTTAGAAGTGCAGATTGTATCAGAATCTATCCATGAAGATCTGAGCGCTTCATTTCAAGGATAGAAATGTGCTGTTCACTCAAGAAAACAAGTATCATCCATTCATCAGCCATTTTCTGAGGCTGAACACGCATTCACGTTTCTGAAAAAGGCAAAGCGCTGATTGGATGCATTGAGACACATGTCATGGGTAACCGTTCCAAATATCTTTCTGAATCCCCTAAAATCAGCTATCATTAAATACTAATAATCATTATTAATTTCTCTCTCTTAACGTTTATGTTTTCAAAACCTTTTTAGAAATCTATTTAAACACACTTCACACCATTTACACTTTTTACCTTCACTTTCATTTTCTCTGAATATTTCTGATTTCAGTGTTCTTACTTTCTCAAAAATCCTCTCAATCTTTTTCACAAAAACCTCGTGTGAACATGGCTTCTTCCAGCATTCCTTCTTCAGGTTCCCAGAAAACTGTTTCTTCTGAACAATATGAAGTACCCTTCAGAACGCTTCTAACACCAGTCAAAAACCTTGAGGTTCTGTCAGAATTAATCGTGGATTTCAACATCCTTAAGGAGAATGGGTTTGATTTATCTGAAGAGGTTAAAGCTCAAGGTTGGGAAAAGTATTTTGACAAGCTGGTGGGTCCAACATTTCCTATTCTGGTAAAGGAATTTTGGATTCACGCTTCTTCTTCTAATCATCAAGTCACGTCTTACATCATGGGGAAGAAGATTGTCATTACTGAAGACCTCATTGCACGTTTGATAGGCTACAATGGTGGTGGTGTTCGTTGCATTGATATGGCAGAAAGGTGTGCTGATGCTGCCCTAATTGCAAGGGAAATCTTTACTCTGGGGCTTCCCTCCAGCAAGATAAGGGATTTGAAAGACAAACATAGTTTGGGCCAAGATCATTCTGGGCTGCTTCAACCACAGGAAGCCTACCAGCTCTCCTGATTACATTAATATTGATCAGCAGTTTCTAATCTATTTTATCTCTCAGAAGGTCAAGATAAATCTGCTCATCTTTTGTTCAACCATCTCAGAACAAGTGTTAAGGAAACAAGAGAAGAGGAACGGACAAAAATGGATTGGATACCCTTGGGAATACTGATATCAGATATTCTTACAGAGAATGGGCTGATTGATCATCTGACAGAGGCTCAAGAAATCAGCACTCTGGAACCTACTGTTGGCAAGCAGCTGAATGCCAAAAATCTGAAGAAAATGAAGTTGATAGAGAACATCAAGAAGGATCCCAGCGTCACTCCTTTTGCTGAAATCTCCAGCAGAAGAGTCCCTCTGGACAACTTCCCTATGTTCTCAGAGATTGACTCTAAACCAGAAATTATTCTGAGATATCTGGATGCTTGCAAAGCTGATGGTACAACACCAAATCTGAATATTCAAGATCTTCAGCAGAAGGCTCCAGAGGTTGTTCTGAAGAAGACAAAGAAAAGAAAAGCTGCTGCAGAAGGATCATCTCAACAGACTCCCAAGAAGAGAGGTAATACTTCTTCTGTAACTGTTTTAGATTCAACTACTGTATCAACATCTATTCCAATTCCAATTCCAACTCCATCTGAAAACCCAACACCTCAAACTTTTGATGATTTTGACCTTGACTTTGATCCTTCTGAATCATTAACCCTCAAAAGATCTCGCTCCCAACCACAAAATCCAAATACTGAAGCCATACCAGAACAAGACCTTGAAAAAGTTCTTTCTGATATAGACCAACACACTTCTGCTCCCGAAACAGAAAATCCAAATCCAAACACAGATCCACAACTAGAAATTCCCCTCTCACCAATACCAGAAATTCCACTCTCTCCAGAACCAGAAATCCCACAACCTTCATCTCCTCAACCAGAAATTAATCCACCCTCTCCTCAACCTGAACAATCTCCACAACCTGAGATTCAAACCTCTGAGGCTCAACCCTCTGAATCTCCTGAACCATAACCTTTGGCCATTCAATTGCCCTTTGGCACCATTGTGAATATTCCTCAACTACCCTCTTCACCAGAATTAACTCCACCAAATTCCCCATCAAGTCCAATCATAATTCCTGACTCTCCCACTCCCTCACCTAGAAAAAATTCAGACGACCATAACAAGACTGTCATTGACTTAACAGTCCTTGAACGCCTTGCTGTAATAACCAACAAAACTTCTATCCCTACACCAAAAAATCCAGATGTTGGTTCCAGCATATTGAACTTTGAAACAGAAGTACAGAAGTGGATCACTTCTTTGAAACAAGCAAGTCTGGAACTGGTTGATCCTGCTGCATCAGACTACCTATGGACAAAGTTCAGAAGATGGGTATGCTTTGAAACCTTTAAGCTGCAAGAACAGAGCTATGGACAAGCTCAACAGAACTTCAGCAATCTGCTGAAGGAAATTGAAGGTCCAGTTCTGATCAAGCTGCTTAAGGAAGAAGTTCTCCCGCTAGACAATGCTCGTTAGTCTGAACATCGTCAACCAGAGTCAGAAGAACAGATGATTCCAACTGAAGAATAGGTTCAAGAAGAAGATATAACAGAAAGCTCTGAGAAGCATCCTGTTTCTGAAGATCCTCAAGCTTCCTCTCTTGATAGGAAGACTCTGGAAGATCTGAAAAGATCTGATATGCTGATGAATGAAAGAATGGATAAACAGGACACTAAAATTGATGCAATAGCCAGCATGTTAACTCAGCAACAGGAAACCAGCACCCAAATCAAGAGCATGTTTGAAGCTCTGTTCACACGACTTCCTCCTCCTTCTTATAAATTTCCTTGTTGTTTTTATAACTTGTTTATCTGTAATATTTTTATGTGCTAAACTTATCATTGCTTCTGTTTTTAATATAAACGTTTTTTTAGCTCTGATCATTTTAACTCTGATTATTTGTGCTTTTTGATAACTGACAAAAAGGGGGAGAAAGAATGATATTTTTCAATAACGGATTACTGAGACATAAGTCTCAAACATTCTAACATTCTGATATATTTGAATTTATTTCTTCTGAAAAGCTTACAGGTACAAAATTCTGATGAATCTGATGAACTCTGATACAGTAAAGTTCTGAAGCTCAAAGTCTCATGGAAATAAAGGGAAGTAATCAACACAGGGGGAGTTTTTCTCTTCGTTGCTCTGATACCTTTTATTCCTTATTTTTAATCTCTGATACCTTTTATTCTCTATTTTTAATTGAAAAAATCTGGTTTTTGCCATCATCAAAAAGGGGGAGATTGTTAGAACATAGTTTGATTCTACAACCCTCAATTAGAGTTTTGATGATAACAAAATACAAGAATAAATCAATTGTAAGATTTATATATAAGACATATATGCTACTTAAAATTATGTTTTGTGTTTACAGAAACTCTGATGGAATCAGAATCAGAAGATCAGTATCAACATTAGCATCAGAAGATATGTCAGCATCAGAAGATCAAATAACATGTGCTACACGCTGAAGCTACCAGATCATACGCTTAAGCCTGATGACCAGAATCTGCACATAAAATACTCTGACTCTGATCAAGATCCTTATCAAGTCATCAGCACTCAGAAGCGTCAGAATAAGTTAAAGCCAAGTCCTCTGATTACTATAAGCAGAGAAGACTCTGAAGCGTCAGCATTACTAAGCATTCAAGACAGATTAATTACCAACGACTTTATTCCAAGACAAGATCTTCTCAAAAAGGAAAGAACGTTATTATCATTGAAAGTGATTTATGTACAACCAACGTATCTCTTCCTTGGCTATTTAATCAAGACTGTGTGAGAAAAGAAAAGGCTAATAATCTTCACGCATATACACGCCTACGTAAACGAACTCACTCATACAATTTGCTAAAGCTTTCAACCACGCCTACTCAAAAGCATTAGCAGTCCAGTTTCATTCTAAGCTTAATATTGTGTATTATCACAGTTGTGATATATAGTTTTTTTTAGAAAACATCAAACACACTTTTGTTCATTTATCTGTAAGAGAATTTCCTTGAGATAAATCAGTCTGTGGTTATACTCAAGAAGGCTTTAACAGTTGTTAAAGTAGTTGTGTAATCAGTTGATTATAGTGGATTAAGACCTCATTGGAGAGAGGAGAAATCACCTTGACGGGTGGACTAGAGTAGTTTGAGATCAAACGAACCAGGATAAAAATACAGTATTGTCTGCACCTTTGATTTAAGATTTACAATTCAACCCCCCTTCTTGTGTTTTTCACATCTTCAAGGGGACCACCCTAGCACATGTTCTGGTTGACACTGGCTCTTCTTTGAACGTGCTACCCAAGGGCGCTTTGGACCGTTTAGACTATGAAGGACTAGTGTTGGATCCGAGTGATATTATTGTGAGGGCTTTCGATGGGTCCAAGAGGACGGTTCATTGAGAGGTGGATCTCCCGATCAAGGTAGGCTCACAGATTTTCAACTCTACTTTCTATATCATGGATATCTGTTCTGCCTACTCTTGTTTGCTGGGTCACCCTTGGATCCATAGAGCTGAGGAAGTAACATCTACCCTTCACCAAAAGCTAAAATACCCAGTCAAGGGGAGGATCGTCACTATTTATAGTGAGGAGGAATTCATGGTAAGCCATCTTAATTCTTTCAAATATGTGGATATGAATGGAGAATTTATAGAAACCCCGTGCCAAGCTTTTGAAGTTATGCCACCTATGATTGCTACTACCAAAATATCCTCCGACACGCCAAAAACTGATAAGGTTGTTCCAAGGATGGATTTATATAAGGATGCTCATGCTGCAATCGAAGATGGAAACTGTGCTACCAGGGGACAAATCCACGAGATCCCGTTCAAAGCAGACAAATGTGGGTTGGGTTTCACTATCAAGGCTCAGAAAGAAGTGAAGCACGCTCGTGCGGGAAAACCCCCTCTCCGTATTACAAATCATGAAGTAAACACTATGGAAGATTCTGATCATGAATGTGCATTCGAAGAATGGGTATACCCTACTATAATAGATCTCAACAATTGGCATGCAAAGGACTTTGTTCCCATCTCCTTCATTGAGTAGTTATTTCTTGTTTATTGCTTTCTATTAATTCAAGAACCATTTATCTGTAATATTAAACAATGACTTTTAAGCCATATGCCTTGCCCGGGGAACTATGGTCCATTTGTTAAAGGTTTATTTATGTTCATTATATCATATGATCATTCAATACAAACCATTGGAATTTTTGTGCTCATTGTCCTTCCTTTTCTTTAATTTGTTTTTCAAAATAGCCATGTATCTTACATGCCACACACACACACACACTTGCAGGTCCTCGTCCACTCCGGATCTCATTGTCAATGACTTTACTACTGCCAACTATGATTTCGAACATCCAATTAACCAAGCCGAAGACGAAGGGGAGGAAGATTGTGAAATATTTGGAGAATTAGCCAAACTCTTAATGCAAGTAGAAAAAGCTATTCATCTGCATGAAGAGTCAGTTGGGGTCATCAACCTAGGTACCGAGATGGATAAGAAAGAGGTCAAGATCGGCGCCAACCTAGGAAGTAGTGTCAAAAGTAGTCTGATTCAAATGTTACATGACTACGTGGAAGTGTTTTCTTGGTCGTATGAAGATATGCAAGGGTTGGATACTGACATTGTAGTTCATCGTCTGCCAACAAAGTAAGATTATCTACCTGTCAAACAAAAAGTTCGTCGCATGCGGCCCGACATGTCTAAATAGATAAAAGCTAAAGTGATGAAACAATTTGATGCAGGATTCCTGGTTGTGACGTCTTATCCTCAATGGGTTGGAAATGTGGTTCCAGTGCTAAAGAAAGATAGAAAAGTTCGTATGTGCGTAGATTATATGGATCTGAATAGGGAAAGCCCCAAGGATGACTTCCCTCTACCTCATATTGATGTCTTGGTCGATAACACCGCTCAACATAAGGTCTTCTCTTTCATGGATGGTTTCTACGGCTATAATCATATTAAGATGGCTCCAGAATACATGGAGAAGACCACCTTCTTTACGCAATGGGGAACCTTTTGCTACAAGGGCATGCCATTCGGGTTGAAGAATGCAGGGGTAACATATCAAAGGGCTATGGTAGCTTTGTTTCATGATATGGTCCATCATGAAATAGAGGTATATATGGATAATATGATTTCAAGGTCACAAACTAAAGAAGAGCATCTCAATCACTTATACAAGTTATTCGAGAGGCTGAAAAAGTACAAGTTGAGGTTGAATCCTAATAAGTGCACATTCGGAGTGCGATCTGGAAAACTTCTAGGTTTTATTGTCAGTGGTAAAGGCATCGAAGTTCACCCTGCAAAAGTAAAAGCCATTCAAGAAATGTCAGTTCCCCATTCTGAAAAGGAGGTTAGAGGATTCTTGGGTCGTCTTAACTACATCGCTCGCTTCATATCTCACTTAATTGCTACCTGTGAGCCAATCTTCAAACTCTTAAAGAAATATCAAGTAGTCAGATGGAATGATGAATGCCAAGCCGCCTTTGACAAAATCAAAGAATATCTGCAAGAACCTCATATCCTCATGCATATAGTTGAAGGAAGACCCTTGATCATGTACTTGACCGTGCTAGAGAATTCTATGGGGTGTGTGTTGGGCCAACATGACGAGTCTGGCCGAAAAGAGCATGCAATTTACTACCTGAGCAAAAAGTTTACCGACTGTGAAACCAGATATTCACTGCTCGAGAAAACTTGCTACGCTTTGGCATGGGCTTCTTGCTGGCTAAGACAGTATATGTTGACTCATACCACTCTATTGATTTCTAAGATGGACCCTATCAAGTACATCTTCGAGAAACCTACTCTTTCTGGATAAATAACTAGATGGCAGATGATTTTGACTGAGTAGGATATTCAATACACAACACAAAATTCCATACAAGGAAGTGTATTGGCGGATCATTTGGCCCATCAAGTTGTTGATGATTATCAGTCTATGAACTTTGACTTCCCAGGTGAGAATATCATGCTAGTGACTGATTACGCGAAAAATGGACCGTATGATGGACTTGAACAAGGATCCCGATGGACTATGGTTTTCGATGAGGCTTCCAACACTTTGGGTAACGGAATTAGCGCTATGATAATATCTCCTGAGGGTTGCCACACCCCTTTCACTTCTAGACTGTGCTTCGATTGTACAAATAACATGGCTGAATATGAGGCGTGCATTTTGGGTCTGAAGGCTGCCATTAATTTCAGGATCAAACATTTGAATGTATTCAGAGATTCCGTTCTAGTGATTAGCCAAGTAAAAGGAGATTGGGATACTAAACATCCTAATCTTATCCCTTACAAGGAGCTTGTGCTATCTCTGATTCCTTACTTCGAAGAAATCACCTTTGAACACTTCCCTAGAGAAGAAAACCAATTAGCTAATGCTTTGGCCACAATGTCTTCTATGTTCAAAGTCAAATGGGACAACGAATCTCCTATGATTACAATTGAGAGATTTGACGAACCTGCACACTGCTATGAACTTGACACTGACGCCGAGAAGCCATGGTACCTTGAGGTGAAGATATACCTTGAAGCACAAGAGTATCCCAAAGGAGCATCCATCAATGATAAAAATTTCTTATGAAGATTCTCTTCCAAATTCTTCCTAAGCAATGGAATCCTGTACAAACGCAATCATGATTATACTCTACTCTGATGTGTGGATAAGAAGGAGGAAGAGAAAATTATGGAAGACATGCATGATGGGCTCTTTGGGACTCACTCTAGAGGACATACTATGGCCAAGAAAATCCTAAGAGCTAGTTACTATTGGTCAATAATGGAGACTGATTGTCATCACCACTCAAGGACTTGCCACATATGCCAAATCTATACTGACAAGGTCCATGTGCCTCCTATTCCTCTAAATGTCATGACCGCTTTGTGGTTGTTCACAATGTGGGGCATTGCCATGATTGGAGAAATTAAGCCTACTGCTTCCAATGGAAATCACTTCATTCTCGCTGCTATCGATTATTTCACCAAATGGGTCGAAGCTACCTCATTTGCCTCAGTCACAAAGAACGTTGTAGCCAGATTCATCAAACATAACCTCATCTGCCGCTATGGTATCACTGAAAGGATCATCACTGACAATGGGACCAATATCAACAATGCTATGATTATAGAACTTTGCACCCAGTTCAAAATGAAGCATCACAATTCCTCTCCTTATAGACCTAGAATGAATGGCGCAGTGGAAGCAACCAACAAAAACATTAAGAAGATTATGCAAAAGATGGTAGTAACATACAAAGATTGGCATGAGATGTTACCGTTTTCTCTTCATGGATACCATACTTCGGCTCGGACATCAACTGGGGAAACTCCCTTTTTGGTCTATGGCATGGAAGTTGTCCTACCAGTGGAAGTTCAGATTCCTTCACTAAGGATTATGAACGAAGCAGGTTTAGGTGAAGACGAGTTGATTCAGACAAGATTGAATCAGTTGAACTTGATCAATGAAAAGCGACTGACTATTGTTTGTCACATTCAGATGTACCAAAAACATAAGATCAAGGCTTTCAACAAAAAGATCAGGCCTCGAGTATATCAAGCTGGTAACTTGGTGATAAAGCGCATCATTCTTCCACAAGGCGACCCAAGGGGAAAATGGACTTCCACTTACGAAGGCCCATTTGTTGTCAAGAAAGTTTTCTCTGGTGGTGCCATGATGCTGACCACTATGGATGGTGAAGATTTCCCACATCCTGTGAACGTGGACATAGTTAAAAAATACTACGCATAAGAGACCTGATAGGTTGACTGGCCTAGGTAAAAATAAGGGTTTCCCGGAAAACCAAAAGGTTTGGGCAAAAATTAGGGATATATGAAAAATATTGTACACCCAACAAGTCGAAAACCTGAAAGGGAGACTTGGGCAAAAATGAGTATCCTGGTGGGCTGAAAACCCGAAAGGGCGGTCCAGGAAAAAGTTAAGGACTGAAGGCGTATGACTATGTCCCGTGGAATCACCACAGTCGACTTTATTACAAAGGTCCGAGTTCAAACGGTCCAAGAT
The DNA here is from genome assembly GCA_948472305.1 of Vicia faba. Lineage (NCBI taxonomy): Eukaryota > Viridiplantae > Streptophyta > Magnoliopsida > Fabales > Fabaceae > Vicia > Vicia faba. The sequence goes on from OX451741.1 coordinate 1,246,906,030, forward strand.
TCGATCCAATCAACTTCTGTCAACGACAATGGAAGTTCGAAGACATTGGGGCAATAGTAGAGTTGGAACACAATGATATCATTTCCACATGGTTGTTATCTTTGTTTTCAATATTGTTATCTTTTCGACGATTTCCTCTTACTAGGATCTCCGTCTCTTTGTACAAAAAAGCCTATTCATGGGCAAAACATCAACACAAATATACTTTAAAGTGCAAACTTTTTGTTTTTAGTGCAAACATGTCCAATGACTAAAATTGAATGAACATATGCATATGAACATGTTTAAACTATTTAGTAAATGTGTCCTTCCAAGAAGCAACGAGCATTTGTTTAATGCAGTTGAGATATCCCCATAGAGTTATCTCATTAGCATTATCCCCATGGAGCCTGATACAACAAACCTTTTCCCCAACAGGTTTACCCGCAAAATTGGATTTATGCAAACCTCGATCAGAGTCTCAATCTCTCAACAACCCTCTCCCAGCTAAGTTGGTCTTAAAAGAAGAAGCCTTGTGGATTTCTTCCTAAAGAATTCACCTTGCCAGCATATCATCAAATCTTCTCTTCAACAGGGTCTATTCCCCAACAAAACAATACACTCCTCAACAAAACCATTTCTTGTTCAAACAACTTATCAAAAAACTATGAAGCCTGGACCCGACCGGGTATTAGTTTATCTTCTCAAAACACCATGAAGCCTGGACCCGACCAGATAATAATTTGAATTCTCTGGATACTATGAAGCCTGGACCCGACCAAATAATTGTTTGACTTCTCAAGATACTATGAAGCCTGGACCCGACCAAATGATAATTTATCTTCTCAAGACATTATGGGGTCTTGACCCGACCAGATAATAGTCTAACTTCTCGAGATATTCGACCAGACAAGGGTTTAACTTCTTTTCCCCAGTAGTATTTTTCTATACCCACCAGCAAGTTACTGTAAAGCCCGGACCCGACCAGATATCAGTTCAACTTCATTCATGCAAGTTACTATAAAGCCTGGACCCGACCAGATATCGGTTTAACTCCTTTCCTCCCAGCAAGTTACTGTGAAGCCTGGATCCGACCAGATATCAGTTCAACTTCATCCTTTCAGATGAGTTATTGTGAAACCTGGAATTCGAACAGATAACAATTAACTTCATCCACCTCAAAAATCTTCTTTGAAGCCTGGAATCCAACCAGATAGCAGTTTAAAGTTAGTAAGTTACTGTGAAGCCTGGATCCGACCAAATAACAGTTTAACTTTATTCTCGCAAGAAATTTTTCGTGAAGCCTGGAATACGACCAGATAACAGTTTAATTCACATCTTCCCCTGCAAGACACTGCGAAGCCTGGAATACGACCAGCTAACAGTCAACTTCATTATCCTCAACAAATTTCTTCCAAGCCTGGATTTCGACCAGATAATAGCTAACTTTTGATGCTCTTCATCCAAGAATAATTCCCCAATAGAGCAATGGACAACCAAAGTTCCTGAACTCTATTCCTCCAAGCAGAAATCAACACTCCCCATAGAGTTTCCTCATGCAAAGAGCCAAGGTCAATATTCCCTAGCAGATTTCCCCTCAAACGAAAGAACTGAAATTCCCAGCAGAAATATTCTAAACAAAGTTAAAGATAATTCTACTCTCCAGCGACAGTACGAGATTCAGCCTCCCAAGGTTCCCCAACTTGTTGTCAAGGATTTATTTTCCTAGACAAAGACACGTTGCAATAAATGCATCACATTCATAGATCATAATGCATGCATGACAAATGCATACAACATAATCTCATTTATTTTGAGAAATTCTTCATGCCCTGCATACATCTGCATACAACTAATCCTTTTCCTTGCAGGAAAAATAACCAGGCAAAGGACGTCCACTATTTTAGTATAAATCAACTAAAAGATTTATCCTGATACCTTCCTTAGTCACTCTGGATGGCATCTGTAAGCCCATCTCCAACAACTTTCCATCATCTCCCCAAATGGAATCTTTAAGCCCATTCTCCACCTAGTCATCTACCACATCATCAATTGTAAATTTCTGGGCACTCTAGTGTTCAATCATCTTCCACCTTCAAGTCACGAATGGCGGGCTCGCCAATCTAACTCTTCAGGTTAAAGAAGATTTAACAGGGGCAACTGTTGTACCCCAAAATTTTCCCTCTCATTCCTCAAGAATTTCTTCACAAGATCTCCCATGACTCAAGTTTGCAGCATTGATACGTCAATTTAAGTTTGAATTGGTACAAGGGCAAAATGGTCAAAATGCACACTGAAAAGTAAAACTTGGACTTTTAGTTCAAAATCAAGTTTCAAGAATCACATTTAATCAAGACATGTTAGAATATGAAGTTGTGTCATCAAGAAAATCAAAAAGTCAAAATTACTTTGGAAAAGTCAAAATTCTAAACACTTAGAAATTTTTCTAAGTGTTAAGAAAAGATGATAAGTTCAGAACTTCTGGCCATATTTTCATCATGATGCAAGCTGATTCAGGAAGAACTTCTGACACAAGAGTTGTATATCTCAATGAGATCTGAAACATTGCAGAACATAGATTCTCCTAGATATGATGGGATTTTAAGTTAAAAACCCTTGAAGACACGTCCACAAAACTAAAATACTTAGTAAATTCTGAACATTTCCAAGTCAGAATTTGAGTAGAACTTCTGGGCCAATTTTCTTATAGGTTTAATCAGAGTTTGCAAAAGTGATTCAAGGAGGGAGCACAAAGCATGTTACAAGCTTTCTGAAAAAGTCTGAAGACTCTTTTAGATCATGCTGGAACAGAGAGAACCAAAGATGAGAAGATGAGCGTTTGTTCTTAATCCAAGTTATGTTTGTGTTGAACTTATGATTCAGTTTTAAGCTAGGCTGTATAATCTCAGGTTGCAGATTTTCTTGCTTGTTAAATCTCATCATCATTTAATGCTCACATCAACTTTTGAGTCTTTATCCGAAGGATCTCCCCACGTGTGGCATGAAAGTACCATTGTTGTCCTTGGAAAGTAAACTTTTGTACAAAGTTTATGTTGGGATCATGATTTACTTCTTCTTATGAGTGTACTTCTCCATAAATCATGCCTACAAAATCAGATTAGGCGCGGCTAAAGCTGTTAACCACTCTATTTTTCCTTGAACCATACTTGTCTAAGCTTGCTTCAAAAACAAGTCAACTATCCATAACACATGATGGTTGTACTCTTAACTTATCCAAGCTTCTAAATCATTTTCCTATAAATTAAACTTCATTTGCAACTGTTAAAGAGGTCGAAAAGATTTGAAAAAAGCCTTGGAACCTTGCTAAAAATTACAAGAACCTGAAACTGCAGCCCAAACACAAAACCTACTAATTTCTGGTTTTTGCATCCAAACTCTAATTTTTCTTGTGCATTTCTTGGCCAAATCACCCATACAGTTTCTGATATAAACTTATAAGCCGTCTCAACTTCTGTTTTCAGAATGTAACATAATCTTCACCAATTTCCACTTCAAAAAATATAAACTTTAATTCTTGGCTGCTCCAGAACATTCCAGCCATTCATAGCTCAAGTTAAGGGTTATTCTAGCTTCCTGAGAACTTGAGAAAGCTAATCATAACATCACAACAATCTGAACTAGACTCTAATTCACAAAACAATTTCCAGCTGCAAGGTAAGCTTCTTCTGACTTTTGATCTTATTACTTAGGCATTATTAGGCTTTCATTTTCAAAGATACAATGTAGATATCATGACTCTGATTCTGTACATATTTACAGATTTCATGTATATGGCCTAAGTAGAGAGAATTTCAGATCAAAACTTCTTGAGGAAATTAGGGTTCAGAATTAGGATTAGAAAAATTCATGCTTGCTTGTAGTTCACAGTTCTGATGCTGTGTTTTTGAAACCATGATGAAATCTTCCATAACTTCTATGTTTGTATTTTCTATTTTGTTGAGAAATAACTAAGTTGCAGATGCTCTAGTTGTCGCGAAGAAGAAGATGAAGTTCATCATCAGAATTCCCTTTGTAATATATGTTTATGTTTTTGCTTCTAATACCGGATGTATAGCCACCCCAGTGGTAGAGAGCATGCGCATAAGGCATTAGTGTTAAGGGTCTTGAGTTCTACCCCCCAGAAACACCTTTTTATGTTTTATTTCTTGACATTTTCCCCATTATTTGTCAAATATTAATCCTGGACCAGAACTTCTAGATAAACCCCCTTCAGTTGATTGTCAAAACAATGATCATGTACCAGAACTTCTAGGTATTCCCATCCAAAAACATTGACATTTCACGAACCCATTATCAGAACTTCTAGCCTACCAGTAACCCCAGAACTTCTAGGTTTCCAGCTGCATTAGAATTTCTAGACTCCCTCAGCAACCAGAACATCCAACCTTCCAGTAACACTAGAACTTATAGGTTTCCAGTTACATCGGAACTTCTAGGATTTCCTTTATTCCCAGCAACCTCAGAATCTTAGTGCGTCTGGACCCAGAACTTCTGGTTGTCCCCATTTCGGTTAACATTTTCTTTCTGATTTGCAGCGCACCAGATCCAGAACTTCTACTCCTTATTTCTATCCTTTCAGCAATACGCTGACTCTGATCCTTTCTTTCTCTTATTTTATTTTTATCATCACTTTATTTTCATTAGTCAAAAACACAAAAAACTACTTTATATTCACATGCTTTATTTTATTTATTTTAAAACAAAAAGACTAAAAATAATTTCTTAAGTAGATTTAATTATTCTTTTAACAAAAATAAAACAAACCTATTTTACATTTCAATTCTTGTACATTATTTAAATATGGTTGTAATAGATAACTAGGGCTTTAATTTCTTGCAATCCCCATCTATAAATTTGTACACCCCATCCCCAAGTGGTTGTAATAGCGTAGAATATTTACCTTCCGCAATTTATCGCTTTCATATAAATGCTAGTAAAGCAGGATTTGTATGGGAACATAAAAATAACAAGTAGGCAACCCCTAATCAAAGACTAAATGCATGCACATTAAACACACTATTCACACATGCACCCCTAGGGTAATTCCACTTTTTGTCTTATGAAAATGGTCATGTTATGCATGTGAGACGTCTTAGCAAAAACAATCAAAATATAAGATCATAGTCCCTTGATGACACTTCGAATGTTGCCTTTCAAATGATCTTAGTCCCTCAAGAAAACACTAAGATATCTCACAACATTGCTATCATGTCTATACGAGGACCTGGGCCCGTCCCACTACATCCAAAGATAAGGCTTCTTACCAAATCAATGGTAAGATAGCAACATCTAAAGGAGGAGGAAAAGAACTTCTAAGACCTTTTGAGTAGGTATATTTCTTCTAGTTGCTCGCTTGCTCACAACAAAAACATTTTATACATCATCACTTTCATTTTGAAACATTTTCAAAAGACAACACTTTGTATGCGTTCTTATAGAGACGAGAATTATTACAAAGACACCTTTTCAAAATAACTTTCAAAAACAAACATTTCTTTGAACTATTTTCCAAACAACACTTTGTATGCATTCTTATAGATAAGAGAATCATTACAAAGGCTTGTTTTCAAAATACTTTCAAAAATCACACCACAAATACATTTTTATACAAAATAAAATGTTCTAGAAAGAAACTAAGAGCCCATAGATAACTATGGATGAAAATGGTGCTAATACCTTCCCTTTTCATAATCTACCCCCCGAACTCAAGAAAATAATCTCAAAGGTCTTTTCTGTTCTTTTCACCCTTTCCTTATAGGATAAAAGAAAAGTCGGTGCCGACTCTTGCTATCTGCAAAAATTGCAATGACACGCAAAACATCCCAAGTCAGTTCTCCCACCGTGTTACATACTCACAAAGGTCTCAAATACTCAAAGCCACTCAAGAGTTGACTGGTCAAACCTCCTCCTAAGCAAGGGTCTTCAACTAGGATTTTGAGCTTCACAAGGAAGATTGGTTTGCAAAGGTCTCAAATGACTTTCATGGTTCATAATAGGTCCTCAATAATTCTTATGTCAAGTTTCAAGTCTTTCCTCACATGTTTGCTCAGTCAATGGCTCAGATAATTGAAACTCAACTATATTGGGTAAAAAGTCAACTATGGTCAACATACAGTCAAACTTCATGATTTTGTGTCAACATCAACACTTTAAGGTGATATTCATCATTTTATCAAGGGTTGATCATGATCCTCTAGGAAATCCCTCAAATCATCAAAGGTTAAAAATTTCCAAATTAGGGTTTTGATTGAAGATGACTGATCATTGACTGTTGGCCTAGTGCATGACCTAATGTCTTAAATTATGGTCTCAAGGGCTTAAATACAACATCTTGACCTAATCACATGGATTAAGACATTTCCAAATATGCAAGTGATTGACAGTTGAAAAATTGAATCAATCGATAAAAGTCAACTGTTAGAAAAGTCAAACTTTGACTTCTTGGCCAACATTGGAATTCAAAAATCAAGAATCATCAAAACATTAAAAATTATCAAGTTGGATCATCAAGAATCAAGAAAGTAAACAAAAGTAAAAGTTGAAAGAATTTTAAACACTTAGGAATTTCAAGTGTTTTGTACCTAAAAAATCCTAACTTCACAAGCAAGTTTCCTCAAGATCCAAGTTGATTCAAGGGAAACTTTCAAAACGAAAGTTGTAGGGATTAATGAATTCTACAACTCTGTCAATGTGGGATGATCCTCAAAAAGTGACTGGATTAAGAGATACAGGCCCATGAAGTTATGATTATTTTTATCCAACACTTAGGAAAATATTCAACAAGTTTTGACCAGTTTTTTATCCCAAATTCTTGGCCAATTTCCACCAAGTTCCCATTTGATTTAGCCAAAGTGATTAGCATGAAAGTTGTAGACAATGTTTCAAGCTTTCCAAAATGTCCAAGAACACAAATTTGTCATGCTTGAGCTACAAGTTTCGAAGATATGAAGATGGCATGTCAAACTTGAATTATAGGTCATTTTTGTGATGAACTCATGATCAAATCTCATAACTATGCTGCATAATATCACTTTGCAGGCCTCTAAAACTCCAAATATATCCATAATCAGAAGATTGCACACACTTTTGAGCCATTATCCAAGTGATTCGATCTTTGTCCAAGCTTACTTGCCATTTAAGGGAGAAAGGTCACACTTCCATTCTAGTAAAGCATGCTTTATGCAAAGTCCACTCTCCTTGAGCCTCTCATTTGTTTCTTCTGTACACACATAATGTAAAAACCATAAGCAACATGTCTAAAGCCTCTAACCACTTTAGATCCTTTGGTACTATGCATTGGAACTTTGATTTCTCAAGAAATCACAAGTTACATCTCAACCAAGCCAAAACTTGATAACTTGCAAACTTGATCAGCCCTTGCCCTCAAAACTTTTCTCTATAAATAGAGAGGCCATTTGCAAGCCAAAGCACGAATTGACAAGCCCTCAAACCCTCTCAAACTCTCCCAAACCAGAATTTGCTTAGAAAACACCATTGTTGCACATTTGAAGCTTCCAACATCCAACTTCAAATCCACCCGTGTGTTTTCCTCTTTTATCATTCAAACACCTTTTATCCATCAAATAGAAGTTATCCCAACACTCTTGGCACGATTGTAACACCTCCACCATTATCATCCCAACCTCACTCTCACCATTTGCAACTTGACTTGGTTGGAAAGTTTAAGAGGGTTCTAAGGCAAGCAGAGCACATCATTAGCTTCTCGGGAGTTTAAGGAATATTTTTGCCTCATTACATTGTCTTTGGGAGTGGTAGAACGAGCTCTGAGTTTTGCTTCAAGAGGTAAGTTTTCATGAATTTCAAAACCCCGTATACACACATAATTTGCTTTCAATTTCAAAAGATAAAATGTAAATATGATTGCCCTGAAACTAACCATGCCCTTAATTTTCATTTATGTTGACTGTGTGATGTGAATTTTGGAATTGAGTTTTCTGAAATATTAGGTTTTAAGTTTGGTACCAAGAAAAATTCGTTTCAGCCTTTAACTCATAGTTTTCAAAAGTTATATGGTTGAATTCGTGGTGAAAAATCAAGCAAGTTTGATTTTGGAAGTTTTCAATTTGGACGAGAAATGAGCATTTTACAAAATCAAAAATGTTGTTGTTGTGGTCTGGAACAAGGAATAATAAGAAGTGGGAATTCCATTTTTGAAAATTGAGTTTATAATATATTTACTTGGGGGCGTTTCATAACCCGGTGAAATAGCCACCCCAGTGGTAAAACAAGTGCGAGTATACTAGAGGCACCTGGGTTCGAGCCCCAATGGTACCCTTTTATATTTCACATATTTTGTTCTTTCAGATTCAGTGTGAACAAGCCTAGCGCGCATATCATGAGCCTCATGCCATCATCATCATATGTTCATCAAGTCAAATCCAACGCCCCAAGACAGCCATGACCATGATGCACCTTCCCGAAGTCAATCATAGGGAATCCAGCGCAGGGGCCTGGGCTTATCTATTTTGGGCCTTTTTCTCCCTCTTTCTAACACCCCCCAAATTTATTTTACAACACAGGCCCATTAATTTTCTTTTCTTTTGTTTATTTTAATTTAATTCTTTTCTTTTTTTTAATGTCATTTTTTATTTAATTAATAAAAATCATAAAATCCTGAAAAGATTAGATTTAGGTTTTTAATTAATTAATAAAATTTTTGATAATTAAAATTAATTTAATTTAATCACCTTGTTTTATTTTAAATGATTAATTTGTAAATTAATTAGAATTAGGGTTTATACTATAAAATATTTTCTAAATAAAACATCAAAATTATTTTCCACCAATTAATTTCATTTTTTTATTGAAATTAATTTAGACTTCTTTTTTAATTGATTTAACTAAATTAGCTTTATTTTTAATTAATTAAAATTAATTAACCTTTCTCATTTATTATTAAATTTAATTTAGTTTCCTTAGGTTTTACTAAACTTTTGTTAAAATTAATAATATAATTAGGTTAATCATCAAACTTTTTCCATCAAAAAATCACAAAAAAATTTCCTTTCTCTTTACTTTATTTTAAAAAAAATTGCATATTTATTTCCCAATTATGTAATTTCTCAAAGCTTGTAATAGACACTACAAGAAAAAATAATATTAGCCAGGGGTATTTGTGAGGTGCTTTACCCCTCACTAAAATCAACATTTCTGTGGGGATAAACCCCTCGCAATTGGCAAATCAGAAAATAAAATAAAAAAATTAATGGCGTGGGGATACCCGTCGCTATTCATGAAGAGGGAATTTTGAATTTTAAAATTTTTACCCGCTTTATATTTAGCGAGGGGTAAAACAACACAAAATTACATAGTAGCATTTTCTTGGGGTAACCCCTCGCAAATTGCCACTAGCGGCCAGACTGTCAAAATTGCTTTAGTAATTTGCGTGGGGCATCCCCTGTCCAAGTCAGAACGTTAAGTTTCCAAGGAACATCCCCTCGCAATTGGCATTATGGTATAGTCAAATCAGCCAGAACATGTGCAGGCGTGCAAGCTTTGGGAATATAAGGTACATTTTGCGATGGGCACCCCATGGCAATTTGTAACTGTTGTATTTTCCACGGGTGCCTGATCTGTGCATATTGATACACATTTTCTTATGTTTGTACTTAGACATTTCCATGGTTTGTTTTGTTTATTTTTACATTTTATGACGTTTTTATAATTTAGTTTATTTTTACCTTTAATTGATTTTCGTATTTAATTTTCAGCATTAGTAGCTTTCAATAAAAAAATTATAACTGGAGCTTCGGGAATCAAATTGACGCGTTCTAATATTCGTCGGAAAGCTAAGAGAAATATCTACAAGTTTCATGTTAGAGTCAAAAGCTGATTCGGCCTGCATAAGTTCTAGTAATTCGTTGAAGTTTTAGACGTTAGAAAATAATTTGTTTCAGATTGTTTTATGGGCCTGGTTTATGTTTCAGACTCAGTTTGACTTAGTAGTGAAAAACCATATTTTGTTTATAAGGTTTTCAGCCGTGCTACAGTAGAAAACCTATTTTATTTTCAAGATAGAACTTTTGCTTTATAAGAATCTTATGGAGAGCTAAATTTCATCTGAGTTGATCTGCTACATTCATGTTTCGATACTTGAGGTTAATATAATTTTGCAATTTAATTCCTATTCCTTTCAACTCTATTATATGTTCATCGTTTGCTTAATCCGATTGTCATAAAATAGTTTTCTTTAGTTCAATTGATTTATGTTCCATAATTTTCATTGCGGGTTATCGTTTGTTTAATTCGTTAATTCGCTTATTTTTAACCGTTTGCTTAATTTAGTAAACAGGAAACATAATTCTTATAATATCACTCTCGCTTGTTGAATGTTATTGTGATTGAACGAGAATAGTACCCGCTTAGGGCAGCAATGTTATAATAATCAATGATATGTAGGAACTGAATTAGCAGATTAGCTTATTTTGATAATCACTTATTTTGTGTTATAAATCGATCCTAAAACCAACCCCCCATTCAATTTCTATTAGTTAATAATAAAATCAAGAATCTTTGTGATACGACTCGAGCCATTGTCGCTATACTCCATTTTAAAATAACTCGTTTTTGATCTGCCCGCGACATCAGATCAAATTGGCGTTGTTGTCGGGGATTCTTGTTGTTATTAATTAATATTTTAGTCATAGGTATAATGTTCTTGCTATTTTTTTTCTTGTTTTTTTGTTGTGTTTGTTGATTTTCAGGGTTGCAATTTCGGTTGCAGTACAGTTTTTCAGTCTACCAGGTAAGTTTGAAACCTACTGTTTCGATTTGCTCCGATTTTTTTCCAGAAGTTTAGAAACAAATCGACGAACAATACTCCTTTAGAATAAAATTCTGAAAGATTTCGGCCCTCAAAATCGCAAATTCCTATTTTTTATATTTTTAAATAATTTTTTAATGTTTTCATAGTGTCGAAAAAATCCGAAAAAATTGTAAAAATTCTTATTTTGCTTCATTAGATTAACTTTGGTGTTTTTGTATTTTTTTTGAATTTATTTTAATTGTTTTCCTTCTTTCTATTTGTTTCTGTCTATTTGAGACATAGTTGGTATTTATGTGTTTATTGATAACATGGATGAACAAAGAACTTTGAGGCAGTTAGTTGTCCCCGATGTGAACTATAATTGTTTACATATTGACTATCTTACAACTCATGCATCTTTTGAATTGAAATCTGATTTAATACATTTGTTGTCAAAGTTTAATGGTTTTGCAGGTGAGGATCCACATAAGCATATGAAGGAATTCCAGGTTGTGTGCATAGCACCTTCTGGGCCTTCACTAGAGGATATTGCCAAACAAATTGCTGTAAATAATCTCCAGTATGAACAACAAATAGATTCTACTCTCCAGACTTTGCAAACACAGATTGAACAACTTGTCTCTTTGATGAATATCATGCAACAAGCTCAAGGATCTAACCAACAACCCTTGGAAGAGAATTTTGTTTTTCCAATAGAGTTGCTTTTTGAGACTGTTGATGATACTTGTACGAATTTATTTGCAGTTGATTTTCCATCATTATCTGATTTTGATGATGTTTACTCTTGTGATGTTTGTACTGATATTAAAATTCGCTTTGTTTGTGCTGAAATTGAGGTCGCCTTACAAGTTGATATTCTTACTGCAGATGAGGTTGCAAATGAAGTTGTTCATGTGGATGATGCTCTCGACACTCCGGATGCCCGAAACAAACCATCCATCGGACAACCACCTTCCCGAGAGCTGAAACCAATTCCTGAAAAATCTTAAATGTGCTTATTTAGAGATGAATGAAAACTTTCGGTTATAATTTCTTCTAAACTTTATTTTGATCAAGAAAGTAAATTATTGCAGGTTTTGAAGAAGCATAAGAAAGGAATTGGATGGACCTTGAATGATATTTATGGTATTAGTCCATCCATGTGTATGCATAGGATCTCACTTGAAGATGTAGCAAAAGCAGTGAGGTAGCCCCGTAAACTTTTGATCCTTGATATTGTGAAAGATGATATCATGTTCACGTGCCTATTTGACACTTTTAATTTTAGAAGAACATTTTTGATCCAGGAATAAAAAGTGAAGATACTCATAAAAATTGCAAAGTCAATGGGCATCGCCTCAAGTTATTCCATGAGAGTCCCACGTTAGAAGAGGAAACTATAAAAGAGCTCTCGTTGGGAAAGACTACTTATGCAATCATCTATCTGCCTTGATTCCTCGGGTGTGTTCTTTCCTCTCTCCTCGCTCTTATTTTATGCTTGTTTCTTTCATTGAGGACAATGTGCGTTTTAAGTATGGGGGAGGGAATCATTTATTTGTTTTGTTTTGTTTTCTTTTGTTCTCTGTTTTCTTATTTTGTTTTCAGTTATAAAAAAAATATGCATCTTTTTGAAAGTTTTGGGTTATAGATTAATCTGATGTTAGTTGTGGAGACTTGGGAAAAGTTCACAAGATCGGTATCATCTTAACACTGTAAGTCTCATGCATATGGAAGTTAATTTTAATTTTTATTATGACGTAGCCTTGAATTCTCATCTTTTAATAGCTCTTGAGTAGTTTATTTCAGCAGTCAGCATCATCTCACATGCACTCTACGCAGGGAAGCCGATGAAAATAAGTGAGTGATCCAAGTTTCATTTGAAAAAAAAAGGAAATAAAAAGGAATGCGCCTTCTAAGTTTGGTGACCCTCGCCCAGTCACTTAACCCAACGGTCATAGAACCTACAAAAAAAGTTGATAATAATACTCGTTGTTAGTTGGTTCAGCGGTTTCTGGTGCTGAAATTGGTAGGGCCAATTACAGTCTGATCCACGGAAACTACAACTGAGTAAGCAAATGGTTATGCCACGTAAGTACCATAACCCCGTGCAAAAAGGATCAGAGTCACTAATCGGTCGCCTTGCTATGAGTGTGTGGAGATAACAGGCTTAATGTGATTGCGCCTGAATGAAAAAGAGCAAAAAGGAGGATGAGTAAGTTAGGTTTTGGTATAATAATATGATTCAAATTGGTTTGTATATTCAAGAGACACGATTAGTGTTCCTACGATATCCTTAGTGTTCAAGATTTATATCTATTGATGCAATCTTAACCGAAGAAGAGTTTGTAGCCTAGAATGAATAGCTGATGATGTTGTTGTGTTTCTTTTGATTTTATTTTGCTCGGATGAATTTGATCAGTGCATATTGATGCCCATTTTCTTATGTTTATACTTAGGCATTTACATGGTTTTTTGTTTGTTTATTTTTCTATTTTATGATGTTTTTATAATTTAGTTTATTTTTACCTTTAATTGATTTTCGTATTTTATTTTCAGCATTAGCAGCTTTCAATAAAAAAATCATAACTGGAGTTTCGGAAATCGGATTGACGTGTTCTAATATTTTTCGGAAAGCTAAGAGAAAGATTTACAAGTTTCATGTTGGAGTCAAAAGCTGATTCGGCATGCATAAGTTCCAGTAATTCGTTGAAGTTTTAGACGTTAGAAAATAATTAGTTTCAGGTTGTTTTATGGGTCTGGTTTATGTTTCAAACTCAGTTTGACTTAGTAGTGAAAAACCCTATTTTGTTTATAAGGTTTTCAGCCGTGCTACAGTAGAAAACCTTTTTTATTTTCACGATAGAACTTTTGCTTTGTACGAATCTTATGTAGAGCTAAATATCCTCTGAGTTGATATGCTACATTCATGTTTCGATACTTAAGGTTAATATAATTTTGCAATTTAATTCCTATTCCTTTCAACTCTATTATATGTTTATCGTTTGCTTAATCTGATTGTCATAAAATAGTTTTCTTTAGTTCAATTGATTTATGTTCCCTAATTTTTATTGCATGTTATCGTTTGCTTAATTCGTTAATTCGCTTATTTTTAACCGTTTGCTTAACTCGATAAACAAGAAACATAATTCTTATAATATTATTCTCGCTTGTTGAATGTTATTGTGATCGAACAAGAATACTACCCGTTTAAAGCAGTAGTGTAATAATAATCAATGATAGGTATGAACTAAATTAGCAGATTAACTTATTTTGATAATCACTTATTTCGTGTTATAAATCGATCCTAAAATCAACCCCCCATTCGATTTCTATTAGTTAATAATAAAGTCAAGGATCCTTGCGATACGACTCGAGCCATTATCGCTATACTGCATTTTAAAATAACTCATTTTTGATCCGTCTGCGACAGCAGATCAGTGCCCCCATGCCATTTTCATTATATATCTAAATCTGATCTCCTATTATTTCTTCCATATTTTCGCCGCCCCTTCCATATTTTCCCAGCCCCTTTCATAATGTTACATCATTCTATCCTTCTATTTCTTCCATTCCATTGTTTCTTCATCTTCAAATCATTCATCTTCATTTATTTAAGGTAATCTTTTATATGATTTTATATCTAATTTATATTATTTTGTTTATATAACATATTTATTAATATTTTTAATTTTCATTTTTTTATTTCAGGTTTTATTGTGTTCATCTTCAAATTTACAGTGTTCATCTTCAAGATACAAAAAAATTATGTTTTGTTTATTTATTAAAATAAGTTTGCTATATAATTATTGTGAAATATCATTTATTTACAAAAAAAATAGAATAATTGGTTAATGTGATATAACTGTTTAAATATAATTAGAAATTAATTTGAATTTTTTTATAATTTATTTAAAAAAACAGAATAAATAATATATAAAAACTGTGTTTAAAAATAATTTTGTGAAGTATTATAATTTTTAAAAAATAGTAATGTAAAGCAGTTTAAAAATAATAGTTAAAAAACAACTTAAATATATAGTTTAAAAATAGTATATTTTTTAATACGATTTTTTGTTAAATATTTATTTAAAAAGCAGTTTTATAAATCTATGAACCAAAACATTAAAATATATATTTAAAGAAAAAATAGAATTAAAATATCAAATATTGTTATAGAAAAAACGGAATTAAAAACATTATTATTTTAAAAAAAAATACTATAAGAAAGACTAATAAAACAATAATGTTTTTTTTATAAATTAAGTTTATTAATATATTGTATTGTTATTTTGAGAAAGTATTAAATTGGGAGAATGAAATTAATTTTTAAAGTTATAATATGGTAAATATATTTATATACTCTCTTAGTATAATAAGTTACTTATTATGAATAATATAATTTATGTTTAGTATTAAAAATAAGTTTATGTTTTAATATATTTTTTGTGTGTTAGTAAATATCATAATATTTATTTAGAAAATAATAAGTAAATATAGCTTTTAAGAAGAAAGAAAGTATTTTTTAAAATATATCATATGATAAATATATTTATATAGTGTTTAATAAAAAAATAACTCTAAAAGTATGATTAAATAATTTTTAAAATATATATAATTTAGAGGAAAAACTATTTTTTAGAAGGTATAATATGGTAAATATATTTATATATTCATTTAAAAAATATATCCCTAAAAAGTATATTTTCAAGATTAAAAGAATGTTTAAAAAGTATTTTAATTAGAATAAATAGGTAGATATATTATTTGGTTAAATATATATTAAAAAAGTATGGTTAAATAATTTTAAAAAACATTATTAAAATTAGGTAGATATATTGTATGAATAAATGTTTAATTAGAGTAAATATATTGTGTTGAATATTATGAAATCTATAACTAGTTTTATGACTTTTTCGAAAAAAAATTAAAAATTTGTAGATCAATCCCTATTTTTTTCAATAAAATTAAACAAGATCGATGTTGTACATGTGCAGTATGGAATATTATCAATTTTATCGTAGTTGGATGTATGATAGAATGTTTCCTGAAAGACGTGGGCTTAAACCGCATTTTAAGGAAGGAGTTGTCAGGTTTCTCTCGTATGCGTTTGGTCAAGAATGTTGTCGAAGTGAATGAGGGGTAAGGTGTCCGTGTTTAAAGTGTGGTTGCAGAAATATTATTAGTGACCCAAGTAAAGTGAAACATCATTTGAAGAAAGTGGGTTTTAGGCCAAATTATTGGGTTTGGATATCTAATGGGGAAAAATACCAGAGATGAATAGAGAAGCTTCTCGCAGTCAAACACGTATTAGACTAGATACAAATAGAGATTATCCAAGAAGTCCATCACATATGCAATGTCAGGAAAAATTTAATCTAGTCGGGGATATGGTCAGTGACGCATTAGGGGTGAATGTGTCTTATGATGAACTTCAAGACTTTGACGCAGAAGAGCTCCCGAATGAGAAAGTGCACAAGTTTTATCAATTGTTGAAAGAAATAAATATACCATTGTTTGAGGGGTCTTCTGACTCTAGGCTACCAATGTGTGTGAGGCTTTTGGCTGGAAAGTCAAATTGGAATGTTCCTGATCAATGTTTGGAATTCTTTGCGAGAATGATGTTGGACACAACTCCTGTGAAGGAAAACATGCCTAGAAGTTATTATGATGCAAAGAGGATGGTGTCGAAGTTGAGACTAGAAGTAAAAAGGATTGATTGTTGCATTTGAGGTTGCGTGTTGTTTTATGACAACGAGTTTGGTACAAGTGACGGGGAATTGGAGGTATGTAAGTTTTGCAATAGTCTGAGGTATTTAGTTTGCAGTAAAGGAGCTAATCGAAATCAAAAAAGAGTTGCAGTAAAGTCCATGTTCTATCTGCCAATAATACCTAGGTTGCAAAGAATGTTTGCATCAATGCACATTGCAAGCCAAATGACATGGCACCATACAAACATAATTAGTTCAGGCATGATGCGACATCCATCTGATGGCGATGCAAGGAAACACTTTGATAGAGTTCAACATGAATTTGCAGCAGAACCAAGGAATGCCAGACTTGGATTATGATAGGATGGTTTCACTCCTTATAATTTGTCTAAAAATGCATATTCTTGTTTGCCAGTTATTATTACCCCGTACAATCTCCCTCCTAAGATGTGTGTGACGAAACCTTACATGTTTTTGACATGCATCATTCCAGAACCGTTGAGTCCAAATGCAGGAATAAATGTTTATTTGCAACCTTTAATTAATGATATCAAGAGGTTGTGGGTGGGAGAGTGGACTTATGATGCGTCTCGTAAACAAAACTTTAATATACGAGATGCTTTGATATGGACAATTAACGACTTTCCTGCATATGGTATATTGTCTGGATGGGGTACGCATGGCAAAATAGGATGTCCGCATTGCATGGATCACACAAAAGTGTTTACTTTGGATAAGGGTGGGAAAAGTTCGTGGTTTGACTGTCACCGTAGGTTCTTAGCTGCAAAGCATGAATTTAGAAGAAATAAGAATGCTTTTATAAAAGGAAAAAAGTAACAGATCTACCTCCTCCTCGATTTTTATCGAATGAATTATGAAATAATGTCTGTGACCTATAAAAATTCATTGATAATGGTGAAGCGTGCAGAATTCAAGGATATAGGGATTCTCACAATTGGACAAAAAGAAGTATTTATGGGACCTCTCACATTGGAATGATAATTTTTTGCAACATAATCTTGATGTTATGCATATCAAGAAGAATTTTTTTGATAATGTATTTAACACAATGATGGATAATGAGAACACAAAAGATAATGAGAAGGCTAGAAAAAACATGTAAATTTTATGTAATCTAAGAGAATTGGAGTTGAAACCTAGACCAAATGGAAAATTATTAAAACCCAAGGCTTGTTACACTCTGTGATGCGGTGAGAGAACTGACTTGATTATTTTGCGCTTTATCGCAAATGTTGCGGTTAGAAAGAGTCGCCACCGACTTTTCTTTTATCCAAAAGGAAAGGTAAAAAAGCACAGGAAAGACCTTTGAGATTGTTTCTTGAGTTCAGGGGGTAGATTATGAAAAGGGAAGGTATTAGCACCCTTTTCATCCATGGTTTTGCATGGGCTCTTAGTTACTTGCTAGATCACTTGCTTTTGTTTGAAATTGTGCTTTGTGTGGTTTTTGAAAGTATTTTGTAAAAGAGGCCATTGTTTAGGCAATCTTTGTAATGATTCTCGTTCATAAAATTGTATACAAAGATGTTTGTCTTTTTGAAAATGTTTTCAATTTTGTAAGATGTTTGGAAATGTGTGTGTGTTTGTTTTGAAAATTGCAAGGATATTTGTTTTGAAATGGAGCAAGTAACTAAAAGTAATCTACCTACTCAAATGTCTTTCTTGTTCATTTTCTTTTCCTTTGATATTGTTGGCTTACCATTGATTTGGTAAGAAACCCTACCTTTGGATGTAAACGGGACGGGCGTGGGTCATCGTATAGCCATGATTAGCAATGTTGCAAAGTATCTTAGCATTTTTTGAGGGACTAAGATCATTTTTGTAAGGCAACTTTGAATAGCGTCATCGAGGGACTATGATCTTGTATTTGTTTGTTTTGCTAAGATACCTTACATGCGTAATATGGTCATTTTTTGTATAAGACAACCAAGTGGAGTAACCCTAAGGGTGCTTGTGTGCAAGTGTGTCATTTTCATGCTTGATTTTGTCTTGGATTAGGGTTTTCTATTTGGTTGATTTTATCTTACCATATAAACCCTAATTACTAGCATGTTATATAAACACGATAAATTACGAAATTTAAATGTCCTACGCTATTACAACATTTATGGGAGGGGGGAATACAATTTATGAATAGAGATTTTCAATAATATAAACCTAGTTAATCTATTACAATCAAATTGAATATATACAAATATTGGAATAAATAATATAAAAGATAAATTAAATATGCAAAGATGTATGAATGCAAAAAGATTTTTGTTTGGTTTTTTATGTGAAAAAGCTTTAACCTAAACCTAATAAATAAATCAAGATTATCTAAAATTAATTAGGAAAGGAAAATATTTTTTAGAGAAGATTTTTAATAAACCCTAATTCTAATTTATTAAAATGGAATAAATTTCTTTAAGAAAAGTAAGTATTTTTGTATTTTTTGTCTTGAAAATAAAATATGGTATCATGACATATTTTTGGTCTTTTTATATTAAAATAATATGTTTAATAGGTGTGAAGAAAAAAAATAGATATTAAAATAGTCCTAATTTAATTTACAAAGTTATTTAATAAAATAGATAATATATAACTAAAGAAAATAATTTTTTATTGAAAAAAAAGAATAAAATAAGTCAAAATAAAATCTATCATTTTTAAATTTTTTATGATTTGTGATATTAAGGAAAAATACATTTAATAAAATAGAAATGAAAATAAAATGAATAATAAAATATATGCGCCAGTGGTGCTGCAAGCAAACAATAGGTAGCATGTTAGAAAAAACAAAAAGGCCCAAGAACTGAAGCTCAATGCGCTGCAAGCTAGCAAAAATGGAAAAATGAGAAAAAAAATTGCAAAAGGCAGCGTCAAGGCTCGAACCCATGACCTATGGCATTTTTGCGCGCTGCCTTACCACTAGGGTGGTTGTACATCCGTTCATATAAGCAAAGGCATAAATATATATTATAAAACGCCTCCTGAAGGCAACTTCATCTTCAACCTTGAGCCATGGCCGGACCACCTATATCTCTCTCAATTATCCATGAAAATGGAAACTTCAAACATGAAAGTGATAGTATTTCTTCCCACGATTTCAACCATATAATTCATGTAAACTAACAATCAAAGATCAAAGCTAATTTTACTTGCCCTAATTTGAAACCTAATTTTTGCAGATATTTCAAATAAAAAATTCTCTATGCATAGTTAATATAAATGAAATCTATTAATATGGTTAGCTTTAATGCAAGGATGTCTACATTTTTCTTTCACAAATCAGGACCAAAGGATGCTTGTATGAAGAGATAGAAGTTTAAGTTTTTACCTCTTTCAGTTGAGATCGTGAATGGAGTTTGGGCAAGTTTTAAGAAGGCCTGAGGATCTGTTTAACTTGCCTGGACCTCCCTGAGTGTGTTCCAATCCTTACTTTATCCTGAAAGTCTCTGAATCTCCCTACTCAGGTCAACCTGCAAGATTGAAATGTAAAAATGGAAGATTGAGAAGGAGGAGTTACAGTGAGGGAACATGGATCTAGAACACTTAGATATGATGTATGTTGAGTGTTTAGATGGTTAGAACTCAAAACGCACGAGTGGTTTTTGAGATTGCTATGTAAGGTGCAAAATTGTCAAGCTATGGCAGAATTTCAGTGAGAGTGTGTTTGGGAGAGTTTTTGAGCCTCAGCAATCCTGTTCTAGGTTGTAATACACTTGTGTATTAGTAAGAAAATGTTTTGGATCAATTCCACACCAGGTTTTTGAGTTATAGCCTTTTGGCTCTATAACTTGCTTTTGAAGCAAAATGAGGAGACAAGTCCTTAAGTGCTGTACAAGCATGGTCTGGTTTGGTAGAGGCTTCAGGCGAGTTTCTCTTTGTTGTGGATTTGCTTGTGTGCAAAGAAAATAAGTGCAAGGCTCAAGGAGTGGAAAGTTGCAAAAGTAGTGCTTTATCAAAATGGAAATGGCACCTTTGTGCCAAAAATGGATTTGTTCTTGTACAATGCATTTAATGTTTGTCTTAAAGCTTCCAACATCTATGAAAAAATTTAATTAAGGAGTGAGAAACATGTTAGGAGCCTGCAAAGCAAGATTTGTTCATCATGCTTGAGGATTTGAATTTTTGTTCTTCATGAAATGGCTTGAAATCAAAGTGAGAAATTTCCAACTTCATCTCTTTGATTCTCCCTACTCAAGAATGATCTCAAGGAGTTCTTCGACATTTTGGAAACTTGCAATGTGCTCTAAAACCCATCATGGAATTTCTTTCAAAGATTACCCTTGGAACTGTGTGAAAAATTGGCATGAAGTCAGGTCAAAAACCTGCCTAACTAGGGCAAAATTTCACTAAGTTATTTTAGTTCATGAGCATGTATTCACAAAATTATATCTTGAGATCCAAACATCCTTAGGAGAAATTGTGTGAAGAAAAGTTATATATTTCATGGATATATACAACTTTCATGTTGGGAACTTCCTTTAGATCATCTTGTATCATGGTGATAATTTGGCTTAAAGTTGAGGAAAAAAAAAGAAATCTTCTATACTTAGAAAATTTTCTAAGTTAGAATTTTTCAACTTTTCAAATCCAAATCTTAAATCTTTGGTTTATTGATGAACAATTTTCACATTTTGACATTTTTTTGATTAATTATGATCCTTGGCACTTGAATTTGACCAAAAAGTCAAAGTTTGACTTTTTAGTGCACAATTGACTTTTGATCAGTTGAATGAAAAATTCATTTGTCAATCCAATGGATTTGCAATGTTTTGAACCATGTCATTAGGTAAAGATGATGCAATTGAACTCTTGAGATCATGATTTAAACCAATTGACCATTTTCTAGGTCAAAAATCAGAAATTGCCCTTTCTTAGTCAAAACCCTAATTTTGACCATTTTGCCCTTTTGATGATTTGATCAAATTTCTTGAGGAATTATGGTCCAAACTTGATCAAATGATACATATGGGTCTAAGATGTTGGTGTGGATAAAAAATTATGAAGTTTGACTATAGATTGGCCATGGTTGACTTTTTCCCCAATAGAGTTGATTTTTAGGTCAACTGTCCAATTGACTAATCCAAAATGTGGTTCAAGGCTTGAAACTTGGAATGAGTAATCTTCGGGATCCATAATGATCATTTAAAGTTATATGAAGCATTGATAGTCCAAAAATCCTCGTGCAAACTCAGACCCTAATTTTGGTCATCAGTGCATGAGGAGGTGTCTTGAGCTGGTCAAACCCTAATCCAGTCTTGAGTCAAAGAGATCTTGTGAGGAAATCCCTGATAAGTGAGAGGGAAAATTTTGGGGTACAACACACTCTTACTCCAAAATAAGCAAAATCAATCTATAAGTGGTTAAATTATTTGAGGATGCTTGATGGTTATTCTTCTAACTTGGCAAGATGTGTTGACGCCTCAACAGGGAAGATAAATGGAATGAAAAGTCATGATTGTCAAGTTTTCATGGAACGATTGCTTCCAATTGTATTTAGTTCACTACCTAAGAATGTGCTTAGTCCACTAACTGATATTAGTCAATTTTTAGAGACATTTGTGCGTCAACTTTAAGAGTATACGACATCATTAAACTGGACCGAAATATTCCTGACATTCTGTGCAAGTTGAAGAAAATCTTTCCGCGGGTTTCTTTGATTCTATGGATCATCTCCCTTTGCATCTTTCTTATGAAGATTTCCTAGGTGGACCTGTTCAATATAGATGGATGTATCCATTTGAATGATTCATGGGTGATTCAAAGCAATCAGTGAAAAATAAGGCAAGAGTTGAAGGATCAATTTGTGCACATTATTTACATCGTGAAACATCACATTTTTGCTCTCATTATTTTAATCACATGATGTTAACTCCAAGAATCACAAGGAACAAAGTTCACGTCTATGAAAGAAGTAAATTCACCTTATCAATTTTTGGTCGTCCAGGCCGGCCCTCAAGGAAGACGAGTGAGCATTAGCTTTCTCAAAAAGAAATGCAATCTGCCCATGTTCATGTGTTGATTAACTACGTTGAAGTTAAACCATATCTTGAGTAAGTATATTTAATTAAGTATATAAGTTTTATTGGTTAAGACTTGTAACCTTCTGTAACCTAAATTTTTTTTTGAAATAGGGCATTTAGTACTTACTATTATCAAAGCACAGACGAACAACCATCAACTGGTTACATACATACCTATTTTACAGCATGGTTCAAGCAACAATTATCATGTATTGTTGCACTAAGTCCTGAAATAATACATTTGAGAAGTTTGTCTGAAGGCCCTCATCAACGTGTGAATGAATGGCGCATATACTTTGTAAACTTTTACACATTTCACACTGAGGTTTGGAGTGAAGGGAAGAAAACTATAAACAGTGGTGTAGTCATAAAAGGAGTTACAGACAGTGGCGAGGACGACTTCTATTGGGTTATCACAAATATTTACGAGTTGGTCTATAATTATATAGACTCGAAAAATAAATTTGTCTTGTTTTATTGTGATTGGTATGATCCATCTTCTAGACGAAAAAAATTGATAAAAAAAATATAACACCGTTAAGGTTCGAATAGATAGAAAGTACAAAGAGCATGACCCTTTCATAATGGCACACAATGTCTGGAAAGTTTACTATGTACCTTATCTTTCAATTACTCCATGCAAACGAGGATGGTGTGTTGTAATCAAATCCAACCCAATGGGTCACATTGATACTGACGAAGTAATGGAATATGTTGCATACCAAGATGATGAGATAACACCTGTTAATGAGGTAATTGAAACTAAGAAGATTATAAGTTTGTGTGATACTGAAGTTGAGGGTCAACAAGTGGACGCAACTATCTTATTGTCAACAAATCCTATGGAGGAAGAGCATGAAGAGTCTGAAGATAATAAATTCAGATCTGATGAAGGCAATGAAGATTATGATGATGAATAATTTGAATTCATATTATGTAATAACTCGTGTGTAATATTATCTTTTAAAATAATCTAGTGTAATATTATATTTCAAATATATATTATCTTGTGTAATATTATCTTTTATGTAACATTAATTGTTTAATGTTTTCCTTTCAAATAGAAAAAATTCCACCCAAGAAAAATGCCTCCCATCAAAAGCCTCTTCGCAGCAGGTACATTATAGAGGAGGTGCCTGATTCAAATTTGTTTATTCCTATGCCACAATCAAGTCAAGTGGCAAATCATCCTACTCCACCTACTATGCATCCTACTCCACCTCCTATGCATCCTACTCCACCTCTTATGCATCCTTCTCCACCTATGTCTGCATCTTTCACTGGATTACTATCCACACCTCTTGGATGCACACCATTCTCGCCCATATCCCTGACAACTTTTATTAGTCCTACTGAATACACACCATATTTTACTACTGGACCCAGTACATATTTTCCTATGCCTTCCATGCAGTCGAGTGGACCCATTCATATGGAGTTAGGTGGATCTAACATGCCCTGACCCATGCCTTCTGAGGATGATCATGGAGATACCAATGCTCCCGGAGATTCTAGTTCTCTTGGAGAAACCAGTTCTCAAGAAGATACAAGTGCTACTAAGGAGAAAACAAGGAGGGAGCACATCTTGAGGAGAAATGAGCCGTAAAAAGTTAGATATTATCGTGGCAAACTTATCATTGGCCCGACTCTGGATCGTAAGGGTTTACATATGTTTTATATTATTTTAAATTTGAGTTTTATTTAATCAATTCTAACTCAAGAATTTGGTGTTTAGGATCTTTCCCCATCAGGCAATATCGATCATAACAGGCATTATTAAAGAGAAGTATACAAAATTTTGGCCGAGTTATGGATTTGTACTTGAAGATGAAAGAAAAGATTGGTTTAATGCATTTAAGGTATATTATTCCTTTATATTTTTTGAGATATATTTCATTTAAATATTTTGAGATATTCACGATTCTTTATAGCTTAATTTGGAATTCATACAACAATGTAGGAGAACATTTAATTTATCATAGCGTAGAACATTTAATTTCCGCAATTTACTGCTTTCCTTATTAATGTTAGTAATTAGGATTTGTATGGCAAGATTAAAATCAATCATTAGAAAACCTAATCTCAAGACAAATGCTTGAAAACAAAATGCTTTGCACACGTGCACCTCTAGGGTGACCCTAACTTGTTGTCTCGGATTTAAGCAGCCATATCCCTCGAATGTGGGATGCCTTAGCAAAGAACCTAAGTTAAAATATATTACTCCCTCGATGACCCTTTGATGTTGCCTTCGGTAAACTATCTTAGTCCCTTATGACAATTACTAAAGCTTCCTACAAGTTGCATTCTATGACTGTACGATGACCCACGCCTGTCCCTAACATCCAATGATAGGGCTTCCTACTAACTAATGGTAGGATAGCACTATTTAAAGGAGGAGGAAAATAACAAAGACTTTTTGAGTAGGTAGATCGCTCGTAATCACTTTCTCACAAACTTAAACAATTTCCACACTTCATACTTTCAAAAACAACTACTTCCAAAACATTTTATAAACACTCTTGAGGACTGATACAAGGGTTATTATAAAGAAAATTGCCTTACATTGGCATCTTCAAAAACACATTAAAAAACAACACCTTCTTTCAACAAATATTTTCAAAACAAACATTTTGTATACGTTCTCAACGATACGAGAATCATTACAAAATTTCCATACTAAGGCATTTTTAAAAATATTTTCAAACATACACAAACACAAAGCATTTCAAAGTGAGCTAGAAATTAAAGAGCCCGTAGAAAACTATAGATGAAAAGGGTGCTAACACATTCCCTTTTCATAACCTACCCCCTGAACTCAAGAAAATTCTCAAAAAGGTCTTTCCTGTTCTTTTCACCCTTTTCTTTATTGGATAAAAGAAAAGTCGGTGGCGACTCTTGCTATCCGCAATATTTGGAATAAAATGCAAAACCCAAAAGTTAGTTCTCCCACCGTATTACAGAGAGACAATCACAACACTAACTCCATTACTAAGCGCGTTGGAAGCTCCATCGAAAACTATAGTCCATCGGGATCCCGATTCAGGTCCTTCATACGGTCTAGGTTCTTCATAATCATTAATTATCATGATGTTCTCATCCTGGAACTCAAAATTCATAGACTGATAGTCATCCACTGCTTGATGAGCCAAGCGATCCTCCAATACACTTCCTTTGATTGCCTTCTGAGTAGTGTACTGAATGTCGTATTCTGTCTAGACCATTTTCCATCTTGCTATTCTTCCGGAGAGAGCGGGTTTCTCGAATATGTATTTTATTGGATCCATCCTAGAGATCAACAAGGTAGTATGAGTCAACATATACTCTCTTAGTCGGCGAGCATCCCATGCCAAAGCGCAACATGTTTTCTCGAGCAGTGAGTATCTTGTTTCATAGTCGATAAACATTTTGCTAAGGTAGTATATTGCTTGCCATTTTTGACCAGGCTCGTCATGCTGCCCTAGTATGCATCCCATTGAGTTCTCTAATACAATCATGTATATAATAAAAGGTCTCCCTTCAACCAGTGGCATCAGTATCGGAGGTTCCTGAAGATTCTCCTTAATTTTGTCGAAGGCTATCTGATAATCGTCGTTCCACTTCATTACTTGATCTTTCTTTAGTAACTTAAAGATTGGCTCACAGGTAGCGGTAAAATGGGAAATAAATCAAGCAATGTACTTCAAGCTTCCTAGGAAAGCTATGAATTCCTTCTCATTACGGGGAGTTGGCATTTCTTGAATGGCTTTAACTTTTTCAGGATCAACTTCAATACCTTTACCACTAACAATGATACCTAAGAGTTTACCGGATCTTGCCCCAAAGGTGCACTTGTTTCGATTCAACCTCAATTTGTACTTCTTCAATCTCTCAAACAACTTGTGTAGGTGGTCAAGATGTTCTTCTTCAGTCTGAGATCTGGAAATCATGTCGTAAACGTAAACCTCTATCTCATGATGGATCATGTCATGGAACAAAGCTACCATATCACGCTTATATGTTGCACCGACGTTCTTCAAACCAAAAGGAATAACCTTGTAACATAAAGTTTCCCACTATGTCACAAAAGTAGTCTTCTCCATGTCTTCAGGTGCCATCTTGATTTGATTATAACCAGAGAAACCATCCATGAAGGATAATACTTTGTGCTCAGCGGTGTTGTCAACCAGAACATCAATATGTGGAAGTGGAAAGTCATCTTTGGGGCTTGCCCTATTCAAATCCATGTAGTCTATACACATACACACCTTGCTATATTTTTTAGGTACTGGAACGACATTTGAAACCCATTGAGGATAGTACGTAACAACTAAGAAACCTGCATTGAATTGCTTCATAACCTCAACTTTGATCTTTTCCGACATCTAGGGACGCATGCGACTAACCTTCTCCTTTATAGGAGGACAACATTCCTTCATTGGTAGACGGTGGACCATAATGTCAGTATCAAGCCCTGACATGTCTTCGTACGACCAAGCAAAGATCTCAACATAGTCATGCAATATTTGGATTAATTTCTTTTTGACACTATCTTCTAGGTTGGCACCTATCTTGACTTCTTTCTTGTCCTCTTCAATACCCAAGTTCACAACCTCGACTGGCTCTTCATGCCGTCGTATGGCTCTTTCTTCTTGCATTAACAGCCTAGCAATCTTTCTAGGTATTTCACAATCTTCCTCACCTTCGTCCTCGGCTTGGTAGATTAGATTTTCGAAGTCCTAGTTGGAAATAGAAGAATTGTTATCAATGGGATCCAGGGTGGATATGGATCTGCAATTTGTTGTGTGGGTGTATGTAAGAACACAACTTATTTGAAAGCAATAAAGTAAAATAAAGACAAAGAGCGAAAAATTTGAATGCAAACGTCCAATGATTTATTAAATGAAAATATGCTGATGAATAATGATAACCCTAACAAATGGACCGTTGTGCCCAGGGTAAGGCACAAGGCTTAAAGTTATTGTTTAAATTACATAACCAAATAATTTGAAAGTACGAAAACTTAAAATAACATTTACTCCTGACTAAAGAAGATAGGTATTAAGTCTTCAGTCTTCAAAATATTGAGCCCACTGCGGTAGTAGGGAAGATCCAACTATCTATGTCGCAGTCGCTATCAGCGTCTTCCACAAGGTTAACCTGATTGTTGTGAACTCCATTGTTGTTGAGGCGGAATGGCGAAAATCCTAGAATTAGCACGAGCACGACGAATAGCCCTCTGAGCCTGTGAGGTTAAACCAAAACTAAATTTGTCGGACTTGTAAGGAATGTCGGGAAGCTGACCCCAAACAGTGCCACCACCTTCTTCAATCACAACCTTAGCATCTTTCAGGGAATCCCCTTTTGGTGGAATCCTGGTAACCTTAGGAACAGTAGAAGAAACTTTGTCAAAAATATTTTTCTGAGGATTAACTTCAAAGGTATGGCACGAAGTCTCAAAGAAATCACCATCCATCTCAACATACTCGAAGGAATTCAAATGGCTCATCATGTATTCTTCTCGCTGTAAACTATAACGCTTTTTCCTTTCACGAGATACTTTAACTTTTGGTGTAAAGTAGAATTAACAGTGTCTTCCCCATGAATCCAAGGGTGTCCAAGCAAACAGGAATAGGCTGGACGAATGTCCATCACATATAAAGTAGAGAAAAGACTTGGGAACCCAATTTTATTGGAAGATCAACCTCTTTATGCACCATTCTCTTTGAACCATCAAAAGCTCTCACCACAATGTCACTGGGTTTTAGCATAATCCCCTCACAGCCAAGTTTGTCTAAAGCAGATTTTGGAAATACGTTCAATGAGGAACCTGTGTACACCAACACATGAGATAAGGTAGTGCCCCTACACTCAACAGAGACATGCAGGGCCTTATTATGGTTCCTTCCTTGGGAGTTAAATCAACGTCAAAAAAGCCTAGCCCATTATCAATTGTCAAGTTAGCAACACAATTTTCGAACTGATCAACAGAGATATCATGCGATACATGAGCACTTTTTAGGAACTTTACCAAAGCCTGAGCATGGCCCTCAGAGCATAATAACAGGGATATCATAGATATTTTGGAAGGGGTTTTCCCCAACTGTTCAACAATTTTATAGTCACTCTTTCGAATGATCTTTAGTACCTCCTGAATCTCTTGCTTGGAGGCATATTCAACAGTAACCTCTTTCGATGCCTCAGTCTGGGTAGGTTCAGTCATATGTTCTTTGCTTTGAGTCTTAATAGTTGATTCAGTAGTAGTAATAATATGAACTGGTGTAGTAACAACCTTTAGAGAGATCTTTAGAGAGAAAACTGTTCCACTTCTGGTAACCTTACTAGTCCCAGCAATATTGTCAATGTTAAGATCATTAACTTCAATATTTTCATCTTCGACAACCAACGGTTCTTGCTTGACGCTATGGGTAGCAGACATCAGCTCTATAATTCCAAGGGATAGCCTTTCTAGAGGAATATGGAATTGGCCCAGGTGCGGTAATGATCAGAGGAGTAACCCTTGGTTTGGCAGTAATGTTCACAGGACCTTTAGAAATGATCCTTATAGGAGTACTGGAAATTGTAGTTACAGATATGTCTTAGGATATACTCTCAATAGAAGGATTCTTCTCAAATAGAATTATGCGGTCATCCATCAAATGCTAAATACCTTCTTTCAGTAGGGCACAACCATTGGATTGACACGCATAGTAGTAGCAGTTTTCAACACAACCTGGAAATAAATCGGCTTGCAGCAACTTCTTCTTAACAATCATTAGAGGAGTAATAAAGTCATTCACAGCGGAAACATAAGAAACATCATCAATAACATTAATTCCCTTGTCATGATTAGGCATAGGTGCAGTGATTACATTAGGAGTCTCAGGAGGGTCAAATTTAATCTCCTCAGAGTCAATCATGTCTTGAATCTTATCCTTCAGAGCCCAACAGTTGCTAGTGTTGCTAGTGTCATGCTCAGGACTATTGGAGTGATATGCACACCTTGCATTGGGATTGTAAAGGGGAGAGGAAGTATTGAGATACTGAGGAGGATACTTCAATGTAATTAGCTCTGCCTTCAGCATGTGTCGAAATTCTTGAGATAATGGCATGTTGATTCTTGTGAAGTGTCTCATGGGTGCATCCTGCCTACGCTGATTATTTTGTTGTTGTTGCACTGGTGCAGGATTAGAGATTAGAACTGCCCCATATATTGGTTGTTGTCACTCTTATTACTACCCTTCTGCCCGTACACAACATTAGATTCTCTCCTACCATTATAATACTTCTTCACCGTATTTGAAGATGTAGCCACCTGAATTTTACTGCTTCTGATTCGATTCTAAAAATGTTCTCCTATCAATATCAGTTCAGTGAAACCGACTGAAGAAATTCCAAGTAGATGATTATAGAAAGGACTTGTTAGCGTACTCATGAACATGTCAACCAATTCCCTATCAGCCAAAGGAGGTTGAACCCTGCCTACCAGATCTCTCCATTTTTGTATGTACTCTTTAAAGCCTTCCTATGAACTGATGGACATACTATGTAGTTGCATGTGGGTTGGTGCCAAATTAGAATTGTATTTATACTGTTTATAGAAAGCTGCAACCAAATATTCCCAGGTATGAATGTTGGTAGCTTCGAGTTGATAATACCATTCTAGTTGCATTCCAGACAGTCTCTCTTGAAATAAATGCAACCATAATTTCTTGTCAGCAACATATGGTTGAATTTTACGAACATAAGATCTCAAATGCAACTTCAGGAAAGAAATGCCATCATACTTGGAAAAGGTAGGACTTTTGAACTTAGGAGGAATGACGACTCCTGAGACCAACCCTAAATCTTCAAAGTTCAAGCCAGGCACCTCCTGGATCTCCATAGCATTTAGACGCTCTTCCAGTAGCTTATACTTCTCGTCAGTAGAGGGATATTGTTCATCCAAATGATACTCTTCCTCTTCATCAGGAAACTTGTCAGAACCAAGGTTGCTTCTTTCAGATTTAACACTTTTATCTCCTTCATCTTGTTTTTCATCTTTGTCTGATGGGATATCAAGATCTTGAGCTCTCTTGACTGGACCTCTGAACTTTCTCCCCATGTTAAGGATTTAGATTGGTTTCTTTGTCTTCTTCTTCTTCTTCCCATTGGTGATGAGTGCCTTCAGTTCTTCTTGTCCCTTGGCTAAGTTTAGGAACATCTCTTGGAACTGAGCATTTTGAGCCTGGAGTTCTTTGACTGTGTGTTCAAGAGCCATTTTTACTTAAATAAACAGTAGGAAGATGAGAAAACCTGTCTTGGAAACCTATTATGCGATGATATGTATAACATGTAGATTCATATGCAATGTTTTCAAGGATCTCGTGGGATATAAATTTGAAATATTAGAAATTGAATTTGGTTGCAGCTTTGTCTGAAGAACTTTGGGTCTTTATCTTTGGACGTCCTTCTATAAGTATCAATCTCACCATATCATGTGGGTCATAACCTCTGAATCAACAGAATGTACTTTGATCTTGACGACATCTGGCTAGAGGAAAATAACTCCCCTTGCTATAAATCTAGCTTATGATAATCCTGCATCATAAATCCCTAATATCCTTGAAATGGTTAGTAAAAATGTTATGTTATATAATTCTATGATGTTATGTTCATGAGTAGAAAACACAAACAAGTCACACAAAAGTCTTAGGTGTAAAGGCTTGCATGAAGTCCATAGGTAAATACCCTTCCCCATTGAAGTTAAGTTGGCTCAACCTGTCCTAAAATAGTAATCGGGTTCTAGGGATCTCATATCACCGATCTTTCTTGCAGACTTTATTTTAGCACGAAAACCATCTTGCCACAAAAACATCCTGAGAGTCGAATCTCAATGAGCGTAGTTTCGAGTATCAACCAACCTTGGAATGCACCAAAGCTGACTATCTCACTACTTTCTAATGGCCAAGATGGGTCAATTAAGGTTCTAAAAGTAAGTTAGTGTTAACGACACAACGCGAAAGCCTAATGTAATCCTTTGAAGAAAGGAAAAACATAAGAAAGGGGGGTTTGAATTGGAGTTTTTAAAACTTAAATAAAATAACACGTTAGTTATCCTGGTTCGTTTGAACTCAAACTACTTCATTCCACCCGCCAAGGTGATTTCGCCTCTCTCAACGAGGTCTTAATCCACTAATCAAACTTGATTACACAACTACTATGACAACCGTTAAAGTTTTCTTTAGTTTAAACCATAATCCAGTTTCCTCAAGGAAATACACTAAATAACATTCAAGAGAGTGTACAAAAATGTTTTCTAATAAAACAGTATCACAAGTGATGTTTTACAAAATTTAGATTTAGGAATTTTAAAGATGATGAAGATAACTTCTTTGCTATGCATGAAAATCGTAAACGATTTCTCCTTCGAACTTTGTTTAAATAGGTGATGCATGTAGCCACTTTTGGAAAATTTACCAATGATAATTAAAGAGCTTTCCAGAAATAGAGATCCTTGTTCCCTTTCAGCCGTTACTTTTGAAATGGAAATAATTGAATTGTAATGCTTCAGAACATGCTTGATTCAGAAGATGAAAGTTACGCTTGCTTCTTTCCAGAACTTTATGGATCAGAAACACGACATCCTATTTGCAGCGTTAGAACTTCTTTGAGAGATGTATAGAATCAGATTTGAAACATCTATTTAACTCATCTTCTGTGCTTCTTCCATCAGAACTTCTCTGCAAAACAAAATAAAATTTAGGGAGCATAATTGTTCTTTGAGTGTTTGTTATCATCAAAACTCTTACAAGGGTTGTAGAATCAAACTATGTTCTAACAATATCCCCCTTTTTGATGATGAAAAAAACTTTGATATTTTAATAGACATATAAAGAACATGAAGTATTTAAGGTCTCCCCCTGAGTTGAATACTCAGATAGAGAAGAAACACTTCCCTAAAGTTTATTCTGATCAAAGTATTTGATTGGCCCACTTCTGTCCTTAACAGAGTTTGTTCCTGTTTTTCTTTCATAAAAAAAATAAATGTTAAAATATTCAAAATGTTTGAGACTGTGTCTCGATACTATTATGTTACAAATATCTTACGTTCTCCCCCTTTTTTTGTAAAGAATCAAAAATTAATAAATACACTATAAACAATAAAAGACGATTTGTATTCAAAAGGTTGTAAGAAACACATTCAGAAGGAAACAAATGAAATGAACACAGTAAATTTTTTTTCAAAACTAAGATTGAGGTGGAGGAAGACGTGTGAAAAGGGCTTCTAACAAGTTCTTAATCTGATTGTTTGACTGTTCTTGTTTTCCCAGCATCCCTTTGATTTCCTTGCATGTACCATCTTGCTTGTCTAGTATTTCCTTGAACACTGCATTCTCTTTCTTCAACTCCTCCAGAGTTTGCAGAACAAGAGATGAAGAGGGTATATTAGCAGAAGGTACCACCTTTTTAGAGCAAGCTGCTTCTGAGTCTGACTCAATAGCTTCTTTAACTTCCTTGCCTTTGTCTATAACCCTGACCAGAGGCAGAGGATCAGAGGATGGTTCATCATACTATGAAGGCTGGTGATCTTCCCAAGGGGCATTGTCCATAAGAAGAAGAGGTTTCTTTTCCCAGTGACACAGAACATGATCCTTGAATACATTCATATGATCACAGAAGTTATGTTGACCAATTTCATAACTAAACTCCTTATGTTTCTAGGACTCATAATTGAACCATTTTCTGAACTGGTTCCAATGTGAATCAGAGGTAGCAAGATTAAGATTATCTAAGCAAGCTAGCTTCAGATATTTAACCCATTCAAGTATTTATGTTTCAAAAATCAGCAAATTTTTACCAACATCTGCTTTGGTAATTTTTGGTTTTGGTTTTGGCACTACAATTTTTTGAGAGCAAGAGACAAGATTGTCCAAAGCTTCTAAATCTATAACAATGTGAAGGGGATCTTCTGGATGGTTGTTTGGAGAGGGAGAATCAGAGATAATAATGGGTGAATGTTGTGAGCTTTGTCGAGTGGAATGATAGGGTGATAGAATATCTGAGATGTCATGGATTATGATTGGTTGTGAGACCATGAGAGGGAAGGTGATTCCAGAAATGGATATTGTGGTATCAGAGTCAAAAGATGGAATTACTGAGTGGGGAGCTTGAAATAGCAGATTAAATTGATCAATATCATAAAGAACTTAAGCAAGTTCAGGCGGATTTTGGTCAAGTTGGGTAGAAGGTGGTTCGTCCAGAATGTTATCTAGAGTGAGTGAGGGGTCAAATTCAATATCAAAATCATCAAAAGTTTGTGGTGAAGGGTCTTCTGTGGGTTTTAGAGAGGAAGTGGTTTCATATGTTGATAAAAGAACTAATTCCGTAACAGAAATGAAAGATGAATTACCTTTCTTCTTAGCAGCCTTGGGAATCTTCTGAGAAGATCCTACTCCAACAACTTTTCTTTTCCTTGATTTTTTGGGGGCAATCTCCAGAGGTTGTTGTCTCAAATCATGAATGTTCACTTTTGGAACTGTCCTATCCATTTTGCAAACATCCAGATATTTGAAAATAATTTCTAGAGAAGCATTTGTTTGAGAGAAGAGAGGAAAATCCTTGAGAGGTACTCTTCAAGTTGTGATGACTTCCTTCGTTGTTATTGTTGGATCCTTCTTGATGGTTTCAATGATCTTCATCTTATTCATATTCTTAGCATTCAGAGGTTTACCAGCACATGCTTCTAGAGTGCTGACCTATTGAGCCTCAGTCAGATGTTCTACCAGTTTGTTTTCTGTCAGAATGTCTGAGATGAGCCTGCCCAAAGTTATCCCGTCTCTCTTGGTTCTTTCTTCTTCTCTAGTCTCTTTGACGCTGGTCTTCAGATGATTAAACAAAAGATGAGGAAGATTGACATTTGCCTTGGTTGCTATAAGGTACATAAGATACTGCTGATCAATGTTGATATAGCCCTGAGAACTTGTGGGTTTCTGTTGTTGATGCAGCCCAAAATAATTTTTGACCAAATTCTGAGGTAGTCTTTCAAATCTTTGATTTTATTTGAAGGTTGGTCAGAAGAAAAAATCGCTTTTGAGATCTTTGTTAGGTCAGAGCTTTTGTCTGCCATTTCACTGCAACGAATACCTCCGCTGTCGTGACCTATCAATCAGCCAATGAGATCTTCAGAGATTACTATTTTATTTCCCATCACAAAAGAAGTGACTTGATGATTTGAAGCAGTAGCATGAATCTATAATTATTTAACCAGTCTTGGAAAAACTGAACCCGATAGACGATCAAAAAACTTTGTCAGTCCTTGAAATTCAACTTCATGTGTTAAATCGCAACTGTTTTCCTTCATACTGACGAAGTCCACAATGAGTTCACACAGAACTTCCAGCAAGTCAATGGGAGTCAAGAGTGTTCTTGAAGGTTCTTCATATCTTTCTGCTGTTTAAGAGGAAGAGCCAGGAACATTTTGAGAGTTTTAACAGTTTTGGAAGAAGCCATTGTCACACAGACTTTTGAGGGTTTTTGGGAAAAATAGAACACAAGTAATATAAAGAAGAAGTGATAGTGAAAAAGTGAGAGTGAAAGTGAGCAACGAATTTATAGAAAATTAGGAAACTTAATTAACAAGAAAAGGGTTAAAAGAAATGATTACAAAGCATTAATGATTCCTGAAAATAGGGGGATGGCGTAGAGATATAAAATAGTTACCGACACGACACAAGTCTTAATGCATCCAATCAATGCTTTAGTCTCTTCAGAATTTGAGCACATGTTCATCCTTAGAAGAAACTCTTGTGAGGAGATGGCAAATGTTGATGTTGTGAACTTCACGCTTCTATATTTGAAATGAACCGTTTAGAAATTGTTGAAATATTCTTATATAGATCCTGATACAACTTTTCCTTCTAATTTCTGAATAATTATTGATCAGATGTTCACCAAAAGAAGAACAAAATTCTGAGGATTAACATACATAAGTAAAACTATCATTCTGGACATAATTTCATGCAAATATGTTTTAGAATGAAGTTAAACCTATCTTCAGAAAGGGGTTTAGTGAAAACATCAGCCAATTGATGGTCTGTGTCAATAAATTTTAATGAAAGAATTCCTTTCTGAATATAGTCCTTAATGAAATAATGTTTTATTTCTATATGCTTAGCCCTAGAATGTAAAGTGGGATTTTTGATAAACAAATAGCAGAAGTCTTGTCACAGAGTATCTGAATGTTACGCTCAAATATGTTGAAGTCTTCAAGTTGACTTTTCATCCAAAGCATCTATGTGCTGCATCTAGCTGCTGCTATATATTCAGCTTCAGCAATTGACAATGCAATTATGGATTTCCTCTTGCTGGACCATGAGATAAGATTTTTTCCCAGAAATTGGCAGCTTCCAGAAGTACTTTTTCTCTCTATTATATCTCGAGCGAAGTCAGCATCATAGTACCCTACTAATTTGTATTCTTAGGCTTTTCTATTACCGAGACCAAGATTAGTAGTATCTATCAGATACTTGAAAATTTGCTTAACAGCTGTTAAGTGAAATTCTCAAAGATCTGATTGGAATCTAGCACACAGACATACACTATACAAAATATCAGGTCTTGAATCTATTAGATATAAGAGAGAACCAATCATATCTATGTAGAGTTTCTATTCTACATTCTTACTTACCTCTTCCTTTTCCAGAATGCATGTGGGATGCATGGGAGTTTTAGCTGGCTTACATTCTTATAGGTCAAATTTCTGCAGAAGTTCTTTAACATACTTGCTTTGATGTATGTATGTTCCTTCTGGAGTTTGATTGATCTGGATGCCCAGAAAGAACTTGAGTTCTCCCATCAAGCTCATTTCAAACTCTACCTGCATAGACTTAGCAAATTATCTTCCCAGAGAGGTTTTAGTAGATCCAAAAATAATATTGTCTACGTAAATCTGGAAAACTAGAATGTCATTTTTAAATAGTTTACAAAATAAAGTAGTGTCCACCTTCCCTCTGGTAAAGTCATTTTCTAAGAGAAAACTACTTAGTCTTTCATACCAAGCTCTGGGAGCTTGTTTCAGACCATATAGTGATTTCTTTAGTTTATAGACATATTCTGGATGTTTTGAATTTTTAAAACCAGGGGGTAGATGCACATAAACTTCTTCATCAATGTAACCATTTAAAAATGAACGTTTAACATCCATCTGATACATATTGATGCCATTATTAACAACAAAAGAAATTAATAGTCTGATAGATTCTAACCTGGCGACTGGAGAAAAGTTTTCTATATAGTGTATCCCCTCTTGCTGACTATAACCTTGTGCCACCAGCCGTGCTTTGCTTCTGATGACTTCTCCTTGTTCATTCAGTTTGTTTCTGAATACCCATTTGGTTCCAATGATGTTGAACCCTTTTAATTTAGGAACCAGATCCCACACATCTTTTCTGGTGAATTGGTTTAATTCTTCCTGCATTGCAAGTATACAATCATTGTCCAGAAGGGCTTCGTTAATGGAAGTTGGCTCAATCAGAGACACTAATCTCATGAGAGATTCTTCAGAGTTTCTGAATGTAGATCTTGTTCTGATTGGGTCTTCTTACTTTCCCAAAATTTTGTTTTTCGGATGAGCTAAGCTGCTTCTGGATTGTCTTTTCTAGAGAGGCTCTTTAGATGTTGTTGTAATGTTTGTGACATCTTCTTCTGGAGATGACTGTGATTCTTTGTGAGAAACTTCTGATGCAATGTCTTCAGTACCTGTAAATTGGACTTTTATATATGAAAAAGATTTATCTTGCTTTGACTTTTCAGAG
The DNA here is from genome assembly GCA_948472305.1 of Vicia faba. Classification (NCBI taxonomy): domain Eukaryota; kingdom Viridiplantae; phylum Streptophyta; class Magnoliopsida; order Fabales; family Fabaceae; genus Vicia; species Vicia faba. The sequence goes on from OX451741.1 coordinate 1,246,943,303, forward strand.
CCAAGCTTATCATCAAATCTGACGCTAATGGACTCTTCTAGAATTCATGTTTCTGTGTTATATGCTATATAGCTTCTTGAGCGTTCAGAGTATCCTAACATGAAACACTTTTGTGCTTTAGAGTCAAACTAGTTCAGATGTTCTTTAGTGTTCAGAATAAAACAAGTACATCCAAATGGATGGAAATAAGATATGTTGGGCTTTCTGTTCTTCCATAATTCATATGGAGTCTTATCAAGAATAGATCTTATGGAGATTCTATTCTGAATGTAACATGCTATTATAATTGCTTCTGCCATAAAGTTATTAGCAATGTTAGTCTCGTTGATCATGGTTCTGGCTATTTCTTGTAAATTTCTATTCTTTCGTTCTACAACTCCATTTTGTTGAGGAGTTCTAGGACAAGAGAAATCATGAGGGATGCCATTCTCATTTAAAAATAGTTCAAATTTTTTGTTTTCAAATTCTCCTCCATGATCACTTCTGACTTTAACAATTCTAAGATCTTTTTCGTTTTTGGACTTGGTTACAAAAGGCAAAGAACACAGAATATGACTCGACCTTGTGTCTTAAGAAATTTACCCATGTCCATCTTCTATAGTCATCTACGATCACTAATCCATACTTCTTGCCACTAAAGGATGTAGTTTTCACTAGTCCAAATAGATCTATATGCAGAAGTTCTGATGGTCTAGAGGTAGAAACAAAATTTTTGGTTTTGAAAAAAGGTTTTGCAAACTTGCCTTTTTGACATGCTTCGCACAGAGCATCTGCACTGAACCTCAGGTTAGGAAGTCCTCTGACCAGATTGAGTTTGTTAATCTAAGATATTCTTCTCATACTAACATGCCCCAATCTTCTGTGCCAGACCCATTGCTCATCGTTAACAAACAATAGGCATTTTACATTCTGACATTTTAGTTCAAAAAGTTTTATTTTGTAAATGTTTTTCTTTCTCTTTCCATTAAAGAGGACAAATCCATCTTTCTGACTAACTGCTTTGTAGGACTTTTGATTAAAGATTATATCATAATTGTTATCACTTAATTGACTTATGGATAAAAATTATTGCATTAATCCATCTACTAATAGATCATTGGTTATAGAGGGAAGCGTACCGTTACCAATACTTCCAGAGCCAATAATCTTCCCTTTCTGATTTCCTCTGAAACCTACGTAGCATCCAGATTTAAGCTCTAGGCTTTGGAACATATGCTTTCTTCCCGTCATGTGTTGAGATCATCCAGAGTACAATACCAAGATTGGTGTTTCAATCTTTCTGTTAAAGATATCTGCAACATAGAAAATTTTAACCTTAGGTACCCATATCTTTTTAGGTCCTTGTTTGTTAGAGTTACCAAAATTCTGTTTGAATTTTGGTTTAGCAGAAAAAGAATTACTAGTATACTTTATGTCATGTATGTGCCCATAGGTGAAGTGAGAATACATAGGTGTGCATTTAATGACCATATCCTTAACTTTCTTAGGTTGAGATACTTTTCCCTTGTATCCTATTATTTTTCTGCCATTTCTGCTAACTCCATAGATCATTGAAGCCATCTTGCTTCTATATATATTTTTAGCAAGAAATTTTTGAAAGCTATGATCATATTCCTTTATGATCTTATCAGAGTTACTAGGAACTTCTGAGATAGTTTCTTTCTGAGCATTTTGTAAATTATTTTTTAGTTTATAAATTGTTTCTTTCCACTCATAGTTTTCTGATTTCAGTTTCTTAGTTTCTTCAGCTTCAAAACTAAATCCTTTTTCAGGTTCTTATTTATGACTCGAAGTTTCTAACATCTTTCAAGAATTTATAACAGAATCTCTTCTAATTGAGATCTAGAGAAGTTAGAAAATACCTCTTCTGCCTCTGAGTCTAATTCTGATCCGGATGATCCAATGTATTCTGATATGTTGTCCATTAGGGCTATGTTGGCTCTTTCATCTTCTGATTCAGTTTCAGCTTCAGAAGAGCCTGAGTTGTCCCATGTTTCCATGAGGCTTTTCTTATTTTCCTTAAAGAGCTTCTTTTTAGGTTTCTATTTTTGAAGATTTGGGCAGTCGATTTTGTAATGCCCTTGTTCATTGCATTCGTAGAAGATAATGTCTTTGTTGCTTGAATTTATGTATCCAGAAGATGGTTCAAAATGATTTCATGTTCTTTTGGAATTTCTAAACTTCCTTTGCCCGTGCTTCCACAGCTAATTGACTCTTCTAGAGATAAGAGACAATTTGTTTTCTTCTGATGAGGATCCACCAGAGTTTTCCTCTTTTGCCTCCAAAACTTTAGATTCATATTTTTATTAGATTTAAGAGCTAAATACTTACCTTGCTTCTGGGGCTCATCTTCTTCTAACTTTATCTCATGAGTTCTCAGGGAGCTGACAAGTTATTTAAGAGAGATTTTGTTCAGATCTTTGGCCAGTTTAAGAGCTGTGACCATGGGTCTCCATTTCTTGGGAAAACTTCTGATGATCTTGTTTACATGATCAGCAGTTGAGTACCCTTTATCAAGAACTTTTAACCCAGCCACTAGAATTTGAAACCTTGAGAACATTGTTTCAATGGTTTCATCTTCTTCCATTCTGAAGGCTTCATACTTCTGAATGAGCACAAGAGCTTTGATTTCTTTGACTTGCGTGTTGCCTTCATGCGTCATTCTCAAGGAGTCAAACATGTGTTTAGCTGATTCTCTGTTTGTGATATTCTTATACTCTATGTCCGAGATAGCACTCAATAGAATAGTTCTAGCCTTGTGATGATTTATGAAATATCTCTTTTGATGGTCTGACATTCTTTTTCTGGCAATCTTCTGACAGCTTTCATCAACAGGATGTATGTACCCATCAGTCACCATGTCCCAGAAATCAATGTCATGATCTAGAAAGAAACTTTCGATTATGTCTTTCTAGTAATCAAAGTTTTTACCATCAAAAATAGGAGGTTTTTCATTGATTCTGTCTTTCTCATCAAGGTACTCATTGCTGATGTTCTGACTTGGTCCCACCATAATGTTTTTCTTGCTTGGATCTTTTTCTGACACGGTTAAGTGCTTGTACTCAGAACTAGGCGCTATGATGCCAATTGAAGAATTGAAAAACACAAGAAGGGGGGGGGGGGGGGGGGGGGTTGAATTGGGGTTTTTAAAACTTAAATGAAAGAACATGTTGGTTATCCTAGTTTGTTTGAACTCAAACTACTTCAGTCCATCCGCCAAGTTAATTTCGCCTATCTCAACGAGGTCTTAATCCACTAATCAAACTTGATTACACAGCTACTATGACAACCGTCAAAGTCTTGTTGAGTCTAAACCACAACCCGATTTTATCAAGGAAATACACTAAACAATATTCAAGAGAGTGTACAAAAATGTTTTCTAATAAAACAATATCACAAGTTATGTTTTACAGAATTTAGATTTAGGACGTTTGAAGATGATGAAGATAACTTCTTTGATGTCCGTGAAAACTGTAAACGATTTCTCCTTCAAACTTTTTTTAAATAGGAGATGCATTTAGGAGCTTTTGGAATGTTGATCAATGATAATTAAAGAGCTTTCCAAAAATATTGATCCTTGTTCCCTTTCAACCGTTACTTTTTAAATGGCAATAATTGAATTGTAAGGCTTCAGAACATGCTTGAGTTAGAAGATGAAAGTTAGCGTTTCTTCTTTCCAGAACTTTATGGATCAGAAACACGGAGTCCTATTTGCTGTGCTAGAACTTCTTTGAGAGATGTATAGAATCAGAGTTGAAATAGCTATTTAACTCATCTTTTGTGCTTCTTCCATCAGAACTTCTCTACAAAACAAAATACAAATTTAGGGAGCATAATTGTTCTTTGAGTGTTTGTTCTTATAAAAACTCTTACAAGAGTTGTAGAATCAAAATATGTTCTAACATCCTTGACTGAGTCAAGGAACATGAGTATAAACCAAAGTGTCACACTAACTGTAGCCATCATTTCAACTATATCGGTCTATGTCGTATAGCTTTTATGGTCTATTGCTACTTACCTAAGGAATTCCTAGATCCGGGTGTAGGATCTTACAAGCATTTATACCCAAATAATACCCTTAAAGTAAAGCAAGAAAAGAATTAAACTAAAGTAAGTAAAGTGATCTAACCCTAAGGTAACCCCTCTGTTTATGTATTTCCCCAGCAGAGTCTCCAGTTCTGTAATACGGTGGGAGAACTGAATTTTTTGGTTTTATCCAAATATGCGAATAGCTAGAGTTGCCACTGACTTTTCTTTTATCCAATATTTTGGAAAGGTGATAGAATAGGAAAGACCTTTGATAGATTTTGAGTTCAGGGGGTAAGTTATGAAAAGGGAAGGTGTTAGCACCCTTTTCATCCGTAGTTATCTACGGGCTCTTAATTGCTTAGCTCACTTTTGAAAACTTCCTTTGTCTGTGTATGATTTGTTTGAAAATATTTTGAAATTTCCAATGTAAGGCCGACTTTGTAATGATTCTTGTATCAGTCCTCAAGAATGCGCACAAAGTGTTTTTTTTTTAAATATTCGTTTGAAAGTGATGTGTGAAAAAATATTTTGATAAAAGTTGTGAGCAAGCACTTAGGAGTTTCTTACCCACTAAAGTGTTTCTTATTCTTTTCCTTCTCCTTTAGAGATAGTGCCATCCATATCATTAGTTGGTAGGTAGCCTTATCTATTGAATATTAAGGGATAAGCATAAGGTCATCGTATGGTCATCGAAGGCAACATGTAACGATACTTTAACAATTATATTAGAGGGGCTATCATCATTTTTTCGTAGGGACTAAATCATTTTGTAGGCAACTCGAAGGGCCATGAGGGATTATGATCTTTATTTGATAGGGACTATGATGATTTGATCGAGGGTATTTTGTTAAAGTATCCCCCCTTTCGAGGGACGTGACAAATATCGTAAGGAAACAAGAGAGGTTACCCTAGAGGTGTAAGTGTGCAAAGTGTATTGATTCATTTATTTTATCTTGAGAATTTAGGGTTTTCTAAGATTACTTTTCTGTCTTGCCATACAAACCCTAGTTACTAGCAGTTGAATATGTACAGAAAAATAAAGTGTGGAATGTAAAGTCCTATGTTATTAAATGACTTTGGGAGAGATACATATGCATACAAATTTGTAGGAAAGTAAACCTACAATATTACATTAGAGAGTGTGCCCTATACACTTGATATATGAATTTAATCACAAAAATAAATAAGAAAATGTTTTTAAAAAATGTTTAAAAGACATAAAGTTCTAAGTATTAATATTTTTGATGTTTTATAAAAAATAATTTAAGTGATAATAATTAATAAAACCTAAATTCTAATTGATTTTAATATTTAAGAAAAAAGGTTGATTAATTAATTAATTAGTAAATAAAGAAAATATAAGAAAACTAAATACTATTTAAAAACCCTAATCCTAATTTATTAGTATTAAGAAAACAAAGATTAGGTTAGTTTAATGATTGATTAAATAAAATAATTAGGGTTAGAAAAGAAAAAGGGAAAGGAAATCAGGTTTTAAAAAAATAGGGTAAAAGGATTTGCATGGGATGGGTGTTGAACCCATGCCCCTAAAGTCATAGGCGCGCCTCCTTGCCATTGAGCCAACGCGCTGCTTATGATAGGAAAACGAGAATTGATAAATATAAAATATTCCAGCGCGTTAGTTTGAAAAATAGAAAAAAATATTGCAAGACGCAGGGATCTAACCCACACCCTTCACGTTACATGCCTTTGTCTCAACCAACTGTGTTGCGCTTCAATTCTATTAATATAATGGAAACAAGCAAATATATAATAAAACATGTGAACTAGAGTAGTGCCGGAGCCCTAGCTCCGGTCGTCTTCTCCAGTGAGGACGATTTTAATCCTGTAAAAATAACATGCGTTAGAGATTAAGAGGGACCCTATCCCCCTAATTTACACCTCCTAAATCCAATGGTGATGTTTTTTTTTTTCTGAAACTGATTGTATCGTGAGTTTGGAAACAAATCTCAGATTATGCCTTAATAATGGTATCTCCTTATTCTTACATTAGAGATTACAAACAATGGATCAAAACAACTCTAAACATCATTATGAACATGTATACATGCATCAAATTAACTGAATACGCTGTAATCTCAAGCCTCAACTCAACTTTAGTTTTGATGAAAGACAAACAAGCTAGTTTGATGAAAGCCAAACAAGCATTATGGAAAGAAGGAAAAGAAGTCGAAATCAACTTAAAGCATCATTCACTCAAAGCTTCAAGGAACTTGGCAAGCAATCAAGTATATCAATTCTCAATTAAACTACATTGATTAGAAATGCTCAAAAATGATATACACACTTGCCACATCACTTCAATTATATTTCAAAACATTTTTTAAGTTTTTCTCTGCTGTAAATCGATTAACATCTTGTGTAAATCAATTTACACATGCTTTTTCAAAAAAACTGTTTGCTCCTGCCAGCAATCGATTTACAGGTTGTGTAAATCGATTGATCACAAAACAAACTGATTTTTTAACTCTTGTAAATCGATTGACACAACATGCTAATCGATTTACACTTCAAATTTTTTGAAATTCTGAACGTTACAAACACGTGCAATCGATTTGCATCTTATGTTAATCGATTTGCACATTGAAAATTTTGAAAAATCTGAACTGGTTTCAAGATATCCTTCACACCTTTTCTCCAATAGTTGCATGATCAAACATTGCATTTTGTCAAGTTTTTTCAAACAGAAAAGTGTCCTTTTGGAAAGGTATCTTGATTACTATATATTACAAAATATTTCAAATCATAAACAACTCTTCTCATGCAATAAAATCTGAACTTTGTAAAATATTCAAACTTCATATTTCTTAACTTTTAAGAACAAAGATTTTCTGCACTTTCACACATATAAAGAACAGAAATCTTTGAGCATTATCTAACCATTGTGTTACAGTTTGAATTGCTTACAAGAGAAGAAAGAAGAAACTTCAAAGAAGTAACTCTATGTGATCAACATCTTTCAAGAAATCATACTTCATAAAAACATACAAAGTGTAACTTATTTCCAGGATTGTTGGAATTAAGTATTAGATTACTTTTGTTCCTTGTTGTCCATTGTTGGAAACAAGAGGTATCTTTTGAGAGGATTGTTCTCATTAGACTTATTGGAAATCCAAGAGGGTGTTCTTGGTTATTTGTTAGGTTCTTTAGTGGATAAGACTAGGAAGAGTCTTGTAAAAGTTCTAACAATATAGTAAAATCTCTTGCGTGTTTGCAAGGGGACTGGACGTACTTCCGGGGTGTGGAAGGAACCAGGATAATTCTGTGTCTCTTTACTTTCTGCACTTTACAGTTTTCAAAGCACTAAATCAAAACCAGAAAGTATAAAATAAGTCAAAAATCGACCACCACCTAATTCACCCCCCCTCTTAGGCGCAATCTTAATCTTACAATTGGTATCAGAGCAGGTTATAGGTAACCTGCTCCTAGAGATCCAGAATGGCTTCCGCAAATCATCAACCAGTTTTCAGAGATGGTGGTAGTAACAACAAGCCTCCTCTATTTTGTGGTGAATATTTTGACTTTTGGAAAATACGCATGAAGGCACATTTAGAAGCACAAGGAGAGGAAGTATGGGATGCTGTTGAAAATGGTCCATTTATCCCGATAACGGTAATCAATGGCGTTGGGTCTGCAAAGCCCAAAACTGCATGGGACGGCGATGATAAAACGAAAGTTCTCTATGACAAAAAGGCAATAAACCTTCTTCAAGGTGCACTCAGTATGGACGAATTTTTCCGTGTCTCAAACTGCAAAACAACAAAGGAAATTTGGGATACCTTGGTTCAAACTCATGAAGGAACGGCTGAAGTAAAAAGATCAAGGCTAAATACCTTGAGTCAAGAATATGAACTATTTCGAATGCAGCCCGGAGAATCCATTCTTGACTTACAAAAGAGATTTGTGCATTTGACAAATCACTTAATTGCTCTTGGTAAAACCCTGTCAAATGATGAACTCAACTTGAAAATCCTTAGATCATTGACTAGGGAATGGCAACCAAAGGTAACAGCAATCTCGGAAAAGAAGAGTCTCTCCGCAATGACTTCCGCTACATTATTTGGCAAACTTCAAGAATACGAAACGGAACTCGGTAGACTTGAAAAACATGAGAATCTAGAAAAGAAGTCCAAAAACATTGCTTTAAAAATTGATTCAAAAGAAGTGGTAAAAGAAGACAATCCGGAAGAAGATGAAAATTTCATGCTTCTAGTGAAAAGACTTGGGAAGTTTTTTGGCAGAAATGACAAAGGCGGATCTCATGCACATAAGAGAAAGCACTTCAAGAAAAGAGAAGCCTCCACATCAACACAAGATGTCTCATGTTATGAATGTGGAAAGCAAGGACACATCAAGCCAAACTGTCCAAATCTCCCAAAGAAAAATGGATTCAAAGGAAAGGACTCAAAACAAAAGAAAGCCTACATAGCATGGGAAGATAATGATATGAGCAGTTCATCGGAATCGGAAAGCGACGAATGTGCAAACTTAGCCTTAATGGCATCGCATCACTCCGACAATGAAGAAGAGGTTAGTAATGAATTTAATATTTTTGATGATGATGTTCAAGGTGCAATTGATGAACTCTTGAAAGAATGCAAAAGTTTATACAAAAAGGTGTCAAAACAAGAAAAAGAACTTCTAATTTGTCTAGAAAAAATTGACACCATGACTAAAGATTTTGATCTTCAAAACAGAATTTTATTAAAGAAAAGGAAACCTTTGCATGCTCCAAGTGTGAATTAAATGTCTTTCAAATTGTTCAATTGAAAAGAGTCATTGAACGATATGAAAAAGGACAAATAGGATTGGAAGGATTACTAAGCCAACAACGTTATCCAAATGATAAAAGAGGTCTTGGTTATGTGAATACTAAGAAACCAAGTAACAACCCCACTGTTTTTGTGAAGGCTAGTAATAGTTCCAATCCCAAGAAAGTAGAAAAGAAGCAAGTTGTTCATAATCATCAAAAGAAAAAGGCTAATGTATCTAAAAGAAAACAAATTCCTAGATACAAGAGTAAATTTGTTCCAAACTGTTTTTACTGTGGTATTATTGGACACACACCAAATGCATGCTATATTAGAAATTTCAGTATGGCTAGTGGACACTATGCATGGGTGAAAAAGGGAACTAACTATGAAGGACCCAAGGAAACTTGGGTACCTAACAAGAAATAATTTGTTTTTGTAGGTATGCTTGAAATCCACTTCAAATGTTTGGTATCTTGACAGTGGATGTTCAAAGCATATGACAGGAGACATACACCAATTTTCATATCTAGTACATAAAGCCAAAGGGTATGTCACCTATGGAGACAACACCAAAGGAAAGATTCTTGGCGTTGGAATAGTTGGCACACCTCCATCCATTCAAATTGAGGATGTTCTCTATGTTGAAGGATTAAAGCACAACCTTCTTAGCATAAGTCAACTTTGCGATAGAGGGTTCAAGATCAAATTCAACAAAGAAGAATGCCTTATTATGGATGAGGAAACCAATGAGGTAAAACTCAAAGGTATAAGATCTAACAATATGTTTATGATTACTCTAGATGATTTGTCTATGAAGGTACAATGTCTTATGGTAAACAACAATGACGCTTCATTATGGCATAAGAGGATTGCTCACATTCACATGGAGCACTTGAACAAATTGGTTAAGCATGACTTAGTTATTGGTCTACCAAAGATGAAGTTCATCAAAGACAAATTATGTAGTGCATGCCAAAAGGGAAACAGACAAATCAACTTTCAAACCAAAGAATGTGGTTTCAACAATAAGACCACTTCAATTGTTGCACATGGATCTTTTTGGTCCATCTAGAACAAGAAGCTTCAGAGGTAACATTTATGCATTAGTTATTGTAGATGATTTTTCCCGTTTCACTTGGACTTTGTTTTTAGTACACAAGAATGAAGCATTCAAGGCATTCAAGAGATATGCAAAACAAGTTCAAAATGAGAAGTCATCAAAGATAACATCAATCCGAAGTGATCACGGTGGAGAGTTCCAAAACAGTCTATTTGAAGAATTTTGTGAAGAAAATGGGATCTTCCACAATTTTTCAGCACCAAGAACTCCACAACAAAATGGAGTAGTTGAAAGGAAAAATAGGTCTTTGGTGGAACTTGCTAGAACCATGCTAAGTGACTCAAGTTTGCCTAAATATTTTTGGGCGGATGCGGTAAGCACGGCATGTTATGTAAGCAATCGCGTGATCATAAGACCTATACTAAAGAAAACTCCATATGAGATTTACAAAGGAAGAAAACCAAATATCTCTCACTTTCATATTTTCGGGTGCAAATGTTTTGTCATTAACAACGACAAAGACAATCTCGGTAAGTTCGATGAAAAATCGGATGAAGGTATCTTTCTCGGTTACTCCCTTTCTAGCAAAGCTTTTAGAATTTACAATAAAATAACTTTAACTATAGAAGAATCAATGCATGTTTCTTTTGATGAATCTAACACCTCCAAGGAGGAAGTTGTTATTTGTGATGATGATGATTCTATAGATCTATCTCATGAGATTTCCTGCGGAGATGGCAAAATTGTCAATCCGGAACAAACACATGAACTTTCACATCAAAATGAAAATGATGATGATCTTCCTCAAGAATGGAGAACTCATCGTGATCATCCAATTGACAATATAATTGGAGATATTAGCAAAGGAGTATCTACTCGGCTAAATCTTAAGGATGCATGCTTAAATATGGCGTTTGTATCTCAAGTTGAACCTACTAAAGTGGCTCAAGCACTAGAAGATGATCAATGGATCCTTGCCATGCAAGAGGAGTTAAACCAATTCGAGCAGAACGAAGTTTGGGAACTTGTTCCTAATCCAGGAAATAAACGTATCATTGGAACCAAATGGGTTTTCAAAAACAAGATGGATGAAAATGGAATAATCACTCGAAACAAGGCAAGACTAGTTTCTCAAGGATACAACCAAGAGGAAGGAATTGATTTTGAAGAAACTTTTGCTCCGATAGCACGTTTGGAAGCAATAAGACTATTACTTGCATATGCATGCTCATTGGACTTTGAACTTTTTCAAATGGATGTAAAAAGCGCATTTCTCAACGGATTCATAAATGAAGAAGTCTATGTAAAGCAACCTCCCGGATTTGAAGACTTCAAACATCCTAATCATGTCTTCAAACTGAAGAAAGCTCTCTATGGGCTGAAGCAAGCACCAAGGGCTTGGTATGATAGACTAAGCGCATTCCTATGTGAAAAAGGGTTTGTAAAGGGTAAAGTCGATACCACTCTCTTCATAAAAAATGTTAATCATCATACCTTACTAGTACAAATCTATGTAGATGATATTGTTTTCGGTTCAACTAACCAAAATATGTGCAAGGAATTTTCGTCTATGATGCAATGAGAGTTTGAGATGTTTATGATGGGAAGATTGAATTTCTTTCTTGGTCTTCAAATTAAGCAACTCAAACATGGTATCTTCGTAAACCAATCAAAATATTGCAAAGACCTTATAAAGAAATTTGAGATGGAAAGTAGCAAAGAAAGTGCAATTCCTATGGGATCAGGCACCTATCTTGATCCAGATGAATCAGGGAATTCTATTGACATAACTAAGTATCGTGGAATGATTGGCTCACTCCTCTATTTAACAGCAAGTAGACCTGACATTATGTTCAGCGTTTGCCTATGTGCAAGATATCAAGCCAATCCTAAAGAGTCTCACCTTGCAGCAGTCAAGCGCATAATAAAATATCTCAAAGGAACAACCAACGTCGGATTATGGTATCCAAAAGGTAGTATGTGCAATCTAGTTGGTTATTCTGATGCTGACTATGCAGGTTGCAAAACTGATCGCAAAAGTACAAGTGGAACATGTCACATTCTTGGAAATGCCTTGGTTTCATGGTCATGCAAAAAGCAAGCAAGCGTAGCTCTCAACACTGCCGAAGCAGAATACATTGCGGCTGGAAGTGGATGCGCTCAAATTCTTTGGCTAAAACAACAATTACTTGACTATGGAGTAAACCTTGGATGCATTCCTCTTCGATGTGATAACACAAGCGCGATCAATATTACGAAAAATCCAGTTATGCATTCCCGGACGAAACACATTGACATCAGACATCATTTCATCCGAGACCATGTACTCAAAGGAGATGTCGAGATCACATTCGTGGACACTCAAAATCAACTCGCGGACATCTTCACAAAACCTCTTGCAAAGGATGCATTTTTCAAAATTCGTCGTGAACTTGGAATCCTCGATGAACAAGATATTTAAGGTGCACTCAATCCTTAACTATACGTTAATGTACATATATATGTGGTTAGACATTGTTTCAAATGTTAAAAATAATGATGTTTTAAATTTTTTCTTTAAGTAAATCGATTTACACCATATGTCAATCGATTTACTACTGAAGCAAATCATTTTTTTAAATAAAATCTTTTGTGTAAATCGATTTACACAATATGTAAATCGATTTACCACTGAACAAAAATTATTTTTTTATGAAAATGTTCTGTGTAAATCGATTTAACCAAGGGGCAAATCGATTTACCACAGAATCTGAAGCATTTTCTGTGTATTTTCTCTATGCAATTTAATTTTTAACATGTGATACTTGTATGAGCTTTTAATATATTGGTCAAACATTCATTGTCTCTCAACCTCCCATCTTACTATTGCCCAATCAATGAAACCTTGACCAAATCACCAAATTAAAACCTCATAAAGACCTCACTTACTCTCTATATTATTTAAACTCACCAAAACTATCTCATAACACCAACACACTCTCTCACATAACAACACAAAGAACTCTATATCTCTCTTTTCAAAACCCTAACAAGATCCATGGCTCCCAAGAGAAAAGCCTCTGCCTCAGAGAAAGGAAAGAAGCAAGCTACGTCAACATCTGAAAACTCTGTGCTCGAATACCTCTCGGATCCACAGTGGGACAGATTTATCAAGCATTTTCAAAAGAAAATCATCTCTGCTCCAAAGTTTGTTATGTTATCTACTTTTCCAGATGAATGCTTCTCGTTTCAAAGAGATTTCATTGCTTATGGTTTAGAACCATTAATATCTTCACATGGTTTCTATTACCCGGATCTGGTTAGAATTTTCTACAGCAATATGTGCTATGACAACAACAAATGTTATACCTATGTCCTTGGAAAAAGAATCCCTCTGTATTCCAAAACTATTGGCAGAATTTTGAACATTCCATATTCTGGAAGTACCCTCTATGATCCAGAAGATGCTGCTTGGGAAAACTATCAGAAGCGAGAATTTTTCTATAGCATTGGAAGGTTATCAGAATCTGAATACCGTGCCAAGCGGATTCGAAGTCTTGGCGGGGTTATTCCAGCTAGGGACACATGGAGTGCTGGAAATTTTCATATTGATGATAGGTTGTTTCACTATTTTCTGGTGTATATTATGTTTCCTAGAGCAGGGAATCATTGTACGGTGACCGACCTAGAACTGCAAATCATCTATGCAAGGAAAAATGGAATTCCGGTTAATTGGGAAAAATTGATTGTGATGCATATGCTAAAAGTTGCCGCAAGGGCCACCTTTCTACCATATGCATATTTCATTACAAGGATTATGGCAGCTTTTGATATAGATTTCACTGGATTTGAGCGGATTGAAATGGATCCAATCACCACTAGGATCTCCATCAAAAATGTTGATTCAAGGATGGGTGTTCATTTCAATGCTGAAGAAAAAACCATCACTTACATTGGAGAGGATGTTGTCGGCGATGAAGGTAATAATGCAGATGAAGAAGACCATGAAGTTCCTCCTCCTGCTGCTTCTTCTGGTCCAACAAATCAAGATGTTATGGATTTCATGACGCAAAAGTTTGCTTCTCTCAATTCTAACATCAATGCTCGATGGACTGAGATAAATGACTCTACCTCATCTCGAATAAATGCTTTTCAGAATGATGTGAACCAACAATTTTCATATCTTTATTCACATCTTCATATCTCTCCATACGACCCAACCAATCCTGCTCCTCCGCCTCCTCAATACACCGAACCACCCCTTCAACAACAATTTCCATATCAAGGACCTTTCTAAAATGTTCCTGATCAATGTTATTAAATTCTTGTTATAAGTATCATTATGGTTTTTGTCTTGTTGTATTTCAAGTGTTCATTTTATGTATTGTGTTCTTCAACTTTGTTCGATAATTTTGAAAGTTCTTTGTTTTTTATTCATGTTCCTGTACATTTCTTTCTGTTATAATTTCTTGTTGCATCTTTCCCTTCTTTTTGATAATGTCAAAGGGGGAGAAGGATGTAATAGCACTTTATGGTTGTTTGTTTTTGTTTTCATTGTCTTTACAGAGCAAGCTTTCAATTCTTTTTCTCCATAGGGGGAGAAAACACATTCTGCTAAAATTCTGATCAACACATAAAGGAAAATGGTTTGTCATCATCAAAAAGGGGGAGAATGTAATCTCAAGCCTCAACTCAACTTTAGTTTTGATGAAAGACAAACAAGCTAGTTTGATGAAAGCCAAACAAGCATTATGGAAAGAAGGAAAAGAAGTGGAAATCAACTTAAAGCATCATTCACTCAAAGCTTCAAGGAACTTGGCAAGCAATCAAGTATATCAATTCTCAATTAAACTACATTGATTAGAAATGCTCAAAAATGATATACACACTTGCCACATCACTTCAATTATATTTCAAAACATTTTTTAAGTTTTTCTCTGCTGTAAATCGATTAACATCTTGTGTAAATCGATTTACACATGCTTTTTCAAAAAAACTGTTTGCTCCTGCCAGCAATCGATTTACAGGTTGTGTAAATCGATTGATCACAGAACAAACTGATTTTTTAACTCTTGTAAATCGATTGACACAACATGCTAATCGATTTACACTTCAAATTTTTTGAAATTCTGAACGTTACAAACACGTGCAATCGATTTACATCTTATGTTAATCGATTTGCACATTGAAAATTTTGAAAAATCTGAACTGGTTTCAAGATATCCTTCACACCTTTTCTCCAATAGTTGCATGATCAAACATTGCATTTTGTCAAGTTTTTTCAAACAGAAAAGTGTCCTTTTGGAAAGGTATCTTGATTACTATATATTACAAAATATTTCAAATCATAAACAACTCTTCTCATGCAATAAAATCTGAACTTTGTAAAATATTCAAACTTCATATTTCTTAACTTTTAAGAACAAAGATTTTCTGCACTTTCACACATATAAAGAACAGAAATCTTTGAGCATTATCTAACCATTGTGTTACAGTTTGAATTTCTTACAAGAGAAGAAAGAAGAAACTTCAAAGAAGTCACTCTATGTGATCAACATCTTTCAAGAAATCACACTTCATAAAAACATACAAAGTGTAACTTATTTCCAGGATTGTTGGAATTAAGTATTAGATTACTTTTGTTCCTTGTTGTCCATTGTTGGAAACAAGAGGTATCTTTTGAGAGGATTGTTCTCATTAGACTTATTGGAAATCCAAGAGGGTGTTCTTGGTTATTTGTTAGGTTCTTTAGTGGATAAGACTAGGAAGAGTCTTGTAAAAGTTCTAACAATATAGTAAAATCTCTTGCGTGTTTGCAAGGGGACTGGACGTACTTCCGGGGTGTGGAAGGAACCAAGATAATTCTATGTGTCTCTTTACTTTCTGCACTTTACAGTTTTCAAAGCACTAAATCAAAACCAGAAAGTATAAAATAAGTCAAAAACGACCACCACCTAATTCACCCCCCCTCTTAGGCGCAATCTTAATCTTACATACGCATAGATTAAAAGTTTTTAGAATCCTGAAAGTTACTAAACCGGTATACTTGGATGTAGCTGTTTGTGTGCTTCAGGCTTCAAGGATGGCTGGGATGGACTCCTGGGATTTTCAGGAAGATGACAGAGTGCTTGGAATGCTTCGAAGGTGGCTGCACACGAGGTTTTGACTTTGCCTTAGTTTTAACAAATTTTGGAATTTTTGAGAGTGTGTTCTTGAGGCAAATTCGTGTCCTTGATGGTCTGAATATGTTCTCTATTTATACCATGAATTAGGTCAACAAACATGAACCAAATCTTTGTATTTCATGACAAAATATTTGATTGGAATTTTTGCATGAAATGTTTCTTTTTTAAGCCAATCATGTACCAATCAATCCCACATTTTTTGCTAGCTGGTTATATGATTTTTAGCCTTATGATTTCATTCAAAAATAGATCCATGTGCCTTATATCTTTGATTTGGAATTTTATTTGATTTATTTTGCTTTTAATTGAATAAAATCAAAATTGAAAGAAATAAAAAAAAGTGAATGTATTTAAGAGTCTATTATGAGGTCAGGAACACGTTTGGACCCTAAAAGATTAGCCTATTAGCCCAAAAATTCAAAATTGCTCAATTTGGATTTCATGCATTTTTCTCAAAATTGTCCAACTTGCACAAATCAAATCTCGCTCAATTTTTGTCATATGAAGGTGATCTTTTAATTTTTGGAAAGCTCAAGATGTCTCCTACAACTTTCAGTTTGGTCATTTTTTCATTTGAAGCGTTTATCTTGATGTAAAGTGCATTGATAAAAAGTCTCTTTTTGTTGACTTTCAAAATGAACTGTAAAGTTTTGGCTCATATCTCAATTGATGCATTTTTGGCCTTGAGCTTAGAGATACAAAGTTGTATATAATTGAATTTCCTTCAAGATATGATTTGGTTGAGAAATTTTTGATGAAGTATGTGAAACTTATGCTTTGTCAAAGTTCAGGTGACTTCTCCTAAAGAAAAATCCTAATTTAGTAACTTTTGACTTTTGATGAATCTTGAGTTTTCTTGATAAATCATGATCAAACCTTGATCAAATGATGAATGTAACTTAAAATTGTTGATGTTGACCAAAAATATTGAAGTTTGATTGTAAATTTGTCAAAGTTGACTTTTTGTCCAATACATTTAATTTTCAATCATCTGGCTAATTGACTGAGCAAACTTGTCCTCCAAGGATTGAAATTTGGCAATTATGATACCTTGAAGTATATGAGAAACTATAAAGTCCACTTGAGGCATTATAAGTCTGATTTCCTTTGAGAAAAACAAAACCCTAATGGTAGGTCACTGCTTAGGAGGAGAGTTTGTCTGGTCAACCTTTGAGTAGTCTTGAGTAACTGAGACCTTCATGTGCATGACGAGGTATCTTGGATTAATTTGTCTTGAAATGGGAGGGAAAATTTTGGGGTACAACACATACCTCTATATTTCTTGACTTCAACATCCTTACTCTTTTCATCTACATCCAAATTACCATTTGTTACCATAGGTGTGTCAATATCCCTTGTTTCGTCCATTCTGAATATTTTTAATAATTTAATTCACTACTTGGTTTGACATATAAATGTTCCTTCCTTGAGTTGCTTTATTTGAAGTCTGAGAGAGTAGTTTAACTCCCCCCATGAGACTCATTTCAAATTCTCCCTGCATAAGCTTAGAGAACTCCTTGACGAAATGCATGTTAGCGATCCAAAAATGATATCATCAACATAAATTTGAACAAGTAAAATATGTTTTCCTTGACATTTAATAAAGATAGTAGTATCTACCTTCCCTCTTGAATATCCTTGATCAAGAAAGAAATTTCTATGTCGGTCATACCATGTCTTTGGGGCTTGTTTATGACCATACAAAGCATGTGTTAGCTTAAAAACATGAGTAGGATATTCATAATTTTCAAAATCGAGAGGTTGTGAGGCATACACCTCTTCATTTATGTATTAGTTACAGAACACACTTTTCACTTCCATTTGATATAATTTGAAGTTCTCGAGATATGGATATGCTAATAAATGGCGTATAGCCTCGAGTCGGACAACCGCAACATAAGTTTCTTCATAATAAATGCCTTACTCTTGGTTATACCCTTGAGCCACTAGTCGGGCCTTATTCCTTATTATCACCCAATGTTCGTCAAGTTTATTCCTAAATACATCGTGTGACAATAACTTGATGATTTTATGGACGAGGGACAAGGTCCCAAACGCCATTTCTTTCAAATTGATTTAATTTTTATTGCATGTCCATAAGCCAATGCTCATCAAGTAAGGCATCCTTAGCGGTTTTAGGTTTAACTTATGAAATGTACGCATGGTGATAACATAAATTACTTACCTTAGAGCGCGTTGTTACCCCTTTTGGGATGTCACCAATAATGTTGTCAATTGGATGATCCTTGAAGGTTCTCCACTCTGATGGAAGACCATCATCTTCTTTTTGACTTTCATCATCCTTCTTTTCTTGGTTGTCATCTTTCTCCTTCTCAATTTCCACCGCTTTAGGTTGATCAATTCCTTTTTCGGTGTCCTTCAGTATGTCTTCTGTAGATGCACCTACACCATGAAAAGAAATACCTTTCCCAACACTATTGTGGAAGTACTCATCAAAAGTAACATGAACGTAATCTTCGACAATAAGTAATCTCTTGTTATAAAATCTATATGCTTTACTAGATTGGGAGTATCTAAGAAAGATACCTTTATCAACTTTCGCGTCGAATTTCCCAAGGATATATTTCCCATTATTTAAGGTAAAACTACATTTTAAAAGTTTATAAGGAGTTTTGTCAAGAATAGGACAAATAAGTACCCTATTCAAGACATAATATGTCGTGCTAATAGCGTCGACCCAAAAATATTTTGGTAGACCACAATCATTGAGCATTGTTCTTGCCAACTCAACTAAAACACGATTATTGTGCTCCACAACACCATTTTGTTTTGGAGTTCTAGGAGCTGAAAAGTTATATTCTATACCAAATATATTACAATATTCTTCAAAGAGGTGGTTTTCAAATTTACTTCCATGATTGTATCGAATGGCAACAATTTTAGAATTCAATTTATTTTGGGATAACTTGGAGAAACGTGTGAAAGCCTCGAATGTTTCATCTTTGCTACGCAAAAAAATTGTCCAACAAAATCATGAGTATTTGTCTACAATTATAAAACAATAGTAATTACCGCCCATGCTTTTGGTCTGTGAAGTTCCAACCAAATCCATGTGAAGAAGCTCAAGAGGTATCAGAGTTGAGACAACATTTTTAGATTTAAAAGAGACTCTTGTTTGTTTCCCGTTTTGACATGCATCATGTAGCGGTAGAAATGTTCAAGACTAAGCCATTGGATTGACTAGACTTTATACAAATCAAAATAAAAATCGCCACCGTGCTTTATTGTTTCCAAAGGAATGGGAAAAGAGTGAATAACCCAAAAAAGGGGGAAAGATTCAAGGTAAGGGGGTTGGTTATGCAAAAGGAAGGTATTAGAACCCTAAACATCTATGGTACTCCGTAGGAAGCTCTTTGTAAAATCTGTATATTTTGGCTATGAAAATGTGTTGCATAGAAATAGATGGTGGAGGTAAGAAAAGAAGTATTTTTTATGATTTTTGCACCCCCCGCGGTTGCGAACCTTTAGTGGATACATACCACCTTTCATGCAATAGGGGATCAGGGTAGACACAGTTCCTCTTTAAAAAGTTTGAAACACAAGTGTGTTGGTTAATTTTAAGAGATAAGACATCATCGTCATTGTCCGTGTGGAAAACATTCTTACTACACACAATCATGAGAAAGGAGAATTCGCATCATCTCAAAGTGGAGGATATGGCTTGGATTTTAAAATCAACAATGCCTCACTCAACACCCAAGTGGAAAATATCTCACTTCACTACATATTATAGAAGTATAGTTGTTTGCATCACTACAAGGATTGACAAGAGTCTAACCTTTTGAGAAAAAAGTTTTAAAGGTAAAGCCAAAGTGGCCAAATGGTTTGAAATGAGATTGGTTGACTTTTAGTCTTCTCACAAAAAAAATGTCAAATTATTATTAAATTGATTGAAGTTTATTTATGAAAATGATTTTTGAAAATACATGGACATAAGTCCAAGTTTATTATGAAAGTGGTTCAAGTTTAGAAACAAGAAGGGTTTTAAAAAAAAGAGGGAGAAGATTTTGAAATTAAAGAAGATAGGAGGAGAAGAAGAGGCTATCCTAAAGCATAAAGTAAAAGCTAAGGATAAGGACCATCTAACCAAAAATAAGCAAAAACTTGACATTATGAGTGTTGTACCCCAAAATTTGCCCTCCCATATTCTTCAAAGTTTTGACAAGCATCATCTCAATTTGCTCAAGTCTTTTCAAGGGATTGCACAGTCAACCACCCTCCTAAGCCAATCAAATTAGGGTTTTGGTTCTTGCAAGGGAGTTGAGGTTTTCAAGGGCTAAATCAAGTCCCATATGCTCATATACATTGTCAAGCACCTACATGTCAAGTTTCAAGGCTCACAAGGTCAAGTTGCACAGTCAAAAATCCTAATTGCTTCACAATCAACTGCAGGGGCAAAATGGTCATTTGGCAGTCAAAAGTCAAAATTTTTGGTCAACATCTTATTTTGAAACAACAATCATCATTTGGTCAAGTCTTGACCATGATTCCACAAGAATGGCTCAAAAATCATCAAGATGCAAAAGTTTCTATTTTTGGACAGTTGAAAAGTCAACTGTAACTTGACCAAGGCATAACTTTTTCATGGTTCATCAGAAAAATCCCATCCAATGCGCATTTTGAAGGGGAGGACATTTCCTACCACTCATCTTCACATTCCAAATCCAAGAAATGCTCTCACAAAAAATTATCAATTTCAACATTATAGGTCATTTTCAAAAGTCAACAAAAAGGCACTTTAAGTCAAAGACCATAACTTGAGATTGGTAAATCAAAATGACATGGGGCCAAAGGCATTGGTTAGAGGACTTTAAGACCTTTCCAAAATGTCCCAGAACACGTCCATATGATCAAAATTGAGCAAGATATGCATTGGAGAAGTTGGGAAATTTTTGTGAAATGGCCAAAGTCAACTATCCTTGAAACTTCAATTTTTGACAAAAGGGCCCACTTTTTTCCACTTGATTCATCCTTGTCATGCCACCCACGTGTCCCATGATTTATTTCAAGATTAAAAATTAATTTTTCTATTTTTATTTAATTTTATTGATTTAATTCATTTTAAATCCATAAAATTCAAATAAAAATCAAGAAAATTAATTAAGGGATATCTTGTGGCTTGAATGGCTTTGATACATCATAATCCACCTACCAATTTCGTGTAAGGTCCATTTTAAGCATAAAATTCAAATTTGGACAAGAAAGGCAAGTTTCTTTAATGGAGGTTATGGCAAAATCCAAAACTTCATTGCAAGGGTTAAAGGCTCACATTATTGCTTGATTCTCATTCAAAGACATATATGAAAGCCTCTCATACCATTTTCACGACCTAGAAACCTCTGAAACAAAGGAACCAAATTGAAAAATCCAAGCAAAAAAGTGAAAACTGTTTTCAACCTTCCAGTGCAATTCAAGCATTTCTTTTGATCCAAACACACTCCCAACACTCCCAGGAACGATTTGCAGTCATAAACCAACCCCAACAGTCAAGGAAACGGCCAAATAGAACCACGGTTTGAGCAAACTTTTCCATAATCGAAACTCCATTTTTACGCATCATTAATACATTTTGATCACTGTTTTGCATTGCTGACATTCATACGAAGCTTTCCATATAATTTAATTTGATTATGATGCTCTAAGATGAAAGTTGCCATTGGAGAACCTTAGGGTTTCAAAGCTTTTGAATTGGGGTTTTTCACATAGCGTAAAATCAAACCTCCAAACACCCATGGTTGAAACCGGCGTGATGAGACGAATCCATTAGATACCTCGCGCCCTTTTTATATACACTGAGCGCCTAATCGCTATTTTGGACATTGGTATTTTGTGGGGGTTTAAAACCCCCGTTATTTGTCTGTGTTTTTTGTTTCAGGAACGAAGAAGATGATTACGTGGAATGATGGGAATGGGCCATTCAAACATGACGCGCCTTTTTTGTGTTTCCAGACTATGCCTTTGTTTTGAATAATATATTTAGTGGCCATTATATTAACAAATGCGCATGAGTGGTGTAGTGGTTGGCAACGTGTTTGGTAATCTTTGGGACCTGGGTTCGATCCCCAGGTCCCCCTAATGCGTTATATTATTTTTCTTCTCATACTTGATTGCAGCGTTCCAAAAGAAGACATATCATACACCTCACCTAGGAGGGCGCCAAGTGGCCTCAGAAGCAGATCCAAGGGCCAGAAAATGATGCACACCATACTCCTGGTCAACAGCGCTCCACTCAATTCCCATAGTCAACAAGCTTTGTGCAAATGGGCCTCACAATTCAATTCAGAACACCCTCAATTCTAGCCCAAACCCCCCTTGGGTTTGCCTTTCTTTTTTATTATTTTTTCATTTGCCTTATTTTTTTTTCTTATTCTTTTTTTATTAACCATTAACATAATTAATATTTTCATAAAAAAAAAAAAGAATTAATATTATTATTATTATTATTAATTTCATGTTATTTTTGTAAATAAAATATTAACAAATAAAATAGTTTAATTAGGTCAACTTTAATTTCTTTTTCTTTACAATCAATAAAAATAATTTAGAATTAGGTTAACCTAGAATTTTAATTCTTTTATTTTATTTCATTAAAAAACATAAAAACACAAAAAATATTTTCTTTTAATAAATTAATTAATTAGTAATTAGGCTTTATTTAATTAATTGCATTTAATTCAAAAAGACAAAAAAATTCATTTCTTTTCTTAAAAGGGTCAAAACCCTTAAGGCATTCCCGATTAATTTTTATTCGCGCGCATTTATTTTATTTTGATTATTATAGGTGTTTAAGTATTGGCTTGCATTTTTGGTAAAACCCAAGTGTATGTGTGAATGTCATGACTGATGTCATAACATTCTAGTTTAGTTTGTACTGATTCATTAGGTACCTTTGCAGAAAAATATTGTCATTCAGGTACTGATGTTTATAAGTGTGTATCTGAGCATTTTGCAAAATGATCACATTTTGCTAAATCAGTAGACAGGTTTTCTCAGATGTCATAACAGATGTTAAGACATCCTGTTCTGAACTAACAGGTATGCAGGTTGGTTAATTCTGAGTTTTTTCAGGAAAATAACTCAGTCTTTCCAGAACAGAATCCTGCGTTTTCTTTGGGTTATCCTAGCTCAACCCTAACCTGGTTAAAAGAGTCCTGTGACCTAGTCTTAAGGTCAAACGGAATTAACCCTAGGTTTTTGTGGAAACCCTAACTGAAGTTGCAGCTGCTATATATTCAACAGAGCTGCTGTTTTGCAAGTAATCCCTTGGTGATCAGAAGATCATTTGTAAACTGTATAGGTTTGATTATTGTACTCCAAGCAATTATCATTGTGATAAGTGACTTGGAATAGGTTTTTAATTGTAAGGGTTGTGTAGCACTCAAAGCTTTGAAGCAAGAGTGTTTGAATGTTTCTTGACTAAAGCTGTGAAGCAGAGTCAAGTCAGTTGTGTGTATCACTCAAAGCTGTGAAGCAAGAGTGATTGTGTTGCTTGATTAAAAAGCTGTGAAGCTTAATCAAGTGTATGTTTTTGAAGAGTGTCTTCATCAATTCATTAGTCAAATTGTTTTATGTATCACTGCTGTGATTGAGGGGGAGTGAGTAGGAACTTAGGTTTAAGTTGTACTTAGATTGAAATTGCATTGGGTAGGTCTTAAGTGAAGGAGATAAAGTGGTTGGTTTATTCCTGAATTAACATCTCTTATAGTGGATTTCCTCCCTGGCTTGGTAGCCCCCAGAGTAGGTGTTGTTGCACACTGAACTGGGTAAACAATTGACTGTGTTCTTTACTGTTTTTGTATTTACTGTCTTATAGAAAGTCAGATACGGTGTCATAACATTAAACGTGACATTGAGTATCTGTAGCCAGAATTTCAATTGGCATCAGAGCAGGCACCCTGCCTGTATTACTGGGTGAGATATAGGGATATCACTTTCTGGCACTATGGACAAAGAAGGAGTTTTTGGAAATAGACCACCCATTCTGGATGGAACTAATTATGACTACTGGAAACCTCGTATGATTGCCTTCTTAAAATCTCTGGACAAAAAGGCTTGGAGAGATGCTGACAAAGGATGGATCCATCCCACCATAACTGAGAAAGATGGGACAATCAGTCTGAAGCCTGAGGAAGATTGGAGTAAAGAAGAAGATGAGTTAGCCCTGGGAAATTCCAAAGCTTTAAATGCCTTGTTCAATGGAATTGATAGAAACATTTTCAGACTAGTACATCAATATGAACTGGCCAAGGAAGTTTGGGACACTCTCAAAACTACTCATGAGGGCACTTCCAAAGTAAAAATGTCAAGGCTTCAGATGTTGACTACCAAGTTTGATAATCTAAAAATGATGGAAGATGAAACCATTCATGAGTTTCACATGAACATCTTGGAGATTGCCAACACCTCAGGAGCACTGGGAGAAAAAATGTCAGAAGAAAAACTGGTGAGGAAGATTCTCAGATCCTTGCCTAAAAGATTTGCAATGATGGTAACTGCCATAGAGGAAGCCCAGGACATCAGCAAGTTGAAAGTGGATGAACTTATTGGGTCTCTTCAGACTTTTGAGATGGGGATCACTGATAATGGTGACAAGAAGAACAAAAGCATAGCACTTGTATCCAACACTGATGTTGAAAACAAGGAGGATGAAGAAGAAAATATTTCAGAAGCTATTGCCATGCTTGGAAGACAGTTCAACAAGCTCATCAAAAGAATGGATCCAAAGTCAAGGTCTAATGTTCATAACATTCCCTCTGACATTGACAGCTCCAGCAGAAGACCAAGGTCAGAAGAAAAGGGAAACCAAGGCAGAGGTATTCAATGCCATGGCTGTGAAGGATATGGACATATTCGAGCTGAATGTCCTACCTTTCTTAAGAAACAAAAGAAAGGAATGACTGTTACTTGGTCTGACTATGATTCAGAAAGTAATTCTGAAGAAGAATCTGCCAAACTAGTTACTGCTCTAACTAGTGTTTGTACCTCTGAAAGTGACACTAGTGATGAAGAAGTGACATTTGAAGAACTGGCTGATACCTACAAGAAATTGTGTATCAGAAGTGCTGAAGTCTGTGTGCAGAATGAGAAACAATCAAAACTCATTATAAAGCTGGAGGCTGAAAAAAGGGCAGATCTTGAAACTATAAGTCACCTAGAAGGGGAAGTTCAATTACTGAACTCACAACTGAACCAAATGACAAAATCTGTCAAGATGTTGACCAATGGATCAGATAAATTGGAAGAGATTCTGCAAGTTGGACAAAATGTGGGAAACAAATCTGGTCTAGGATTTGTGGAAGCTAAGAAATCTGGTGCAGACAAGAAGATCAGGCATGTTAAACAATTGTCAAAGCAGATGTCTCAACACAACTCTCAACATCAGAAATACATGAAGAAAAAATACCAAAGATGGAGATGTCATCATTGTGGGAGGTATGGACACATAAAGCCCTTCTGCTTCAAATTGCATGGATACCCTAATCAAAACTCAGGTGCTAAACCTAAGCCAAAAAGGGTACCACATACTCCTCATTGGAAGAAAAAGGCTACTGCCCTGATAGCCCATACTTCCCTAAGAGTGTCTGCAAAGGAAGGCTGGTACTTTGAAGTGGATGTTCCAGGCACATGACTGGAATCAAAAACCTCCTCAATAATGTTAAGCCTCACACCACCAGTTTTGTGACCTTTGGAGATGGTGCTAAAGGTGAAATCAAAGGAGTTGGTAATTTGGACTGTCCTGGAGTTCCAAGTCTGAATAAAGTACTTCTGGTAAAAGGGCTGACTGCTAATCTCATTAGTATCAGTCAATTATGTGATCTAGGATTCAAGGTCAACTTCTCAAAATCTGAATGTCTAGTAATTAATGAAAAACTAGAAGTTGTAATGAGAGGAATCAGATCCAAAGATAACTGCTACTTGTGGCAGCCTGAGAACACTGATAACTCCACTATGTGTCCAATTACCAAAGAAGAAAAAGAGATGAAACTGTGGCAGCATAAGCTTGGTCCTCTTCATCTAAGAAGAATGAAAAGAGCTATTTCTATGGAAGCAGTCAGAAGAACTCCGAAACTACAGGTTGATAATGTCTGTGATGTGGCAAATAAACTTGAAGAAGGATGTGTTGTCAGAACCATAAGTTATCTTGACAAGGATGTTGGAAATAACAAGTCTAATAAATTCTGTTTCCCTGAAGAAATGAGGCTTGAAGTCTCCTCTCCTATAACTCTCCATCAAAATGGACTGGACAAAAAGAAAATCATTCAATAATCAACCAGAACTATGATTCATATCAAAAGAATGCCTTCCCAACTCTTTGCGGAAATAGTTGCTGCTAGGAAAAACTGTTCTCAAAATATCTGGTCAAAACAGATGCTCACTGAGTATAATGTCTCACAAGATGTTGTGACATTGTGTTGTGACAATCTGAATACAATCAATATTTCCTTGAACCCTATTCAGCATAACAGGAACAAGCACATTGACTTTGTAGAGAAGAAGTCATTTAAACTGGAACATGGTATCTTTAAGCTTCAGCTGACTGATTCTTCTACCAAGGCTCTTGTTGGAAATAAACTTGAAAATTTAAGGGGCAGGTTGGGTATTTACCAACATGAGAAATTATAGCAATTAATTTTGCTTAAAACAAAGGTTGAAGGAGTTAATTTTATTAAGTCTATTTTTAGTGGGTTAATCATATGCTTTCCCAATTCTTTCAAAATCCTTAAGAAGTTGAAAAGACTCCCTTTTTCCTCCTACCTCTCTCGTCTTTGCAACCTGTTTCCTCCTCTCAATCAAATATTTTTCTCAAATTGCTACTGGTACTCAAAGTCAATCAAAATGTCTCAGACATCGTCTTCAACCAAGGCGACATCATCATCCTCATCATCTTCATCATCTGACCAAGACTCTAGAGTAATCACCACATGCATAGAATCTGAAGTTCTTGAGGTCACTCCTCTCAGAGAGATGGCAACTGACCCAGCCAAAGTCAAAAAGCTAAGAACTAGACATGCATGAAGAGCTCAAGCTGCAGTCTCTGGTAATCCTTCTCATCCTTCTTCTTCTGTACCAAATAGAGAAGGATCAGTTCAAGTTCATCAAGCTATTGCTAGGCTTGTTACTAGTATACTGAGCGGAAACCAACCTGTACCGGGGATTTCTGTCCCTTTAAATCAATCAGAAAGCCCAAATGTAGACGTCTCTGAGAATGTAGATGTCACTGAGAATGTTGTGACACAAAAAGACAACATTCAGAACCCTTCAGAAAAGACTGCTGATCCACCTATCATTGATGTGGATGAGGATTACTCAGATAATGATCTGATTGCTAATGTAAACCCTAGCATAGCTAGGAGATTGATGAAAAGAAAGAGTAATCAGAATGATGCAAAATGTGTGTCCAAAGATAAATCTGCTGCTAAGAAATCCAAGGCTGAAGGCATGGCTGAGAAAAGTATTCAGACAAAAGGGAAGAAGGCCCAGGTGCATACTGCTAGACAACCAATTTCTAAGAAGAGAAAAGAACCTGAATCTTCTGATTCTGATGAGGAATCAGAATTTGAGATTGATGCTGAAGAAAATCCTATCAGAAGGAAGCTCCCCTCCAGCAAAATTGCTAGATTGCCTGAAGTCCCAACAGACAACATCTCTTTTCATCATCCTGACAATGCAAACAGATGGAAGTATGTTTGCTTAAAAAGAATAGCTTTAGAAAGAGAACTCAACAATGATGCCTTGGAGTGCAAAGACATCATGGACCTGATCAAGAATGCTGGACTGATGAAGACAGTGACAAAATTTAACAAGTGTTATGAAAATCTGGTCAAGGAGTTTGTAGTGAACTTGTCTAATGATTGTGCTGATGGAAGGTCAGCTGACTTTGAAAGTGTTTTTGTTAGAGGAAGAAGGGTCAAGTTCTCTCCATCAGAAATTAACAAATTTCTTGGAAGAACAAATGAGGATTGTCCTGATCTGTAGGCCACTGACAATGAAGTTTGTCAAACCATCACAGCCAGGCAAGTGAAGTGCTGGCCCTAGAAAGGCAAGCTGAATGCCAGCAAACTCAGCATGAAATTTGCCATCCTGCACAAGATAGGTGCAGCCAACTGGGTGCCTACAAATCATAAATCAACTATCTCCACAGGATTGGGGAGATTTATTTATGCTGTGGGAACCAAGACTGCTTTTGACTATGGCAGGTACATCTTTGAACAAACTTTAAAGCATGCTGGTAGTTATGCTATCAAAGGACCAATAGCCTTTCCCTCCCTCCTTTATGGAATTATCCTTGCACAATACCCTGATATCCTGGTGGCAAGAGATACAGCCTGCAAAAGAGCTCCTGCCCTTGGGTTGCACTACAAACTGTTTCAGGGATCTCATGCTCCAGATATTGTCATAACATCAGCTGAGACATCGTCTGTGAAGACCCAGTCCAAGACATCTGATGTCATAGTTGTTTTAAAAGAAACCTGCAAGGAGCTGGAAGCTAGGAAAAAGACCCTAGAAATCCTAATTGCCAGGTTAGAAAAGGAGGAAGCTGAAGGAAACAGAAGGGAAGAAGGTGTAGAAGCTGAAGGTCATCTCAACATTGAAGAAACTAGCTCCTCTGAGTCTGATGACAGTGCTTAAAGGTTGGTTGCTGTTTGGTGGTGTTGCTGGTTGGTGCTGATATCTGGTGGAGTTTGGAAGTGTGTTCAGTTTTTTTTTCTCTGCTGCTGCTCTTATTAATTTTGGATAACTGTATAATCTTTATGAACATGTATCTTTGGCCCATTTGTGGCTAAAGATGGGGAGAATATTGTGGTACTTACTTAATTAGTACTTGCTCAATTAGACATTCTATTTTTCTGCAGTCACTTATTTCTGCTGCTATCTATCTCTGATTGCTTAGGGTCTTTAGCCAAAAATCTGCCAAAGGGGGAGTTTGTAGGTGTTTAGGTATTGGCTTGCATTTTTGGTAAAACCCAAGTGTATGTGTGAATGTCATGACTGATGTCATAAGATTCTAGTTTAGTTTGTACTGATTCATTAGGTACCTTTGCAGAAAAATATTGTCATTCAGGTACTGATGTTTATAAGTGTGTATCTGAGCATTTTGCAAAATGATCACATTTTGCTAAATCAGTAGACAGGTTTTCTCAGATGTCATAACAGATGTTAAGACATCCTGTTCTGAACTAACAGGTATGCAGGTTGGTTAATTCTGAGTTTTTTCAGGAAAATAACTCAGTCTTTCCAGAACAGAATCCTGCGTTTTCTTTGGGTTATCCTAGCTCAACCCTAACCTGGTTAAAAGAGTCATGTGACCTAGTCTTAAGGTCAAACGGAATTAACCCTGGGTTTTTGTGGAAACCCTAACTGAAGTTGCAGCTGCTATATATTCAACAGAGCTGCTGTTTTGCAAGTAATCCCTTGGTGATCAGAAGATCATTTGTAAACTGTATAGGTTTGATTATTGTACTCCAAGCAATTATCATTGTGATAAGTGACTTGGAATAGGTTTTTAATTGTAAGTGTTGTGTAGCACTCAAAGCTTTGAAGCAAGAGTGTTTGAATGTTTCTTGACTAAAGCTGTGAAGCAGAGTCAAGTCAGTTGTGTGTATCACTCAAAGCTGTGAAGCAAGAGTGATTGTGTTGCTTGATTAAAAAGATGTGAAGCTTAATCAAGTGTATGTTTTTGAAGAGTGTCTTCATCAATTCATTAGGCAAATTGTTTTATGTATCACTGCTGTGATTGAGGGGGAGTGAGTAGGAACTCAGGTTTAAGTTGTACTTAGATTGAAATTGCATTGGGTAGGTCTTAAGTGAAGGAGATAAACTGGTTGGTTTATTCCTGAATTAACATCTCTTATAGTGGATTTCCTCCCTGGCTTGGTATCCCCCAGAGTAGGTGTTGTTGCACACTGAACTGGGTAAACAATTGACTGTGTTCTTTACTGTTTTTGTATTTACTGTCTTATAGAAAGTCAGATACGGTGTCATAACATTAAACGTGACATTGAGTATCTGTAGCCAGAATTTCAATTATTATGTAACTGCTTCCAGCTATGTAATAGTTAATTAGGAATTTTGCTCTCTTTAATTTTCTCGCACTTTATTTTACGAAACAGGTCTTTGTTTTTTGGCGATGTATAGACCCGCGCCTTGTAATAGCGTAGAATTTATCTTTCTACAATTTACTTTCCGCACCCCTAACTGTTAAATGCATGAAAGAATGTATGTAAATAAAACCAATCTGTAGCTCACAAATAACATGTACAAAGACAATTAACTGAAAAACAACACACAATGCACATGCCACTCTTAGGGTACGCCTCACTGGTTGCCTCGAAACGTGGTCATCAAGTATATGACGTCTTAGAGGTCACCCTTTGTCTAAATATCCAGTTGCCTCGAAACGGTTGCCTCGGATAAAAAAGGATCTAGGACATTAGGGTTACTTCTAAGGTAACCTACCGTTGCTTCGGTGACCACACTGTCCCGATAATCGAATTGACCCGAACAACTCCAACGATGGTGCTACCTACCTCTCAATGGTGGGATAGCACTATCTAAAGGACTCTTACACAGCTTAATTCCTTAGGGTATGTAGATGACTCATGGGTACTTGCTCTTCTAAAAAAAAAAAAACAACTTTTCACACCTCACACTTTCTAAAAGTTTTCAAACAAATTTTTCATACACTCTTGAGGACTGATACAAGAGTTACTTAGAAATATTTCAAACGAAACTTTTTCAAAACCCACACACACTTGAAAAGCAAACAATTTTGAAAACATAAGAGCAAGTACCTAAGAGCCCGTGGATAACCACGGATAGAAAGGGTGCTAACACCTTCCCTTTCTATAAATCTACCTCCCGAACCGAGAAACATTCTCGAATAAGGAATTTTGTTGTGCTTTTGTCCTTTCCATGTTGGAGAACATAAAAGACGGTAGCGACTCTTGCTTACCGCGACATTTCGCGAAACCAGCTAAAAAACAGTCAGTTCTATTTCCACCGATCACAGAACTGGCGACTCTGCTGGGGACTTTAATAAGTGGGGTGTACCTTAGGAATAGTTCATCATCATGTTTTCAATTGCTTGCTTCGCTTGATTTAATATTGTGGGCCTGTTTTGGGAGTTTCATAGATCCTAACCCGGATCTGGGGGATACCTTCTTAGAAAGTAGCAACAAACTGTGAGGGAACTGTGCGGGGTATACCGACATGGTTGAAGCAGTTTGCTACGTTGATGTGGCACTTTGGTGAGTACCGGTAACCCTTGAGTCAAGTCAAGAAGAGTACGGGGCCGCCGCGTGGTGTCGTGAAGCATCAGCTGACCTTAGGAACCTTAATTGAACCATCCTGGCCTCTTTAGGGGTAGTGAGATGACTGACTTTGGTGCAGTTCGAAGTTGGTTGATACTCGATACTACACTCATTGAGGGTTGCTTTCTTGGAATATTTTGATCGCCAGTTCAGTGGCTAAATCAAAACAATGAACATAGAAAACAACCCAATGATATTGAGATCCTTAGAACCCGGTTACTTTTGATAGGACAGGTTTTTGAGCCCACCAACTTCAAGAGGGTAGTACCCCAAACTTCATGCTGGCCTAAACTCTAAGGGCTGTGGTGTGAATTGTGTGCCTTACCATGTTTGCTTTTTGTGAATATTTGTGGTGTGTTTTATCATAGCATCATAACATCATACATCATCATATACTAACTACTTCAAGGGTTCGAATCTTCATCTTTGTTCTTGTTTTGTAGGACATGGAAACTATCCGCAGAAAGATAATTCAGGTCAACCTTGTCAGGGTCCCTCCTCAGCTTAAGGAACTTACATCCAGGATTTCCGAGAACTCTTCATTCAGTGAAAGGCATGGTAGACTCATCAGCTTGGTCAATACCAACATTGAAGAGGATATGGTGAAAGTGTTGTTCCAGTTCTTTGACCCTCTGCACCACTGTTTTACTTTCCCGGATTATCAATTGGTGCCTACCTTGGAAGAGTTTTCCCAGCTTCTGAAGATTCCCATTCTCAGTCAACTACCCTACAATGGTACGGAAAGGGAACCAAAACTTGAAGAGGTTTCTAAAGCATTATGCCTACGACCATCTGACATCAAGGGACATTGGGAAGTTAGAAGTGGTATCAAAGGGTTCTTGGCCAAGTTCCTGTTTGAGAAAGCACAAGAATGTTGGAACTCCCTTGACCTACAAGCCTTTGAAGAAGTTGTGGCTCTCCTTGTCTATGGGCTGGTATTGTTCCCAAATCCAGATCAGCTTATAGATGTCAATGCTGTCAAGGTCTTCATATCCAGGAATCCTATACCTACGTTGCTTGGGGACATCCTTCACTCATGTTACACTCGAACCATGTGAAAAAGAGGTGTTCTTATGTGCTGCACTCCTCTCCTGACAAGGTGGTTTATTTCGCACCTTCCACAATCAATTTTGAAGAACGAGTGGGGTTTGAGATGGTCACAACGATTGATGACTCTTACACATGCTGACATACATTGGTGTTCTCGGTCCAGAGAGAATGTCACTATCATGGATCGTTGCGGGGAGTTTCCTAATGTTCCTTTACTTGGAATCAGAGGAGTTATTACTTACAACCCCTGTCTGGCTTTGAGGCAGTTTGGATATGCTCGGAGGGATGGCCCTCATGATATGTTGATTCCTGACATGGTTTTTAACTTCGACAACGATGCACAAGGACTTTGCCAGAGATTCATCAGAGCTTGGAGAATGCCCAACAGGGTAGATAGCAAGACGCTGGGGCACAAGAACTCCATCCCCTTGGAGCCTTATCTCAAGTGGGTACAAGCCCGCTCCCAGAAGCTGGTGATGCCATATCCTCATGTTATCCCCGTGATCAAAGAGCAAGTGTTGGAAGGGGAGGTGCCCTACACCATTCAACATCCTGACATGCCTACATCCTGGGAAGAAATGCAGAAAAGCTGGATCCAACTCAAGGAAGAACGAAATTCTCTTGAAGCCAGTCTACATGCCAGTGAGAAGAAGGTCTTGGAGCTCACCCGCCTACTGCACGAGGAAAAGACCCTCAACACTTACATATCTCCAAAGAGGATGCACAATGTGTTTTGGGATTAATTATTTTGTAATGTTCTACCCATGAGGCCCTGATGTACTGAACAAATTATTTCCTAATAAAAAGTGTGTTCTTTTTTGGCTACAACGAATTTGAACTTTCGAACCCTTGAATGCATTGCATAAATAGCATATCATGCATCATATGCATAACAGGTACCCTTTTTCTACAGGTTGCTTAATCTTCTTCGCTGTTTATTTCAACACTCAGTCATCATGAATCCTGAATCAACTACCGAGCAAGCTATCAAGGCCCTCCAGGCACAGAACGCCCAGTTTCAGGAGATGGTCATGAACTTGGCCCAAGGACAACAAGAGCTGAAGGCTTTGCTCCTGAAAAAGAAGAAAAAGAAGAGGATTGTGCTGTTCAACACTGGACGCAGACTCGGGAATACACTGCAGAATGAAGCTGAGAGGACTACTCCATCTGTTGGGGAAGGCAGTCACCACGGGAGAGAGGTTCCTAGTCCTGTGGTCTCTGACACTGAGACAAACTTCAATGATGAACAATACCCTCCTGCTGAGTACCGGTACAAACAACTGGAGGACAGGTTAAATGCTATGGAGATCCAACGAGTGCCTGGGTTGGATTTTGGAGACTTAGGGTTATCTTCTGGGGTGGTGATCCCACACAAGTTCAAGGCGCCTGCCTTTGTGAAGTACGACGGGGCTTCCTATCCTAAAATGCACCTCCGCTCTTATGTAAGGAAGATCCAGCCTTACACTGCAGACAAGAACTTATGGATCCATTTCTTCCAGGAGAGTCTTTCAGGGACTCATCTCGAATGGTTCTATCAGCTGGATGGAGCCAACATTCGTAACTGGGAGGACTTGGCTACTGCTTTTTATAAGCAGTATCAGTACAATTCCGACCTCGCTCCCACGCATACCCAACTCCAGGGTATGTCACTGGGAACGGGTGAAGGTTTTAAGGAGTACGCACAGAAATGGAGAGATCTAGCTGGCAGGGTGCAGCCACCGTTGACGGATCGTGAACTAGTGGACATGTTCTTGGGGACCCTATCTGGTCCATTCTTCAACCATCTCATTGGTAATTCCTTTGCTGGGTTTACAGACCTGATCCTGACTGGTGAGAGGATCGAAGCTGGTATCAAATCGGGAAAGATACAGAAGGGTGCCTCCTCGAGCTCTGAAAAGAAGCCCTTCAAGAAGGAAGCTAGTGCTGTGTATGGTCCCAGGAGACAGAACAAACCAGAACGCCGCCAAGCTGTCAACGTGGTGGTAATTTCAAAGCCTGCTGCTGCTCCTCAGCAATACAACCATCCAAGAGTTGAGAGGCCCAAAAGGCAGTATACTCGGCTCAGCATGACTCTCTCTCAGATATTACCGCAACTGCTGTCAACTAGCCTGGTAACTGTCAAGGAAGCTCCGAAGGTGGTAAACACAGCATCTCCGAAGTACAACCCCAACGCCCGTTACGCTTATCACTCTGATAGCCCGGGGCATTCTACTGATGATTGTTGGGCTCTAAGGAATAAGGTTCAGGACCTTATTGATGCTAAGGAAATACAGTTTGAGGTGCCCGAAAGGCCCAATGTTGTGACTGCTCCCATGCCCCAGCATGGAGTGAATGCTGTTGAGGAAGACCGGTATATAGCCTCTGTTGATGATATTGCTACTACGCTGTTGACCGTCAAGAGGAACCTGTTGCTAGCCGGTTTATTTCCGGGATGTAGTAAAGGTTGCACTTTATGTGCTGATTCACCTGCTGGTTGTCCTTTGCTGAAGTCAGGCATCCAAAACCTGATGGATAGTAAAGAGATCTTGTTCAAGAAGATTGCCGTTCCTGCTGCCCCTGTTGAAGAAGTTTCAATTGTCACCATTTTCAACAACCCTTCCAAGGCTCCTTCAAAGAAGCCTGTCAAAATTATGCTTGTTCACAAACTTGCTCCTATAACCATTACTGTTCCGGGGCCCATCCCCTATAAGTCTGACAAAGCTGTCCCGTGGCACTATGGGGCAGATGTTTATGTTCTGGGAGTGAAACAAGAGTTCAATACTAGTACCGGTGTCACCAACATCACCGGGCCTGCTAAAGTCACTCGTAGTGGAAGACTGTTCTCACCAGACATTGCACCTCCAGCAATTCAGAGACCTCTTGTCATCACACCTTCCAGTGTGCCTGTTTCCCCTCGTGATCAAGTTTCCACCCCTGCTTCCGAGTAATCTGACACTCGGGGCAAAGGGATTGCTACTGATATGCCTGCCCGGACAGAGGCACCAAAGACCACTATTGAGGCTTCCAAGCAAGAGATGGAAGAGATCCTCAAAATTATCAAGAAGAGTGATTTCAACGTCGTTGAACAGTTGGGGCACACCCCATCCACATTGCATCAGAAGATTAAGTACCCGGTCAGGGGGAAGATCGTAACAGTGCAAGGGGAAGAGGAATACATGGTCAGCCACCTCAACTCGTTCCGATACGTAGAAATGGATGGGGAGTTCATTGAGACCCCCTTTCAACACTTTGAAGAGGTGCCTCAAACATTGGCAGCAGCAGAGACAGTGACTGCAGAAGACTCTCCTTTGAAGATGGCTTCCTTGAAGGATGACCGGGCTGTGATTGAGAAGGGTGAGTGTGCAAACTGGGGCAAACTTCCTGATTTCACTCCAAAGACTGACAAATTTGGCTTGGGTTTCACTGCAGAAGCTCAGAAGGCTGTGCGCAAGGCGAGGATTGGAAGACCTCCTGTGCTCATCACCAACCCGGGAGTGAATGCTATTGAGGACGACGTAGAGGAATCCGAATTTGACAGTTGGATCTACCCAACGACCAACGGTGGACCAAGCAACTGGACGGCGAAAGATTTTATACCTATTACTTTTGTCACTCAGTAATGAACTCTTTTGTTTTAAATTTGTAACAAACAATGATTTGAAACTTTATGACCCGGTGTCTTACCCGGGGTACCGTGGCGTCATTTGTGAGGGCTTATTATTTGTCACTTTCATATATCATGAATAAAAGCATTGGACGTTTTTCACATTTCAAATCTTGCGCTCCCTTTCCTTCTTTATATATTGCAAAACAGCTATATTTACACACACTCACTCATACAGGTTTCAATCCACTCTGGATCTCACCGGTAACGACTCTGCTACTGCGAGTTATGACTTCGAAAATCCGATCAACTTAGCCGAAGACGAAGGTGAAGATGATTGCGAAGTGCCTGGTGAGCTTGCAAGACTGTTACTCCAGGAAGAGAGGGCCATTCAGCCACATGAAGAGCCAGTGGAAACGGTAAATCTGGGTACTGAGACAGACAGAAAGGAAGTCAAGATTGGTGCCAATCTGAAGCTTAGTGTGAAACAACGGTTGATCCAGATGCTGCATGACTATGTGGAAATCTTTGCTTGGTCTTACGAAGACATGCCTGGGTTGGATACCGATATTGTGGTCCATCATTTGCCTACCAAGGAAGGCTGCCCTCCGGTTAAACAGAAGGTCCGCTGTATGCGTCCAGAGATGTCCGAGAAAATCAAGGCTGAGGTTATGAAACAATTTGATGCCGGGTTTCTAGCAGTGACTTCTTACCCTCAGTGGGTTGCCAACGTGGTTCCAGTGCCGAAGAAAGATGGTAAGGTCCGAATGTGCGTTGATTACAGGGATTTGAACAGGGCAAGCCCCAAGGATGACTTCCCTCTGCCTCACATCGACGTTCTGGTTGACAATACGGCTCAACATAAGGTATTCTCCTTCATGGACGGATTTTCCGGTTACAATCAAATCAAGATGGCTCCTGAAGACATGGAGAAGACCACTTTTGTTACTCAGTGGGGCACCTTTTGCTACAAGGTCATGCCTTTTGGGTTGAAAAATATTGGGGCAACCTACCAACGTGCCATGGTTGCTTTGTTTCATGACATGATCCATCATGAGATAGAAGTGTATGTCGATGATATGATTGCGAGGTCTCAAACTGAGGAGGAACACCTTGACCATCTACAGAAGCTGTTTGACCGTCTGAAGTTGTACAAGCTAAGGTTGAACCCAAACAAGTGCACCTTCGGGGTAAGATCTGGAAAATTACTAGGCTTCGTCGTGAGTGACAAAGGTATTCAAGTGGACCCTGCCAAGGTGAAAGCCATACAAGAGATGCCAGCTCCCAAGACAGAGAAGAAATTCAGAGGCTTTCTAGGACGACTGAATTACATTGCCCGATTCATCTCACATTTAACTGCTACCTGTGAACCAATCTTCAAACTACTGAAGAAAGATCAAGTAGTACGTTGGAACGATGAATGCCAGGCCGCTTTCGCAAGAATCAAAGAGTATCTCCAAGAACCACTCATTCTTATGCCACCGGTTGAAGGGAGACCTCTAATCTTATACTTGACGGTACTTGACAGTTCAATGGGGTGTGTGATGGGGCAGCATGACGAGTCTGGCCGAAAAGAGCACGCCATTTATTACCTTAGCAAAAAGTTTACCGACTGTGAGACCCGATACTCACTGCTCGAGAAAACTTGCTGCGCTTTGGTATGGGCTGCTCGCCGGCTGAGGCAGTATATGTTGACTCACACTACTCTGTTGATTTCAAAAATGGATCCAATCAAGTACATATTCGAAAAGCCTGCCTTGTCCGAAAGAATAGCATGATGGCAGATGATCTTGACATAATACGACATCCAGTACACGACTCAGAAAGAAATCAAGGGAAGTGTATTGGCAGACCATTTGGCACACCAGGCAGTGGATGACTACCAATCTATGAACTTTGAATTTCCAGACGAGGATATCATGGTAGTGACTGATTGTGAAGTACCTGGACCGGATGAAGGACCTAAGGAAGGATCCTGATGGTCTATGCACTTTGATGGAGCCTCAAACGCTTTGGGTAATGGCATCGGCGCTGTGATCATATCCCCAAAAGGCACTCATACTCCACTCACTGCCCGACTATGTTTCAACTGCACCAACAACATGGCGGAGTATGAGGCATGTATCATGGGTCTTCAAGCTGCAATTGACTTAAGGATCAAGTTTCTGAGTGACTTCGGAGATTCCGCTCTCGTGATCAATCAGATCAAAGGTGACTGGGATACGAAACACCCAAATCTTATTCCTTACAAAGAGTATGTGTTGACATTGATCCCCCATTTCACAGAGATAACTTTTGAACACTTCCCAAGAGAGGAGAATCAGTTGGCGGACGCGTTAGCTACGATGTCTTCTATGTTCAAAGTAAAGTGGGACAATGAGGCTCCCCGGATCATTATCTGGAAATTGGATGAACCTGCACATTACTGTGGTCTTGAGGCTGAAGAGGTAACTGAAAAACCTTGGTATCATGAAGTGAAGAGGTACTTGGAAGCTCAAGAATACCCCGAGCGTGCATCTGTTAATGGCAAGAAGTTTCTGAGGAGGTTCGCGGCAAAGTTCTTCCTTAGCAACGACATTCTGTACAAGCGAAACCATGATTCAACTTTACTGCGTTGTGTGGATAAGACTGAAGCAGAAAGGATCATGGCAGAACTACATGAAGGTACATTCGGAATGCATTCCAGTGGACACACCATGGCAAAGAAAATCCTTCGGGCAGGATATTTCTGGTCCACCATGGAAGCTGACTGTTACCGACATTCTCGGACGTGTCACAAATGCCAGATTTATGCTGATAAGGTGCACGTTCCTCCAGTACCTCTGAATGTCCTGACAGCACCTTGGCCTTTTGCAATGTGGGGCATTGATATGATCGGCGAGATCAGACCTACAGCATCTAACGGGCATCGCTTCATCCTGGTCGCGATTGATTACTTCACAATAGTGGGTTGAAACAGCTTCCTTTGCCACCGTAACCAAGAACGTCGTGGCACGGTTCATTCGGCATAACCTGATCTGTCGATACGGCGTCCCGGAAAGGATCATTACGGACAATGCTACCAATCTTAACAACAAGATAATCACTAAGCTCTGCGAGCAATTCAAGATACAGCACCACAACTCTTCTCCCTACCTGCCGAAGATGAATGGAGTTGTCGAAGCAGCAAATAAGAATATCAAGAAGATTGTGCATAAGATGATAGTGACCTACAAAGATTGGCACGAGATGTTACCGTTTTCACTTCATGGGTACCGTA
This sequence comes from Vicia faba, assembly GCA_948472305.1. Taxonomy (NCBI): domain Eukaryota; kingdom Viridiplantae; phylum Streptophyta; class Magnoliopsida; order Fabales; family Fabaceae; genus Vicia; species Vicia faba. The sequence continues at coordinate 1,246,982,555 of OX451741.1, forward strand.
CCTCAGCAAGGACGTCTACCGGGGCAACACCCTTTTCCTTGGTCTATGGCATGGAGGCAGTCTTGCCTATTGAAGTCCAGATACCCTCTCTCCGGATAATGAAGGATGCAGGTTTGAGCGAAGATGACTGGATCCAGACTCGGCTTGATCATTTAAATCTAATCGATGAAAAGAGAATCACTTCTATTTGTCATGGTCAGACGTACCAAAAACGGATGATCAAGGCATTTAACAAGAAAGTCAGACGACAAGGGTATCAAGTCGGAGACCTGGTAATCAAGCGCATCATTCTTCCTCAAAGTGATCCCAGGGGAAAATGGACCCCTACGTACGAAGGGCCATTTGTGGTTAAGAATATCTTCTCAGGAGGAGCTATGATTCTAACCACCATGGATGGTGACGACCTTCCTCACCCCGCCAATGCAGACATAGTAAAAAGATACTACGCATGAATAAAGACCCTCTAGGTTGACACACCTAGGCAAAAATAAGGGCTTCCCGGCGAACCAAAATGGTTCGGGCAAAAATAAGGGATGAAATGAAAAAAAAATCTGTACACCCGACAAGTCGAAAACCTGAAAAGGCGGCTTGGGCAAAAATGGGTATCCCGGTGGACTGAAAACCCGAAAGGGCAGTCCAGGCAAAAGTTAGGGATTGAAGCGTAATACTATGTCTCATTGGATCACCTTGCATCCAGAATCCGGTATCAACTATCAGGTTCAGACGACATCAATCAATCAGCTTCATCTTCAACCGAGTAGCAAAGTGATGAGATGCTTGAAGACATAAAGGCGGTAGCAGAGTTGGAACCCAGTGGGATTTTGCACATAGCTATTTTGTTTTCCTCTTCAAATTGTATAAACTCTAGGTTGTTCGGCGGCGTTCTCTTACTAGGACGTCAGCCTCTTGTACATAAACGCCTATTTATAGGCAAATTCAAAAATCAATACAAATTCGCTTTTCAGACCAATTGCCAATTGTTTTCCTTTTTCTGTTTTGTTTTGTAAAGAACATCCAATGTTCAATTTTTGATATATGCATTTGACACTAATTGCTAACTCATAAATATTTGAATACGAAACAAAGGATTAATTACAGGTGACTTCAGAAACAGGGGCAATAATGAGTTGTCTAAACGGTCTAGTTGCTCCGTCCACCAAGGTACCAAGGTAAGTTCGGCTGAAGAACATAACCCAGATACCTCCACTCCCCGAAGAGTAAGACCAATCAGCAATACTCTCCCCGAGCAGAGTTAGTCTCCCATCAGCCCTGAAAAGGCACAGTATCTCCAGCAAGTCAGCGACACGCTCCCCAAGCAGGTTTAGCCCGCAGTCAGCCTTATGGAAGTTGGGTATCCCCAGAAGATCTCAATATTCCCCAGCGGAGTATACAGATGTTCCTAAGCAAGCATCCCCGACAGTCTTGATCTAAGATTGTTCCCCGGCGGAATACCAAACACCCTTGTGGAGCCACTCCCTAGTACAGTCTCAAAAAGTCTCCCCAGGAGAGTTGAATCAATCTCCCCAGTAGGAAGCTTATCCCCAGTAGATTCTGGAAGCTTATCCCCTACAGAGCACGAACGCGTCTCCCCGGCTTTATTCAAAGGTTATTCCCCACCAGGGTATAACTGGGTTATCCTCAACTAATTGCCACAAAAAGATCGTCCTCGGCGAAGCTCTTCCTATCCCCAGCGGAGTTTAACAAATCTCCCAACATAACTCATCAATGGTATCCCCAGCGGAGTTATCATCAAACCTCAACGAAGTATCTCTTCCCCACAGAGTAATTCCCCGCAGAATAAACTCTTCAATAAGTTTATTCCCCAACGGAGTCATCTTCTCCTACCGGATTATTCTTGCAACCATCATCCCCAGTGGAAACGAAGAACTCTAATCTTCAAACATCAGTCCAGGATTTAACTTCCCGGCATTCGTCAAGGATTTATTTTCCTAGACAAAAATACATTCATAAACATCACATTATCATACACCATGACGCATGCATATACGCATCATAACACACAATCTCATTTATTCTTAAGAACATCATGACATCATGCATTTCATACATCATGACATTGCATACAACTGATGTTTTACCTTTTCAGGAAAAAGATCAATCCAAAGATAATTACTATCAACTGTCGCAATTCCAGATTCGATACCTGCATCTAGCCAGGGCATATCTGCGAGCGATCAATTCCAGACTCGATTCCTGTATCCAGCCAGGGCACGTCTGAAGAGTTTGAAGATTCGATTCCTGTATCTAGCCAGGGCATATCTGTTGACGACTAATTCCAAATTCAATTACTGTATCCAGCCAGGGTACGTCTGAAGAGTTTGAAGATTCGATTCCTGTATCTAGCCAGGGCATATCTGTTGACGACTAATTCCAGATTCGATTCCTGTATCCAGCCAGGGCACGTCTGAAGAGTTTGAAGATTCGATTCTTGTATCCAGCCAGGGCATATCTGTTGACGACTAATTCCAGATTCGATTCCTGTATCCAGCCAGGGCACGTCTGAAGAGTTTGAAGATTCGATTCCTGTATCCAGCCAGGGCATATCTGTTGACGACTAATTCCATATTCGATTCCTGTATCCAGCCAGGGCACGTCTAAAGAGTTTGAAGATTCAATTCCTGTATCCAGCCAGGGCATATCTGTTGACGACTAATTCCAGATTCGATTCCTGTATCCAGCCAGGGCACGTCTGAAGAGTTTGAAGATTCGATTCCTGTATCTAGCCAGGGCATATCTGTTGACGACTAATTCCAGATTCGATTCCTGTATCCAGCCAGGGCATATCTGTTGACGACTAATTCCAGATTCGATTCCTGTATCTGGCCAGAGCATATATGAAGAGTTTGAAGATTCGATTCCTGTATCCAGCCAGGGCATATCTGTTGACGACTAATTCCAGATTCGATTCCTGTATCCCGTAAGGGCACGTCTGAAGAGTTTGAAGATTCGATTCTTGTATCCATCCAGGGCATATCTATTGACGACTAATTCCAGATTCGATTCCTGTATCCAGCCAGGGCATATCTGTTGACGACTAATTCCATATTCGATTCCTGTATCCGGCCAGGGCATATCTGAAGAGTTTAAAGATTCGATTCCTGTATCCAGCCAGGGCATATCTGTTGACGACTAATTCCAGATTCGATTCCTGTATCCCGCCAGGGCACGTTTGAAGAGTTTGAAGATTCGATTCCAGTATCCATCCAGGGCATATTTGTTGACGACTAATTCCAGATTCGATTCCTGTTTCCAGCCAGGGCATATCTGTTGACGACTAATTCCATATTCAATTCCTGTATCCGGCCAGGGCATATCTGAAGAGTTTGAAGATTCGATTCCTGTATCCAGCCAGCGCATATTTGTTGACGACTAATTCCAGATACGATTCCTGTATCCAGCCAGGGCACGTCTGAAGAGTTTGAAGATTCGATTCCTGTATCCAGCCAGGGCATATCTGTTGACGACTAATTCCAGATTCGATTCCTGTATCTAGCTAGGGCACGTCTGAAGAGTTTGAAGATTCGATTCCTGTATCCATCCAGGGCATATCTGTTGACGACTAATTCCAGATTCGATTCCTGTATCCAGCCAGGGCACGTATGAAGAGTTTGAAGATTCGATTCCTGTATCCAGCCAAGGCATATCTGTTGACGACTAATTCCAGATTCGATTCCTGTATCCAGCCAAGGCACGTCTGAAGAGTTTGAAGATTCGATTCCTATATCCAGCCAGGGCATATCTGTTGACGACTAATTCCAGATTCGATTCCGGTATCCAGCCAGGGCATATCTGTTGACGACTAATTCCAGATTCGATTCCTGTATCCGGCTAGAGCATATCTAAAAAGTTTGAAGATTCGATTCCTGTATCCAGCCAGGGCATATCTGTTGACGACTAATTCCAGATTCGATTCCTGTATCCCGCAAGGGCACGTCTGAAGAGTTTGAAGATTCGATTCCTGTATCCATCCAGGGCATATCTGTTGACGACTAATTCCAGATTCGATTCCTGTATCCAGCCAGGGCATATCCGTTGACGACAAATTCCATATTCGATTCCTGTATCCGGCCAGGGCATATCTGAAGAGTTTGAAGATTCGATTCATGTATCCAGCCAGGGCATATGTGTTGACGAATAATTCCAGATTCGATTCCTGTATCCCGCCAGGGCACGTCTGAAGAGTTTGAAGATTCGATTCCTGTATCCATCCAGGGCATATCAGTTGACGACTAATTCCAGATTCGATTCCTGTTTCCAGCCAGGGCATATCTGTTGACGACTAATTCCATATTCGATTCCTGTATCCGGCCAGGGCATATCTGAAGAGTTTGAATATTCGATTCCTGTATCCAGCCAGGGCATATCTGTTGATGACTAATTCCAGATTCGATTCCTGTATCCAGCCAGGGCACGTCTGAAGAGTTTGAAGATTCGATTCCTGTATCCAGCCAGGGCATATCTGTTAACGACTAATTCCAGATTCGATTCCTGTATCCAGCCTGGGCACGTCTGAAGAGTTTGAAGATTCGATTCCTGTATCCAACCAAAGCATATCTGTTGACGACTAATTCCAGATTCAATTCCTGTATCCAGCCAGGGCACGTCTGAAGAGTTTGAAGATTCGATTCCTGTATCTAGCCAGGGCATATCTGTTGACGACTAATTCCAGATTCGATTCCTTTATCCAGCCAGGGCACGTCTCAAGAGTTTGAAGATTCGATTCCTGTATCCAGCCAGGGCATATCTGTTGACGACTAATTCCAAATTCGATTCCGGTATCCAGCCAGGGCACGTCTGAAGAGTTTGAAGATTCGATTCCTGTATCCAGCCAGGGCATATTTGTTGACGACTAATTCTAGATTCGATTCCTGCATCCAGCCAGGGCACGTCTGAAGAGTTCGAAGATTCGATTCCTGTATCCAGACAGGGCATATCTATTGATGACTAATTCCAGATTCGATTCCTGTATCCAGCCAGGGCATATCTGTTGACAAGACAACTAATTCCAGATTCGATTCCTGTATCCGGCCAGGGCATATCTGAAGAGTTTGAAGATTTGATTCCTGTATCCAGCCAGGGCATATCTGTTGACGACTAATTCCAGATTTGATTCCTGTATCTCGCCAGGGCACGTCTGTAGAGTTTGAAGATTCAATTCCTGTATCCAGCCAGGGCATATCTGTTGACAACTAATTCTAGATTCGATTCCTGTATCCATCCAGGGCACGTCTGTAAGCAACCTTTTGAAGTTCCGGATTCGATACCTGCATCTAGCCAGGGCATATCTGTGAGCGATCAATTCCAGACTCGATTCCTGTATCCAGCCAGGGCACGTCTGAAGAGTTTGAAGATTCGATTCTTGTATCTAGCCAGGGCATATCTGTTGACGACTAATTCCAGATTTGATTACTGTATCCAGCCAGGGCACGTCTGAAGAGTTTGAATATTCGATTCCTGTATCTAGCCAGGGCATATCTGTTGACGACTAATTCCAGATTCGATTCCTGTATCCAGCCAGGGCATGTCTGAAGAGTTTGAAGATTTGAGTCCTGTATCCAGCCAGGGCATATCTGTTGACGACTAATTCCAGATTCGATTCCTGTATCCAGCCAGGGCACGTCTGAAGAGTTTGAAGATTCGATTCCTGTATCCAGCCAGGGCATATCTGTTGACGACTAATTCCAGATTCGATTCCTGTATCCAGCCAGGGCACGTCTAAAGAGTTTGAAGATTCGATTCCTGTATCCAGCCAGGGCATATCTGTTGACGACTAATTCAAGATTCGATTCCTGTATTCAGCCAGGGCACGTATGAAGAGTTTGAAGATTCGATTCCTGTATCCAGCCAGGGCATATCTGTTGACGACTAATTCCAGATTCAATTCCTGTATCCAGCCAGGGCATATCTGTTGACGACTAATTCCAGATTCGATTCCTGTATCCGGCCAGGGCATATATGAAGAGTTTGAAGATTCGATTCCTGTATCCAGCCAGGGCATATCTGTTGATGACTAATTCCAGATTCGACTCCTGTATCCCGCAAGGGCACGTCTGAAGAGTTTGAAGATTCGATTCTTGTATCCATCCAGGGCATATCTGTTGACGACTAATTCCAGATTCGAATCCGGTATCCATCCAGGGCATATCTGTTGACGACTAATTCCATATTCGATTCCTGTATCCGGCCAGGGCATATCTGAAGAGTTTGAAGATTCGATTCCTGTATCCAGCCAGGGCATATCTGTTGACGACTAATTCCAGATTCGATTCCTGTATCCCGCCAGGGCACGTTTGAAGAGTTTGAAGATTCGATTCCTGTATCCATCCAGGGCATATCTGTTGACGACTAATTCCAGATTCGATTCCTGTTTCTAGCCAGGGCATATCTGTTGACGACTAATTCCATATTCGATTCCTGTATCTGGCCAGGGCATATCTGAAGAGTTTGAAGAGTCGATTCCTGTATCCAGCCAGGGCATATCTGTTGACGACTAATTCCAGATTCGATTCCTGTATCCAGCCAGCGCACGTCGGAAGAGTTTGAAGATTCGATTCTTGTATCCATCCAGGGCATATCTGTTGACGACTAATTCCAGATTCGATTCCTGTATCCAGCCAGGGCACGTCTGAAGAGTTTGAAGATTCGATTCCTGTATCCAGCCAGGGCATATCTGTTGACGACTAATTCCAGATTCGATTCCTGTATCCAGCTAGGGCACATCTGAAGAGTTTGAAGATTCGATTCCTGTATCCAGCCAGGGCATATCTGTTGACGACTAATTCCAGATTCGATTCCTGTATCCAGCCAGGGCACGTCTGAAGAGTTTGAAGATTCGATTCCTATATCCAGCCAGGGCATATCTGTTGACGACTAATTCCAGATTCGATTCCGGTATCCAGCCAGGGCATATCTGTTGACGACTAATTCCAGATTCGATTCTTGTATCCGGCCAGGGCATATCTGAAGAGTTTGAAGATTCGATTCCTGTATCCAGCCAGGGCATATCTGTTGACGACTAATTCCAGATTCGATTCCTATATCCTGCAAGGGCACGTCTGAAGAGTTTGAAGATTCGATTCCTGTATCCATCCAGGGCATATTTGTTGACGACTAATTCCAGATTCGATTCCTGTATCCAGCCAGGGCATATGTGTTGACGACTAATTCCATATTCGATTCCTGTATCTGGCCAGGGCATATCTGAAGAGTTTGAAGATTCGATTCCTGTATCCAGCCAGGGCATATCTATTGACGACTAATTCCAGATTCGATTCTTGTATCCCGCCAGGGCACGTCTGAAGAGTTTGAAGATTCGATTCCTGTATCCATCCAGGGCATATCTGTTGATGACTAATTCCAGATTCGATTCCTGTTTCCAGCCAGGGCATATCTGTTGACGACTAATTCTAGATTCGATTCCTTTATCCAGCCAGGGCACGTCTGAAGAGTTTGAAGATTCGATTCCTGTATCCAGCCAGGGCATATCTGTTGACGACTAATTCCAAATTCGATTCCTGTATCCAGCCAGGGCACGTCTGAAGAGTTTGAAGATTCGATTCCTGTATCCATCCAGGGCATATCTGTTGACGACTAATTCTAGATTCGGTTCCTGTATCCAGCCAGGGCACGTCTGAAGAGTTCGAAGATTCGATTCCTGTATCCAGACAGGGCATATCTGTTGACGACTAATTCCAGATTCGATTCCTGTATCCAGCCAGGGCATATCAGTTGACAACTAATTCCAGATTCGATTCCTGTATCCGGCCAGGGCATATTTGAAGAGTTTGAAGATTTGATTCCTGTATCCAGCCAGGGCATATCTGTTGACGACTAATTCCAGATTCGATTCCTGTATCCCGCCAGGGCACGTCTGAAGAGTTTGAAGATTCAATTCCTGTATTCAGCCAGGGCATATCTGTTGTCAACTAATTCCAGATTCGATTCCTGTATCCATCCAGGGCACGTCTGTAAGCAACCTTTTGAAGTTCCGGATTCTATTCCTGTATCTAGCCAGGGCACAACCGTGAGCAACCAATTGTAGATTCGATACTTGTATCCAGCCAGGGCATGTCTGCATGAAGAGTTTGAAGATCAACCCCTGTAATAGGCCAGATAATTATCTTTCTTTCTCAGGTACGCAAGTTCTCGCTAAGGAATCTCTTACGCGATCGACACCTAGATGGCATCTATAAGCCCATCCACTTACCAACAGTTCTAAATGCCATCTATAAGCCCATTCCCGACAAGGTTCTGTCACACCTCCAGATGGAATCTATAAGCCCATCCTCCTATCTATCATCTTTCCAAATGGCATCTGTAAGCCCATTCCCGCCATCATACTGCTGATACTCAACTATGTGAGTGCAAATTTCTGGGCACTCTAGTGTTCAATCATCTTCCACCCTCGGATCACGAAAGGCACACAAGCCAATCTACATCCTCAGGTCTAAGAAGATTGAACAGGGGCAACTGTTGTACCCCAAAATTTTCCCTCCCATATTCTTCAAAGTTTTGACAAGCATCATCTCAATTTGCTCAAGTCTTTTCAAGGGATTGCACAGTCAACCACCCTCCTAAGCCAGTCAAATTAGTGTTTTGGTTCTTGCAAGGGAGTTGAGGTTTTCAAGGGCTCAATCAAGTCCCATATGCTCATATACATTGTCAAGCACCTACATGTCAAGTTTCAAGGCTCACAAGGTCAAGTTGCACAGTCAAAAACCCTAATTGCTTCACAATCAACTACAGGGGCAAAATGGTCATTTGGCAGTCAAAAGTCAAAATTTTTGGTCAAAATCTTATTTTGAAGCCACAATCATCATTTGGTCAAGTCTTGACCATGATTCCACAAGAATGGCTCAAAAATCATCAAGATGCAAAAGTTTCTATTTTTGGACAGTTGAAAAGTCAACTGTAACTTGACCAAGGCATAACGTTTTCATGGTTCATCAGAAAAATCCCATCCAATGCTCATTTTTAAGGGGAGGACATTTCCTACAACTCATCTTCACATTCCAAATCCAAGAAATGCTCTCACAAAAAATTATCAATTTCAACATTATAGGTCATTTTCAAAAGTCAACAAAAAGACACTTTAAGTCAAAGACCATAACTTGAGATTAGTAAATCAAAATGACATGGGACCAAAGGCATTGGTTAGAGGACTTCAAGACCTTTCCAAAATGTCCAAGAACATGTCCATATGATCAAAATTGAGCAAGATATGCATTGGAGAAGTTGGGAAATTTTTGTGAAATGGCAAAGTCAACTATCCTTGAAACTTCAATTTTTGACAAAAGGGCCCACTTTTTTCCACTTGATTCATCCTTGTCATGCCACCCACGTGTCCCATGATTTATTTCAAGATTAAAAATTAATTTTTCTATTTTTATTTAATTTTATTGATTTAATTCATTTTAAATCCATAAAATTCAAATAAAAATCAAGAAAATTAATTAAGGGATATCTTGTGGCTTGAATGGCTTTGATACATCATAATCCACCTACCAATTTCGTGTAAGGTCCATTTTAAGCATAAAATTCAAATTTGGACAAGAAAAGCAAGTTTCTTTAATGGAGGTTATGGCAAAATCCAAAACTTCATTGCAAGGGTTAAAGGCTCACATTATTGCTTGATTCTCATTCAAAGACATATATGCAAGCCTCTCATACCATTTACACGACATAGAAACCTCTGAAACAAAGGAACCAAATTGAAAAATCCAAGCAAAAAAGAGAAAACTGTTTTCAACCTTCCAGTGCAATTCAAGCATTTCTTTTGATCCAAACACACTCCCAACACTCCCAGGAACGATTTGCAGTCATAAACCAACCCCAACACTCAAGGAAACGGCCAAACAGAACCACGGTTTGAGCAAACTTTTCCATAATCGAAACTCCATTTTTACGCATCATTAATACATTTTGATTACTGTTTTGCATTGCTGACATTCATACGAAGCTTTCCATATAATTTAATTTGATTATGATGCTCTAAGATGAAAGTTGCCATTGGAGAACCTTAGGGTTTCAAAGCTTTTGAATTGGGGTTTTTCATATAGCGTAAAATCAAACCTCCAAACACCCATGGTTGAAACCGGCGTGATGAGACGAATCCATTAGATACCTCGCGCCCTTTTTATATACACTGAGCGCCTAATCGCTATTTTGGACATTGGTATTTTATGGGGGTTTAAAACCCCCGTTATTTGTCTGTGTTTTTTGTTTCAGGTACGAAGAAGATGATTACGTGGAATGATGGGAATGGGCCATTCAAACATGACGCGTCTTTTTTGTGTTTCCAGACTATGCCTTTGTTTTGAATAATATATTTAGTGGCCATTATATTAACAAATGTGCATGAGTGGTGTAGTGGTTGGCAACGTGTTTGGTAATCTTTAGGACCTGGGTTCGATCCCCAGGTCCCCCTAATGCGTTATATTATTTTTCTTCTCATACTTGCTTGCAGCGTTCCAAAAGAAGGCATATCATACACCTCATCTAGGAGGGCGCCAAGTGACCTCAGAAGCAGATCCAAGGGCCAGAAAATGATGCACACCATACTCCTGGTCAACAGCGCTCCACTCAATTCCCAGAGTCAACAAGCTTTGTGCAAATGGGCCTCACAATTCAATTCAGAACAACCTCAATTCTAGCCCAAACCCCACTTGGGTTTGCCTTTCTTTTTTATTATTTTGTCATTTGCCTTATTTTTTTTCTTATTCTTTTTTTTTATTAACCATTAACATAATTAATATTTTCATAAAAAAAAAAAAAAAAAAAGAATTAATATTATTATTATTATTAATTTCATGTTATTTTTGTAAATAAAATATTAACAAATAAAATAGTTTAATTAGGTCAACTTTAATTTCTTTTTCTTTACAATCAATAAAAATAATTTAGAATTAGGTTAACCTAGAATTTTAATTCTTTTATTTTATTTCATTAAAAAACATAAAAACACAAAAAATATTTTCTTTTAATAAATTAATTAATTAGAAATTAGGCTTTATTTAATTAATTGTATTTAATTCAAAAAGACAAAAAAATTCATTTCTTTTCTTAAAAGGGTCAAAACCCTTAAGACATTCCCGATTAATTTTTATTCGCGCGCATTTATTTTATTTTGATTATTATGTAAACTGCTTCTAGCTATGTAATAGTTAATTAGGAATTTTGCTCTCTTTAATTTTCTCGCACTTTATTTTACGAAACGGGTCTTTGTTTTTTGGCGATGTATAGACCCGCGCCTTGTAATAGCGTAGAATTTATCTTTCTGCAATTTACTTTCCGCACCCCTAACCGTTAAATGCATGAAAGAATGTATGTAAATAAAATCAATCCGTAGCTCACAAATAACATGTACAAAGACAATTAACTGAAAAACAACACACAATGCACATGCCACTCTTAGGGTACGCCTCACTGGTTGCCTCGAAACGTGGTCATCAAGTATATGACGTCTTAGAGGTCACCCTTTGTCTAAAGATCCAGTTGCCTCGAAACGGTTGTCTCGGATAAAAAAGGATCTAGGACATTAGGGTTACTTCTAAGGTGTCCTACCGTTACTTCGGTGACCACAATGTCTCGATAATCGAATTGACCCGAACAACTCCAACGATGGTGCTACCTACCTCTCAATGGTGGGATAGCACTATCTAAAGGACTCTTACACAGCTTAATTCCTTAGGGTAGGTAGATGACTCATGGGTACTTGCTCTTCTAAAAAAAAAAAAAAAAACAACTTTTCACACCTCACACTTTCTAAAAGTTTTCAAACAAATTTTTCATACACTCTTGAGGACTGATACAAGAGTTACTTAGAAATCTTTCAAACGAAACTTTTTCAAAACCCACACACACTTGAAAAGCAAACAATTTTGAAAACATAAGAGCAAGTACCTAAGAGCCTGTGGATAACCACGGATAGAAAGGGTGCTAACACCTTCCCTTTCTATAAATCTACCTCCCGAACCGAGAAACATTCTCGAATAAGGAATTTTGCTGTGCTTTGGTCCTTTTCATGTTAGAGAACATAAAAGATGGTGGCGACTCTTGCTTACCGCGACATTTCGCGAAACCAGCTAAAAAACAGTCAGTTTTATTTCCACCGATCACAACGAGCCAAGATAGAATTCTTATTATTTGGATTGAAACTAAGCAAGCAAAGATACTAGACCTCTTCGAGTGTATTAAGTATTCACAAAAATTGGGCAGAATAACGGCTGTATACGAGTGAATTCCAGATTACAGAAAAAGGATGTAATCACAAAACCTGCACACACAAAAAAACAAACAAGCAACCCAATGTCTCGAGTTAAACCTCAAGAGCTCCAGACAAAATAATCAGATAAGATCACAAGGTATCCAAGACAGGCCAAGGTTTCTAATCCTAAGTCCAAGAAAAAGTCCACTGCTCCATCATGCCAAGGATAGTAACCAAATAGTCCAAGTGCCATTAAAGATTTTAGGGTTTAAGTTGGTTATTAAGTATCTTAGGAAAAGGAAAAAGAAAAGCTCAAATGAGCAAAGTAAAAATGACAAGAAAATAAATGCTCAAGTGAGCAAAGATGAAAATGGCATGAAATATAAATGCTAAAAGTAAATAGTGCATAAAGCATAAAAGAATAAAAGCATAAAATAAAACAAGTCAATAATTAGTGGTTAGTTGGATGACCATCTTGAAACTTTAATTTGTAACTCATTAGAGGATTGGTAGAACCAAAGCCTTCACACAACAAATTGCATTTGCTTTTTGTCAAGTATATCATCCATTTGGAATTCTCACAAGTAGCATTTAATGATCAACGATGTTTAAGTGATCCGTGTTTACCAAAGGTGTTGTAGATCCATTAGAGGATTGGTAGAACCAAATCCTCCACACAATGAATCTCAAATTTATTGGATCAAAGAGATCAAATTAACATACTTGGGCTTACAATCATAAGTTTGGGTCACGAATGATCATTTATTCAAACCGGGACAAAATTTAGCGCTATGTTAAGCAATCGTAAGTGGACTTATATAAAATTCGCACCTATTTTGAGGCAGGTTAACAACAATCTATGCATCATTTGTTTTGAGACATGATATAGATATCATGCTCCAACAACATTTAGTGCAAGGTGAAGGGGATGAGATGAAGAGGAATTAGGGTAAAAAAGAAAACCACATTTGAATTAATATTTAATCAAACTATTATTAAAACCATTCATCCATTTTTGTGGAGTTAAACTCAACACCATGGATCCAATGATGTTAATAAAGCCATGACCAAAAAATCAACCCAAGACAGCCATAAAATATTCACAAAATAATAATATAATTAATATATACATTAAAGGGTTTAAAAAATGTAAAAAAAGGAAAATAATGAGGAAAATATCATTATATTTAAATTAATCAAGAAATGAAAAATAAGACCATGGAAAAATCAGAAAAGGGGCCAAGTAATTTTATGAAATTTTAGGGAATTTTTAAAAGTCAGAAACTATTTTTAAAAATTAAAATAAATGGGAAAAACAAACAAAAATAGTAAAAAATAGTAAAATCAAAAACAAAAATAAAATAAGGTCACCAGTATTTGTCTCAATTTCATTGGATCATTCCATAATTTTTTCATAATTTAAAAATGTGTAGAAGTATTTTTAAACATTTTAAACAAATCAAATAAGTGTAAAATTCATAAAAAATACCAATACACAAAATTAAATTGTGAAAAAATAAAAATCAGAAAGAGAATAATAAAAATATTTTTCATAATTTTTTCAGATTTTTTGGACTAAAAATGAATTTTCTATGATTTTTTGAAATTTAAAACAATTAGAATATAAAAATCAGAAAAAGAAAATAAAATAAAAAGATGTGGACCATTGGATGAAAGTCAAAATGCGTTAGTAATCAAATCCAAAGGATCTGGCGCGCTGTGCATATCATGGTCTTTACTGAATAATATACATGATCATTAAATAAATCAGAATTTGAAAATAACAAATGTCACGCTTTCATTGGTTAGAAGGTGACACGTTGGTCATTTTCAACCTCCAGCCTCACGAATTGCAGGTCTCTCAAACTGTAAAATCAGAAGCTCAGACCTATGCCATTCGCTTCGTCTCTTCAAGACGAAGACAACCACACCTTCGCGACAAATTTATATAAATTGTAACTCAAGAAATTTGGAAAGAATGTTTTGAAAGGGGATTTGAAAATTCATGGTCAAAACATGTTTCCAGATGAAAGTAAGTGTTGCGACTAGAACCAGGGCGATGAGAGCAACACAATGATACCAAAGTTTTGAAGAATTGATGCAGGAATCTACCTATTAAAGTTGAGTTGCAGAGCTCTGAAACTGGACTTCTATGGAGCAATGTAGGGCACGATTCTTGAATGTAATTATATGGTTAGGTTCAGGGAAGATCAAGGAAGGTGAATTAATGGAAAAAATGGATTGAAAAAGGCTTGAGAATAGGATTCGAAGTAGTTGAATTCTGAGTTGTGAAGCAAGTTTGGCAGGGTGATTTTGGCTATCTAAGCTTGGGAAATTGAATGGGGGATGACCCTCTATTTATAGGGAATCAAATGGAATGCTCAAGCGTGTGGAATGATGCAAGTTGGAGGGAAATCGTGTCAACCTGATACACGAGCAAAGGGTGATCTGATTTGCATCAAAACTCATCAAATCCTTGTATTTCAAGGCACTAATCCACTTTGGCAACTTCGTTAAACATGTTTAGATCACAAACGCATGCTAATCTTGTGTTTAGAAGTCACATTATGGATTTCAAAATTCTGACTTTGTGCAAAATTCAGTTTCAAACTAACAAATTCAAATCTATGGCATTTCCACCTCAAGGGGCCATAGGGCATGATTCTTGATGATTTGGAAATATGAGGTAACAAGCTTTGCAATGGAAAAAGAATGGAATCAAATGGATGCTTGAGCTGAAAACTACATGGAGTCAAAGTTGAAGAAAAAGAGTTGACTTTCCATACTTAGAAAAATTTCAAACTCTTCCTTAAAGTGACCTATAATATCATGCATCCAAACATGGCCTTGCACTTAGAATTTGCTCTTGACCAAAAAAGATGGAACAAATTAGACCTCTTGAATGACATTTTTCAATTTGAACCACTTAAAATCTCCAAAAATTGAGCAAGTTATGACTTGTTGAAGTTGGAAAAAATCATGAAATGACCTATAATGTCTTGCATCCTTAAGGCAACTTCCATCCATTTTCTCACTTTGCACATAAAATAAGGCATAAAGTTAACACCTTCAAGATAATTATGGAAAAAGAATGGGCTTAAGGTGATAAAAATTGACCAAATTATGATCATTTGAAATCACATTATGAAAAAATTGGGGATTCATCTGGATGACTTGTAATCTTTCTTCTTCACTAAGTTTCTTCAACATGAAAACTCCTTGGAACTTTTGAAGTGATTTATTGGTAACTCTTTGAAGAGAAAGATGTTTTTGGAATCACTCAAAAATACCAAAAGATGAGCAAGATATGCCCCTCTGAAGTCCAAAACCCTAGCATCTAGATCATGAGAATGCTTGGTGGAACTTTGCCAAGTTTGAACAAAAATTTTGTGCCAATATTCTTCCTTTGTGAATAGGATTTTTTGAGGATGATGATGAGGACTCATAGCCACCAAGACTACTTCAATTCCAACTTCAAAACAACTTCAATGGTGAGGTTTGGAACTCTCAAGCTTTTGACTAGGGCATGGAAATAAACTCATGAACCCATGATGCAACTTGCTAAACCTCATTGCCTTCACCTACATTATTAACAAGTAAGACAAACCAATATTGTATTTGTTAATTTAGACAGAAAATCAAAGAAAAATATCCATGATCACCAAAGAAAACAAGTCAGGGTGCTTGGTGACTCCTCAAAGAGCAAGGTTAAAGAGAGGGAGAGGAACCAAAAGCCCTAATGTGATTTTGTGATGATTGAAACAATATGGTATGATGAAGGGATCTTAGGGGAAAAAATTGGGGTACAACACATCACACTTGTGGTCTTTTGAAAATTTTATTTTAGGTAGTCCAATTACTAAATATTTTGCAACTATTTTCTTAAGTAGATCAAAGTTGAGATGTGCCAAACGTTTATGCCATAACCATGAATATTCACTCATGGTAATAACGCGTTTGACATTGCTTAAGGATACCTCATCCAAGTCTAGCATATAGATATTGTTTACCCTCACACCATTAAACATACAATCCTTGTTTTCATTATGTACTATAATACAACAATCTTTGGCAAAAGTTACTTTATAACTTTTGTCTCACAATTGACTAATGTTAAGAAGAATATGTCTAAGGCCTTTAACTAACTTTTGTCTCACAATCACTAAAGGTAGGAAAAGAGCATATATCATATCACCGCCGTTCACTGATTATGAACTATCAACGTTCACTAAAGATAAAAAAAAGATAAGAAACATCGACGTTCCTCGCCGATGTACTACCAACGTTTACTGAAGGTAGAAAGAGAAAATATATCATATCATCACCGTTCACTGATTGATCTATCAATGTTCACTGAAGACATAAAAAAGATAACAAACATCAATGTTCACTGCCGATTTACTACCAACCTTCATTGGAGGTAGAAAGAGAGAATATATCATATCATCGCTGTTCACTGATGATGAACTATCAACATTCACTGAAGATAGAAAAAAGATAACAAACATCGACGTTCACTGCCGATGTACTACCAACATTCACTGAAGGTAGAAAGAGAGAATATATCATATCATCGCCGTTCACTGACGATGAACTATCAACGTTCACTGAAGATAGAAAAAAGATAACAAACATCGACGTTCACTGCCGATGTACTACCAACGTTAACTGAAGGTAGAAAGAGAGAATATATCATATCATCTCCGTTCACTCATGATGAACTATCAACGTTCACTGAAGATAGAAAAAAGATAACAAACATCGACGTTCATTGCCGATTTACTACCAACATTCACTGAAGGTAAAAAAAGAGAATATATCATATCATAGTTGTTCACTGACGATGAACTATCAACGTTCACTGAAGATAGAAAAAAGATAACAAACATCGATGTTCACTGCCGATGTACTACCAATGTTCGCTGAAGGTATAAAGAGAGAATATATAATATCATCATCGTTCACTGACGATGAACTATCAACGTTCACTGAAGATAGAAAAAAGATAACAAACATCTATGTTCATTGCTGATGTACTACCAACGTTCACTGAAGGTAAAAGAGAAAATATATCATATCATCGCAGTTCACTGACGATGATCTATCAACGTTCACTGAAGATAGAAAAAAGATAACAAACATCGATGTTCACTGTCGATGTAATACCAACGTTCAGTGAAGGTAGAAAGAGAGAATATATCATATCATCGCCGTTCACTGATGATGAACTATCAACGTTCATTGAAGATAGCAAAACGATAAAAAACATCGACGTTCACTGCCGATGTACTACCAACGTTCACTGAAGGTAGAAAGAGAGAATATATCATATCATCGCCGTTCACTGACTGATCTATCAACGTTCACTGAAGATAGAAAAAAGATAACAAACATCAATGTTCACTGCCGATTTACTACCAACATTCATTGAAGGTAGAAAGAGAGAATATATCATATCATCACCTTTCACTGATGATGAACTATCAACATTCACTGAAGATAGAAAAAAGATAACAAACATCAACGTTCACTGCCGATGTACTACCAACATTCACTGAAGGTAGAAAGAGAGAATATATCATATCATCGCCGTTCACTGACGATGAACTATCAATGTTCACTGAAGATAGAAAAAAGATAACAAACATCGACGTTCACTGCCGATGTACTACCAACGTTAACTGGAGGTAGAAAGAGAGAATATATCATATCATCTCCATTCACTCATGATGAACTATCAACGTTCACTGAAGATAGAAAAAAGATAACAAACATCGACGTTCATTGCCGATTTACTACCAACATTCACTGAAGGTAGAAAGAGAGAATATATCATATCATCGTTGTTCACTGACGATGAACTATCAACGTTCACTGAAGATAGAAAAAAGATAACAAACATCGATGTTCACTGCCGATGTACTACCAATGTTCGCTGAAGGTATAAAGAGAGAATATATAATATCATCGACGTTCACTGACGATGAACTATCAACTTTCACTGAAGATAGAAAAAAGATAACAAACATCGATGTTCATTGCCGATGTACTACCAACGTTCACTGAAGGTAAAAAGAGAAAATATATCATATAATCGCCGTTCACTGACGATGATCTATCAACGTTCACTGAAGATAGAAAAAAGATAACAAACATCGATGTTCACTGCCGATGTACTACCAACGTTCAGTGAAGGTAGAAAGAGAGAATTTATCATATCATCGCCGTTCACTGATGATGAACTATCAACGTTCATTGAAGATAACAAAACGATAAAAAACATCAACGTTCACTGCCGATGTACTACCAACATTCACTGAAGGTAGAAAGAGAGAATATATCATATCATCGCCGTTCACTGACGATGAACTATCAACGTTCATTAAAGATAGAAAAAAGATAACAAACATCGACGTTCATTGTCGATGTACTACCAACATTCACCGAATGTAGAAAGAGAGAATATATCATATCATCATCGTTCACTGATGATGATCTATCAACTTTCACTGAAGATAGAAAAAAGATAACAAATATCGACTTTCACTGTCGATATACTACCAACGTTCACTGAAGTCAGAAAGAGAAAATATATCAAGTTTCCCCAAGATTCTGGTGTTTTGCCAAGAGCGGGTCTCAACTTCTTCTTTAACCAAGGAAATCTTCCTGGAAAGGGTAATAAGCACTCTGCCTCAAATAAAGAGACTTCCACTTATTGTCAAGGAGATTTGCAAAGAGATATGATTTTCTAGGGATTGAAATATGACTTCCTGAGGAAATACCACGATATTCTTGTTGAGGAGCTAAAGTCTTCTTGTGTAAAATAAATGCACAAACCAAAACTCAAAGTTTTCAGAAAACCACAAATCTAATTCAGAAATAAACTGGAGCAAGACGGCCAGTGCAGATACATCTTTTGAGAAATAAACTCAAAAGGGAAAACCAAATTCAACTAAGCAAAGAGCGCTGCAGGAAAAGGTCAGAACATCATGTTAATGAACAATGGTTTTTAGCCATGCATGATGTATGTATGAATTTATTAGTACAATCGTGCGTATGCTGGTAAAAGGATACATAATCAGTATAAACAAGCAAAACTGCCTCAGGTACTAATAATAAATGGGCTAAACTTCAACCAGAAAGATCAATCCAAGAAAAGTAAAAGCAATTGCGAAAACCAAACCCACTTCCTGCCTTAAATTTAATGAGGAGAAACAAAATCCGAATGTAGCTTAAATAAAACAGACACCGGGATAGAACATCTTTCTTCCGGTTTCATTGGAGAAAACAACTTTCCAAAAGCAACATGCCTACTGGAGATTGCGAGACCAGCCTCAAATAAAGCAGACTGACGCCGACACAACCAAACTTCATTGGGGGATTCAAGCCTACCTCCCTGGAGAAAACTTTCATCAAGAATACTCATTCCAAACAAGAGATGCCCTAAGATAACCTTCTTGGGAAATCAAAAAGTCAAAACTTTCATCATATGAGGGAAAACTTGCTGGGGAAACTTAGACGGAGACTTCTTACCATGCAAACCCCAAATAAAGAATCAAGACCTGACTGGGGATAACGAGATCATAAACCCAATACTGTACATTGCACCCACTGATATCGTCTCTAACTATCTGAGAAACACACAAGGATTGCGCACCTACCAGCAAAATGACCTGAGAAAACTTTCATGAAGGGAGTAAAATTTCTTAAAACAACCCGAGTTTATTCATTCTTGGGATCACCATTCTTGTTGTAATTGTTTTATCACAAATCCCAAAGTAAATTAAATTGTAAAGATCTCTCTTCTTTTTGAAAAGTTAATTTTTCTTTTTAATCCTTTTGCTTTAACCGTTATTATCAGTAATAAATGATGTCTTTGCAAGCTAAATAAAAATAAGAACACAAAAAGTTGGGCAAAAGCTCGAATTTCATTAATAGAATGGTAGTCTGCGAATGGCGAGACTCCATGGATGATTACAAAGTTTGGGAAATGGTAATACATAATGGAAAAGATACATTGAGATACAATGACCACTATCCCCCCTAACAACTTTTGAAATCCTGAGCAGCAGCTTTTGTTGAAGTATGGTGAGGATCCGAGAAGATTGTTGCTTCAACGATCAAGCCCCGTCTGACGTAGTTACTCTCCAAGAAAGTCCCTAACTTTTGCCTAAGCTTCCCTTTCGGGTTTTTAACTTAGTGGGAAATTTATTCTGTTTATGTCTCTAGTTTTTTCCTAGACCCCCCTTTCGGGTTTTCGGCCTACCGAGACGCTCCTTTTTGCATAAGCCATCCTTTTGGGTTTTCAACTTAGCGAGCTGCTATTTTATTTCTTTAGGCGGAGTATTTCTTGACTGCGTCAACATTCATGGGACGTGGGGATTCCTTGCCATCCATAGTTTCAAGAATTAATGCACCACCAGAGAAGGCTTTCTTGACAACATATGGGCCTTCAAAATTGGGAGTCCACTTGCCCCTAGAATGAGTGTTGAAAGACATGATCTTCATGAGCATAAGGTTGCTTTCTCTGAATTCGCAAGGTTTGACCTTTCTGTCAAATGCTTTCTTCATTATTTTCTGATATGACTGCCCATGACATAAAGCTGTCATTCTCTTCTCTTCAATCAAATTCAATTGGTCAAACCTGTTTTAAACCCATTCAGCCTCTATCAATTTGGCTTCCATTATCACACGCAACGAGGGAATCTCTACCTCGACAGGGAGTACAACTTCCATTCCATAAACTAGAGAAAACGTGGTTGCTCCTTTGAAGTGCGAACAGATGTTCGATATCCATGTAGAGCAAATGGGAGAATTTCATGCCAATCTTTATAAGTGACAACCATTTTCTGGATGATCTTCTTGATATTCTTATTAGCAACTTCAACAGCCCCATTCATCTTTGCCTGTATGGAGATGAATTGTGATGGACAATCTTGAATTCTTCGCACAGTTCAGTCATCATCTTGTTGTTCAAATTCGAGCCATTGTCAGTGATGATTATTCTCGGCACACCATACCGGCATATAAGATTGTTCTTAATGAAGCGCACAACCACCTACTTAGTAACATTGGCATATGAAGCAGCCTCTACCCATTTGGTAAAGTAGTCAATTGCTACCAAGATAAAACGGTGTCCATTAGAAGCTTTGGGTTATATCATCCCGATCATGTCAATACCCCACATAGAGAAAGGCCATGGGGAGGAAATCACATTGAGCAGTGTCGGAGGTACATGGATCTTATCTGCATAAATCTGGCATTTATGGCACTTTTTTGCAAACTTGTAACAATCAGATTCCATTGTCAACCAATAATAACCTACCCTTAGAATCCTTTTAGCCATTGAATGTCCATTTGCATGAGTGCCAAATGAACCTTCATGGATCTCATGCATCAACATGTCTGCTTCGTGTCTATCCATGCATCTGAGCAAGACCATGTCAAAATTTCTCTTGTATAACACATTTTCACTGAGGAAGAAACTTCCTACCAATCTTCTCAGCGTCTTTCTATCTTTCTTTGACGCACCAAACGGGTATTACTGAGTCTGAAGAAAATGCTTGATATCATAATACCAAGGTTTTTCATCTGCTACCTCCTCTGTCGCAAACACATGAGCGGGCCTATCTAGTCGTCGAACTGTAATTCGGGGTATATCATTCCAAACATTTACTTGGTACATGGAAGCCAGAGTTGCTAGAGCATCTGCCATTTGATTTTCATCCCTAGGAATGTGATGGAACTCAACTTTATTGAAGAAGGGTAGTAATCTCCTAGCATAATCTTTGTAAGGGATCAATCCAGGGTGACGAGTGTCCCATTCTCCTTTAATCTTATTTATTATCAAGGCTGAATCGCCATAAACATCTAGAATCTTGATTCTGAGATCAATAGCTTTCTCAAGACCCATGATGCAAGCCTCATATTCTGCCATATTATTAGTGCAATCAAATGTTAACCTTGCAGTAAAAGGAATGTGCGATCCATGAGGAGTAACAATCACAACACCAATTCCTTTACCATAAGCGTTCATAGCTCCATCAAATACCATACTCCAACAAGATTCAGGGTCAGGACCCTCCTCGGGAAATGGCTCGTCACAATCTTTTACTTTTAAGAACATCACATCTTCATCGGGGAATTCGTACTCTGCAGACTGATGATCCTCCACCGATTGGTGAGCAAGGTAATCTGCCAACACACTACTTTTAATGGCCTTTTGAGTGCGGTATTCAATATCATATTCAGACAATAACATCTGCCAACAGGAAATTCTCCCAGTAAGAGCAGGCTTTTAAAAAATATACTTGATTGGATCCATTTTGGAAATCAACCAAGTAGTATGATTCAACATATACTGCCGCAAACGCTTTGTCGCCCAGGCCAAAGCACAACATGTTTTTTTCTAGCATGGGATACCGCGACTCACAATCAGTGAAATTTTTGCTGAGATAATAAGTGGAGAACTATTTCTTTCCTATTTCATCCTGTTGTCCCAGAATACAACCCATGGATTTATCCAACACTGTTAGATACATAATTAACGGTCTTCCTTCTAAGGGAGGGAGCAAGATAGGAGTTTCAAGAAGATACTCTTTAATACTCTCAAATGCCCTTTGGCATTCATCCGTCCACACCAACCTTGATCTTTCTTTAGCAACTTAAAGATCGGTTCACACGTTGCATTCATGTGAGAAATGAATCTGGAGATATAATTCAAACGCCCGAGGAAACCCCTGACTTGCTTTTCAGTTCTTCGTGCTGACATTTCTTGAATTGCTTTGACTTTGTCAGGGTCAACTTCAATTCCTTTATGGCTAACAATAAAACCCAACAATTTCCCCGATCTAACTCCGAAGGTGCATTTATTTGGATTCAAGCGGAGACGATACTTCCTCAAACGCTGAACAACTTCAACAAATCTTCTATATGCCCTTCTTCAGTTTGGGATTTGGCAATCATATCATCAACATATACTTCGATTTCCTTGTGCATCAGATCATGGAATAGGGTTGTCATAGCCCTCTAGTACGTTGCACCAGCGTTGTTCAACCCGAAGGGCATCACTCTGTAACAGAATGTTCCCCAGGGTGTGATAAACGTTGTTTTTTCCATGTCCTATGGAGCCATTCTTATTTGATTATACCTGGAAAATCCGTCCATGAACGAGAATACCTTGAATTTTGATGTGCTATTCACTAACATATCATGTGAGGCAATGGGAAATCATCTTTTGGACTAACTTTATTTAGATCTCTGTAATCTACGCACATGCAGACCTTTTCGTATTTTTTTGGTACTGGGACAATATTGGAAATCCACTAAGGATACACTGATGTCACAAGAAAACCAACATTAAATTACTTTAGGACCTCCTCCTTGATCCTTACTACCATATCTGGGTGGGTTCTTCTCAACTTTTGTTTAACTGGCGGATACTCTGGCTTCAACGGTAAACGATGCTCGACAATGTCTGTATCTAGACCAAGCATATCTTGATAAGACCAAGCAAAAATATCCACATATTATTTCAACATCTTAATCAACCCGCTCTTTACATCAGGATGCAACGGTGCTCCAATCTTGACCTCCTTCGGATCTTCTTCTGAACCCAAATTAACCACTTCCAAAGGCCCTTTATATGGCTGAATGGTATTTTCCTCGTGCTCAAGCAACCGTGAGACCTCTTTTGGAATCTCATCATAATCTTCTTCTTCAGCCCCAAACACAGGACATTCAAAGTTGGGAGAGGGTGCATGGTCATTGTATTCAACAGGTTTTTTAATTAATCTGCACATGTGATTTATGATTGCTTTTAGAAACTGACACATATAACAAGTGATCATGCAGATTAATTTTCAGTTATTATTTATTTTGAAAGGTTTTTTTTTTATTATTGCCATTTCCCAAGAAAAAGGCAGAAAATAAAAGACATAATTTTGGAAGCAAAGACAACTTTTATTTATGATCTTAACAATTATAGCAAACATATAAGCCCTACAACATTAATACTTCCACCTTGGGCAGAGTGAAAGCTTTTCAAAAGAAAGAAACAGATTAACAAAACAAATTACTTTGAAACATGTATGCAAGAAGGAACATCAATGGTGACCCAGTTCTGAACTTGGACTCCATGCGACACATAATTCGGTACTTCCTGCTCTGCCTCATCCTCTTCAACAACATTAATTCCAGAACCAATCGGATGGAGGTAGCCTCCACTGCGGAAAACATCACGATAAATCTTCACAAAATACTTCAACTTCAGACTTTCGCCTTTGCCATTCCTCGAAGAGAAACCCAAACCAACTTTGTTCTTGTTCATGGGTGGATCCACAAGTCGTCCCCACAACGCATTATGACCATTGCGCACAACCTGCTGCGCATCCTTCAAGGAAACCACATAATTCTTGTTCTTCCTTATGTTATCAATGGATAGGGCTTGGAACTGGGTTCCAACAGCAGCCTCATCTGCTTCTACAATACTGAAAGAGGATAGATTTGATATCAACAACACCTACTCCCCATTTATGATTACTACCTTTCCTTCACGCACAAATTTTAGCTTCTGATGGAGAGTTGAAGTGACAGCCCCTGCTTCGTGTATCCATGGACGTCCTAGCAAACAACTATACGCGGGAATAATGTCCATTACTTGGAAATTTATCAAGAACAAGTGTGGTCCTATATGGATGGGCAAGTCCACTTCACCGATGACGGATTTCCTCAACCCATCGAAAGCCTTCACAATGACGCCACTCGGGCGCATAGGTGTTCCCTGATACTTTAACATCATGAGAGTACTTCTCGGTATAACATTCAACGCGGATCCGTTATCAATTAGCACATTAGATAGAGAGTCATTCTTGCAGTTCATAGATATGTAGAGGGACAAGTTGTGATTCCTCCCTTCATCCGGTAACTCATCATCGCAGAAACACAAGTTGTTACATGACGTAATGTTTCCAATTACGTTGCTGAGTTGATCTAACGTCATGTCATTCTCTACAAAAGCTTGGTCTAGTACTCTCATCAGTGATTCTCTATGAGCGGAGGAATTCATCAATAAAGCTAGGATGGATATCTTTGAAGGAGTCTGCAATAGCTAATCTACAATTTTGTAGTCGCTCATTTTAATTATTTTCAAGATATCATCCACTTCCTTCTCCAATGTAGCTCCACTAGTCTCTCCTACAGTCCTCTTCGCCTCATCGTTCTCAGCAATTTTCTTTCCAGCAACAACATCTTTTCGAATAACCGACGCAGACACACGACCACTACGGGTCACCCTGCTATTATCAGCTATATTTCCAACATCTGGCATTGGCTGGATGGGAACTTCCACCCCATCTTCCAAGATTGTAGCGTTGTATTTGTAAGGCACAACCTTATCTGATTCATAGGGAACAAGTCCTGGCAGACTAATTACCAATGGGGTAACAACTAGTTTGCTATGGTACTCCACCTCAAGGCGAGCGGGTGCACCAAAACAAGGTACAATGACATTTACACCTTCCTCGATATAATCAGCCCTCAAAAGACCATTTCCGACAAACAAATCTTCGTCTGAAGAGAAATACTCATTCGCAGAGGCATATTCTTCTTCTGACTCTTCTCCCATCAAACAAACTTCAACCATATCAACCTCGTGATAATCATCTCTCTGACTTGTGATCTTGATAGTTTCATTGTATAACAGAAATTGAACACCCTCTCTCACAATAGAACATCCTCGGGGGTCTCGACAACAAACTATGCAAGATCCATATTGGTGTTCCACCTAACCAGCAGTACAACAGAAGGTAGCATGCAATTATACAAGATCTTCATTCAAATGCTCTACTTTAAAAATTCTGAATTCACCTGGACATCCAGAAACCATATTAACTTCCTCTTCATACTCTGCCTTAGGCATGATTATATGAATTCGACCTTTATCCATCATCTCCTGTAAATCAGCTTTTATCTTCTCGCAACCCTGTATGTTTGTACTGCAAATAGCATAACCGGCATGGTCATGCGTATAATAATTGAATTCACAGAGGTCTGCGTGTGTTTTCACCAAATCCCCTCTAACCAGATTAATGTCAAAAATACGGAAGTCACCTGGACAACCGGCAACCATATTCACAGCATTCACTCCCCCGTGTTTTGGCAGAGGATTATCTTTCACATTAGGTCCCATGTCTTTGAAAGATAAAATTCAAAACTTTACCAACCTTTGCACTTTATTCTTTAAAGGATAACAATTTTCAACACTATGCCCTGGTGCTCCCTGATGAAAGGCACACGTCTGGTCTACTTTGTAATACCAAGGCAATGGAGATGGTATTGCTGGAGGTGGTCGTGTCTGGACCAACTTCTTCTGAATCAATGCTGGTAGTAACTCTGCATAGCTCATGTGAATAGGGTCATAGTTCTCCATTCTCTGATTATTCCCTTGGTTCCCCTGTTGGGACTGTCTTTTATAAGCAACGGTAGTCGGAGCGGCATTCATAATAGAAGTAATTGAGGCAACTTGTTGGTGAAACTGATAATTCCTTCTAGGAGCATTCACCCTCCTCTCTTGTATGACAGCATTGGTATTCCCTTCTTTCTTCTTTATAAATCCATAAGCTGGTTTCTTCACACCTCCGGATCCTTCACCCTTTGTCAAACGGCCTTCTCTTACTGCCTCTTCTAGGCAGACACCCATTCCTACCATCTCTATGAAATCACTTGGGGCACTTGCTACCATTCTTTCGTAGTAGAAAGCGCCTAGCGTCTTCATAAAAATTTTATTCATTTCCTTCTCCTCCATGGGAGGAATCACTTATGCAGCCACTTCACACCATCTCTGCGCGTACTCTTTGAACGATTTTCTGTCTTTCTGAACCATGGCTCTAAGCTGGTCATGATCAGGTGCCATGTCCATATTGTACTTGTATTGTTTTATAAATTCTTCTCCCAAATCATTAAAAGTATGGATGTTGGCGCTGTCTAAACTCATGTACCATTTCATCGCTTCACCGGTCAGACTATCATGTAAAAAGTGAATCAGCATACGCTGATCATCGGTGTCGGTAGACATTCTCCTTACATACATCACCAAGTGAGCATGAGGGAAAGTGTTGCCCTTGTACTTATCAAACTCCGGGACCTTGAACTTAGCAGGCACTTTAACATTCGGGACCAAATACAGCTCATTCACATTCTGCCCAAATAACTCTTTTCCCCTAAGAGCCTTCATCTCTCTTTGCATTCTATCAAACTGCTCTTGGAAATCATCCATTCTGTCATAAAGACCCAAGTCTTCACTCGGCGGAGGGAAAGGACGACACATATCTTCATTAACAAACGGAACCAGATTCACTGAAGGAGGTGCAGCAGGAATAGTATGCACCACAGGGGGTGCTGGAGTAACAACATTTGGAACCACTAGAGCATCTTGGGGGCCCAAATTGAATCTTTCAGGTGCTAAATTCTCCGGCATTCCCCACGTATATACCTGAGGCATGCGGTTTTGAACAATAGTTGGAGTAGCAGATACAGGAACAGTAGGAACTTCAACATTTGCCCTTGCTGGTTGAGGTGGACCACTCGGTGGCTAATTCTAAGAAACCACCAGAGCTTCCATCATAGTATTCAAATTGGCCAAGCCAGCCTTCAAAGTAGAAACTTCTTCGCGTAGCTCACGATTCTCCTGTTCCAAGTTGTCCATCTTCTTTTTGAAGTTAGCTCGAGTGTTGTAGTGATGAGTCAGCTTGCTGAACAAAGTAAAGAAGCTGGGTAAGGCACCTAGATATGCATAATAAATGCAAGAAATATGTGCAATATGATGCATGTCATGCAATGCACATGATTATTTTCATTCCATCATTTAATATTTCAAGGGATTTAAGACTTATAGACATATTGCAAACATCAAAATAATAACGCATTTGAAAGACTGAAATTTTTTATCATAATAACTTTGAAATGGGTTACAAGTTTCAATGATCCCAAGTACAAGATGAAAATACTATCTAAAATCCTGATAAAAGGAACTGATAGAGATCAATCTGTACGATGGCGCTTCCCTGTGAGCCTGGAAATCTGAGCTCTCAACCCCTGGTTTTCTTCCACATGTCTGATGGCAACCTCCTTCCAATCATCTGAAGCAGGAAGTGAGTAATCAGCACCTGTTTGAGGCTTAGGAGAAAATAAATCCCCTTGCCTCTCCATAGAGTCTACTGCTCGACTCTCAAGGATCTCGATCAAATCATCTTTCTCCTTCAAGTATGCTTTGTAGGAACTCTCTAAAGTCTGGAACTTGTTCTTTCAAGCATCTCTTTCTTGTTGCATCCTAACCAAAGCAAGTTGCAACTCTTCTAGATCATCCAATAAAGGAGGAGTGGTCTTCACAAACAAACCAAGCATTTGTGTCTCCCGAGTATACGGCATCTTCAACTGAATGGCTCTCGATCAGACCCACTGAAGATATGGCTCCAAAGAAACAACACCCCTAGGTCCCAAATCCTTCCTACTCTTCTTATGAATATGACGTCAGGCCTTCGCAATCTGCTCCCTAGCTTCCCCGTGGTCTTCTCCTTCCTTCAGAAATAAACTACTCAAATGAATATTGTTCGGCTTATCTCTCATTGGATAACCAAGTTGTCGTCGTGCAAGAACAAGGTTATAGTTAATTCCTCCCTTTGTACCAAGAAGAGGTACATTGGGGAAACTACCACAACTGTCAATAATCTCCACATCCTGATAAGCTCGATGATACCAATCAATATCCGAGTGAGTAAGTCCATGATCTTAGGAGCCCAAAGAGGTTCCTTCTTGACATCCCAAAAGGCATCAGACTGAGGCATATGAGAGATGAACCACCGGTACAACAAAGGCGTGCAACAGATAATCATTCCCCCGTAATAAGAACTCCAAAGATGAACAGAGTAATAAGCATCACCCAACAGTGTAGGAATTGGGTTTCCAATCATGAAAATCCTGATAGCGTTAATGTCGACAAACTTGTCCACATTAGGAAATAAGATTAATCCATAAGTCAGTAAAGCAAAGATGGCCTCAAAAGCAACCGTACTCTTCATTATGGCAAAGTAACAAGCTCTCTCCAATAAGAACAGAGTTGGTAATCCTCTAATCCCTCATTTGGTAGTCATATGGGCTTCCACCTCAGACTTCCCCAGATGAATCAAAGCAGCAATCTCATGTGGTTTTGGCTCACCCTTCAAACCAGTAAAAGGAACACGATCGGTGACAGGTAAATCCAACATATAAGAATACTCCTCTAGTGTAGGCATCAACTGATAATGGGGAAAAGTAAAGCAGTGATACACCGGATCATATAACTGGACCAAGGTCGAGAGAATATCCTCTTTCATCTTTAGCTTCATGAGAGGAATAATGGATCCATATTTCTTCCAAAAGTCTGCAGAACACTCGATCTTTAGAATTAGACCAACCAACTCATCTATCTTAGGATCCTTGAAATTGTATTTCCCGGTCTTTCTCTTTCCAGAATCCATGGTTAACAGTACCTGAGATATTCACAAATAGTCAACCTTTAAATCGCTTGAAATATTATTTTCTTCAAAATATGCTTATGAGTGCATGGATGCATAATGCAGTAATCACACACAAGATCACACATATAGGGTTCATAGGTTCAACGTCACGAGCATGAGGTCGAAGGTACTACCCATAAGGTGTTGGTCTAAAAAGTTATCACCTACCGAGCAAGGTTCTAAAGGTTCCCAGAGTCTACATCCTTCCTTCGCATATTATCAACTTCCCGATTAACTCGGTAATTAGTAATATTCTCAAGAAAGACTCGTCCGAGTGCAGTATCGCGTGACAACCATTTCCGAATTACTCCGTCATAGCTTCCCAACTACACCTAAAAGGCCATGATGGGTTTGGTATTCTATGATCCTCAGTTTCAGCAGACTCCCAGGTCGAAAGTAGTACGTCTTCCCGATTACTCGGTAAACGACACTATAGTCAAAGGGGCCTCCACTGAGTGGGGGATCTCATGCCTCCGTTTTTTGGAATTACTCCCTCAAAGTTAACATGACTATACCGCCCTTACTATCTTAAATTTTGCCCAAGTCTGGGTATAGGACTTATGAGTAATCACCAAGCACCCTGAAAACTAGGAAAATCTAGACAAACATATATACAAAATATAACACATACACAACAATAGCTCATATACAGGTATAAATAAAGATAGGCTCAACCCACTTAGGGATGGACCAGCAAGAGGTCAACTGTCCCCAGTGAAGTCGCCATTTTTCTATAACGGTAGAAATGTTCAAGACTAAGCCATTGGATTGATTAGACTTTATACAAATCAAAATCAAAATCGCCACCACGCTTTATTGTTTCCAAAGGAATGGGAAAAGACCGAATAACCCAAAAAAGGGGGAAAGATACAAGGTAAGGGGGTTGTTTATGCAAAGGGAAGTTATTAGCACCCTAAACATCTACGGTACTCCGTAGGAACCTCTTTGTAAAATCTGTATATTTTGGCTATGAAAATGTGTTGCATAGAAATAGATGGTAGAGGTAAGAAAATAAGTATTTTTTATGATTTTTTCACCCGCCGCGGTTGCGAACCTTTAGTGCCTACGTACCACCTTCCGTGCAATAGGGGATCAGGGTACACGTAGTTCCTCTTTAAAAAGTTTGAAACACAAGTGTGTTGGTTAATTTTAAGAGATAAGACATCATCGTCAATGTCCATGTGGAAAACATACCTACTACCCACAATCATGAGAAAGGAGAATTCAGATCATCTCAAAGTGGAGGATATGGCTTGGATTTTAAAATTAACAATGCCTTACTCATCACCCAAGTGGAAAATATCTCACTTCACTACATATTGTAGAAGTATAGTTGTTTGCATCACTACAAGGATTGACAAGAGTCCAACCTTTTGAGAAAAAAGTTTAAAGGTAAAGCAAAAGTGGCAAAATGGTTTGAAATGAGATTGGTTGACTTTTAGTCTTCTCACAAAAAAAAGTCAAAGTATTATTAAATTGATTGAAGTTTATTTATGAAAATGATTTTTGAAAATACATGGACATAAGTCCAAGTTTATTATGAAAGTGGTTCAAGTTTAGAAACAAGAAGGGTTTTAAAAAAAAGAGGGATAAGATTTTGAAATTGAAGAAGATGGGAGGAGAAGAAGAGGCTATCCTAAATCATAAAGTAAAAGCTTAGGATAAGGACCATCTAACCAAAAAGAAGCCAAAACTTGACCTTATGAGCCAAGATAGAATTCTCATTCTTTGGATTGAAACTAAGCAAGCAAAGATACTAGACCTCTTCAAGTGTATTAAGTCTTCACAAAAATTGGGCAGAATAACGGCTGTATACGGGTGAATTCCAGATTACAGACAAAGGATGTAATCATAAAACCTACACACAAAAAACATGCAACCCAATGTCTTGAGGTAAACCTCAAGAGCTCAAGACAAAATAATCAGATAAGATCACAAGGTATCCAAGATAGGCCAAGGTTTCTAATCCTAAGTCCACTGCTCCATCATGCTAAGGATAGTAACCAAATAGTCCAAGTGCCATTAAAGATTATAGGGTTTAAGTTGGTTATTAAGTATCATAGGAAAAGGAAAAAGAAAAGCTCAAATGAGCAAAGTAAAAATGACAAGAAAATAAATGCTCAAGTGAGCAAAGATAAAAATGGAATGAAATGTAAATTCTAAAAGTAAATAGTGCATAAAGCATAAAAGAATAAAAGCATAAAATAAAACAAGTCAATAATTAGTGGTTAGTTGGATGACCATCTTGAAACTTGCATTTAGAACTCATTAGAGGATTGTTAGAACCAAAGCCTTCACACAACAAGTTGCATTTTCTTTTTGCCAAGTATATCATCCATTCGGAATTCTCACAAGTACCATTTAATGATCAACGATGTTTAAGTGATTCGTATTGACCAAAGTTGTTGTAGATCTATTAGAGGATTGGTAGAACCAAAGCCTCCACACAATGAATCTCAAGGTTATTGGATCAAAGAGATCAAATTAACATACTTGGGCTTGCAATCATAAGTTTGGGCCACGAATGATCATTTATTCAAATCGGGACAAAATTTAGCGCTATGTTAAGAATTCGAAAGTGGACTTATATAGAAGTCGCACCTATTTTGAGGTCGGTCAATAGCAATCTATGCACCATTTGTTTTGAGACATGATATAGAGATCATGCTCTAACAACATTTAGTGCAAGGTGAAGGGGATAAGATGAAGAGGAATTAGGGTAAAAAAAACACATTTGAATTAATATTTAATCAAACTATTATTAAAATCATCCATCCATTTTTGTGGAGTTAAACTCAACACCATGGATCCAATGATGTTAATAAAGCCATGACCAAAAAATCAACCCAAGACAGCCAGAAAATATTCACAAAATAATAATATAATTAATATATACATTAAAGGGTTTAAAAAATGTAAAAAAAGGAAAATAATGAGGAAAATATCGATTATATTCAAATTAATCAAGAAATGAAAAATAAGACCATGGAAAAATCAGAAAAGGGGCCAAGTAATTTTATGAAATTTTTGGGAATTTTTAAAAGTCATAAACTATTTTTAAAAATTAAAATAAATGGGCAAAACAAACAAAAATAGTAAAAATTAGTAAAGTCAGAAACAAAAATAAAATAAGGTCACCAATATTTGTCTCAATATCATTGGATCATTCCATAATTTTTTCAGAATTTAGAAAATGTGTAGAAGTATTTTTAAACATTTTAAACAAATCAAATAAGTGTAAAACTCATAAAAAATACCAAAACACAAAATTAAATTGTGAAAAAATAAAAATCAGAAAGAGAATAATAAAAATATTTTTCATAATTTTTTCAGATTTTTTGGAATAAAAATGATTTTTATATGATTTTTTGAAATTTAAGATAATTAAAATATAAAAATCAGAAAAAGAAAATAAAAGAAAAAGATGTCAGCCATTGGATGAGAGTCAACGCGTTAGTAATCAAATCCAAAGGATCTGGCGCGCTGTGCATATCATGGTCTTTACTGAATAATGTACAGGATCATTAAATAAATCAGAATTTGAAAATAACAAATGTCACGCTTTCATTGGTTAGAAGGTGACAAGTTGGTCATCTTCAACCTCCATACTCATGAATTGCATGTCTCTCAAACTGTAAAATTAGAAGCTCAGACCTATGCCATTCGCTTCATCTCTTCAAGACGAAGACAACCACACTTTCGCGACAAATTTATATAAATTGTAACTCAAGCAATTTGGAAAGAAAGTTTTGAAAGGGGATTTGAAAATTCATGGTCAAAACGTGCTTCCAGATGAAAGTAAGTGTTGCGACTAGAACCAGGGCGATGAGAGCAACACAATGATACCAAAGTTTTGAAGAATTGATGCAGGAATCTACCTATTGAAGTTGAGTTGCAGAGCTCTGAAACTGGACTTCTATGGAGCAATGTAGGGAACGATTCTTGAATGTAATTATATGGTTAGGTTCAGGGAAGATCAAGGAAGGTGAATTGATGGAAAAAATGGATTGAAAAAGGCTTGAGAATAGGATTCGAAGTAGCTGAATTATGAGTTGTGAAGCAAGTTTGGCAGGGTGATTTTGGCTATCTAAGATTGGGAAATTGAATGGGGGGTGACCCTCTATTTATAGGGAATCAAATGGAATGCTCAAGCATGTGGAATGATGCAAATTGGAGGGAAATCGTGTGAACCTGATACACGAGCAAAGTGTGATCTGATTTGCATCAAAACTCATCAGATCCTTGTGTTTCAAG
The DNA here is from genome assembly GCA_948472305.1 of Vicia faba. Taxonomy (NCBI): domain Eukaryota; kingdom Viridiplantae; phylum Streptophyta; class Magnoliopsida; order Fabales; family Fabaceae; genus Vicia; species Vicia faba. Next base: position 1,247,016,587 of record OX451741.1, read on the forward strand.
GATCTAATCCACTTTGGAAACTTGGTTAAACATGTTTAGATCACAAACGCGTTCTAATCTTGTGTTTAGAAGTCACATTATGAATTTCAAAATTCTGACTTTGTGCAAAATTCAGTTTCAAACTAACAAATTCAAATCTATGGCATTTCTACCTCAAGGGGCCATAGGGCATGATTCTTGATGCTTTGGAAAGATGAGGTAACAAGATTTGCAATGGAAAAATAATGGAATCAAATGGATGCTTGAGCTGAAAACTACATGGAGTCAAAGTTGAAGAAAAAGAGTTGACTTTCCATACTTAGAAAAATTTCAAATTCTTCTTTAAAAATGACCTATAATCTCTTGCATCTAAACATGGCCTTGCACTTAGAATTTGCTCTTGACCAAAAAAGATGGAATGAATTATACCTCTTGAATGGAATTTTCAATTTGAACCACTTAAAATCTCCAAAAATTGAGAAAGTTATGACTTGTTGAAGTTGGCCAAAAATCATGAAATGGCCTATTATGTCTTGCATCCTTAAGGAAACTTCCATCCATTTTATCATTTTGCACATAAAAGAAGGCATAAAGTTCACACCTTCAAGATCATTATGGAAAAATAATGGGCAAAAGGTGATCAAAATTGACTAAGTTATGATAATTTGAAATCACATTATGAAAAAATTGGGGATTCATCTGGATGACTTGTAATCTTTCTTCTTCACCAAGTTTCTTCCACATGAAAACTCCTTGTAACTTTTGAAGTGATTTGTTGGTAAATATTTTAAGAGAAGGATGTTTTTGGAATCACTCAAAAATATTAAAAGATGAGCAAGATATGCCCCTCTGAAGTCCAAAACCCTAGCATCTAGATCAAGAGAATGGTTGGTGGAACTTTGCCAAGTTTGAACAAACTTTTTGTGCCAATATTCTTCCTTTGTGAATAGGATTTGTTGAGGACGATGATGAGGACTCATGGACACCAATACTACTTACATTCCAACTTCAAAACAAATTCAATGGTGAGGTTTGGATCTCTCAAGCTTTTGATTAGGGCATGGAAATAAACTCATGAACCCATGATGCAACTTGCTAAACCTCATTTCCTTCACCTACATTATTAACAAGTAAGACAAACCAATATTGTATTTGTTAATTTAGAGAGAAAATAAAAGCAAAATATCTATGATTACCAAAGAAAACAAGTCAGGGTGCTTGGTGACTCCTCAAAGAGCAAGGTTAAAGAGAGGGAGAGGAACCAAAAGCCCTAATGTGATTTTGTGGTGATTGAAACAATATGGTATGATGAAGGGATATTAGGGGCAAAGATTGGGGTACAACACATCACATAGGTGGTCTTTTGAAAATTTTATTTTAGGTAGACCAATTACTAAATATTTTGCAACTATTTTATTATGTAGATCAAAGTTGAGATGTGCCAAACGTTTATGCCATAACCATAAATATTGTTTCATGGTAATAAGGCATTTGACATTTCTTAAGGATACCTCATCTAAGTCTAGCATATAGATATTGTTTACCCTCACACCATTAAACATACAATCCTTGTTTTCATTATGTACTATAATACAACAATCTTTGGCAAAAGTTACTTTATAACTTTTGTCTCACAATTGACTAATGTTAAGAAGAATATGTATAAGGCCTTTAACTAACATAATATTTGAGATAATAATAGTTGAGGGGTTACCTATACTACCTTTTCCGAGTACTGCACCTTTGTTGTGATCACTGTGGGATACATAACCTTTCTTTTTCACCAAAAAGTCGGATATTAGATAAATGTCTCCTGTCATGTATCTTAAGCCTTCACTATCGAGAATTTATTTAGCTGTCATAGAGTCAAGACGCTTAACCTAAAAAATAACACAAGGTTGGTAGGTATCCAATTTTCATTGGGTCCTTGGGACTGAGTGAAGAAATTATTTCATTTGGATAACCATTGGAAAGTACCTTTAGGGACTAAAAAGCACCTAATTGTTTTCCAATAGTATGGCCTTTCATTCAACAATAGTGACAAAGAAACCTATGATGATATTTACTTTTCCTATTTGAATCCTTTTTATCAAATTATATGTTTTATATTGCTTTTAAACCTTTGAAGAATTAATAGCAAAAGTACCACATGGTTGTGATGCCTTGTCCACTTTGGTTTGAAGAGTACTCACCTCTTGTTTCCAAATTTGACAAGTTTCACAACCGAACCGACATGGTTCCTCATCCTCCTTTTTATGATTTTGACTATCTACATTAGATCACTTTAATGCTTCAAATTTTTTATCGATTTCTTCAACCTTTTCTTCCAAGTAAGTAAAAACTTTTTCATTGGAAGCTAATTTCTTATAAGCACGTAATGCATCTTTTTGTAGATTTTCATAAGCATTTTTCAATTCAATAAAATGTAACTTATCAACGTTATAGTATTTAGAGTGACTTACATTATTTTTCTTACTTTGACGTTGATTGTCCATGAAAAAATAATTTGTCTTTGTTGTACCCCAAAATTTTGCCTCTCTTTTCTCAAGACATATCTCACAAGATCTCCAATGGCTCAAGTTTGCACAAGTGTTGACTAGGTCAAACCACCTCCTAAACATTGATGCCTCAAATTAGGGTTTTGATTTTCACAAGGACAATTAGACTTATAATGCCTAAAATGACCTTCTAGGATCAATATAAGTCTCCAAGACTTCTCATGCCAAGTTTCAAGTTTTGCATCACAAGTTTACTCAGTCAATTGCTCAGATGACTGAAAATCAATTGTATTGGGTAAAAAGTCAATTGTGGTAAACCTACAGTCAAACTTCATGATTTTTTGCCAACATAAACATTTTAAAGTCCTATTCATCATTTGATCAAATATTGATCACAACCCATCAAGAAAAGCAGTCAATTTACCAAAAGGGCAAAATGGTCAAAATTATGATTTTGATTGTAAATTGACTGATCACTGAATTTTGACCTAGTACATGATCCAATGGATTGAAGCAAAATATCAAGGATTCAAATAAAACATGTTAACCTAATCTCATGGCTCAAATCATCTTTCATAATCAATGGATTGATAGTTGAATTTTGGGTCAACTGATGAAAAGTCAACTGATGCACAATAAGTCAAACTTTGACTTTTTGATCAAGATTTGATTTCAAAGATCACAGTTCATCAATACATTCAAAAATATGAAGCTTGATCATCAATAAATCAAGAAAGTCAAAAGTCAATTTGATAAGTCAAACTTTTCAAGACTTAGAAATTTTTCTAAGTGTTTTTGTACATGATAATTTCACTACTTGATGCCAATTTTTCACCAACATGGTAGATGATTCAAAGGAAACTTTCAACATGAAAGTTGTATATCTTGATGAGATCTACAACTTTATTCCATAGGGCTCATATCCAAAAAATTCTTAGATACTGAGTTATAAGCCCATGAAGTCATGCACTTTTTCTTAAACACTTAAAGAAATTTGCACCTAGTTTAGGCACATTTTTTACCTAACTTCTTGGCCAATTTTCACCAAGCTCCAAGATGATTTTGGAAAAATGGAAAACATGAAAGTTGTAGAGTATGTTTCAAGCTTTCCAAAATTCCTAAGAACTTGAATAGATTAGGCTTGAGATAGAAGTTTCGAAAAGATGAAGATGGCCTCACAAACTTGAATTATAGGTCATTTTCTTGACAAACATTTGATCCAATCTTCAAGCATGCTGCATAATCTTGCTTTGCAGGCATTCTAACTTACAAGTCACTCAATAATGTAATGTTTACACAATTGATAGATCCATTATCCAAGTGATTCAAGCTTTGTCCAAGTTGACTTTCCATTTAAAGAAGAAAGGTCACACTTCCATTTTGGAAAAGCAAGCTTTATGCAAATTGTCAATGCATTGAGCCTTGTGACTTATATCTCTGATTGAAAGCAAGATCAAAAGCATGAATCAAGTAACCGACATCCAACAAACATTAGACCATGCTTGTACTTGAACTTTGGAATCATGAAAATCCATTCAACTTGATTTGTCATTTTTAACCAAACAATAACATGTGATATATGATTTTTGGTTACTTCAAGCTTCCAAAACCTTTCCCTATAAATAGAGGATGTTATTTACAAGAAAGACACGACTGAACAACTCCTGAAACTCTCTCAAACTCCCTCTAGCCAGAAGTTTCATAAAAAAACTCCATTTGTATACAGTTCTGCCCTTAAACATGTATCTCCCATTTCCTCGTGCGTTTTCCCTCACAATCATTTTTAAAGCTTCCATACATAAAATATAGTTCATCTATGTCCTTGTTCCACAACTGTAACTCCATCTTAAACACTTTCCAAACTCAAAAACATAGGTCTTCAACTTGACTTCTCAAGAACATTCCAGGCTTTTTCAGCTCGAGCTAAGCATTGCATTAACTTCCTAGAGGTTCAAGGAAGCTAACCAGATCATTACAACACCTTGAAAGTTGTTCAAACTAAAAACACGATATCCACTTGCAAGGTGAGTTTTCTGATTTTCTAAATCTTATTACATGCATCATTTGACTTCCATTTTCAAAGACAAAATGTAGACATCATAGCCCTAAAATTAACCATGTCCTTAGAATTCATTTATGTTGCTTGAGTAGTGTGAATTTTAAGCTTGATCTTGCTGAAAAAATTAGGTCGAATTTGGTACCAATTAAAATCCGTGCTCATCTTTGATCCATTTCTTAATTTAAATACATATTTGGAATTGTGGTGAAATTTCTAACAAGTTTTATGTTCATACTTTTGAGAATGGATGAGAAATGAGTAACTTGTAGAAGTTCTGACTGGTGCGAGGAAGAATATGAAGTTGATAACATGATCTTAGTTTATCTTAAGTTTATTACACCATGTTTCTATACCAGATGTACAGGCCACTAAAGTGGCAGCAAACGCGCGCGTAAGGCATTACTATGGAAGGTCCTGAGCTCGAGCCCTAGTGAGACCTTTTGGCATTTTTTACAACATTTCTTTGTTTCTTTTTGCACATAAGCACGCCCGCGCCCTTCAGCAACTGAGGCTGATCATTTTTCTTCTTCACCCCCCTGAATACTTCACAACAACAAGCCCACTTCTTTTTTTCTTTCTGATTACATAAAAGAAAATCTGTTTGGGCCTAACGTGAAAATTGTTTTACTTACTAACCCTTTAATTCATTTTAAACCTCCCCCTGACTTATAATTTTTATTTTTATTTTTATTTTCTTTCTTTTCTTTTAAATATTATTATTATTATTCTTTTTTATTTCAATTAAAAAATAGAAAAAAAAATCTTATTAAATACTTAGACAAATCATCTTTTATTACATTTCCATTTTTTTTATTTCCTTAAACATAAAACCCTAAAAATATTTTATTAATAAGTTTAATTTCTTCTCTTAATTAAAATAAATTTAGACTTGGTTTTTATTTTTAATTTTTAATTTTAATTAAATCAACTTAGGCCATAATTAATTCATTTCTTTCTTTTATTAATTTAATTAGATTAATATTAAAACCTTTTCATAACAAAAAACCATAAAAAGCAATTTTTCTTTCCTTGTATATTATCTTTATATCCTTGTACATTTTATTTTGAATCATTAAATTTGATTGTAATAGTAATTAGGTTTTAATTGCTTTCATCCCCATTTGTAATTTGTATCCCCATCCCCTAAATGATGTAATAGCATAGAACTTTAAATTTCCGCAATTTATCGCTTTCAATGTTATTGCTAGTAATTAGCGTTTGTATGGAAAGATTTAAAACCAAACAAATAGATAACCCTATATCAAGACAAAAATGCATGAAATTAAAACACTTGGCACACTTGCACCTCTAGGGTTAACCCACACTTGTAGCCTTCGAATAAAATATTCATGTCCCTCGAATGTGGGATACTTTAGCAAAGACCCTCAATTACAAGATCATAGTCCCTCGATGATCCTTCGACTTTGGCTTCAGTAAACGATCTTAGACTCTTATGACAAATTGCTAAGGTATCCTACAATGTTGCCTTCTATGACTATACAATGATCCACACATGTCCCTTCACATCCAATGATAAGGTTTCTTACCAACTAATGGTAAAAGAACACTATCTAAAGGAGGAGAAAAGAACAAAGACTTTTTGAGTAGGTAGAATGTTTGTAGTTGCTTGCTCACAAACATTTCAAAACATCTTTCCAATAACAAACATCTCTTTGAATTATTTTCAAAACTAACACTTTGTATACATTCTTATAGAGACGTGAATCATTACAAACTTTGTCGAAACAAAGTCGTTTTCAAAATATTTTCAAACTTACACAAAGCACAAAAACATTTACAAAGAATTTCAAAGTCAGCTAGCAACTAAGAGCCCTTATATAACTACGGATGAAAAGGGTGATAACACCTTCCCTTTTCATAACTTACCCCCTGAACTCAAGAAAATTATCAAAAAGGTCTTTCCTGTTCTTTTCACCCTTTCCTTTATTGGATAAAAGAAAAGTCGGTGGCGACTCTTGCTATCCGCAACAATTGCGATCAAACACAAAACACCCAAGTCAGTTCTCCCACTGTATTACATAATTGGCGACTCTGTTGGGGACCAAAACTAAAAGTGGGGTTACCTTAAGAGCTAGATCATCTTTATTGTTTTACTTGTGTGCCTTGTCTGCTTTACAATTGTGGGTTATGCTTGGGTTTTACTTGAAAAATCCTACACCCAGATTTGGGGGAATTTTAGGTAAGTAGTAATAGATCGTGGGGATTGTGTGGGGTATACCGACATGGTTGGAGCGATGGCTACCTTAGTGTGACACATTTGTTGGTATCGGTGTTCCTTGAGTCCAGTCAAGGAGAATACAGGGCCGTTGTGTGGTGTCGTGAAGCACTAACTGACCGTAGAACCTTAGTTGAACAACGTGTCCATTAGAAAGTAGTGAGGTAGATGGCTTTGGTGCAGACTGAAGTTGGTTGATACTCGATACTACACTCATTGAGATCGGACTTTTGGGATATTTTAGCCGTAGTTTGGATTCTTGAGCTAAAACAATGCCCGATGAAGAAAGATCAGTGATATTGAGGCTCCTAGAACCTGGTTACTTTTTAGGATAGGTTGAACCAACTAAACTTCAAGAGGGTACTTACCAATAAACCCAATGCAAGACTAAAATAAGGCCTTGTGTTCTTTGTATGTGTGTGATTATTTGTTCATGACATCATAACATCATGACATAGCAATTTACTAACCATTTCAAGGACCTAGGGATTTATCTTTGTTCTGTTTTGTAGGATATGGCTTCCGCTTGCAGGAATACCATCCAAGTCCACTTTGTAAGAGTGCCTCCTCAACTCAAAGAGTTATCATCAAGGGTTCCTGAAAATTATCCGTTCACCAAAAGATATGGTCGACTTTTCAATCTGGTTACCTCAAGCTTTGAAGAAGACATGATGAAGGTGTTTTTTCAGTTCTTTGACCCTATACACCATTGTTTCACCTTTCCTGATTATCAATTAGTGCCCATAAAGGAAGAATTCTCTCAACTGTTGGGAATACCAATCCTTGACTAAATACCATTCATCGATTTAGAGGAAACTCCAAAGCTTGAAATTATTGCCAAAGCCTTACAGTTGAAGAGTTATGACATTGTAGCTAATTGGGAAACAAGAGGCAGGGTCAAAGGCTTTTTGGCTAAATTCCTGATTGAGAAGGCTCGTTAGTTTTTGGATGTTTTAGATTTACAAGCTTTTGAAGAAATCTTGGCCCTTATAATATATGGTTTGGTTCTCTTTCCTAACCCTGACCAACTCATAGATGTGAACGCCGTCAAAATCTTCCTTACTCGCAACCAGGTGCTTACATTGCTTGTCGATATTTTGCACTCTCTTCATACTCGCACTATAAGGAAGCGAGGGACCCTCATGTGTTGCTTTCCTTTGCTGGATAGGTTGTTTATTTCGCACCTTCCTCGATCAATATTGAAGAATGAGCAAGGCCTAAGATGGTCTCAAAGGTTGATGTCACTTTCTCATTCGGATATCCATTGGTGCTCTCGATCTCAAGAAGACTTTACTATCATTTATTATTGTGGGGAGTTCCCTAATATTCCACTCTTGGGCATTAGAGGAGGTATCACTTATAATCTTTCATTAGCCCTACGTCAATGTGGCTATGCTCGAAGAGATGGTCCCTATGACGCACTCTTTCAAGGTATTATTTTCGACATTGAGAACGATCACCAAGGTTATCGTCGAAGGTTTGTGCATGCTTGGGGCATGGTAAGTAAGGTTGATAGCAAGACTCTATGGCATAAAAATTCCATCCCTCTTGAGCCTTACCTCAAGTGGGTACAAACTCGTGCTCAAAGCCTCATGATGACTTACTAAGCCATCCTACCTGTGTTTATAGAGCCCGTTGCTAAGGGAGACACCCCTTACACTCTTCTTCATCTGACATGCCTACCGAGTTCGAGAAATTGCAAAGACCGTGGATTCAACTCAAAGGAGAACGAGACACCTTTGAAGCATATTTCTACGCAAGCGAGAAGAAGGTTTTGGAGCTCACGAGGCAACTTCATGAAGAGAAAAGCCTGAATGCTTACATTGCACCAAAGAGGATGCGCGCATGGGAAACTTAAGCCTTTATTTTTTGTTTTAGGAATTTATTGTGTAACCTTTGTAAGCCCGAGAGGCATTTGTAATTCATGAACTTATTAATGCAATTAATGCTTGTTGCCTTCTCTTTGTCTAGAAAATTTAAATTCCATAAAATCCTTGAAAACATTGCATTCGCATAACATGCATCATATCATAAGCAGGTTTTCTAACACAGGTTTCCTCATCTTTTTACTGTTTATTTCAGTATAAGATCGATCTCGAGAAATTTGTCAAGGACTTGCAGACTCAACACTCTCAATTCCAAGAAAATCTACTCAGCTTAGCAAAGGGGCAGCAAGAAATGATGTCTCTTCTTGTTATGAAAAATAAGACAAAGAAGAAAGTCGTAATCTACATGGGGAAGAGGTTCAAAGGCCCCATCCAGAAAGTTTAAGTTGAAGAAGACTCCTCCGAAGAGGATGAGAATCAAGATGAAGATGCTAGGAGCACCTGTGCTAGGGGTGGAAACTATCAAATCTCTGAAGACTAAGATTATTTTGATGAGCAATATCCACCAGCCAAAGACAAATATAAGCAACTAGAAGACATATTGAAAGCTATGGAAATCCAAGTTGTGCCTGGCTTAGACTTTCGTTACATGGGTTTGGTTCCTGGGGTAGTCATTCTCCACAAATTCAAGATCCCTGTTTTCACAAAGTACGATGGTGTCTCATGTCCGAAGCTTCATCTAAGATCTTACATCCGCAAAATTTAACTTCAGACTGTTGATAAGAAACTGTGGGTGCACTTTTTTCAAGAAAGTCTAGCTGGGGAGCAGTTAGAGTGGTTTTACTAATTGGAAGGGACTAACATCCATACTTGGGAAGATTTGGCCACTGCCTTTTACTGTCGATATCAATATAACGCTGATCTTGCACCAACTAGCGTGCAATTATAAGGAATGACCATGGGTTCCAACGATGGCTTCAAAGAATACGCTAAAAAATGGAGAGACATGACTGGCACGGTGCAACCACCTTTAACAGATAGAGATTTGGAAGACATGTTTATGGGAAAATTGACTCGACCATTTTTCAACTTGCTAATTGGAAGTTCATCATCCAGATTATTGAATTGATTTTAACTGGTGAGAGGGTTGAAAGCAGGATTAAAAGCGGGAAGATACCTATGGCCTCCACCTCAAATGCAATGAAATATCCATTTACTAGTAAAAAAGAGACTAATGTTGTGTATGGGTCAGGAAGTCGTGCTAAGAATGACCATCATCATTCAGTAGTGGCAGTTTTGATCTCCAATCCAACTTCTACTCAAAGACCACAACAATAAGCTAATCAACAAAGGCCTGACATCCCGAGAAGACAATTTACCATAATCAACATATCACTATCTCAAGCTCTGCAACACCTATTGAAAGCTAATTTGCTAACATTGCGAGATCCCCCTTCAAATCCCAATGTTTCATCACCAAAATATAACCCGAATGCCAAATGTGCTTACCACTCTAATAGTCCCGGACATGAGACTGATCACTGTTGAGTGTTGAAATGCAAAATCTAAGACCTTATTAATAACAAGACAACTGAATTCGACCCTCCGCCAACTCCTAACGTAATCACCGCACCCATGCAAAATCATGGTAAGGGTGTCAGTGATATTAAAGATGCCTCTCTTATTTCCTTCGTCAATGACTTGACCACTCCTTTGAAGATTGTTAAAGAGAATTTGTTGAAAGTCAGGGTATTCCTTGGATGCCTTGAAGATTGTTGCTACTGTGCTATACAAATTAATGGTTATTAGTGGCTTGAGAAAGGTGTCCAACACCTGATGGATAGCCATGATATTCTATTTGAAAAATCTCCATCTGTGAAAAGTTTGACCCAAAGTGTATCTCGAGAATTTGTAGACGTAACCGTCATTACTATATCAAACAAACCTATTAGGATCACCTCAACAGGTCCTATTAGGATTCCCATTGAACCAAGAATGGCTCCACTAATTATCACCACACCGAGGCCAGTCCCCTACCCTTCTGATAAGGCAGTGCCTTGGAATTATGGGGCGGAAGTGTATTACCATGGCATCAAACAAGATTCATGGATTGATGAAGATGAGACTGCTGACGTTACAAACATTGATGGATCAAGTAAAGTTACTAGGACGGGGATGATCTTCTCTCAATAGATTTCACCTCCGACAACCACAACTACACTCGTTCAAATTAATTATGTTAAACCTGTTGTTGACACTAGAGGAAAGGAAAAAATAACTGAGCCTGCCAGGACGAAGGCACCCATAAGAGATATTACCATTGAGGACCCATCTACCCAAGAGATGGAGGAGATTTTTAAAATTATCAGAAAATTGACTATAAGATAGTGGAACAGTTGCGGCAAACACCCTCAAAGATTTCCATGCTGTGTTTGTTGCTATTCTCTGAAGCACATGCTCAAGCACTGATAAAATTCTTGAAATGGAATGTAATACGGTGGGAGAACTGACTTGAGTGTTTTGTGTTTTATTGCAACTGTTGAGGATAGTAAGATTCACCATCGACTTTTCTTTTATCCAATAAAGGAAAGGGTGAAAAGAACAGGAAAGACCTTTTGAGAATTTTCTTGAGTTCGGGGGGTAGTTTATTAAAAGGGAAGGTGTTAGAACCCTTTCCATCCGTTGTTATCTACGGGCTCTTAGTTTCTATCTCACTTTGAAGTGCTTTGTTTGAAATGTGTTTGTGATAGTTTTTGAAAGTGTTTTTGAAAGTGCCTTTGTTTAGGCAAACTTTGTAATGATTCTCGTCTCTATAAGAATGTATACAAAGTGTTGACTTTTGAAAATATTTCATGGAAAAGTGTTGGTGTGTTTGAGAGATGTTTTGAAATTTTTGTGAGCAAGAAACTACGAGGGTTATACTAACTCAAAAAGTCTTTGTTCATTTCCTACTCCTTTAGATATTGCTATCTTACCATTGATTGGTAAGAAGCCCTATTATTGGATGTTAAGGGACAAGCGTAAGTCGTCGTACAGTCATAGATGAAAACATTGTAGGATACCTTTAGCAATTTATCTTAGGGGTCTAAGATCATTTACCGAAGGCAACATTTAAGGGTCATCGAGGGACTACAAACTTGTATTCTAGGGTCATTGCTAAAGTATCCCACGTTCGAGGGACATGACTATTTTATCTGAGGCAACAAGTGTGGGTTAACCCTAGAGGTGTAAGTTTGCAAAGTGTTTTAATTTCATGCATTTTTTGTCTTTGAATTAGGGTTTTCTATTTATTGATTTTATATCTTTCCATACAAACCCTAATTACTAGCAATTATATTAAAAATGGTAAATTGCGGTAATTTAAAGTTCCACGCTATTACAATCATTTGGGAGATGAGGATACAATTGACAAATGGTGAATAAAAGCAATTAAGTCCTAATTTACTATTACAACTGTTGTACCCCAAAATTTTCCCTCCCATTTCCTCAATATTTTCTCACCACAAGACCCTTGGAGCTCAAGATCCAGTTAGGGTTTCCTCTGCTCAAGACTTCTCCTTGCACTGTTGACCCAAATTAGGGTTTATGTTTGCACAAAGATATTTTGACCTAAAAAGCCTAATATGACATTCATGCTTCATGTTGGACTCACAAGTTTATCCATACCAAGTTTCAAGCCTTGATTCCAATCTTTGCCCAATCAATTGGACAGTTGACCTAGAAATCAGCTGTATTGGGGAAAAAGTCAACTGTGGTCAATTGACAGTCAAACCTCATGATTTTTGACCCACATCAATATTATGAACTCATATGAACCATTTGGTCAAGTTTGGATCACAATTCCACAAGAAATTTGATCAGATCACCAAAAGGGCAAAATAGTCATTTTTAGGGTTTTGACTGCACAAAGGCAATTTTTGACTGTTTGACCTAGCCAATGGCAAACCAAGTTCATATATGGACTCAAGGACCCCATGGCATTGTCTTGACATATTCAAAAAGTTCAAAAGATCTCAAGTGCACAAGATTGACTGATGAATTTTCCAGTCAACTGAGCCAAATTTGACTGTATACTGAAAAGTCAAACTTTGACTTTTTGGTCAAAATCAAGTGTCAAGATTCATTTTTCATCAAAACATGTCAAATCATGAAACTTGTTCATCAAGAAATCAAAAATCACAAATTAGGGTTTGAAATGAAGAATTTTCATAACTTAGAATTTTTCTAAGTTATGAAAATCCCTAATTTTTTCCTAACTTTGTCCCATTTTTTCATCAAGATACATTTGGATTCAAGGAAAACTCAAAACATAAAAGTTATAGTACATTGCAAAATCTACAACTTTGATTCACAAAGTTTCCTCAAAAGAAGCTTGTAGCTCAAGTTATGATTTTTGGAACAAGGGTGCAAAACTTTTTTAACTTAGAAATTTTTTTACCTATTTTAGGCAGGATTTTTGCCTAACTTCATGGCCACTTTTCACATGCTTCCACTAGGAATTTCAAATTGCATTACAAATATGGATTGTAGTACACATTCCAAGCTTTCCAAAATGTCCAATAACTCATCAAAAAACTTTGTGGTTAAGGAGAATCGAATTTGGCAATATGAGCAAAAGTCAGTTTGATTCATGGCCAAAGGCATGTTCATAACTTGTGCATTTTCAAACTCAGCATATGCAAGCTACATTACAGGCCTCTAATATCATTTACACTCAAAAATTAAATTCTAAACCATTGTTCCAAGATGTTATTCTATGCATTTGGTCATTACATGAAGGATTAGTCCATAATTAGAAAAAGCACATTATCCATTTTTGAAAAGGTGAACTTTATGTCAAGATTGCAATCTATGAAGTACAAGGAAAATCCTTTTGGCACAAGTTCAGGAACATATCCCACTGACCAAGACTCAAGGGTGCAGCATACTTGAGGGGCCTAGGAAAGCTTGTAAACCAACTTGCCAAACTTTGCTTAAGATAGAAGAAACATTGCATAACTAAGGAGATCTCACATTTCTGCCAAGAGAAGCTTAGACAAACTTGTTGAACACATTCAAAATATCATAACTGAGCTAAGGCACGAGCTAACCACCTTCCAAACCTCATCATTCATCAAAACACCATCCTACTGCAAAAAACAGAGTCCCTTCTGCAGTTGGACTTCTACAACTCAATCCATTTGTGCGCCTTGGCCAAAACCACTTCATACACACTCCATAGCATCCATACAAACTATCCCAAGCCCTAGCTTCAGACTGTAACACCTCTAACCAACTTCACCATTTTCACTTTTTCTGTTTTGCAGGTTGACTCCTATAGCTCGATTCATTTAGTTTCAAAGCAAGCTAAAGGTTGGAGGAACATCCCTGAACTTCAAGCAAGATGTACAAGTCCTCACATTGCACTGAAAGTACCTCCATTGTCAGACACGATCCAAGCTGAACAGGTAAGTTCATGGACTTCTATCTCTCAATCTAGGAAGAGTTAGCTTTAGGTTTATGAATGAAAAATGCTCTACTCATGGCCCTGAAGCTACACATATAATCACTTTGCATTTATGTTGTGTGTACTGAGAGAATTTGGAACCTGAACATTAGAAAAAACTTAGGTCAAGAATTAGGGATTGAGAAATTCTCTCTCATTTCTGAGAGTTAAGTCAAGTTTTTTATATGTCTGGATTCGTCTCTTGATGCTCTACATTTTTTGTGTTATGAGTTTTGCTTGAAAGTCCAGGAATCAGGAGTTAGGAAATGCGTGTTGTTGTTGTTCAAACAAGTCTGGAGGTTGAAGACAACCCCTCCTGGGCTGGGCCTGAGTTTGATTTTCTTTTTGCACCACATTCTAACACATGCACCTCCTTGGCCCATTGTGTTTTATTTTCATTATTTTTGACTTTTGATTTTTGTTTCTGACTTGTTTATTTTTGTCAAAGCATAAAAAATATTAAAAATATTTTTCTCACATTTTTTGCATTTTATTTGATATTTATTTTGTTTCATTTAGTTTTATATGTAAATAAATACATAATACTTTTTATTTAAAATACTAAAAACAATAAAAAATACATTTATTTTCTAATTTTCTCTTATTTTATCTTTTGAAAAACATTTCCTAAAAAAATATGCTTTTTTTTTAAATATTAAATATTTTATTTTTTGTACATATTTAATATATTTAATAAATAATATAAATACTTATATATTTATTAGTATATTTAGGTTAAAAACATAAAAATAATACATTTTTATTATTATTAATATTTAACTTGAAAAATCACTTTTTTACAATATACTTTCTTTTTATTTATTATATACATAATTAATAAATATTGCATATAATAAATAATTAATACATTTTATTTAGCAAAATTAGGGTTTTGCCATAAAAACATAAAAATACCAAAAAATTATTCATTTTTATTTTTGTTTATTTGTCACATGAAAAACACTTTTTACATACATATAAAAATCATTTTTTGCATCTTGCATATTTTTTTGTATTTTATTAAATTATTGTGAAATTAATAATTTGTATAATTCAATTTGGATGTAATAGCTTAGATTTTAATTTCTTGCTAAAATATCCCCATTTGAACACTTGTACCCCCCATCCCATAATTATGTTGTAATAGTTTAGGATTTTAAATTTCGCATTTAAAAGCTTTCTAAAATATACCATGATAGACTTAGGGTTTGTATGCCAAAATCAATAAAACAAATAGCTTGACCTAATTCCAAGATAAAAGCATGAAAAGGAACAAACACAAATCACACTTGCACCCCTTAGGGTTACTCCACTTGTTGCCTTCAATAATGGGCCATATTGCATGTTAGGTGTCTTTGGCAAAACAAAACAATATCAAATGATCATAGTCCCTCGATGACGCTTTCGAAAGTTGCCTAAAAATGATCAAGTCCCTTAAAAGAAAAAGTTGCCAAAGACACTTGGCACCATTGCAATCATGGTCTAAACGATAACCCACACCCGTCCCGTTCACATCCTAACACAAGATTGTCCACCAAATACAATGGTGGAACAAAATTGTTTAAAAACATAGGTAAGATCTTTGAGAAATTTAGGGTAGATAGCTCTTGGTTACTTGCCAACTTGCAAAACAAAAACACTTGCCTATTTTTCAAAACCACACATCACAACACATTCTCAAAACAACTTTCAAAAAAACATTGAAAACTTTTCAAAAGATAAGTACACCTTTGTATACATCCCAACATGGATCATTACAAAGGTTGCCACCACATTGGCCTCTTTTCAAAACATTTTCAAACCCACACACAAAGCACCATTTCAAACAATTGAAAGCACCATTTCAAACAATTGAAAATCAAGGCAAGTTGATCTAAGCAAGTAACTAAGAGCCCATGGATAACCATGGATAGAAAGGGTGCTAATACCTTCCCTTTCTATAATCTACTCCCCGAACCCAAGAAAACATCTCAAAGGTTTTTGCTGTGCTTTTTAACCTTTCCTTAGGATAAAATAAAAAGTCGATGGCGACTCTTGCTCAACCGAAACATTTGCGTAAACAAACGCAAAACCTCAAGTCAGTTATCCCACCGTATCACAGAACTGGCGACTCTGCTGGGGAATTCTTTTAAAGTGGAGTAACCTTAGGGCTTAGATCACCCTCTTGCATGACTAATTGTTTGCTTTGATTGCTTTATACCTTGGTTCTCTTGTTTGGGCTTGAAATCCTACACCCGGATTTGGGGAAACATTCATAGATAGCAATACGTTGTGGAAACTGTGCGGGGTATACCGACACGGTTGAAGCAATAGCTATATTAGTGTGACATATTTGTGAGTACCGGTAACCCTTGAGTTCAATCAAGGAGAGTACGGGGCCGCTGAGTGATGTCACTAAGCACTAATGACCTAGAACCTTACTTGACCATCTTGGCCTTTCATTAGGGGTAGTGAGATGACCGGCTTTGGTGCAGTCCGAAGTTGGTAGATACTCGATACTACACTCATTGAGGGTTGTTTTCTTGGGATATTTTGGTCGCTAGTTAAGTGGCTAGACCAAAACAATGAACATGGAAAACAATCCAATGATATTGAGCTCCTTAGAACCCGGTTACTATTTATAGGACAGGTTTTTAAGCCAACTACATTCAAGAGGGTACTTACCTATGAAACCCCATGCAAGCCTGAAACTAGGGTTTTGTATGATTTGCTTGTACATATGTTTGTGCATACATCATAAACATCATAAAGCATCATATGCATATACTAACCATTTCAAGGGTTTAGATCTTCATCTTTGTTCTTGTTTTGTAGGTCATGGAAATTCCTCACAGGAAAACTATCCAAGTCAACCTTGTGAGAATCCCTCCTCAACTCAAGGAGCTCACATTAAGAATTCCGAAAAGCTCTCCTTTCAGTGAAAGACATGGTAGACTGCTCAGCTTAGTCAACACCAACATTGAAGAGGACATGGTAAAGGTGTTGTTCCAGTTCTTTGACCCCCTTCACCACTGTTTGACTTTCCCCGACTACCAGTTGGTGCCCACTTTGGAGGAATTTTCTCAACTCCTGAGAATTCCTATTCTTAATCAACTGCCTTTCAACGGTACGGAAAAGGAACCAAATCCTGAAGATGTTGCTCAAGCACTACACTTGCAGCCATCTGACATCAAGGGGCATTGGGAAACTAGAAGCAGTGTCAAAGGTTTCTTGGAAAAATTCTTGTTTGAGAAGGCACAAGAGTGTTGGAATTCATTGGACCTACAAGCCTTTGAAGAAATTGTGGCACTCCTCATTTATGGGTTGGTCTTGTTCCCAAACCCTGACCAGCTTGTAGATGTCAACGCCGTCAAAATCTTCTTATCCAGAAATCCAATACCAACATTGCTTGGGGACATTCTTCACTCATTTTACACACGAACAATGAGAAAGAGGGGTGTTCTCATGTGCTGTACTCCTCTCCTTGCAAGGTGGTTTATTTCGCACCTTCCACAATCTGTCTTGAAGAATGACCAAGGCTTAAGGTGGTCACAACGGTTGATGACCCTCACTCACTCTGATGTACATTGGTGTTCTCGGTCCAGAGAAAATGTCATCATCGTCGATCATTGTGGAGAGTTCCCTAATGTTCCATTACTTGGCATTAGAGGAGGCATTACCTACAACCCTTGTCTAGCCTTGAGACAATTTGGATATACACGGAGGGATGGCCCTCACGACATGTTGATTCCTGACCTAGTTTTTGACTTCGACAATGACGCGCAAGGACTTCGCCAAAGATTCATCAGAGCTTGGAGGATGCCTAATAAGGTTGACAACAAGACACTGGGACACAAGAATTCCATCCCTCTTGAGCCTTATCTCAAGTGGGTACGAACCCAAGCCCAGAGTCTAATGATGCCTTATCCTCATGTTCTCCCTGTGATTAAAGAGCCCGTTAAGGAAGGAGAGGTTCCCTACACCATCCTATATCCTGACATGCCTACATCGTGGGAGGAGATGCAGAAAAGTTGGATCCAACTCAAGGAGGAACATAACACTTTTGAAGCCAGCTTCTACGCCAGTGAGAAGAAGGTTTTGGAGCTTACCCGTCGACTCCACCAGGAAGAGACCCTTAACACCTACATCGCACCAAAGAGGATGCACAACGTCTTTTTACCTTGAGAAGTTTTTTGTAATGTTTGGCCCATGGGGCATTTATGTACTGACAAATTTCTTCTTATTAATATGGCGTGCGTTCTTTTTGTTTGCAACAATTTTGAACTTTCCAAATCCTTGAATGCATTGCATACATAAGCATACCATTCATCATGTGCATAAGCAGGTCTCCACACCAGGTTTCCTTATCTTTCTGCTGTTTATTTCAGTAAGATGGATCTCGAATAGACGGTCAAGGACTTGCAGTCTCAGAACTCACAGTTTCAACAACTCCTGATGACCTTGGCAAAGGGTCAGGAGGATCTGAAAGCCCTGCTTGGGAACAAAGAGAAAGTAAAAAAGAAGAAGAAAAGAATCGGGGTGGCTACCTTAGGAAGAAGGTTTGAGGGTGAAGCCAGAAGAGTGCTTGAATTTCCCCCTACATCTGAAGAGGGAACCAGTAAAGGGAATGCGGCTGCGGTACCTTCCGAATCTGAGGTTGAAGAAGAGGAGGCTGAAGAGGACGAAGACTACTATGATCAACAATACCCACCCGCCGATGTTAAGTACAAAGGCTTGGAAGACAGGTTGGAAGCTATGGAGCTGCAGAGAGTTCCCGGCTTAGATTTCGAAGATTTGGGATTAGTTGCTGGAATTGTGATCCCCCCGAAGTTCAAAGTGCCAGTTTTTGCAAGGTATGACGGGCTATCTTGCCCGAAGATGCATCTCAGATCATATGTAAGGAAGATCCAACCTTACACTGCAGACAAGAACCTTTGGATCCATTTCTTTCAGGATAGCCTTTCAGAGGCTCAACTCGAGTGGTTCTATCAGCTGGATGGAGCCAGTATCCGAAACTGGGAGGACTTGGCTACTGCATTTTATAAACAATATCAGTACAATTCTGACCTCGCTCCCACGCGTACCCAACTTTAGGGTATGTCACTGGGAACGGGCGAAGGATTCAAGGAGTATGCGCAAAAGTGGAGGGACTTGGCTGGTAGGGTGCAGCCACCGCTGACTGACCGTGAACTTATTGACATGTTCCTAGGGACCCTGTCTGGTCCATTCTTCAATCATCTGATTGGTAATTCTTCTGCTGGGTTTACAGATTTGATCTTGACTGGTGAGAGAATAGAAGCTGGTATCAAGTCGGGGAAGATACAGAAAGGTGCCACTGCGAGTACTGAAAAGAAGCCTTTCAAAAAGGAAGCTAGTGCTGTTTATGGTCCCAGAAGACAAATTAAGCCGGAATGCCGCCAAGTTGTCAACGCATTGGTAATCTCAAAGCCTGCTGCTGCTCCTCAACAGTATAATCAACAAAGGGGTGAGAGACCCAAAAGGCAATACACTCGGCTCAGTATGACCCTATCTCAGATTTTGCCGCAACTACTATCAACCTATCTGGTAACTGTCAAAGAAGCTCCGAAGGTAGTGAACACGGCTTCTCCAAAGTACAACCCCGACGCCCGTTGCGCTTATCACTCTGATAGCCCGGGGCATACTACTGATGATTGCTGGGCTCTGAGGAATAAGGTTCAAAACCTTATTGATGCTAAAGAAATACAGTTTGAGGCGCCCGAAAGACCCAATGTTGTGACTGCTCTCATGCCCCAGCATGGAGTGAATGCTGTGGAAGAAGACCGGTATGTGGCCTCCGTGGAAGAGATTGTTACTCCGTTGTTGACTATCAAGAGGAACCTGTTGCTAGCCGGTTTATTTCCGGGATGTGGTAAAGGGTGCCCTCTATGTACTGTTTTACCTGCTGGTTGTCCCTTGCTAAAATCAGGTATCAAAAGCCTGATGGATAGCAAAGAGATCTTGTTCGAGAAGATTGTCGTTCCTGCTGTCCCTGCTGAAGAAGTTTCTATTGTCACTATTTTCAACAAACCTCCTAAGGCTCTCTCAAAGAAGCCTGTCAAAATCATGTCCACTCAGAAGATTGCTCCTATCATCATTACTGTTCCGGGGCCCCTCCCCTATACATCTGACAAAGCTGTCCCGTGGCACTATAGGGCAGACGTTTATGTTCTTGGAGTAAAACAAGAGTTTGATACAAGTACCGATGTCAGCAATATCACCGGGCCTGCCAAAATTACTCGCAGTGGTAGGTTATTCTCGCCAGATATTGCACCACCAGCTATTCATAAACCTCTTATCATCACACCTGCAAGTGTGCCTGTTCCCCTTCCTAATCAAGTTCCTGTCTCTACCCTTGCTGCCGAGTCATCTGACGCTCGGGGCAAAGGGATTGCTACTGATTTTCCTGCCCTGACGGAGGCGCCAAAGACAACCACTGTTGAAGCCTCCCAGCAAGAGATGGAGGAGATCCTCAAGATTATCAAGAAAAGTGATTTCAACATAGTTGAGCAGCTGGGGCACACCCCATCAAAGATTTCTATGCTATCACTGTTGATGTGTTCAGAAGCCCATGCCAAGGCCCTGATTTCCTTCCTGAAGACGGCCCATGTGCCACAAGAAACATCTGCTGATCAATTTACCGATTGTGTGGCCAACTTGACTACTGATAATGGGTTGGGCTTCTCTGACGCCGATCTGACTCCCAAAGGAAAGAAACATAATGATGCCCTGCATGTCTCCATTGAATGCATGGGCACTACTCTTGCCCATGTGTTGGTAGACACCGGTTCTTCATTGAATGTATTGCCCAAGAAGGCCCTAGACAGATTGGATTGTGAGGGTCTAGAGCTCAAACCTAGTAACATTGTGGTTCGGGCCTTTGACGGTTCGAAAAGGATGGTACATGGTGAAGTTGACATTCCAATCAGGGTTGGTTCACAAGTTTTTGATTCAACTTTCTATGTGATGGACATCCGTCCATCCTACTCTTGTTTGCTGGGTCGTCCATGGATCCACAAGGCTAGAGCTGTGACCTCCACACTACATCAGAAGCTTAAGTACCCGGTTAGAGGAAAGATTATTACAGTTCAGGGGGAGGAAGAATATATGGTCAGCCACCTTAACTCGTTCCGGTACATAGAGATGGATGGGGGAGTTCATTGAGACCCCCTTTCAACACTTTGAAGAGGTGCCTCAGACACTGGCATCAGCTGAAACTGTGATTGAAGACCCTCCTTTGAAGATGGCTTCCTTAAAGGATGCTCGGGCTGTGATTGAGAAAGGTGAGTGTGCAAACTGGGGCCGACTTCCTGATTTCACTCCAAAGATCGACAAGTTTGGCTTGGGTTTCACTGCATAGGCTCAGAGGGCTGTTCGTAAAGCAAGGATTGGAAGACCTCCTGTGTTCATCACCAACCCGGGAGTGAATGCTATTGGGGACGAAGTGGAGGAATCTGAATTCGACAGCTGGATCTACCCAACAATCGACAGTGGACCAAGCAACTGGACTGCCAAAGACTTCACACCTATTACTTTTGTCACTCAGTAATGAACGCTTTTGTTTTCACTTTGTAACAAACAATATGTTGAAACTTTTATGGCTCGGTGTCCTACCCGGGGCACCGTGGCTCCATTTGTGAGGGCTTTTGTGTGTCATTTTCATATATCATCAATAAAAACATTGGAAGTTTGTTGCATTTCAAAATCTTGTGCTCCTTTTTCTTTCTTTGTTATATATTGCAAAACAGCTATATTTACACACACTCACTTATACAGGTTCCAATCCACTATGGATCTCACTGGTAATGACTCTGCTACTGCCAGTTATAACTTCGAAAATCCGATCAACTTAGCCAAAGACGAAGGTGAAGATGATTGCAAAGTACCTGGTGAACTGGCAAGACTGTTACTCCAGGAAGAGAGGGCCATTCAGCCACATGAAGAGCCTGTGGAAACGGTAAATATGGGTACAGAGACAGACAAAAAAGAGGTCAAGATTGGTGCCAATCTAGAGCTCAGTGTGAAACAACGTTTGATTCAGATGCTGCATGACTATATGGAAATCTTTGCCTGGTCTTACGAAGACATGCCTGGGTTGGATACCGACATTGTGGTTCATCACCTGCCTACCAAGGAAGACTGCCCTCTGGTAAAACAGAAGGTCCGCCGTATGCGTCCAGAGATGTCCGAGAAAATCAAAGCCGAGGTTATGAAACAATTTGATTCCGGGTTTCTAGCAGTGACTTCTTACCCTTAGTGGATTGCCAACGTGGTTCCAGTGCCGAAAAAGGATGGTAAGGTTCGGATGTGTGTTGATTACAGGGATTTGAACAGGGCCAGCCCCAAGGATGATTTCCCTCTGCCTCATATCGATGTTCTGGTTGACAACACTGCTCAGCATAAAGTTTTCTCCTTCATGGACGGCTTCTCCGGTTATAACCAGATCAAGATGGCTCCTGAAGACATGGAGAATACCACTTTTGTTACTCAGTGGGGCACCTTTTGCTACAAGGTCATGCCTTTTGGGTTGAAAAATGCTGGGGCAACCTACCAACGTGCCATGGTTGCTTTATTTCATGACATGATCCATCATGAGATAGAAGTATACGTCGACGATATGATTGCAAGGTCCCAAACTGAGGAGGAACACCTTGACCATCTACGGAAGCTGTTTGACCGTCTAAAGTTGTATAAGCTGAGGTTGAACCCAAACAAGTGCACCTTTGGGGTGAGATCTGGAAGATTGTTAGGCTTCATCGTAAGCGACAAAGGCATTCAAGTGGACCCTGCCAAAGTGAAAGCCATACAAGAGATGCCAACTCCCAAGACCGAGAAAGAAGTCAGAGGCTTTCTAGGACGTTTGAACTACATTGCCTGATTCATCTCACATCTAACTGCTACCTGTGAACCAATCTTCAAGCTACTGAAGAAAGATCAAGTTGTATGCTGGAATGATGAATGTCAGGCCGCTTTTGAAAAGATCAAAGAGTACCTCCAAGAACCACCCATTCTTATGCCACCGGTTGAAGGGAGACCTCTAATCTTATACTTGACAGTACTTGACAACTCAATGGGGTGTGTGTTGGGGCAGCATGACGAGTCTGGCCGAAAAGAACACGCCATTTATTACCTGAGCAAAAAGTTTACCGACTGTGAGACTCGGTACTCACTGCTCGAGAAAACTTGCTGCGCTCTGGTATGGGCTGCTCGCCGGCTGAGACAGTATATGTTGACTCACACTACTCTGTTGATTTCAAAAATGGATCCAATCAAGTACATATTCGAAAGGCCTGCTCTGTCTGGAAGAATAGCAAGATGGCAAATGATCCTGACAGAATACGACATTCAGTACACGACTCAAAAAGCAATCAAGGGAAGTGTAGTGGAAGACCATTTGGCACACCAGGCAGTGGATGATTACCAGTCGATGAACTTTGAATTTCCAGACGAGGATATCATGGTAGTAACTGATTGTGAAGTACCTGGACCGGATGAAGGACCTGAGGAAGGATCCCGATGGTCTATGCACTTTGACGGAGCCTCAAACGCTTTGGGTAATGGTATCGGCGCTGTGATCATATCCCCCAAAGGCACTCATACTCCACTCACCGCTCGGCTATGTTTCAACTACACCAACAACGTGGCGGAGTATGAGGCATGCATCATGGGTCTTCAAGCTGCAATTGACTTAAGGATCAAGTTTCTGAGTGTCTTCGGAGATTTCGCTCTCGTGATCAATCAGATCAAAGGCGAGTGGGATACGAAACACCCAAATCTTATTCCTTACAAGGAGTATGTGTTGACATTGCTTCCCCACTTCGAAGAGATAACTTTTGAGCACTTCCCAAGAGAGGAGAATCAGTTAGCGGACGCGTTGGCTACGATGTCATTCTATGTTCAAAGTCAAATGGGACAACGAGGCTCCCCAGATCATTATTTGGAAGTTGGATGAACCTGCATATTGCTGTGATCTTGAGGCCGAAGAGGTAACAGAAAAACCTTGGTATCATGAAGTAAAGAGGTACTTGGAAGCTCAAGAATACCCCGAGGGTGCATCTGTCAACGACAAGAAGTTTCTGAGAAGGTTTGCGGCAAAGTTCTTCCTCAGCAACGGCATCCTCTACGAGCGAAACCATGATTCAACCTTACTGCGTTGCATGGTGTTGTACCCCAAAATTTGCCCTCCCATATTCTTCAAGGATTGCAAAGAGCATGCTTCAAAATTCCCCAAGGGTTGCACAGTTCAAGGGCCTCCTAAACAGTCAAAAACTAGGGTTTTGGTTTTGACAAAGAAAATGAAGTTTCCAAGGGTCCAATCAAGTCCCACATGCCTACAAACATGGTCAAGTATCCTCATACCAAGTTTCAAGACTTACAGCACAAAGTTGCACAGTCAAAAACCCTAATTGCACTACAGTCAACTATAGGGGCAAAATGGTCATTTGACAGTCAAAAGTTCAAATTTTTGGTCAACATCTCATTTTGAGGCCACAAACATCATTTGATCAATTATTGATCATGATTCTCAAAGCATGGCTCAAAAAGTCTCAAGATGCAAAAGTTTCCATATTTGGACAGTTGAAAAAGTCAACTGTAACTTGACCAAGGCATAACTTCCACATGGTTTATCAGAAAAATTACATCCAAAGCTAATTTTGAAGATAAAGACATTTCCTACAACTCCTCTTCACACTTCAAGTCCAAGAAATGCTCTCACAAAAAGTTATCAATTTCAACATTATAGGTCATTTTCAAAAGTCAACAAAAAGGGACTTTAAGTCAAAGACCATAACTTGAGATTGGTAAATCAAAATGACATGGGACCAAAGGCATTGGTTAGAGGACTTCAAGACCTTTCCAAAATGTCCAAGAACATGATCAAAGCTTGAAAATTGAGCATGATATGCCTTGTGGAAGTTGGGAAATTTTTGGGTATTTTGAAAAGTCAACTTTGCTTCAAATGCCTTAAAATTGCTAATGGGCCACATTTTCTTCCAAGATTCATCATCCAAAGCATATGCACGACCATTTGGCCCAAAGGGGATTTATTTCATCATTTTTTATTATTTATTTGAATTTTTAATTACAAATAATTCATTTAATTAATTAAAATATGGAAAAAATACCAAAGCAAGCTTTTCAAATCTTTTTATGCATGAAATATCTTCAAGATTTCGTGCATTATCTGATATGGAAAGAATCAAGGTGATTTGGACATAATTGGTATCAAAACACATGTGAAAAAGATTGAAAAATATGCATGAAAATCAAATATTCATTCCATCAATGCAAGGATTTTTTGGATCAAAAACTCAACCCTAATCCATCCTCATATAAGTGTGATCAAAACCTAATGCCAAGGAACCTCTAACCTGCGCCAGACAACAAGAACAAAGTTTGTGTTTTTTGTCAAAAATTCAAAAACTGAAAACTACATTCTAGCACGATTCAAAGCAAAATACCAATTGCAAAAGCTTCCTAAGGCATTACTGAGTCTAACTGGACACTTTTTCAATCCTCACACGCCCAGAATTGGTATATAGAACTCAAAGTTTTTTCACATTTTATGCATATTCGTGTTTCAGTTTTTAAGCATTCTCATTGCATTTTCTTTGTGGATTTATACTAATTGATTCATTCTAAAGCTAACCATATATTTTAATTGAGTTTTCGTGCATCATATGAGAATCCACCATTGGAGTATTTTAGGGTTGCAGGGGTTCAAAATTGGGGCTTTGCGTTTAAGGAAAAATCAGGCAACAAGACTTGTACCACTGGAACGAGAAACTTCACACGAACCTAACCATCCTATCGCGCCTAATTTCTGATCAAAGATGGCCTAATCGCTATTTTCATGCTTGCTATTTAGTGGGGGTTTAAAACCCCCGCTATTCAGTTTGTTTTTGTTTCAGGTACAGCGAACCATTGGAGAAGAAGGTGATGTGTAGGCCAACGAGCGGCTCGTTTGAAATTCGCGCGAAAATATTCCACTAACCCTTGTTTTATCTCATATTGATTATTTGTCATATAATAAACAAAGCGCGTGGTTGGTACAGATGGTTAAGGCGTTGTCTCATAAGGCACTGGGACCTGGGTTCGATTCCCAGGTCCCCTCCCTTTCCCATATTATTTTCTTTTCTATATTCCCATGCAGCATATATTCCAGGGGCTTATCATATTACCGCCATCCACGCTTGCCACGCGCTCAATAATCTCAGTCCAATGGTCCAGATCTAAAGCCTATGGAATGGTTCAGTCAATGCTTACACATGTGATTACTAGAAGTCAACGAAGGCCTTAAACATTGGGCCAGAATTACTGAATTATACCTCCAAATGGGCCTACAAACCCTCCATGTTTGCCTTCTTCTCTCTATTTCTTTTATATTTTTTTAGTCATTTCAATTCTTTTCTCTATTTTATTTAATTCCATCAATATTTTTCTTTTAACATAAAAATAATAAAAAAATATCAGAAAGACAAAATAATAAATATATTTTATTTAATGTTATTTTTGCAAATAAATATTATCAATTAATTTAGTTCTTTTATTCTAGGATTAATTTTAATGTTTTTCTTAATAAACTTAAAAATTGTAGAATTAGGGTTTTAATCACTTTTTTATCTTTTTCTTTTACCATATTAATTATTAATTATTTATTTTTGTGAATAAAATTGTATTAATTAAGTAGGTTAACTTTAGATTAAATTTTAATGCTTTTCTTAATAAATTAAAAATAACTAGAATTAGGTTTTAAATTCCATTAATTCTCGTAAAAATCCATAAATACAAAAACTCAAAAAAAAAAAATCTTTTCTTTTTATTTTTAATAAATTTGTTAATCATAATTTAATTTCATTAAAAAGGGTCCAACGCTCTCGCTTTCGATTATTAGCTCGTTTTGCACATTTTATTTCCTTTCTTATAATATTCATGTAATTCTCCCAAAGCCGTGTAAATTAGACATTTATATTTCTC
This sequence comes from Vicia faba, assembly GCA_948472305.1. NCBI lineage: Eukaryota > Viridiplantae > Streptophyta > Magnoliopsida > Fabales > Fabaceae > Vicia > Vicia faba. The sequence continues at coordinate 1,247,043,645 of OX451741.1, forward strand.
GCACTTTATTTTATTTTAAATCGGGTCCTGGATTTAATTTGGCGATATGGACCCGCGCCTTTGTAATAGCGTAGAACTTTTAAATTCCGCACTTTTTAACTGTTAATAAAATTGCATGCAAGAATGAATGTCAAAATAAAAACAAGCGTAGATCACCCATACATGACAAGATAAATGCAAATGAACATGACACACAAATCACACACCAACCCTAGGGTACGCCTTACTGTTGCCTTGCCCCTCGAAAGGTGATCGTCGAGTAGAGGATGTTTTAGTAAGTCCTCATGATCCAGGAACCTGGCATGAGGATAGCTTCTAAGGTGTCTTCCTATTGCTCCGGTGATCACCATGTCCCGAACCTCGAATTGACCCGAACACCTCCAAACGGTGGTGCTACCTACCTCTCAATGGTGGGATGGTACTACCTTAAAGAACATCTACACAGACGAATTCCTTAGGGTAGGTAGACGACTCTAGATACTTGCTCTAATTTCAAAACAAATCAAAAAATACTTTTCACACCGACACCTTTTCAAAAAGCTTTCGAAAGCAATTTTTCAAACACTCTTGAGGACCGATACAAGAGTCGAACTGAAATTTTCAAAGAACCTTTTTAAACCCACAGTTGAAAAGCAGACAAACCAATTTTTGAAAACACAAATGAGCAAGTATCTAAGAGCCCATGGATAACCATGGATAGAAAGGGTGCTAACACCTTCCCTTTCTATAATCTACCTCCCGAACCGAGAGCAATCTCTATAAGGAATTTTTCTATGCTTTTGTCCTTTCCATTTGGAGAAAATAAAAGACGGTGGCGACTCTTGCTTCCGCGACATTTCACGAACCAGCGTTAAACAGTCAGTTCCAGATCCACCGATCACAGAACTGGCGACTCTGCTGGGGACTAAACTTAAAGTGAGGTTTACCTTAGGATTAGTTCATAACTGTGTTTTCAATTGTATTGATTTGCTTGCTTTGAATTGTGGGACTGTCTTGGGAGTTCTATAGATCCTAACCCGGATCTGGGGATACCTTCTTAGAAAGTAGCAACAAGGCTGTGAGGGAACTGTGCGGGGTATACCGACATGGTTGAAACAGTCTGCTACATTGATGTGGCACTTTGGTGTGTACCGGTAACCCTTGAGTTCAGTCAAGGAGAGTACGGGGCCTCCGCGTGGTGTCATGAAGCATCAACAGACCTTAGGAACCTTAATTGAACTATCTTGGCCTCTTTAGGGTAGTGAGATATCTGACTTTGGTGCAGTCCGAGGTTGGTTGATACTCGATACTACACTCAATTGAGGGTTGCTTTCCTGGAATATTTCGGTCGCCAGTTTAGTGGCTAAATCGAAACGATGAACAATGAAAGCAATCCGGTGATATTGGGACCCTTAGAACCCGGTTACTTCTAATAGGACAGGTTGAGCCCACCAACTTCAAGAGGGTAATACCCAGACCCCATGCTGGCCTAAACCCTAAGGGCTTGCCTTGTGTGACTTGTGTGCCTTACATGTTTGCCTTTGTAAATATATGTGGTGTGTTTAATCATAGCATCATGACATCATCCAGCATCATATGCATTGACTAACCATTTCAGGGGTTCGAATCTTCATCTTTGTTCTTGTTTTGTAGGACATGGAAACTGTTCGCAGAAAGACAATTCAAATCAGCCTTGTAAGGATTCCTCCTCAGCTTAAGGAGCTTATATCCAGGATTCCTGAGAGCTCTTCATTCAGTGAAAGACATGGAAGACTCATCAGCTTGGGCAATACCAACATTGAGGAAGACATGATAAAGGTCCTGTTCCAGTTCTTTGACCCTCTGCATCACTGTTTCACCTTCTTGGATTATCAGCTGGTACCTACATTGGAGGAGTTCTCTCGGCTCCTGAAGATCCCTATCCTTGATCAACTACCCTACAACGATACGGAAAAGGAACCCAAGCTTGAAGAGATTGCTAAAGCCTTACACCTACAATCATCTGACCTCAAGGGACATTGGGAAGTTAGAAGTGGTATCAAAGGGTTCTTAGCCAGGTTTATGTTTGAAAAGGCCCATGAATGTTGGAACTCCCTTGACTTACAAGCTTTTGAAGAAGTTGTGGCCCTCCTTGTCTATGGTTTGGTGTTGTTCCCTAACCCAGATCAGCTTATAGATATCAGTGCCGTTCAGATCTTCATGGCCAGGAATCCTATACCTACATTGCTGGGGGACATCCTTCACTCATGTTACACTCGAACAATGAGAAAAAGAGGTGTCCTTATGTGTTGCACTCCTCTCCTGGGAAGGTGGTTTATTTCTCACCTTCCACAATCAGTTTTGAAGAACGAGCGGGGTTTGAGATGGTCACAACGGTTGATGACTCTTACACATACAGATATACACTGGTGTCCTCGGTCCAGAGAGGATGTCACTATCATTGATCGTTGCGGGGAGTACCCTAATGTTCCTTTATTTGGAATTAAAGGAGGTATTACTTACAACCCATGCCTGGCTTGGAGACAGTTTGGTTATGCTCGGAGGGATGGCCCTCATGACATGTTAATTCCTGACATAGTTTTTGACTTCGACAATGATGCACAAGGACTTCGCCAGAGATTTATCAGAGCCTGGAGGATGCCCAGTAGGATAGACAGTAAGACACTGGGGCACAGGAACTCCATCCCGTTGGAACCTTATCTCAAGTGGGTACGCGCCCGCTCCCAGAAGTTAGTAATGCCTTATCCTCATATGCTCCCTGTGATCAAAGAGCCAGTCTTGGAAGGAGAGGTGTCCTACACCATTCAGCATCCTGACATGCCCACATCATGGGAAGAGATGCAGAAGAGCTGGATCCAGCTTAAGGAAGAACGGAATTCTCTTGAGACCAGTCTACATGCTAGTGAAAAGAAGGTCCTGGAGCTCACCCGCCTATTGCATGAGGAGAGGAATCTCAACACCTACATAGCTCCAAAGAGGATGCGTAGTGTCTTTTGGGATTGATTTGCTTTGTAATTTGTGCCCATGAGACTTTGATGTACTGAACAATTATTTCCTTAATGATAACGTGTGTTCTTTTTGTCTACAACAAATTTGAACTTTCGAACCCTTGAATGCATTGCATAAACACATATCATTCATCATGTGCATAGCAGGTTTTCTTCTTTTCAAGTTGCTTACAGTTCTTCGCTGTTTATTTCAGCATCATGAATCCTGACTCATCATCAACTGAGATGTCCATCAAGGCTCTTCAGGCGCAGAATGCGCAATTTCAGGAACTAATCATGAGTTTGGCTCAGGGCCAAGAAGAGCTGAAGGCTCTGCTCCTGAAGAAGGAGAAGAAGAAGAAAAAGAGAAATGTTCTTTTCAACTCGGGCCGAAGGTTTGGCAACACTCTGCAAAATGAAGAGGCTGGTTCTTCTATAGGCAAGAGCAGTCCCCAAGGGGGAAAAGGTCCTAGTCCGGTAGTCTCTGACAACGAGACTGATTTTGATGAGGAACAATATCCTCCTGCAGAAGACAGATACAAGCAGTTGGAGGACAGACTGAATGCAATGGAGATCCAACAAGTGCCTGGGCTGGATTTCGGAGACTTGGGTTTGTCTACTGGTGTGATCATTCCTCATAAGCACCATCTTTTACCAAGTATGACGGGGCGTATTGTCCCAAGCTGCACCTCAGATCTTACGTACGGAAGATTCAACCGTACTCAGTGGACAAGAACTTGTGGATCCACTTCTTCCAGGAGAGTCTTTCAGGAACTCATCTCGAATGGTTCTATCAGCTGGATGGGACCAAGGTTCGTAACTGGGAGGAGTTGGCTACTGCTTTTTACAAGCAGTATCAATATAATGCCGACCTTGCCCCTACACGTACCCAACTCCAGGGTATGTCGCTAGGGTCAAGCGAAGGTTTTAAAGAGTACGCACAGAAGTGGAGGGATCTGGCTGGCAGGGTGCAGCCTCCGTTAACTGACCGGGAGTTGGTAGACATGTTCTTGGGGACCCTATCTGGGCCATTTTTCAACCATCTTAGGTAACTCATCTGTAGGGTTTACTGATCTTATTCTGACTGGGGAGAGAATAGAGGCTGGGATGAAGTCTGGTAAAATTTAGAAGGGTGCATCGTCAAGCTCTGAGAAGAAGCCCTTTAAGAAGGAGGCCAGTGTTGTATACGGGTCTAGAAGACAAGAGAAACCTGAGCGCCGCCAATCTATCAACGCGGTGATGATTGCTAAGCCTGCTGCCGCTCCTCGGCAAACCAATCCTCAAAGGGATGAAAGACCCTGGAGAGAGTTTACCCGTTTGAGTATGACCCTATCGCAGATTTTGCCGCAGTTGCTGTCCACCAATCTAGTGACTGTCAGGGAGGCTCCGAAAGTTGTGAACACTGCCTCCCCCAAATACAATCCAAATGTCCGTTGTGCTTATCACTCCGATAGCCCGGGGCATTCCACTGATGACTGTTGGGCCTTAAGGAATAAGGTGCAAGACCTTATTGATGCAAAAGAGATACAGTTTGAAGCGCCTGAGAGGCCAAATGTGGTGACTGCTCCTATGCCCCAGCATGGAGTAAATGCCGTGGATGAAGATGTATACGCTGTTTCTGTGAATGATGTAGCTACTCCCTTAATGACTGTCAAGAGGAACCTACTGTTGGACGGTTTATTTCCGGGTTGTAGTGAAGGTTGCCTTTTCTGCGCTGTTTCCCTATCTGGTTGTCCTTTGCTGAAGTTGGGCATCCAAAGCCTAATGGACAACAAAGAGATTCTGTTCAAGAAGTTCGCTGTTCAGTTTGTTCCAGTAGAAGAAATTTCTGTTGTTACAATCTTTAATAATCCAATCAAGGCTCTCCCAAGGAAGCCTGTTCAAATCATGACTGTCGCACCTGTTGTTATTACTGTTCTGGGGCCTCTCCCCTACGAATCTGATAAGGCTGTCCCCTGACACTATGGGGCAGACGTGTATGTGCATGGAATCAAACAAGAGTTCAACACTGGCACCAGCATCAGCAATATCACTGGTCCAGCAAAGGTTACCCGCAGTGGCAGGCTCTTCTCGCCTGACATTGCACCACCAGCCATTCGAAGACCCCTCATTATAACACCTGCAAGTGTACCTGTTCCCGTTTCTGATCAAGTTGTTTCCCCTGCTGCCGAGTCATCCAATGCTCGGGGCAAAGGGATTGAAGATGAGCCTGCCCGGATGGAGGCACCAAAATCTGTGACTGCTGAGGCCTCCCAACAAGAGATGGAGGAAATTCTAAAAATAATCAAGAAGAGTGACTTTAATGTTGTCGAGCAGCTGGGGCATACGCCCTCCAAGATCTCCATGCTCTCCTTACTCCTGTGCTCAGAGGCCCATGCTAAGGCCTTGATTTCATTTCTCAAGACGGCCCATATGCCACAGGAGACATCTGCAGTCCAGTTTACTGATTGCGTAGCAAATCTGACAGTGGACAATGGTTTGGGTTTCTCGGATGCTGACCTTACTGCTAAGGGAAGGGACCACAATGATGCCCTGCATGTCTCTATTGAATGCAGGAGAACTACTCTTGCACACGTGTTGGTGGACACTGGCTCTTCCCTAAATGTGCTACCCAAAAAGGCCCTAGACCGTTTGGATTGTGAGGGCCTGAAGCTGAAACCTAGCAACATCATCGTCAGAGCCTTTGACGGTTCTAAGAGGATGGTTCATGGAGAGGTAGACATTCCTATTCGTGTGGGCTCTCAAGTATTTAACTCTACCTTTTATGTGATAGATATCCGTCCATCGTATTCTTGTCTACTGGGTCGACCTTGGATCCACAAAGCTGGGGCAGTGACCTCTACCTTGCACCAGAAGCTAAAATACCCTGTCAGAGGGAAGATTGTCACTGTGCAGGGAGAGGAGGAGTATATGGTGAGCCATTTGAATTCCTTCAGGTATATTGAGATGGACGGGGAGTTTATTGAGACCCCCTTTCAGCATTTCGAAGAGGTACCTCCAACTTTAGCAGCAGCAGAAACAGTGGTCGAAGAGGATGTTCCTTTGAAGATGGCTTCCCTAAAGGATGCCCGGGCTGTGATCCAGAAAGGTGAATGTGCTAATTGGGGCAGGCTCCCTGATTTTACACAGAAAACTGACAAGTTTGAACTGGGTTTTACTGCAGAGGGTCAGAAGGCTATGCGGAAAGCAAAGACCAGAAGATCTCCTGTACTCATTACCAATCAAGGAGTAAATGATGTGGGAGATGAAGATGAAGTGGGAGAGTCAGAGTTCAATAGCTGGATCTACCCGACGGCTGATGGCGAATTGACCAATTGGATTGCTAAGGACCATACTCCTGTTACTTTTGTTACGCAGTAATAAACTTCTTTGTTTTGTTATTTGTAATAAACAATTAAATCTCTATGGCCCGGTGTCTTACCCGGGGCACCGTGGCTTCATTTGTGAGGGCATATAAATTGTCATTTCATATATCATGAATAAAAATCTTGGACGTTTTCTCGCATTTCAAATCTTACGCTCCTTTTCTTCCCTTCCTTTATATATTTCAAAAACAGCTGTATTTATACACACTCACTCATACAGGTTTCAATCCACTCTGGATCTCACTGGTAACGACTCTGCTACTGCCAGTTATGACTTCGAAAATCCGATCAACTTAGCCGAAGACGAAGGTGAAGATGATTGCGAAGTGCCTAGCGAGCTTGCAAGACTGTTACTCCAGGAAGAGAGGGCAATTCAACCACACGAAGAGCCAGTGGAAACAATAAATCTGGGTACTGAGGCAGACAGAAAGGAGGTAAAGATTGGTGCCAACCTAGAGCTCAGCGTGAAGCAACGGTTGACTCAGATGCTACATGATTATATGGAGATCTTTGCCTGGTCCTACGAAGACATGCCCGGGTTGGATACCGACATTGTGGTTCATCATTTGCCTACCAAAGAAGACTGTCCTCCGGTTAAGCAAAAGGTCCGCCGTATGCGCCCAGAGATGTCTGAGAAGATCAAAGCCGAGGTTATAAAACAGTTTGATGCCGGGTTTCTCGCAGTGACTTCTTACCCTCAGTGGGTTGCTAATGTGGTGCCAGTACCAAAGAAGGACGGTAAGGTTAGAATGTGTGTCGACTATAGGGATCTGAACAGGGCCAGCCACAAAGATGACTTCCCCCTACCTCACATTGATGTCCTTGATGACAATACAGCTCAGCATAAGGTGTTCTCTTTCATGGATGGTTTTTCAGGTTACAATCAGATCAAGATGGCACCTGAAGACATGGAAAAAACTACCTTTGTTACTCAGTGGGGCACCTTCTGCTACAAGGTCATGCCTTTTGGATTGAAGAACGCTGGGGCAACCTACCAACGTGCCATGGTTGCTTTATTTCATGACATGATCCATCATGAGATAGAAGTGTATGTTGACGACATGATTGCAAGGTCCCAGACCGAGGAAGAACACCTTGATCATCTGCAGAAGTTGTTTGACCGGTTGAAATTGTACAAGCTAAGGTTGAACCCGAACAAGTGCACCTTCGGGGTAAGATCTGGGAAGTTGCTAGGCTTCGTTGTAAGTGATAAGGGTATTCAAGTGGACCCTGCCAAGGTTAAAGCTATTCAAGAGATGCCAGTTCCTAGGACAGAGAAAGAGGTCAGAGGATTTTTAGGACGCCTGAATTACATTGCTCGATTCATCTCACACCTAACTGCTACCTGTGAGCCAATCTTCAAGCTGCTGAAGAAAGATCAGGTAGTACGTTGGAATGATGAATGTCAGGCTGCTTTTGACAGAATCAAAGAGTATCTCCAAGAACCACCCATCCTTATGCCACCGGTTGAAGGGAGACCTCTGATACTAAACATGACAGTACTTGACAACTCAATGGGGTGTGTGCTGGGGCAGCATGACGAGTCTGGCCGAAAAGAGCACGCCATTTATTACCTTAGCAAAAAACTTACCGACTGTGAGACCCGATACTCACTGCTTGAGAAAACTTGCTGCGCTTTGGTATGGGCTGCTCGTCGGCTGAGACAGTATATGCTGACTCACACTACCTTGTTGATCTCAAAGATGGATCCCATAAAGTACATATTTGAAAAGCCTGCTCTGTCTGGGAGAATAGAAAGATGGCAAATGATCTTGACAGAATACGACATTCAATACACAACCCAGAAAGCCATCAAAGGAAGTGTATTGGCAGACCACTTGGCACATCAGGCCATAGACAACTATCAGTCAATGAACTTCGAGTTTCCAGACGAGAGCATCATGATTGTGACTGATTGTGAAGTACCTGGACCGGATGAAGGACCTGAGGAAGGATCCCGATGGTCTATGCACTTTGACGGAGCCTCCAACGCTTTGGGTAACGACATTGGCGCTGTGATCATATCCCCCCAAGGCACTCATACTCCACTGACTGCCCGGCTATGTTTCAACTGCACCAACAACATGGCGGAGTATGAGGCATGCATCATGGGTATTCAAGCTGCGATTGACCTAAGGATCAAGTTTCTGAGTGTCTTCGGAGATTCCGCTCTCGTGATCAATCAGATCAAAGGAGAGTGGGATACGAAACATCCAAATCTTATTCCTTACAGAGAATGTGTGTTGACATTGATCCCCCACTTCACAAAGATAACCTTTGAACACTTCCCGAGAGAGGAGAATCAGCTGGCGGACGCGTTAGCTACAATGTCTTCTATGTTCAAGGTCAAATGGGACAATGAGGCTCCCCGGATCATCATCTGGAAACTGGACGAACCAGCATACTGTTGTGATCTCGAGACTGAGTTGGTAACTGAGAAGCCTTGGTACCATGAGGTGAAGAGATACTTGGAAGCCCAGGAGTATCCTGAAGGTGCCTCTGTCAATGATAAGAAGTTTCTTAGAAGGTTCGCAGCGAAATTCTTCCTTAGCAACGACATCCTGTATAAGCGAAACCATGATTCGACCTTACTGCGTTGTGTGGACAAGACTGAAGAAGAAAGGATCATGGAAGAGCTACATGAAGGGACCTTCGGAACACATTCCAGTGGACACACTTTGGCGAAGAAAATCCTTCAGGCAGGGTATTTCTGGTCCACAATGGAAGCTGACTGCTACCAACACTCTCGGACATGTCACAAATGCCAGATATATGCAGACAAGGTGCATGTTCCTCCAGTTCCTCTAAATTTCCTGACTGCGCCTTGGCCATTTGCAATGTGGGGCATAGATATGATCAGTGAGATTAAACCTACGGCATCCAACGGGCATCGCTTCATTCTGGTGGCGATTGACTATTTCACGAAGTGGGTCGAAGCAGCATCCTATGCTACGGTAACCAAGACTGTTGTGGCACGGTTCATTCGGCATAACCTGATCTGTCGATATGGCGTCCCAGAAAGAATTATTACAGACAATGGTACCAATCTCAATAACAAGATGATCACTGAGCTCTGCGAGCAGTTTAAGATACAACACCACAACTCTTCTCCTTACAGACCGAAGATGAATGGGGCTGTAGAAGCAGCAAATAAGAATATCAAGAAAATCGTGCAGAAGATGACAGTGGCTTATAAATATTGGCACGAGATGTTACCGTTCGCTCTACATGGGTACCGTACCTCAGCCAGGATGTCAACCGGGGCAACTCCTTTCTCCTTGGTCTACGGCATGGAGGCAGTCTTACCGATCGAAGTGCAAATACCCTCTCTCCGGATAATGAAGGATGCAGATCTGAGTGAAGATGATTGGATCCAGACACGACTTGATCAACTAAACCTTATTGATGAAAAGAGACTTGCTGCTATCTGTCATGGTCAGACGTACCAAAAACGGATGATCAGGGCATTTAACAAAAAGGTCAGACCACAAGAATATCAAGTTGGGGATTTGGTAATCAAGCGTATCATCCTTCCTCAGAGTGATCCAAGGGGCAAATGGACCCCTACGTACGAAGGGCCATTTGTGGTTAAACATGTGTTCTCAGGAGGAGCCATGATTCTAACTAACATGGATGGTGACGACCTTCCTCACCCCGCTAATGCAGACATAGTAAAAAGATACTACGCATAATAAAGACCCGCTAGGCTGACATGCCTAGGCAAAAATTAGGGCTTCCCGGCGAACCAAAAGGGCTCGGGAAAAATGAAGGGATGAAATGAAAAAATCTGTACACCCGGCAAGTCGAAAACCTGAAAAGGCGTCTTGGGCAAAAATGGGTATCCCGGTGGACTGAAAACCCAAAAGGGCGGTCCAGGCAAAAGTTAGGGATAAAGCGTAATACTATGTCTCATTGGATCACTTTGCATCCAGAATCCGGTATCTACATCAAGTTCAGACGGCATCGATCAGTCAGCTTCATCTTCAACCAAGGTCATCAAGTGATGAGACACTCGGAGATATAAAGGCGATATCAGAGTTGAAACCCAGTGGATCATTCTTTTCACACAGCTGTTTTATTTTCTCTTGTACAAATTTGTATAAACTCTTTTGTTCGGCGGCGTTCTCTTACTAGGACGTCAGCCTCTTGTACATAAAACGCCTATTTTACAGGCAAATTCAAAAATCAATATAAATCACTTTTCAGTTAAAATTGCCAATTGTTTTTCCTTTTTTGTTTTGTTTTGCGAAGAACGTCCAAGGTTCAATTTGTGATATATGCATTGACAATAATTTGCTAACTCATGAATATTTGCATACGAAACAAAGGGTTAATTACATGTAACATTAGAAACAGGGGCAATAAAGAGTTGTCTAAGCAATCTAATTGTTCTATCCTCCAAGGTACCAAGGTAGGTTCAGCTAAAGAACATAACCAGATATCTTAATTCCCCAGAGAGTGAGCCAGCAAGTCAGTACACTCTCCCCAAGCAAAGCTACTATCAAACTCAAGGAAGTTGGGTATCCTCCCACAGATCTCAACATTCCCCAGCAGTATATATGCATTCTTAACAAGCATCCCCGACAATCTTGGTCTAAAGATTGTTCCCCGGCGGTATATCAAACATTCAAAGGAATCAATTCCCCGATACATCTCAAAACTTCCCCAGGAGAGTCCAATCTAGTTCCCAAGGAAAGTTGGAATCCATCTCCCCAAGCAGTAAGCTTATCCCCAGTAGATTCTGGAAGCTTATCCTCGCAGGGCACGGACGCGTCCCCCGGCTTTATTCAAAGAGTTATTCCCTTACAAGGATATAACTGGGTTATCCTCAGCCAAAAGCCATGAGAAGATCGTCCTCGGCGAAGTCCTCTTATCCCCAACGAAGTCTATTGGCACTTCCAACATAATAATGGTATCCCCAGCAAAGTTACCATCAACATTTCAGCAAAGTATCTCTCTCCCCACAGAGTATTGCTTCCCAGCAAGATCGTCAGAGTACTTTTCTCCCTGCAAAGTAATCCATTCGCCAAGTTTATTCCCCAACGGAGTCATCTTCTCCTACCGGTATTCTTGCAACTATCATCCCCAGCGGAGACAACAAAACCTATTCTCCAACATCAGCCCAGGAGTGACTTCCCGGCACCCGTCAAGGATTTATTTTCCTAAGACAAAAACATACATGCATAAACATCACATACATCATTATAACATGCATATACGCATCACATCTTACAAATCTCATTTATGTTGAGAACATCATTGCTTGATCCATATCATGCATTGCATATGACTGACCTTTACCTTTCAGGAAAGATCCAGTTAAGTTCTCAGCTATATTTCAAGACCTTGACCGGTTCAGTTAAATCGACCCTAAGATTTTCCTGTTTCTTATCCAGTCAAAGGCCTTCTCTGGTTCAGTCAGATCGACCCTAAGATCTCCCTGTTTCTATTCCAGTTGAAGACATTTCAAGACCTAGACCGGTTCAGTTAAATCGACCCTAAGATTTTACTGTTTCTTATCCAGTCAAAGGCCTTCTCTGTTTCAGTCAGATCGACCCTAATATCTCCCTGTTTCTTATCCAGTTGAAGATTTCAAGACCTTGACCGGTTCAGTTAAATCGACCCTAAGATTTTTCTGTTTCTTATCCAGTTAAAGGCCTTCTCTAGTCCAGTTAAATCGATCCCTAACAGATTTTCCTGATAAAGACTCAGTAGAAGACATCCAAGATTCTCTCAGTGTTACTGTTGAGGTTGAAGTCGCCCAAGATTCTCTCAACGTTCCTGTTGAGGTAGTAATCGTCCAAGGTTCTCTCAGCGTTCCTATTGAGGTAGTAATCGTCCCCAGATTCTCTCAGCGTTCCTGTTGAGGTAGTAATCGTCCAAGGTTCTCTCAGCGTTCCTGTTGAGGTAGTAACTATCCTTGGTTCATTCATCACCTTTTGAAGATCCAGATCCAGCTCCTGTAACCAGTCAGGACACATCTATATAAAGAATCTGAAGACCAGCTCCTGTAACGGGTCAGGTAATCCTTTTCTTTTGCAGGTACGCAAGTTCGCGCTAAGGAATCTCTTACGCGATCGACACCCAGATGGCATCTATAAGCCCATCCACCTATCCATCACATCTCAGCATGGCATCTATAAGCCCATCATCCTATCCATCAATCTCCAAATGGCATCTATAAGCCCATTCCCACCATCACACTACTATGTGAGCGCAAATTTCTGGGCACTCTAGTGTTCAATCATCTTCCACCTTCGGATTACGAAAGGCACATCAGCCAATCTGCATCCTCAAGTCTAAGAGGATTGAACAGGGGCAACTGTTGTACCCCAAAATTTGCCCTCCCATATTCTTCAAGGATTTCAAAGAGCATGCTTCAAAATTCCCCAAGGGTTGCACAGTTCAAGGGCCTCCTAAACAGTCAAAAACTAGGGTTTTGGTTTTGACAAAGAAAATGAAGTTTCCAAGGGTCCAATCAAGTCCCACATGCCTACAAACATGGTCAAGTATCCTCATACCAAGTTTCAAGACTTACAGCACAAAGTTGCACAGTCAAAAACCCTAATTGCACTACAGTCAACTATAGGGGCAAAATGGTCATTTGACAGTCAAAAGTTCAAATTTTTGGTCAACATCTCATTTTGAGGCCACAAACATCATTTTATCAATTCTTGATCATGATTCTCAAAGCATGGCTCAAAAAGTCTCAAGATGCAAAAGTTTCCATATTTAGTTAGTTGAAAAAGTCAACTGTAACTTGACCAAGGCATAACTTCCACATGGTTTATCAGAAAAATTCCATCCAAAGCTCATTTTGAATAGAAAGAAATTTACTACAACTCCTCTTCACACTTCAAGTCCAAGAAATTCTCTCACAAAAAGTTATCAATTTCAACATTATAGGTCATTTTCAAAAGTCAACAAAAAGGGACTTTAAGTCAAAGACCATAACTTGAGATTGGTAAATCAAAATGACATGGGACCAAAGGCATTGGTTAGAGGACTTCAAGACCTTTCCAAAATGTCCAAGAACATGATCAAAGATTTAAAATTGAGCATGATATGCCTTGTGGAAGTTGGGAAAGTTTTGGGTATTTTGAAAAGTCAACTTTGCTTCAAATGCCTTAAAATTGCTAATGGGCCACATTTTCTTCCAAGATTCATCATCCAAAGCATATGCACGACCATTTGGCCCAAAGGGGATTTATTTCATCATTTTTTATTATTTATTTGAATTTTTTAATTACAAATAATTCATTTAATTAATTAAAATATGGAAAAAATACCAAAGCAAGCTTTTCAAATCTTTTTATGCATGAAATATCTTCAAGATTTCGTGCATTATCTGATATGGAAAGAATCAAGGTGATTTGGACATAATTGGTATCAAAACACATGTGAAAAAGATTGAAAAATATGCATGAAAATCAAATATTCATTCCATCAATGAAAGGATTTTTTGGATCAAAAACTCAACCCTAATCCATCCTCATATAAGTGTGATCAAAACCTAATGCCAAGGAACCTCTAACCTGCGCCAGACAACAAGAACAAAGTTTGTGTTTTTTGTCAAAAATTCAAAAACTGAAAACTACATTCTAGCACGATTCAAAGCAAAATACCAATTGCAAAAGCTTCCTAAGGCATTACTGAGTCTAACTGGACACTTTTTCAATCCTCACACGCCCAGAATTGGTATATAGAACTCAAAGTTTTTTCACATTTTATGCATATTCGTGTTTCAGTTTTTAAGCATTCTCATTGCATTTTCTTTGTGGATTTATACTAATTGATTCATTCTAAAGCTAACCATATATTTTAATTGAGTTTTCGTGCATCATATGAGAATCCACCATTGGAGTATTTTAGGGTTGCAGGGGTTCAAAATTGGGGCTTTGCGTTTAAGGAAAAATCAAGAAACAAGACTTGTACCACTGGAACGAGAAACTTCACACGAACCTAACCATCCTATCGCGCCTAATTTCTGATCAAAGATGGCCTAATTGCTATTTTCATGCTTGCTATTTAGTGGGGGTTTAAAACCCCCGCTATTCAGTTTGTTTTTGTTTCAGGTACAGCGAACCATTGGAGAAGAAGGTGATGTGTAGGCCAACGAGCGGCTCGTTTGAAATTCGCGCGAAAATATTCCACTAACCCTTGTTTTATCTCATATTGATTATTTGTCATATAATAAACAAAGCGCGTGGTTGGTATAGATGGTTAAGGCGTTGTCTCATAAGGCACTGGGACCTGGGTTCGATTCCCAGGTCCCCTCCCTTTCCCATATTATTTTCTTTTCTATATTCCCATGCAGCATATATTCCAGGGGCTTATCATATGACCGCCATCCACGCTTGCCACACGCTCAATAATCTCAGTCCAATGGTCCAGATCTAAAGCCTATGGAATGGTTCAGTCAATGCTTACACATGTGATTACCAGAAGTCAACGAAGGCCTTAAACATTGGGCCAAAATTACTGAATTATACCTCCAAATGGGCCTACAAACCCTCCATGTTTGCCTTCTTCTCTCTATTTCTTTTATATTTTTTTAGTCATTTCAATTCTTTTCTCTATTTTATTTAATTCCATCAATATTTTTCTTTTAACATAAAAATAATAAATATATTTTATTTAATGTTATTTTTGCAAATAAATATTATCAATTAATTTAGTTCTTTTATTCTAGGATTAATTTTAATGTTTTTCTTAATAAACTTAAAAATTGTAGAATTAGGGTTTTAATCACTTTTTTATCTTTTTCTTTTACCATATTAATTATTAATTATTTATTTTTGTGAATAAAATTGTATTAATTAATTAGGTTTACTTTAGATTAAATTTTAATGCTTTTCTTAATAAATTAAAAATAACTAGAATTAGGTTTTAAATTCCATTAATTCTCGTAAAAATCCATAAATACAAAAAGTCAAAAAAAAAATCTTTTCTTTTTATTTTTAATTAATTTGTTAATCATAATTTAATTTCATTAAAAAGGGTCCAACGCCCTCGCTTTCGATTATTAGCTCGTTTTGCACATTTTATTTCCTTTCTTATAATATTCATGTAATTCTCCCAAAGCCGTGTAAATTAGACATTTATATTTCTCGCACTTTATTTTATTTTAAATCGGGTCCTGGATTTAATTTGGCGATGTGGACCCGCGCCTTTGTAATAACGTAGAACTTTTAAATTCCGCACTTTTTAACTATTAATAAAATTGCATGCAAGAATGAATGTCAAAATAAAAACAAGCGTAGATCACCCATACATGACAAGATAAATGCAAATGAACATGACACACAAATCACACACCACCACTAGGGTACGCCTTACTGTTGCCTTGCCCCTCGAAAGGTGATCGTCGAGTAGAGGATGTTTTAGTAAGTCCTCATGATCCAGGAACCTGGCATGAGGGTAGCTTCTAAGGTGTCTTCCTATTGCTCCGGTGATCACCATGTCCCGAACCTCGAATTGACCCGAACACCTCCAAACGGTGGTGCTACCTACCTCTCAATGGTGGGATGGTACTACCTTAAAGAACATCTACACAGACGAATTCCTTAGGGTAGGTAGACGACTCTAGATACTTGCTCTAATTTCAAAACAAATCAAAAAATACTTTTCACACCGACACCTTTTCAAAAAGCTTTCGAAAGCAATTTTTCAAACACTCTTGAGGACCGATACAAGAGTCGAACTGAAATTTTCAAAGAACCTTTTTAAACCCACAGTTGAAAAGCAGACAAACCAATTTTTGAAAACACAAATGAGCAAGTATCTAAGAGCCCATGGATAACCATGGATAGAAAGGGTGCTAACACCTTCCCTTTCTATAATCTGCCTCCCGAACCGAGAGCAATCTCTATAAGGAATTTTTCTGTGCTTTTGTCCTTTCCATTTGGAGAAAATAAAAGACGGTGGCGACTCTTGCTTCCGCGACATTTCGCGAACCAGCGTTAAACAGACAGTTCCAGATCCACCGATCACACGTGGATAAGGCTGAAGCAAAAAAGATCATGGCAGAGCTACATGAAGGTACCTTCGGAACACATTCCAGTTGACATACCATGGCAAAGAAAATCCTCCGGGCAGGATACTTCTGGTCCACAATGGAAGTCGACTGTTACCAACATTCTCGAACTTGTCATAAATGTCAGATCTACGCTGATAAGATGCACATTCCTCCGGTTCCTCTGAACGTCTTGACAGCACCTTGGCCTTTTGCAATGTGGGGCATTGATATAATCGGCGAGATCCGACCTACGGAATCCAACGGGCATCGCTTCATCCTAGTCGCGATTGATTACTTCACAAAGTGGGTTGAAGCAGCTTCCTACGCTACCGTAACCAAGAGCGTCGTGGCACGGTTCATTCGGCATAACCTGATCTGTCGATACGGTGTACCAGAGAGGATCATTACGGACAATGGTACCAATCTTAATAACAAATGATCACTGAGCTCTGCGAGCAATTCAAGATACATCACCATAACTCTTCTCCCTACCGGCCGAAGATGAATGGGGCTGTCGAAGTGGCAAATAAGAATATTAAGAAGATTGTGTAGAAGATGACAGTGACATACAAAGATTGGCACGAAATGTTACCGTTTGCTCTTCATGGGTACCGTACCTCAACGCAGACGTCAACAGGGGCAACACCCTTCTCCTTGGTCTATGGCATGGAGGAAGTCTTGCCTATTGAAGTCCAGATACCCTCTCTCCGGATAATGAAGGATGCAGGTTTGAGCGAAGATGACTGGATCCAAACTCGACTTGATCAATTAAACCTAATCGACGAAAAGAGACTCACTGGTATTTGTCATGGTCAAACATACCAAAAACGGATGATCAGGGCATTTAACAAGAAAGTCAGACGACAAGAGTATCAAGTCGGAGACCTGGTAATCAAGCGCATCATTCTTCCTCAAAGTGATCCCAGGGCAAATGGACCCCTACGTACGAAGGGCCATTTGTAGTTAAACATATCTTCTCAGGAGGAGATATGATTTTAACCACCATGGATGGTGACGACCTTCCTCACCCCGCCAATGTAGACATAGTAAAAAGATACTACACATGATAAAAGACCCGCTAGGTTGACACACCTAGGCAAAAATAAGGGCTTCCCGGCGAACCAAAAGGGTTCGGGCAAAAATAAGGGATGAAAATAAAAAAATCTATACACGCGGCAAGTCGAAAACCTGAAAAGGCGGCTTGGGCAAAAATGGGTATCCCGGTGAACTGAAAACCCAAAAGGGAGGTCCAGGAAAAAGTTAGGGATAAGCGTAACACAATGTCTCATCGGATCACCTGGCATCCAGAATTCGGTATGAACTATCAGGTTCAGACGGCATCGATCAATCAGCTTCATCTTCAACTAAGCAGCAAAATGATAGGACGCTTGAAGACATAAAGGCGATAGCAGAGTTGGAACCCAGTGGGATTATTTTTCACATAGCTATTTTGTTTCCTTTGCAAAATTGTATAAACTCTATTTTGTTCGGCGGCGTTCTCTTACTAGGACGTCAGCCTCTTGTACATAAAACGCCTATTTACAGGAAAATTTCAAAATCAATACAAATTCACTTTTTCAGACAAATTATCCATTGTTTTTCCTTTTTCTGTTTTGTTTTGCGAAGAACGTCCAATGTTCATTTTTGATATATGCATTTGACATTAATTGCTAATCATGAATATTTGCATGCGAAACAAAGGATTAATTACGGGTGACGACGGAAACAGGGGCAATAATGAGTTGTCTAAGCGATCTAGTTGCTCTGTCCACCAAGGTACCATGGTAGGTTCGGCTGAAGAATGTAACCAGGTTACCTCAACTCCCCACGGAGTAGCCCCAGCAAGTCAGCAATACTCTCCCCAAGCAGAATTAGTCTACTGTCAGCCTTAAGGAAGTTGAGCATCCCCAGAAGATCTCAACATTCCCCAATATAACTTATCAGTGGAATCCCCAGCGGAGCTCCCATCAAAACCTCAGCGAAGTATCTCTCCCCGCAGAGTAATCACTTCACCTATTTTATTTCCCTCAGAGTAATCTCTCCAACAAGTTCATTCCCCAACGGAGCCATCTTCTCCTACCGGTTCATTTTTGCAACCATCATCCCCAGCGGAAGCGAAGAACTCTACTTTTCAACATCGGCCCAGGATTTGATTCCCCAGCCAGTCGCCAAGGATTTATTTTCCTAGACGAAAATACATTCATAGACATTTCACATTTCATACATCCTGCTTACATACATGATAAAGTGCATACAACACTATCTCATTTTGAGCATCATGACATCATGCATCTCATACATCATGACCTTGCATACAACTAACGTTTTGCCTTTTCAGGATAAAGGACAATCCAAAGTTGATTACTATCAACTATCGCAATTCCAGATTCGATACCTGTATCTAGCTAGGGCATATCTGTGAGTGATTGATTGTAGATTCGATACCTGCATCTAGCCAGGGCATATCTGCATGAAGAGTTTGAAGATCAACCCCTGTAACAGGCCAGGAAATTATCTTTCATTCTCAGGTCAGAGGCTTACACCTGTATCCAGCCAGGAAAGCTATCTCTACCAACCTTTTACAACTTCCATATTCGATACCTGTATCCAGCCAGGGCATATCTGAAGACAACAATTTCAAGATTCGACACCTGTATCCAGCCAGGGCATATCTGAAAACGACAAGTTCCAGATTCGATTCCTGTATCCAGCCAGGGCATATCTGTGAGTACTTGATTGTGGATTCGATTCCTGTATCTAGCCAGGGCATATCTGCATGAAGATTTTAGAGATTCGATACCTGTATCCAGCCAGGGCCCGTCTGTAAACAACCTTTTGAAGTTCCGGATTCGATTCCTGTATCTAGCCAGGGCACATCTGTGAGCAACTAATTGTGGATTCGACTCCTGTATCCAGCCAGGGCACATCTGCATGAAGAGACTGAAGATCAACACCTGTAACAAGCCAGGAAACCATCTTTCTTTCTCAAGTACGCAAGTTCTCGCTAAGGAATCTCTTACGCGATCAGCACTTCCAAATGGCATTTATAAGCCCATTCCCGACAAGTTTCTGTCACGCCTCCAAATGGCATCTGTAAGCCCATCCTCCTATCCACCATCTCTCCAAACGGCATCTGTAAGCCCATTCCCGCCATCACATTGCTGATACTCCAGCACGCGAGTGCAAATTTCCGGGCACTCTAGTGTCCAATCTCCTTTTACCCTCGAGTCGCGAAAGGCAAACTTTCCAATCTAACTCTTCAGGTTCAAGAAGATTTAACAGGGGCAACTGTTGTACCCCAAAATTTTCCCTCCCATTTCCTCAATATTTTCTCACCACAAGACCCTTGGAGCTCAAGATCCAGTTAGGGTTTCCTCTGCTCAAGACTTCTCCTTGCACTGTTGACCCAAATTAGGGTTTGTGTTTGGACAAAGATATTTTGACCTAAAAATCCTAAGATGACTTTCATGCTTCATGTTGGACTCACAAGTTTATCCATACCAAGTTTCAAGCCTTGATTCCAATCTTTGCCCAGTCAATTGGACAGTTGACCTAGAAATCAACTGTATTGGGGAAAAAGTCAACTATGGTCAATTGACAGTCAAACCTCGTGATTTTTGACCCACATCAATATTATGAACTCATATGAACCATTTGGTCAAGTTTGGATCACAATTCCACAAGAAATTTGATCAGATCACCAAAAGGGCAAAATGGTCATTTTTAGGGTTTTGACTGCACAGAGGCAATTTTTGACTGTTTGACCTAGCCAATGGCAAACCAAGCTCATATATGGACTCAAGGACCCCATGGAAATGTCTTGACATATTCAAAAAGTTCAAAAGATCTCAAGTGCACAAGATTGACAGATGAATTTTCCAGTCAACTGAGCCAAATTTGACTGTATACTGAAAAGTCAAACTTTGACTTTTTGGTCAAAATCAAGTGTCAAGATTCATTTTTCATCAAAACATGTCAAATCATGAAACTTGTTCATCAAGAAATCAAAAATCACAAATTAGGGTTTGAAATGAAGAATTTTCATAACTTAGAATTTTTCTAAGTTATGAAAATCCCTAATTTTTTCCTAACTTTGTCCCATTTTTTCATCAAGATACATTTGGATTCAAGGAAAACTCAAAACATAAAAGTTATAGTCCATTGCAAAATCTACAACTTTGATTCACAAAGTTTCCTCAAAAGAAGCTTGTAGCTCAAGTTATGATTTTTGGAACAAGGGTGCAAAACTTTTTTAACTTAGAAAAATTTTGACCTATTTTAGTCAGGATTTTTGCCTAACTTCATGGCCACTTTTCACATTCTTCCACTAGGAATTTCAAATTGCATTACAAATATGGATTGTAGTACACATTCCAAGCTTTCCAAAATGTCCAAGAACTCATCAAACAACCTTGTGGTTAGGGAGAATCGAATTTGGCAATATGAGCAAAAGTCAGTTTGATTCATGGCCAAAGGCATGTTCATAACTTGTGCATTTTCAAACTCAGCATATGCAAGCTACATTACAGGCCTCTAATCTCATTTACACTCAAAAATTAAATGCTAAACCATTGTGCCAAGATGTTATTCTATGCATTTGGTCATTACATGAAGGATTAGTCCATAATTAGAAAAAGCACATTATCCATTTTTGAAAAGGTGAACTTTATGTCAAGATTGCAATCTATGAAGTACAAGGAAAATCCTTTTGGCACAAGTTCAGGAACATATCCCACTGATCAAGACTCAAGGGTGCAGCATACTTGAGGGGCCTAGGAAAGCTTGTAAACCAACTTGCCAAACTTTGCTTAAGATAGAAGAAACATTGCATAACTAAGGAGATCTCACATTTCTGCCAAGAGAAGCTTAGACAAACTTGTTGAACACATTCAGAATATCATAACTGAGCTAAGGCACGAGCTAACCACCTTCCAAACCTCATCATTCATCAAAACACCATCCTACTGCAAAAAACAGAGTCCCTTCTACAGTTGGACTTCTACAACTCAATCCATTCGTGCGCCTTGGCCAAAACCACTTCATACACACTCCATAGCATCCATACAAACTATCCCAAGCCCTAGCTTCAGACTGTAACACCTCTAACCAACTTCACCATTTTCACTTTTTCTGTTTTGCAGGTTGACTCCTATAGCTAGATTCATTTAGTTTCAAAGCAAGCTAAAGGTTGGAGAAACATCCCTGAACTTCAAGAAAGTTGTACAAGTCCTCACATTGCACTGAAAGTACCTCCATTGTCAGACACGATCCAAGCTGAACAGGTAAGTTCATGGACTTCTATCTCTCAATCTAGGAAGAGTTAGCTTTAGGATTATGAATGAAAAATGCTCTACTCATGGCCCTGAAGCTACACATATAATCACTTTGCATTTATGTTGTGTGTACTGAGAGAATTTGGAACCTGAACATTAGAAAAAACTTAGGTCAAGAATTAGGGATGGAGAAATTCTCTCTCATTTCTGAGAGTTAAGTCAAGTTTTTTATATGTCTGGATTCGTCTCTTGATGCTCTACAATTTTTGTGTTATGAGTTTTTCTTGAAAGTCCAGGAATCAGGAGTTAGGAAACGCGTGTTGTTGTTGTTCAAACAAGTCTGGAGGTTGAAGACAACCCCTCCTGGGCTGGGCCTGAGTTTGATTTTCTTTTTGCACCACATTCTCACACATGCACCTCCTTGGCCCATTGTGTTTTATTTTCATTATTTTTGACTTTTGATTTTTGTTTCTGACTTGTTTATTTTTGTCAAAGCATAAAAAATATTAAAAATATTTTTCTCACATTTTTTGCATTTTATTTGATATTTATTTTGTTTCATTTAGTTTTATATGTAAATAAATACATAATACTTTTTATTTAAAATACTAAAAACAATACAAAATACATTTATTTTCTAATTTTATCTTATTTTATCTTTTGGAAAACATTTCCTAAAAAAATATGCTTTTTTTTTAAATATTAAATATTTTATTTTTTGTACATATTTAATATATTTAATAAATAATATAAATACTTATATATTTATTAGTATATTTAGGTTAAAAACATAAAAATAATACATTTTTATTATTATTAATATTTAACTTGAAAAATCACTTTTTTACAATATACTTTCTTTTTATTTATTATGTACATAATTAATAAATATTGCATATAATAAATAATTAATACCTTTTATTTAGCAAAATTAGGGTTTTGCCCTAAAAACATAAAAATACCCAAAAATTATTCATTTTTATTTTTTTTTATTTGTCACATGAAAAACACTTTTTACATACATATAAAAATCATTTTTTGCATCTTGCATATTTTTTTGTATTTTATTAAATTATTGTGCAATTAATAATTTGTATAATTCAATTTGGATGTAATAGCTTAGGTTTTAATTTCTTGCTAAAATATCCCCATTTGAACACTTGTACCCCCATCCCATAATTATGTTGTAATAGTTTAGGATTTTAAATTTCGCATTTAAAAGCTTTCTAAAATATACCATGATAGACTTAGGGTTTGTATTCCAAAATCAATAAAACAAATAGCTTGACCTAATTCCAAGATAAAGGCATGAAAAGGAACAAACACAAATCACACTTGCACCCCTTAGGGTTACTCCACTTGTTGCCTTCAATAATGGGCCATATTGCATGTTAGGTGTCTTTGGCAAAACAAAACAATATCAAATGCTCATAGTCCCTCGATGACGCTTTCGAAAGTTGCCTAAAAATGATCAAGTCCCTTAAAAGAAAAAGTTGCCAAAGACACTTGGCATCATTGCAATCATGGTCTAAACGATGACCCGCACCCGTCCTGTTCACATCCTAACACAAGATTGTCCACCAAATACAATGGTGGAACAAAATTGTTTAAAAACATAGGAAAGATCTTTGAGAAATTTAGGGTAGATAGCTCTTGGTTACTTGCCAACTTGCAAAACAAAAACACTTGCCTATTTTTCAAAACCACACATCACAACACATTCTCAAAACAACTTTCAAAAAAATATTGAAAACTTTTCAAAAGATAAGTACACCTTTGTATACATCCCAACATGGATCATTACAAATGATTCCACCACATTGGCCTCTTTTCAAAACATTTTCAAACCCACACACAAAGCACCATTTCAAACAATTGGAAGCACCATTTCAAACAATTGAAAATCAAGGCAAGTTGATCTAAGCAAGTAACTAAGAGCCCATGGATAACCATGGATAGAAAGGGTGCTAATACCTTCCCTTTCTATAATATACTCCCCGAACCCAAGAAAACATCTCAAAGGTTTTTGCTGTGCTTTTTAACCTTTCCTTAGGATAAAATAAAAAGTCGGTGGTGACTCCTGCTCAACCGAAACATTTGCGAAAACAAACGCAAAACCTCAAGTCAGTTCTCCCACCGTATCACAACAACCATATTGAATATTGCAAGAATAAAATGTACAAGAATGTAAGATAATATACAATGAAAAGGAAATTGTTTTTTGTTTGTGTTTTTCTATGAAAGCTTTTAATCTAATTAATGAATGAAAAAAAGTTAACTAATTGAACCCCTAAGTTCTAAATTGATTCAATTAAAATAAATCTAAGTCATATATTAATTTCATAAAAAAAAGAAATTTGTTAAGGAAAGGTTTTTGGTCTTTTTGTCTAAAAGAAGTAAAAGAAAAATATACTAAATATCTAAATAATAAATATAAAACATTTTGGTATTTTTTTTATAAAAAAAAATAATAAAGAAAAAGAAAACAAAATATAAAATATAAAAAGTTAAGTCAGGGGGTTTAGAAAGTGGAAAAGGTGTTTGTAAGTAAAACTGTTTTTGGTTTGATTTTAGGCCCAATGTTTGATTTTAGGCCCAATGTTGGTTTTATGTGGGTTGCGTGGCTTGTTAGCATACAAGGGGCTGATGCTGAGTAAAAGGAGGGAGGTCCAAAGGAGGAATACTAACATGCTAGTAAGCAAACAAAAAAGAAACAGAAATAATATGAAAAATCACAAAAGGTCTCGGTGGGGCTCGAAGCCAAGACCTTCCATAATAATGCCTTATGTGCGCGCTTGCTGCCACTAGGGTGCCATGTTTCATCCTTTAGTAAACCATGTTGCAATAAACTTAAAATAAAACATGTTCATAGCTTCACTTCATCTTCAACCTCGCTCCATAAACAAACAACCAATTTGAATCATGTAACTTCTTCATCTCTCAACCATTTGCAAAAATGTAAACATCAAACTTGTCCCAAATTTCATCACGATTTCAGAAATGTAAATAACTTAAGCTATAAATCAAAGATGAGCATGAATTTCTAATGGTGCCAAATCTTGACCTAACTTTTTTAGAAATTTCAAACCTAAAATTCTCACTACTCAAGCAATATAAATGAATTCTAAGGACATGGTCAGCTTCAGGGCCCTGATGTCTACATTTTATCTTTGAAAATTTAAAGCTAACAATGCCTATATGAAGAGTTCAAAATTAGAAAAATCACCTTGAAAATGGATTTCGTGTTTTTCAAATGAGCTTGTTTCAAGGTGCTGCAATGATCAGGTTAGCTTCCTTGCGTCCCTAGGAAGCTAATGTAACGCTTAGCTTGAGTTGAGAGTGGCTGAAATGGTCTGGAGAAGTCAAGTTGCAATGTTCTGTTTTTCGTTAGGAAGATGAAGAAGGTGATGTTACATAACTGTAACATGTGTTTGCTTGAGTTATATTTAAGGTATAGAAGCTTTGAGAATGGATTAGAGTGAAAACACACGAGTAGTTTGAGAGATTGGAATTTTCTGGCCAGAAATGACAACAATGGAGGTTTGTATGAAATTCTGTGTTTGGGAGAGTTTTATGGAGTTCGCGGGCTTGCTAATCCGTGTCCTAGGCTGGCAAACAATGCCTCAATTTATAGGAAAATATTTGAGAAATTGAGATGATCAGAAGTACAAGTTCACATGTTATGTCTCTTTGGCTTCTTTTTGAAGCAAGCTTGATACACATTGTCCAAATGCATAGTACATGGATATATAGAGTGGTTACAAGCTTTAAAAATGTCTATCTGACTTTGTATGTTGAGTGTGTGCTGAACAAACAAGTTATAAGCTGAAGACAAGTTGACATTGTGATTAAAGCAACTTTTCTAGAATGGAATGGTAACTTTGTGCCATAAATGGAAATACAAATTGGATAATGGTTCAAATGCTTGGACAATGGCTCTAACAATTGTGTAAACATTTAATTATTGAGTGATTAGCAAGTTTGAAGCATGCAAAGCAAGATTTATGCAGCATGGTTTGAGATTTGCTCAAGTGTTCATCAAGAAAATGACCTATAATTCAAGTTTGTGAGGCCATCTTCATCTCTTTGAATCTTCTAGCTCAAGTATGATCTATTCAAGTTCTTTGACATTTTGGAAACTTGAAACATCCTCTACAACCTTCATGTAGACCATTTTGACAAAATCATCTTGGAGCTTGTTAATTATTGGCCAAGAAGTTAGGTAAAAAATCTGCCTAAACTATGTCAAATTTTCACCAAGTGTTTTTAGAATAAGTGCATGACATCATGAATTTATAACTTAAAATATAAGCACTTATAGGACTTGATAAGAAAATGAAAGTTGTATATCTCATCAAGATCTACAACTTTCATGTTGAAAATTTTATTTGAATCATCATGCATCTTGGTGAAAACATGGCATGAAGTAATGAAATTATCATGTATAAAACACTTAGAAAATTTCCAAATCTTGAAAACTTTGACTTTTGAATTTATTGATTTCTTGATGATTAAGCTTCATATTTTTGAATTTATTGATGAATTGTGATCTTTGAAATCAAATCTTGTTCACAAAGTCAAAGTTTGACTTTTTCTGCATCAATTGACTTTTCATTAGTTGATCAAATTTCAACTATCAATTCAAAAATCTTGAGAAATGTGTTGATCCATGAAATTAGGCCAACATGTTATGTTTGAATCCTTTAGATCATGATTCAAGCCATTAAGTCATGTACTAGGTCAACAATCATTGATCAGTCATTCTCAGTCAAAACCGGAATTTGACCATTTGTCCCCTTTTGATGATTTGACTATTTTTTCTTGAGGAATTGTGATGAGAACTTGATCAATTGATGAATATGACTTCAAAATATTGATTTGGATAAAAAAAATTGAATTTTGACTGTAGTTTGACCATAGTTGACTTTTACCCAATATAGTAGATTTTCAAACATCTGAGCAGTTGATTGAACAATTTTGAGATTCAAGACTTGAAACTTGACATAAGTATTCTTGGAGGTCTATAATGATCCATGAAGGTCATTTTATGCATTATAACTCCAATTATCCTTATGAAAATTAAAACCCTAATTAGAGGCATCAGTGTTTAGGAGATTGTTTGACCTAGTCAACACTTATGCAAACTTGAGCTTGTGGAGATATTTTGAGAAATGTCTTGGGCGAGGAGAAGGAAAATTTTGGGGTACAATAGATGCCCCTGTTCAATCTTCTTAAACCTGAAGAGTTAGATTGGCGGGTCCACCATTCGTAACTTGAAGGTGGTAGGTGATTGAACACTAGAGTGTCCAAAAGTTTGCACTCGCACGACATAATGTTGTTGGTTGATTGTGTCAGAAATGGGCTTAAATATGCCATTTGAATAGTGATGGTGTAACAGCCGTTTAATTAATTATGAAATTCTGGTATCAGATATGTGATGTCGAATGAGATGTCACGGCACAAATATCTGTTTACAAGTAAAGAGCAGTAAAATCAAAAGCAGTAAAAACACAAGAGATTGTTCACCCAGTTCAATGTACCACAACACATACTCTAGGGGCTACCAAACCAGGGACAAGTCCACTAAATAGTATCAATTCGTAGACCCTCAGTAAAAACCCAGCTTACGATCTAATCACTTAATCACTACCCGTTCTATACTTCTACCTAAGACTCACCTAGGTATGAGGCCCTCCTCAAATCCCTTCAATTACTTACAGTGAAGAAACAACAGAATTAATAAGTTTAAAAACTTCAATCATTCAATGCTTAAAATCTTATGAATGATACACAATTAATAACCCAAATAACAACACAATTATTCAATCAATACTAGAGTGTTTGACAATTAAAATACTTAGACTTTTTAAAACAGAAAGAAAGTATTCTTCTTCAAAAGTTGCAGTGGTTTGAATAAGGAAGCAAGTCCTTATATATATGCAGTTGTGGGCTTGGGCTTTAAAACCAAATATTCAATTTTTTTGAATATTTCCATAAAAACAAGTCAAGATAAAATCCATGCATTTTGAAAAATATTCCTCCATAGTTTTTGCTGCCTGTGAGTTACAAATCATGAATTATGGAGCACTGGAAAACAGGAAATAGAAAAACAAATACTGATGTTGGCTGAGACCAGTTCAGGAGGCAGATGTCAAGACATCTACTTTGACATCATTCAAAACATTTTGCTACAAATGTCAAGCCATTTAGCAGAAATTAACAACTCATTGTTTTACCAAAATTGATGCCAACAAACACTTAAAACTTTACCTTTGGCAAATTTTGGCTAAAACAATATCAGAGCATATTATGAGAGAAGAGCTATATATTATCATAGCAAAATCAAATTAGCAGAATAAGCATAGCAAGCTTAAACTTAGTTAGTAGTTAGTTGATAGAAAAGGAAGATGTCAAAACATATTTTGAGACATGAGGATCCCCCTCAAGTATTAAGCTCCTCCTTAATCATATATTAGTCAGTGTTCAGTCAGTCATTCTCTCTCTCTCTCTCTCTCTCTCTCTGTTCCTTTTTAGTCATAATATGCCAAATAAATGGATGCATTTAAGAGTGTATCAGTAATTTAGGTACAGACCATAGAAATCAAATTTGAAGCACATGCAAGTGCTAAAAGGAAACAAAAGGATAATATAAAGAAACATCAATTAGTCTAACTGTCATCAGGACCAATTGACTTGTCTGAGCTAGAACTTTCTTCCTCACTAGAGTCTTCACTTTCAGAGTTCACTGTATCATCAAGGTTGTTGTCCTTTTTCCGGTCCTTGATTATATTTTCAAAGGTTAGCTTCCTTTCTAAGCTAACTCTAATCACATCATCCAATTCCTTGTAGGCTTCTCTTAATTCTTTAATCATATCATCCTTGGTGGATGTCTTTTCAGCAGGTGTAGATGTTAAAACAATGTCTATGACATGTTTTCCTGAAAAGAGCTTTAAATGAAGGGTAAAGGAAGACTACCTCTTCCAAACTACATCATTTCAACTTAGGATTCCAGGATGCTGATTAAGGATAATTCCATAGAGGAGGGAAGGAAAAGAAATTGGCATCTTAATGGCATAAGTTCCTGCATGTTTAATGGTCTGATCAAAGATATAAGTCCCATATTCAAAATGTTTCTGGTTTCCAATAGCATAAATGAACTTTCCTAATCCAATGGATATTGGTGAAGTGTGATTAGTGGGAACACAATTTACAGCTCTAATCCTATGTAAAATAGCATATTTCACACTCAGTTTGCTGACAGGAAGTTTGTTTTTCACGTGCCATTCACTTACTTGATTAGCAGTGATGGCTCTGCACACTTGATTATCTGTAACTTCCAGCTCACAACAGACATCTTCAGACCTATCTAGAAATCTATTTATGATGGCAGGAGAAAATTCTACACACTTTCCTCTAACAAAAACCTTTCTATACTCCTTACTTTTATGGTCAGCCCAATCAACATGAATATTAACAATAAACTCCTTAACAAGAGTTTCATAGAAATTGGCAAACCTGGTAACTATTTTCATCAATGTAGCATAAGAGATCAGCTCCATGATTTCTTTACATTCCAAAGCACCAACTCCTAGTTCTCTCTCTAGGGAAATCCTTCTTTGGTACACATACTTCCACTTTTCAGCATTCCTAAAAGAATGAAAGGAGATGTTGTCAAGAGGGGCATCAGGAAGCCTAACAGACAGTTTCTTACTTGCAGGCTTTTTTATAGGAGAGATTCCCTGGACATCTTGCTCGACATCATACTTAGAGTCAGTCTCTTCAACTAGAACATATTTCTTCTTACTCTTGGATCTTTTTACAGCATCATCATCATCATCAATGGAGCTAACAGGTCTAGATTTTCTTTTGCTAGAGGGAGGGACCACTTTACTTCCTTCTTTTGGGGGTCCATACATGGTTTTCTTCTTGATTATCTTGGGAGGGGGTGTGACACTTGCATCTTTCACTTTTCTGGATTTTAGTCTTCTTGCAATACCAGGTACAACATTAGTAATGAGCTAATTGTCAGACAGCTCTTCTACATCGACTACATTCTCAGCATTTTGACCTTCTGCATCCTTGGAGGAAGTAGCATCTTGTTCAACATTTTCCTCAACATCTTGTTCAACATTTTCTTCTTCCACTTCTTTTAGGGTAGAAGTAGCAAGCTTCTCATGTTTGCTTTCAACAACATCTTTCTTTAAAGTGGATGATTCAGCAACAATATTTTTAGGTTTATTTCCTTTGTCAGCAGGAGGAGGCATGCGAGCAAGGGGGGTAGAAATCCTAGGCACAACAAAGCCTTCATTTAATACTCTATCTACTAGCCTTATGATTTTTCTATCAACATTAACAAATTCTTCTTCCATCCTATTGTTAGTTGAAGTAGAAGAGTTTCCTTTATCATCTTTGGATTTCTTAGCAGGTGATGATCTAGGTTTCTTGATCTTTTTCTCAAGCGGAGGGATTGTTGATAAAGGAGTAACATCAAGTACACTGTCAAGGGAAAGATTTTCATTAGCAGATTTTGAGGAAGATGATGTGTGATGTTGAGACATGTTTGAAATTTTTTTTAGCAAAGAGATGAAGAATGATAAGGGTCCTTTTTCCGTGGAGGAGAATGGAGAGTTTGTGAAAGTATAGAGAAGAAATTTTGTAGCGTGTGGGAAATAATTTGAGGCAGTCTTGTAATGATTTCTTTCTAAATTTTATTTTTTGGAAACACAAATAATACAATATCACTTTAATGATATTCCCACACACTATTAATTGCTACCAACCCTCATATAAACAGATCTTTAATTTTCTTCTTAAATTATGAAATTGATTAGCATCCAAAGTCTTTGTGAAAATGTTACCCAGTTGCAATTTAGTGGCTACATGTTCTAAGGCAACAATCTTTTCTTCAACAATCTCTCTTATGAAGTGATGACGAATGTCAATATGCTTGGTCCTACTGTGTTGAATGGGATTCTTTGATATGCTTATGACACTTAAATTGTCACAGAATAATGTTATGACATCTTGTTTGACATTGTATTATGTTAACATTTGTTTCATCCAAACCAATTGAGAGTAACTGATTCCTGCAGCAATATACTCAGCCTCAATAGTGGATAGAGAGACACATGATTTTTCTTCTTTATGAACCATGATATGAGATTATTTCCCAGAAAGAAGCATCCTCCTGACGTACTTTTTCTATCATCAGCACTTCCTGCCTAATCAGCATCAGAAAAACTAGTTAAGGTAGAATTTGATCCATAAGAGTACAACATACCATAGTCACTTGTCCCATTCACATATTTAAGAATCCTCTTCAAATGGTTGGCATGGCTAAATTTAGGATCAGCTTGATATCTTGCACACACCCCTACAGCAAAGGTAATGTCTGGTCTGCTAGCTATAATAGAAGACTGCCTATCATGCTTCTGTAGAGACTTTGATCTACACTCACTCCTTTTTCATCTTTAGTCAACTTCAGATATGTGGGAGCACGGGTTCTTTTATGACTGGAATTCTCCACCCCAAACTTCTTTACTATATTCTTGGCATACTTTCTCTGAGATAAAAATATGGAATCTTCCATATGTTTAACTTGCAGACCAAGAAAATAGTTTAATTCACCAACAAGACTCATCTTAAATTCAGACTGCATTTGCTTGACAAAATGTTGAACCATCTCATTTAACATTCCACCAAATAGAATATCATCAATATAAATTTGATAAATCATAATCTTCCCTTCTTCTTCTTTGACAAAGAGTGTTTTTTCTATGCCACCTTTCTTATATCCATTCTCCCCAAGGAATTATGTCAGTCTCTCATACCAAGCTCTTGGAGCTTACTTCAATCTATACAGTGCTTTCTTCAGTTTGTAGATACGTTTAGGAAAACTGGGATAAAAAAATCCCTTTGTTTGTTCCACATAGACTTCTTCATTCAGATAGCCATTTAAGAAAGCACATTTTAAATCTATTTGAAATAATTTAAATTTCAGTATGCATACAACTCCCAATAGTAGTCTGATTGATTCAAGTTTGACCACAGGAGCAAAGGTTTAATCAAAGTCCACCCTTTCAATTTGAGTGTATCCTTGTGCAAATAACCTTGCCTTATTTCTAGTGACCTCCCCTTTTTCATTAGATTTATTCTTGTATACCCATTTAGTGCCAATCACATTTGTCCCTTCAGGTCTTGGAACCAGATCCAAAACTTCATTCCTACTGAATTGTTCTAGCTCCTCTTGCATAACATTAATCCAGAACTCATCAATTATGGCCTCTTTGAAATTCTTAGGCTCAATTTTTGATACAAAGAAAGAGTTTGAAATTCCTTCTCTTGATCTGGTAGTAACTCCTTTGTTTGGATCTCCGACGATAAGCTCCTTAGGATGATCTTTCTGAGTTCTAATTGAAGGTCCTTTATTGAGGTGACTAGGTTGGGGATCTTCTTGAGGAGGATTAGAATCAATACTTGTGTCATTTGATTCAGTTGGACTATCAGACAAAGATGTTCCAACATCTTCTGAGACATTCCATCCTCTATCATCAATAGTAACATTTATTGATTCCACCATAACTTTGGTTATGGAGTTAAAAACTCTGTAAGCTCTGTTGTTTGTAGAATAACCCAGGAATATTCCTTCATCACTCTTGGGATCGGTCTTCTTCCTTTGTTCATGATCGGCTAAGATGTAACATTTACTTCCAAAAACATGAAAGTATTTAGCATTTGGTTTTCTTACCCTCCATATTTCATACAAAGTAGCTGAAGTTCCTTTCCTTATAGTGACTCTGTTATGGATATAGCACACAGTATTCATTGCTTCAGCCTAAAAATGGTATGGTAGCTTCTTAGCATGAATCATGGCTCTAGAAGATTCTTGGAGAGTTCTATTCTTGCGTTCTATAATCCCATTCTGTTGAGGAGTAATGGAAGAAGAGAATTCATGGCTGATTCCTTCAGAGGACCAAAACTCAGTAAATTTGTTATTCTCAAATTCCTTTCCATGATCACTTCTGATTCTTATGACATTGCTTTCCTTTTCCCTTTGAAGTTTTTGACAAAGATCTTTGTACACTTCAAAAGTTTCTGATTTTTCTCTAATAAAGTTTATCCATGTGTATCTGGAAAAGTCATCTACAACAACATATGCATACTTCTTACCACCAAGACTTTCAACCTGCATAGGTCCCATCAAGTCCATGTGAAGAAGTTTCAAAACTTTTGATGTAGTAAGATGTTGAATCTTCTCATGTGACATCTTAGTTTGATTTCCAATTTGGCAGTCACCACATACCCTTCCTTCTTCTATTTTGAGCTTAGAAATCCCTCTCACCACTTCTTCAAATATAATTCTTTTCATACCTTTCAGATCTAAGTGGCCCAATTTTTGATTCCATAGTTTAACTTCATTCTCTTTGGCTAAAACACATGTTGAGGAGAGGTTCAACTCCGGAGGAACCCATATATAACAGTTGTCTTTAGATCTGATCCCTTTCATAATAACTCAATTCTTTTTATTGCACACAAGTCATTCTTCCTTGGTGAAGTTAAGTTTGAATCCTTCATCACATAATTTGCTTATAATTATAAGGTTAGTTGTCAACTATTTAACAAGTAACACATTATCAAGCTTAGGGACTCCTGAACAGTCAAGCTTACCAAGACCTTTGATTTCACCTTTTGTCCCATCACTAAAAGTCACATAACTGGTGGAATGAGATTTGAAATCCACCAACAGATTCTTGATACCAGTCATGTGTCTAGAACAACCATTGTCAAAGTACCAGTCATCTTTGGTTGATACCTCGAGAGAGGTGTGATCAATGAAACTACCAATATTGGACTTAGGAACCCACTGTTTCTTCTTTTTGCTATTTTGGGGAATCTTATCAGTTTTGGGAAAAGAAGTATTTTTAGGGTACTCATACAACTTGAAACAGAAGGGCCTTATATGTCCAAGCCTTCCACAGTGATGACATCTCTAGGGCTGGGGATTCTCTCTGGTGTGATTAAATTTTTTCTTTCCATGATGTTTTCCATGATATCCTTTCTTCACATGATGTTTGCTCACATGTTGAGACATTTGATTCGACATCTTCATTTTAGGCTTCGCATGAGTGGAAACAGATGAGGGCTCTTCTTGGCTAGGTTCCTTTTTCTCATTGAAACCTAGACCACTCTTGTCTCCTATCACTCTTCCTGCTTGGAGAATTTCAGCTAATGTGTCAGACACATTATTCAGCATCTTGAGAGATTTGACCATTCTATCAAGATTTGAATTTAGAGAAGACACTTCACTTTCCAGATCAGAAATAGTTTTTAGATGCTCTTCCCTTTCCTCCTTCAGCTGAGTAATGAGGTATTTTTGTTTCTCCCCTTCAAGACATACTCCTGCACTTATGAGACATAATTCTTTGTATGAAGCAGCTAACTCATCAAAGGTTAGTTCCCCATAACTAGACTCTTCATCAGATACATATTTTCCTGTTAATGCTTTAACATACTTGGCAGATTCTTCAAGATCACTCTTTGAGTCCTCTTCAGACCAAGTAACAAATAGATTCTTTTTCTATTTCTTAAGATATGTAAGACACTCAGCTCTAATGTGACCAAAGCCTTCACATTCATGACAATGTACTCCCTCCCCTTGAGTGGGTTTTTCTTCAGCCTTTTTTCTTCCAAACTCATTTGACTTATGGATGTCAGATGAGATGTTATTGACATTTGATCTTTGGTTTCTATCCATTCTTTTTATCACTTTGTTAAACTGTCTTCCAAGCATAACTAAGGACTTTGATACTCCTCCATCTATATCAAAATCAAAGTCTTCCTCTTCATCTTTAGTATTTGATACAAATGCTATGCTTTTGTTCTTCTTTTCAGATCTTTCATTGATGCTTAATTCAAATGTCAAGAGGGATACAACAATTTCATTCACTTTCATTTTGTCAATGTCTTGAGCATCTTCTATATCAGTCACTTTCATATCAAATCTCTTGGGAAGAGACTTGATCATCTTTCTCACCAATTTGTCTTCAAGTATTTTCTCTCCTAAAGCACTGGAGGCATTAGAAATTTCAAGAATATTCATATTGAAGTCATTTATACTTTCATCATCCTTCATTCTCAAACTCTCAAATTTTGTGGTGAGCAACTGAAGTCTTGACATCTTAAATTTGTATATGCCTTCATGAATAGATTTAAGAATTCCCCATGCATCCTTAGCTACTTCACATGTCTTCACTAATCTGAAAATGTTCTTGTCAATTCTAATGAATATAGTATTCAAGGCTTTAGAATTTCCAAGAGCAATTTCATCTTCGTCTTTAGACCAATATTCCTCTGGTTTTAACACAAGTAGGTTCTCCATTTTCTCTGAATTTGACAGGGTGTTTCCATCCTTTTAAAACAGCTTTCCAAGCCTTGTTGTTCAAAGAGTTTAAAAAGGAAACCATACGTGGTTTCCAGTAGTCATAATTACTTCCATCTAGAATGGGTGGTATGTTCACAAATCCTCCTTCCTTGTCCATAGTACCAGAAAGTATTTTCCCTGGATCTTACCCATATAAAGAGTAGAATGCCTTCTCTGATACCATTTGAAATTCTGGTATCAGATATGTGATATCGAATGAGATGTCACGATACAAATATTTGTTTACAAGTAAAAAGCAGTAAAAACACAAGTGATTGTTCACCCAGGTCAGTGTACAACAACACCTACTCTGGGGGCTATCAAGCCAGGGACAAGTCCACTAAATAGTATCAATTCATATACCCTCAGTAAACAACCAGTTTACGATCTAATCACTTAATCACTACCCGTGCTATACTTCTACCTAAGACTCACCTAGGTATGAGGCCCTCCTCAAATCCCTTCAATCACTTACAGTGAAGAAACAACATAATTAATAAGTTTAAAAAATTAAATCATTCAATGCTTAAAAGCTTATGAATGATACACAATTAACAACCCAAATAACAACACAAGTATTCAATCAATACTAGAATGTTTTACGATTAAAAGACTTAAACTTTTTAAAACAGAAAGAAAGTATTCTTCTTTAAAATGTGCAATGGTTTGAATAAGGAAGTAAGTCCTTATATATGCGCAACTGTAGGCTTAGGCTTTAAAATCAAATATTCAATTCTTTTGAATATTTCAATAAAAATAGGTCAAGATAAATACCATGCATTTTGAAAAATATTCCTCCATATTTTTCGTTGCCTGTGAGTTGCAAATCTTGAATTATGGAGCGCTGGAAAACAAGAAACAGAAAAACAAATACTGATGTTGGCTTTGATCAGTTCAGGAGGAAGATGTCAAGACATCTGCTTTGACATCATTCAAAAAAATTTGCTACAAATGTCAAGACATTTAGCAAAACATTAACAACTCATTGTTTTACCAAAATTGCTGCCAACAAACACTTACAAATTATTTAATTAAATTATTTTTGGATTATTTGTTGAAAATTTTTAAGATGTTGGGATTGTTCGTATAAGTTGTTAGATTATTAATTAATTAATTAATTGATTAATAATAATAATAAGGTTGGAATTAATAGAATAATTGTGTTTGGCCTATTTTATTGGTTGGATGTAGTAAAGTGGGGTGTGAAAGTTAAGCCCAATTGGACTAATGATATAAGGTTAAGATGACACAAGGATTTGATTTATTTAGTGATTAAGGGTTTGCACGCTGACCGTAAGAGCTGCACGGAGGAAGGAGCAAGTTTCCAGGTGTCGAGCAGTGCAAAGCTACGATTACAGCCGAAGCTTTGGTTAAGCAAACTTTAATCTAGGTAAGGATGGGGTTCTGACCTTATAATGAGATTTATGATGTGTATCATGTGGGAATTAGTCGTTTGTATGACTGTGTGCATTGATATTTCTGGATTTGTTATCAAAGTTACCCGTTCCTCTATGTTGTGGTTGTTAGGGAGTCACTGTATGACTGTATCGCATGATTAGCAAACTTGTTGTTGAAGTGGCCCGTTAGTAGTGTTGTGGGAATTTTGAGTTGTAGGTATGACTTCACGGTAGAATCGATGATTAGGTTAGTATAGTTTATAACTGGGTGGTTTGGTCGTTATGATAATGTGGTACTCCGAGTAGTTAACAGGAAATTAGGAATTGTTGTTGTGGTCGTATTATGAGGGTTTATGCGTGACAGTATTATACAATGAATGCATCTGTTGATAGGTGTTGTACCCCAAAATTTGCCCTCTCATTTCTCAAAGGATCATCCTGGACCCTCAAGTTCGCTTCTATCAAGTTTCAAGTCTTGAATTACAATTTCCCAAGAAAATCATTCACAAGGGTAAAACGGTCAAAAGCACACTAAAAAGTCAAACTTTGACTTTTAGGTCAAAAATAAAGTTTCAACAATTATATTTCATCAAGACATGAAATTAGTTCATCAGGAAATTAGAAGTCGGAAATTACTTTGAAAAATCCAAATTTCTAAACATTTAGAAATTTTTCTAAGTGTTAAGAGAATATGGTATTTTAGAACTTCTGAGCCAGCCTCCATGCAAGTGCAACCAGAATTTGCAAACATGGTTCAGAACACGACTCATCAATCAGAACGTATGGAAACTATGTCCTTCAATCAGAACGTGACCCTTCAGCATATGGAGTCTATGTTATGTGTTTCAATCAAAGCCTAACCCTTCAAATCTCACTCTGGTCTTCTGCGATCAGAACATCATCAAATCCCAAAACATTATTTGAGAAACCTGCTACACTGCTATAGCACAGTCCTACCACCAGCTACCACAACACCCAAGGTACTGCTGATCCAGTCCACACCTGCGTTTTTCTCAAACCCCATAATTACACCAAATTAGCATACGAAAACTGTGTTTAAAAAGAAATGGAATAAAATGCCAAAAAGGTTTAAATCCCCATTTGTTTTTACCTAAAAATCCACAACTAATTCACCTATAAATAAGTTGCTCCACCACACTTTCAAAGGGCTGGATTTTGGAGAGAGAGAATTGTCAAAATAGGGAAAAGAAAACTGTGAAACCTTCTGTTGTACCCCAAAATTTGCCCTCCCATATTCTTCAAGATTTGCAAAGAGCATGCTTCAAAATCTCCCCCAAGGGTTGCAGAGTTCAAAGGCCTCCTAACAGTCAAAAACTAGGGTTTTGGGTCTGGCAAAGAAATTGAAGTTTTCAAGGGTCCAATCAAGTCCCACATGCCTACAAACATGGTCAAGCATCCACATGCCAAGTTTCAAGACTTACAGCACAAAATTGCACAGTCAAAAACCCTAATTGCTCAACAGTCAACTGTAGGGGCAAAATGGTCATTTGACAGTCAAAAGTTCAAATTTTTGGTCAACATCTTATTTTGAAGCCACAAACATCATTGGATCAATTCTTGATCATGATTCTCAAAGCATGGCTCAAAAAGTCTCAAGATGCAAAAGTTTCCATATTTGGACAGTTGAAAGAGTCAACTGTAAATTGACCAGGGCATAACTTCCGCATGGTTTATCAGAAAAATTCCATCCAAATCTCATTTTTAATAGAATCACACTTCCTACAACTCCTCTTCACACTTCAAGTCCAAGAAATGCTCTCACAAAAAGTTATCAATTTCAACATTATAGGTCATTTTCAAAAGTCAACAAAAAGGGACTTTAAGTCAAAGACCATAACTTGATATTGGGAAATCAAAATGACATGGGACCAAAGGAATTGGTTATAGGACTTCAAGACCTTCCCAAAATGTCCAAGAACATGATCAAAGCTTAAAAATTGAGCAAGATATGCCTTGAGGAAGTTGGGAAATTTTTGGGAATTTTGAAAAGTCAACTTTGCTTCAAATGCCTCAAAATTGCTAATGGGCCACATTTTCTTCCAAGAATCATTATCCAAAGGCTATGCACGACCATTTGACCCAAAGGGGATTTATTTCATCATTTTTTTATTATTTATTTGAATTTTTATCACCATTAATTCATTTAATTAAATAAAATATGACAAAAATACTAAACAAATGTTTTTGAATCCTTTTATGCAGCATATGCCCTCATTATTCACTCAAGATCTCGTGCACATCAAAAAAGGAAAGATTTTGTGCAAATTGGCATGTTCTTCATGAGGAAAAGATTGAAAAAGATTCCATGGAAATCAAATATTTGATTCATCAAAACATTGATTTCTTGGCTTGAATTTTCACCCTAAAACATTCCCATACATAAACAGAAGGCAACCCTAATGCATACAACCTTAAAACAGCGCCTCAGACCTCATACAAACTGGACATTTTTTGTGAAAAAGTTCAAAACTGAAAACGCACTTAGAGTTGGTTTCAAGGAAAAGTGACCATTCCAATAGCTTGCCAAGGCCTCAAGGAAACTTTCTGAATCCTTTTCCACGCTTCTAACCTCAGGAATTGGTATATAGAAGTCAAACTTTCTCAAACTTTTTGCATAATCGTGTTTCATAATTCATGCCATATTTTTGATTTCTAATGCTTGATTTGTACTAATTGAATCATTCTAAAGCTAACAGTATTATTCAATTGAGTTTTTAAGGCATGTGCACGAATCCACCATGGGAGCCTTTTAGGGTTGCAGAGACTTTAAAAGAGGGCTTTGTTCCTCTGGAAAAATTAGGCTATAAGACTGGTACCATTGAATTCACGACATTCATACGAACACAACAAACACACCGCGCCCTTTTTATATGCTTGTATGGCCTAATCGCTATTTTCCAGTTTCAGGATTAGTGGGGGTTTAAAACCCCACTATTTGCTTTATTTACAGGTACAACGTGAGGAAGACGCTGAGTTGTCTCAACGTGATAGGGCCATTCAAATTTCCAGCGCGTTTTTTCGTTGGACATCACTAACCCTTATTCTTTATCATATTAATTGTTGTCCATTATTATTACAAAGTGGCTAAACAGCTCAGTTGGTGGAAAGCGTTGTTGGCAAGCCTTGGGACATGGGTTCGATTCCCAGGTCCCCCATATTTCTCAATATATTTTGTTTTAATGTGATTCTATGCAGTACACGCCCAGAATTCTACCATGCGTCCAGCGCTGGAGCTTGCCACGCGTCTCAGAAGATGAATCCAAGGGCCAACACAGGATCTCCACCATGGGCATCAGTCAAACGTGCCACACACATCCCAGAAAAGTCAACAGGGCCTTCCTCAAATGGGCCAAATTGCTGGCAATTTACCTCCAAAATTGGGGTCAACACCCCCGATTGGTTTGCATTTTATTTTCAATCTTTTTATTTTTTCTATTATTTGTTTTATTTATTTTAGTTAAATCATCAAAATTAATTTTCATAAAAATACCAAAAAAATTAGAAACTATAAAAATAAAAATATGTTTTAATGTTTAATTCACTAACATTTTTGTAAATAAATTTAACAATTAGTTTAGTTTTAATTCTAGGTTTAATTTTAATGTTTGTTAATAAACTAAAAAATGTAGAACAAGGATTAATTATTAGGGTTTTAAATACTTTATTCTTTTTCTTTTCTTTTACCATTATTAAATATTAATTATTTTTTATAAATAAATACGCCATGTAAATAATTAATGTAAATTAGGTCAAACTAAAAAATATTTTTTAATAAATTAAAAACAATTTAGAACAAGGGTTAATTAACTTTTTTAATTCCAATTTAATTTTCTCATTAAACTCCATAAATACAAAAACTCCAAAAAAATTCTTTCTTTTTATTTAAACTTAATTAATTTATTAATTTCAATTCAATTTCTTTAAAAGGGTCCAACGCCCTCGCTTTCGATTATAATTCCGTTTCGCGCGCTTATTTTGTTTCTTTTTGTAAATTTCATGTAATTACTCCAAAGCCTTGTAATAGATTAATTAGGATATTTATTCTTCCGCATTTTTATTTTATTCAAATCGGGTCTTGGACTAATTTGGCGATGTAGACCCGCCCCTTTGTAATAGCGTAGGACTTTTAATTCCGCATCTTTTAACTGTTAATAACTTGCATGAAAGAATGAATGACAAAAATAAAAACAAAGCGTAGATCACAAATGCATGACAAAGACAAATATAACTGAAAAGGACACACAATTCACACACCACTCCTAGGGTACGCCTCACTGTTGCCTTGCCCCTCGAAACGTGGTCGTCGAGTAGAGGATGTTTTAGTAAGTCCTCATGTCCATGAACATGGCATGAGGGTAGCTTCTAAGGTGTCTTCCTATTGCTCTGGTGACCACAATTTCCCGAACCCTCGAATTGACCCGAACACCTCCAACGGTGGTGCTACCTACCTCTCAATGGTGGGATGGCACTACTTTAAGGACATTTACACAGACGAATTCCTTAGGGTAGGTAGATGACTCGTAGATGCTTGCTCTAATTCAAAACAAATCAAAAACTCTTTTCACACCGACACTTTTCAAAAAGATTTCAAAACAACTTTTCAAACACTCTTGAGGACTGATACAAGAGTTATTCCGAAACTTTCAAAGAAACTTTTTCAAACCCACTCACCTTGAAAAGCAAACAAACATTTTGAAAACACAAATGAGCAAGTATCTAAGAGCCCATGGATAACCATGGATAGAAAGGGTGCTAACACCTTCCCTTTCTATAAATCTACCTCCCGAACCGAGAGCTAATCTCAATAAGGAATTTTTCTGTGCTTTTGTCCTTCCCATTTGGAGAAAATAAAAGACGGTGGCGACTCTTGCTTCCGCGACATTTCGTGAACCAGCGTTAAACTGTCAGTTCCAGATCCACCGATCACAGAACTGGCGACTCTGCTGGGGAACTTTATAAAGTGAGGTGTACCTTAGGATAGTTCATAACTGTGTTTTCAATTGTATTGACTTGTTTGCTTTAAAATTGTGGGTTGCATGGGAGTTACATAGATCCTAACCCGGATCTGGGGATACCCTGTTTAGGTAGCATAAGCTGTGAGGGACCTGTCCGGCGTAGACCGACATGGGTGAAGCAGTGGCTACGTTGGTGTGGCACCTTGGTCTGTACCGATATCCCTTGTGTTGCAACGAGGAGAATATGGGTCTTCTGAGGAGTCATTAAGCACCAACAGACCTTAGAACCTTAAATGACCCAACTTGGCCATTAGAACAGTAGCAGTATGCTACGCCCATTGAGGCTAAACTCTCGTGATGGTTCTGGCCGCAAGAAAAGATTGCGATGCTGGAGTTATGACCGATTGAGGGTAGTCAATGATATTGGGATCCTCTAAGAACCCGGTTACTTTTGATAGGACAGGTATGAACCAATAAACTGAAAGAGGGTAATACCTAGACCTCATGCTGGCCTAAACTTTAAGGGCTTGTCTTGTGTGACTTGTGTGCCTTATCATGTTTGCCTTTGTAAATATTCGTGGTGTGCTTTATCATAACATCATGAGCATTGCATGCATCCTGCATAAGGACTGACCATTTCAAAGACAAGAGGGTTTCACCTTTGCTCTGTTTTGTAAGACATCATGATGCCTATGCGAAGGAATACTATCCGGTTCAACTTTGTTCACCCACCTGAGTTGCTTGAAGAGTTGGTTAGCAGGATTCCAAATACCACTTCCTTCATTCAGAGGCATGGTTCTCTTCTCAGTTTAGTCACTGCAAAGCGGGATCAACAGTTGATGAGTGTCCTGACCCAGTTCTATGACCCTCTGTACCAGTGCTTCACCTTTCAAGACTTCCAGTTGGTCCCTACCCTGGAAGAGTTCTCTGATTTGCTTGGCATCCCTATCCTGGATCAGACCCCTTACACTGGTTGGGAAAAGTCCCTCAGGCTCGAGGAGATTGCTGCAGCTCTTCCTTTGACCCATCAAGAAGTAATGGATAATTGGGTGACTAGAAGCGGGGTTAAGGGTTTCTTGGCCAAGTTTCTAGTTGGTAAAGCTAACAGTTTCTGGAATGACTTGGACTTTAGGGCATATGAAGACATCTTGGCTCTCTTAATCTATGGGCTAGTCTTGTTTCCTAATCCTGACAACTTTATCAATGTCACTGCCATAAGGATCTTTATGTCTCAGAATCCTGTGCCCACTCTCTTGGGTGACATCCTGCAACAACTTTATGCTCGTACTGCCCGAAGACGAGGAACCCTATGGTGTTGTATCCCTTTGTTGGTGAGGTGGTTTATTTCGCACCTCCCTAAGTTCATGCTGAAGAACCAAGAAGGAAGAGGTTTGGCTCATAAGTTAATGTCTCTCACTGATAAGGACATCATTTGGACTTTCAGAGGTTTGGATGAGATAGCTGTTATTGATCGTTGCGGAGAATACCCTAATGTTCCGTTGATTGGTACTCAAGGAGGAATCTCTTACAATCCATGTCTAGCACTCCGTCAGTTTGGAAGAGCCAGAAGAGCAGGGCCTCATCAGATGTTAGTGCCTCACATCAGTTTTGAGTTTCAGGTGGATAGTGACGAGCTGCGTCGTAGGTTCATCAAGGCTTGGGACAGAGTTCATAAAGCTGACCCACAAGAGTTGGGGCCAAAGACCTCTCTACCTATGGAAGCCTACTACAAATGGGTTCGCATCCGTGCTCAGAAGTTAGGTATGCCATATGAAGCTGTCAGACCCGTCATTCTTGAGTATCCTGACAAAGATGGGGCTCCTCCAACTGTCCTCCCTCCTCAGATACCTACTGATTATGAGACATTAAAGAGGTCTTGGTCACAACTGCGAGAAGAATGGGATTCCTATCGGGAGAAGTTCAACGAGCAGGAATTGAAGATCCAGAAACTGACAAAGCAGTTGGAGAATGAGCGAGCTCTGAATGACTACATCCGTACTGGAAGAGGAGGCCATGGGATCAATAAGGAGCTCTGGATGTTCTTTTACAGTTTTATTTCCCTTTCCAGTATTTCCCTTTTATGTAACGCCTAAGGGAAACCTGTTGAACAATTTAAGTTTCAAAGTTGAATCTAATGAAGTGTGTTCCTTTTTGTTTACAAAGTTGATTCCCGATTGTCTTTGAAAACATAAATCATACGCATTCCATTCATCATGTGCATAGCAGGTATTCTTCTTTTCAGGTTGCTTACTGTTCTTCGCTGTTTATTTCAGCATCATGAACCCTGACTCATCATGAACCGAGATGTCTATCAAGGCCCTTCAGGTGCAGAATGCGCAATTTCATGAACTGATCATGGGTTTGGCTCAAGGCCAATAAGAGCTGAAGGCTTTACTCCTGAAGAAGGAGAAGAAGAAGAAGAAGAGAACTGTTCTTTTCAACTCGGGCTGAAGGTTTGGCAACACTCTGCAGAATGAAGAGGCTGGTTCTTCTGTAGGCAAAGGCAGTCCCCAGGGGGGAAAGGCTTCAAGTCCAGTAGTCTCGAACAACGAGACTGACTTTAATGAGGAACAGTATCCTCCTACTGAAGACCGGTATAAGCAGTTGGAAGACAGACTGAATGCAATGGAGATCCAACAAGTGCCTGGGCTGGATTTCGGAGACTTGGGCTTATCTACTGGTGTGATTATCCCTCACAAGTTTAAGGCACCATCTTTCACCAAGTATGACGGGGCGTCTTGCCCTAAGCTACACCTCAGATCTTATGTGCGGAAGATTCAACCGTACACAGTGGACAAGAACTTGTGGATCCACTTCTTCCAGGAGAGTCTTTCAGGGACTCATCTCGAATGGTTCTATCAGCTGGATGGGACCAAAGTTCGTAACTGGGAGGAGCTGGCTACTGCTTTTTATAAGCAGTATCAATATAATGCTGACTTTGCTCCTACACGTACCAAACTCCAGGGTATGTCGCTAGGATCAAGCGAAGGTTTCAAAGAGTATGCACAGAAGTGGAGGGATCTGGCTGGC
The DNA here is from genome assembly GCA_948472305.1 of Vicia faba. NCBI lineage: Eukaryota > Viridiplantae > Streptophyta > Magnoliopsida > Fabales > Fabaceae > Vicia > Vicia faba. The sequence continues at coordinate 1,247,088,090 of OX451741.1, forward strand.
AGGGTGCAGCCCTCATTGACCGACCGTGAGCTGGTGGATATGTTCTTGGGGACCCTATATGGGCCATTTTTCAATCATCTTATCGGTAACTCATCTGCAGGGTTTACTGATCTCATTCTGACTGGAGAGAGAGTAGAGGCTGGAATGAAGTCCGGCAAAATTCAGAAGGGTGCATCTGCAAGCTCTGAGAAGAAACCCTTTAAAAAGGAGGCCAGTGCTATGTATGGGCCTAAAAGACATGATAAACCTGAGCGCCGCCAATCTGTCAACGCGGTGATGATTGCTAAGCCTGTTGCCGCTCCTCGGCAAACCAATCCGCAAAGGGGTGAAAGACCCAGAAGAGAGTTTACCCGTCTAAGTATGACCTTATCGCAAATCTTGCCGCAGTTGCTATCCACCAATTTGGTGACTGTTAGAGAGGCCCCGAAGGTTGTGAATACGGCTTCTCCCAAGTATAATCCGAATGCCCGCTGTGCTTATCATTCCGATAGCCCGGGGCATTCCACTGATGATTGCTGGGCCTTAAGGAATAAGGTGCAAGACCTTATTGACGCAAAAGAGATATAATTTGAAGCGCCTGAGAGGCCGAATATGGTGACTGCTCCTATGCCCCAGCATGGAGTGAATGTCGTTGATGAAGATGTGTACGCCGTTTCTGTGAATGATGTAGCTACTCCCTTGATGACTGTTAAGAGGAACCTACTGCTGGCCGGTTTATTTCCGGGTTGTAGTGAAGGTTGCCTTTTCTGTGCTGTTCCCCTTTCTGGTTGTCCTTTGCTGAAGTTGGGCATCCAAAGCCTGATGGACAGCAAAGAGATTCTGTTCAAGAAGACTGCTGTTCAGTTTGTTCCGGTGGAAGAAGTTTCTGTTGTTACAATTTTCAATAATCCGATAAAGGCTCTCCCAAGGAAGCCGGTTAAAATCATGACTGTCGCACCCATTGTGATTACTGTTCCGGGGCCTCTCCCCTATGAATCCGATAAGGCTGTCCCATGGCACTATGGGGCAGATGTGTATGTACATGGTATAAAGCAAGAGTTCAACACTGGCACCAGCATCAGCAATATCACTGGTCCAGCCAAAGTTACCCGCAGTGGCAGGCTCTTCTCGTCTGACATTGCGCCACCAGCTATTCGAAGACCCCTCACTATAACACCTGCAAGTGTACCTGTTCCCAGTTCTGATCAAGTTGTTTCCCCTGCTACCGAGTCATCTAATGCTCGGGGCAAAGGGATTGAAGATGAGCCTGCCCAGATGGAGGCACCAAAATCTGTAAATGCTGAGGCCTCCCAACAAGAGATGGAGGAAATTCTGAAGATAATCAAGAAGAGCAACTTTAATGTTGTCGAACAGCTGGGGCATACCCCCTCCAAGATCTCTATGCTCTCCTTACTGCTGTGCTCAGAGGCCCATGCTAAGGCCTTGATTTCATTTCTAAAGACGACCCATGTGCCACAGGAGACATCTGAAGTCCAGTTTACTGATTGCGTAGCCAATTTGACAGCCGACAATGGTTTGGGTTTCTCGGATGCTGACCTTATTGCTAAGGGAAAGGACCACAATGACGCCCTGCATGTCTCTATTGAATGCAGGGGCACTACTCTTGCGCACGTGTTGGTAGACACTGGTTCTTCCCTAAATGTGCTACCCAAAAAGGCCTTAGACCGGTTGGATTGTGAGGGCTTGGAGCTGAAACCTAGCAACATCATCGTCAGAGCCTTCGACGGTTCTAAGAGGATGGTTCATGGAGAGGTAGACATCCCTATTCGTGTGGGTTCTCAAGTATTCGACTCGACTTTCTATGTGATGGATATCCGTCCATCTTATTCTTGTTTACTGGGTCGACCTTGGATTCACAAAGTTGGGGCAGTGACCTCTACCCTACACCAGAAGCTCAAGTACCCCGTCAGAGGGAAGATTCTCACTGTGCAGGGAGAGGAGGAGTATATGGTGAGCCATTTGAATTCCTTCAGGTATATTGAGATGGACGGGGAGTTTATTGAAACCCCCTTTCAGCATTTTGAAGAGGTACCTCCAACATTGGCAGCAGCGGAAACAGTGGTTGAAGAGGACTTTCCATTGAAGATGGCTTCCTTGAAGGATGCCCGGGCTGTAATCAAGAAAGGTGAATGTGCTAACTGGGGCAGGCTCCCTGATTTTACACCTAAAACTGACAAGTTTGGACTGGGTTTTACTGCAGAGGGTCAGAAGGCTGCGCGCAAGGAAAAGACCAGAAGACTTCCTGTGCTCATTACCAACCCAGGAGTGAATGCTATTGGGGATGAAGATGAGGTGGAAGAATCAGAGTTCGATAGCTGGATCTACCCGACGACTGATGGTGGATTGACCAATTGGAATGCTAAAGATCATACTCCTGTTACTTTTGTTACGCAGTAATAAACTCCTTTGTTTGGTTATTTGTAATAAACAATGAATTAAAACTCTATGGCCCGGTGTCTTACCCGGGGCACCGTGGCTTCATTTGTGAGGGTATATTAATTGTCATTTCATATATCATGAATAAAGACCTTGGATGTTTTCTCGCATTTCAAATCTTATGCTCCTTTCTTTCTTTCCTATCTTTATATATTGCAAAACAACTGTATTTACACACACTCACTCATACAGGTTTCAATCCACTCTGGATCTCACTGGTAACGACTCTGCTACTGCCAGTTATGACTTCGAAAATCCGATCAACTTAGCCGAAGACGAAGGTGAAGACGATTGTGAAGTGCCTGGCGAGCTTGCAAGACTGTTACTCCAGGAAGAGAGGGCAATTCAACCACATGAAGAGCCGGTGGAACGATAAATCTGGGTACTGAGGCAGACAGGAAGGAAGTTAAGATTGGTGCCAACCTAGAGCTCAGCGTGAAGCAACGGTTGACTCAGATGCTACATGATTATATGGAGATCTTTGCCTGGTCCTACGAAGACATGCCTGGGTTGGATACTGACATTGTGGTCCATCATTTGCCTACCAAGGAAGACTGCCCTCCGGTTAAGCAAAAGGTCCGCCGTATGCGTCCAGAGATGTCTGAGAAGATCAAAGCCGAGGTTATGAAACAATTTGATGCCGGGTTCCTTGCAGTGACTTCTTACCCTCAGTGGGTTGCTAATGTGGTGCCGGTACCAAAGAAAGATGGAAAGGTCAGAATGTGTGTCGATTACAGGGATCTGAATAGGGCCATCCCCAAGGATGACTTCCCCCTACCTCACATTGATGTCCTTGTTGAAAATACTGCTCAGCACAAGGTGTTCTCTTTCATGGACGGTTTTTCAGGTTATAATCAAATCAAGATGGCTCCTGAAGACATGGAGAAGACTACCTTTGTCACTCAGTGGGGCACCTTCTGCTACAAGGTCATGCCTTTTGGACTGAAGAACGCTGGGGCAACCTACCAACGTGCCATGGTTGCTTTATTTCATGACATGATCCATCATGAGATAGAAGTGTATGTTGACGACATGATCGCAAGGTCCCAAACCGAGGAAGAACACCTTGATCATCTGCAGAAGTTGTTTGACCGGTTGAAATTGTACAAGCTAAGGTTGAACCCGAACAAGTGCACCTTCGGGGTAAGATCTGGGAAATTGCTAGGCTTCGTTGTAAGTGATAAGGGTATTCAAGTGGACCCTGCCAAGGTTAAAGCTATTCAAGAGATGCCAGTTCCTAAGACAGAGAAAGAAGTCAGAGGCTTTTTAGGACGCCTGAATTACATTGCCCGATTCATCTCGCACCTAACCGCTACCTGTGAGCCAATCTTCAAGCTGCTGAAGAAAGATCAGGTAGTACGTTGGAATGATGAATGTCAGGCCTCTTTTGACAGAATCAAAGAGTATCTCCAAGAACCACCCATCCTTATGCCACCGGTTGAAGGGAGACCTCTGATATTATACCTGACAGTACTTGACAACTCAATGGGGTGTGTGCTGGGGCAGCATGACGAGTCTGGCCGAAAAGAGCATGCCATTTATTACCTTAGCAAAAAGTTTACCGACTGTGAGACCCGATACTCATTGCTCGAGAAAACTTGTTGCGCTTTGGTATGGGCTTCTCTCCGGCTGAGACAGTATATGCTGACTCACACTACTCTATTGATTTCAAAGATGGATCCTATAAAGTACATATTTGAAAAGCCTGCTCTGTCTGGGAGAATAGCAAGATGGCAAATGATCTTGACAGAATACGACATCCAGTACACGACCCAGAAAGCCATCAAAGGAAGTGTATTGGCAGACCACTTGTCACATCAGGCAGTAGACGACTATCAGTCAATGAACTTTGAGTTTCCAGACGAGAGCATTATGATAGTGACTGATTGTGAAGTACCTGGACCGGATGAAGGACCTGAGGAAGGATCCCGATGGTCATTGCACTTTGACAGAGCCTCCAATGCTTTGGGTAACGGTATCGGCGCTGTGATCATATCCCCTCAAGGCACTCATACTCCACTTACTGCTCGGCTATGTTTCAACTGCACCAACAACATGGCGGAGTATGAGGCATGCATCATGGGTCTTCAAGCTGCGATCGACCTAAGGATCAAGTATCTGAGTGTCTTCGGAGATCCCGCTCTCGTGATCAATCAGATCAGAGGAGAGTGGGATACGAAACATCTGAATCTTATTCCTTACAGAGAATGTGTGTTGACATTGATCCCCCACTTCACAGAGATAACCTTTGAACACTTCCCGAGAGAGGAGAATCAGTTAGCGGACGCGTTAGCTACGATGTCTTCCATGTTCAAAATCAAATGGGACAATGAGGCTCCCCGGATCATCATCTGGAAACTGGACGAACCGGCATACTGTTGTGATCTTGAGACTGAATTGGTGACTGAGAAGCCTTGGTACCATGAGGTGAAGAGATACTTGGAAGCTCAGGAGTATCCTGAAGGTGCATCTGTCAACGATAAGAAGTTTCTGAGAAGGTTCGCAGCGAAGTTCTTCCTTAGCAACGACATCCTGTATAAGCGAAACCATGATTCGACCTTACTGCGTTGTGTGGATAAGACTGAAGCAGAAAGGATCATGGAAGAGCTACATGAAGGGACCTTCGGAACACATTCCAGTGGACACACTATGGCAAAGAAATCCTTCGGGCAGGGTATTTTTGGTCCACAATGGAAGCCGACTGTTACCAACACTCTCGGACATGTCACAAATGCCAGATATATGCAGACAAGATGCATGTTCCTCCAGTTCCTCTAAATCTTCTGACTGCGCCTTGGCCGTTTGCAATGTGGGGCATAGATATGATCGGCGAGATTAAACCTACAACATCCAGTGGGCATCGCTTCATCCTGGTAGCGATTGATTACTTCACGAAGTGGGTTGAAGCAGCTTCCTACGCTACGGTAACCAAGACTGTTGTGGCACGGTTCATTCGGCACAACTTGATCTGTCGATACGGAGTCCCAGAAAGAATCATTACAGACAATGGTACCAACCTCAATAACAAGATGATCACTGAGCTCTGCGAGCAGTTTAAGATACAGCACCACAACTCTTCTCCTTACAGACCGAAGATGAATGGGGCTGTGGAAGCAGCGAATAAGAATATTAAGAAAATTGTGCAGAAGATGACAGTGACCTATAAAGATTGGCACGAGATGTTACCGTTCGCTCTACATGGGTACCGTACCTCAGCCAGGACGTCAACCGGGGCAACTCCTTTATCCTTGGTCTACGGTATGGAGGCAGTCTTACCGATCGAAGTGCAGATACCCTCTCTTCGGATAATGAAGGATGCAGATCTGAGTGAAGATGATTGGATCCAAACACGACTTGCTCAGGTAAACCTTATTGACGAAAAAAGACTTGCTGCTATCTGTCATGGTCAGACGTATCAGAAACGAATGATCAGGGCATTTAACAAAAAGGTCAGACCACAAGAGTATCAAGTTGGGGATATGGTAATAAAACGCATCATCCTACCTCAGAGTGATCCAAGGGGCAAATGGACCCCTACATACGAAGGGCCATTTGTGGTTAAACATGTGTTCTCAGGAGGAGCCATGATTCTAACCAACATGGATGGTGACGACCTTCCTCACCCCGCCAATGCAGACATAGTAAAAAGATACTACACATAAAAAGACCCGCTAGGTTGACATACCTAGGCAAAAATTAGGGCTTCCCGGCGAACCAAAAGGGTTCAGGCAAAATGAAGGGATGAAATGGAAAAAATCTGTACACCCGGCAAGTCGAAAACCTGAAAAGGCGGCTTGGGCAAAAATGGGTATCCCGATGGACTGAAAACCCGAAAGGGCGGTCCAGGCAAAAGTTAGGGATAAAGCGTAATACTATGTCTCATTGGATCACTTTGCATCCAGAATCCGATATCTACAGCGAGTTCGGACGGCATCGATCAATCAGCTTCATCAACAACTAGGTCATCAAGTGATGAGACGCTCGAAGATATAAAGGCGATAGCAGAGTTGGAACCCAGTTGGATTATTCTATTCACACAGCTGTTTTATATTCCTTTGTACAAATTTGTATTAAACTCTTTTGTTCGGCGGCGTTCTCTTATTAGGACGTCAGCCTCTTGTTTACAAACGCCTATTTACAGGCAAACTCAAAATTAATAACAAATTCACTTTTCAGTCAATTACCAATTGTTTTTCCTTTTTCTGTTTTGTTTTGCGAAGAACGTCCAAGGTTCAATTTGTGATATATGCATTGACAATAATTTGCTAACTCATGAATATTTGCATACGAAACAAAGGATTAATTACAGGTAACATTAGAAACAGGGGAAATAAAGAGTTGTCTAAACGATCTAATTGCTCAATCCACCAGGGTACCAAGGTAAGTTCGGCTGAAGAACATCACCAGTATATCCTAATTCCCCACAGAGTGCGTCAGCAAGTCAATACACTCTCCCCAAGCAAAGTTACAGTCAACCTTAGGGAAGTTGGGTATCCTCCAGCAGATCTCAACATTCCCCAGCAATATACATGCATTCTTAACAAGCATCCCCGACAGTCTTGGTCTAAAGATTGTTCCCCGACGGTATTTCAATGGAGTCACTTCCCCAATATAGTTCCAATTTTCCCCAAGAGAGTCCAATCCAGTTTCCCCAGGAAAGTTGGGATCCATCTCCCCAAGCAGTAAGCTTATCCCCAGTAGATTCTGGAAGCTTATCCTCGTAGAGCACGAACGCGTCTCCCGGCTTTATTCAAAGGTTATTTCCCTACCAAGATATAACTGGGTTATCCTCAGCCAAAAGCCACGGAAAGATCGTCCTCGGCGAAGTCTTCTTATCTCCAGCGAAGTCTATTAACACTTCCAACACAACAATGGTATCCCCAGCGAAGTTACCATCAACATTCTAGCAAAGTACCTCTCTCCCCACAGAGTATTGTTTCCCAAGCAAGATCGTTAGAGTACTTCTCTCCCCGCAGAGTAATCCATTCGCCAAGTTTATTCCCCAACGAAGTTATCTTCTCCTACCAGTATTCTTGCAACTATCATCCCCAGCGGAAACAACAAAGCATTATTGTCCAACATCAGCCCAGGATGTGACTTCCCGGCACCCATCAAGGATTTATTTTCCTAAGACGAAAACATACGTTCATAAACATCACATTTCCATACATTATAGCATGCATATATGCATCATATCTTACAAATCTCATTCATGTTGAGAACATCATTGCTTGATCCACATCATGCATTGCATATGACTGACCTTTACCTTTCAGGAAAAGATCCAGTTAAGTTCTCAGCTATATTTCAAGACATTAGTCTGGTTCAGTTAAATCGACCCTAAGATTTTCTTGATTCTTATCCAGTCAAAGGCCTTCTCTGGTTCAGTCAGATCGACCCTAAGATCTCCCTGATTCTTATCCAGTGAAGATTTCAAGACCTTGCTTGGTTCAGTTAAATCGACCCTAAGATTTTCCTGATTCTTATCCAGTCAAAGGCTTTCTCTGATTCAGTCAGATCGACCCTAAGATCTCCCTGATTCTTATCCACTTGAAGATTCCAAGACCTTGTCCGGTTCAGTTAAATTGACCCTAAGATTTTCCTGATTCTTATCCAGTCAAAGGCCTTCTCTGGTTCAGTCAGATCGACCCTAAGATCTCCCTGATTCTTATTCAGTCAAAGGCCTTCTCTAGTTCAGTCAGATCGACCCTAAGATCTCCCTGATTCTTATCCAGTTGAAGATATTCCAAGGCCTTCTCCGGTTCAGTCAGATCGACCTTAAGATCTCCCTGATTCTTATCCCAGTAGAAGACATCCAAGATTCTCTCAGCGTTCCTGTTGAGGTAGTAATCGCTCCAAGATTCTCTCAGCGTTCCCGTTGAGGTAGTAATAGCCCAAGATTCTCTCAGCGTTCCTGTTGAGGTAGTAATCGTCCAAGGTTCTCTCAGCGTTCCTGTTGAGGTAGTGATCGCCCCAAGATTCTCTCAGCGTTCCTATTGAGGTAGTAATCGTCCAAGGTTCTCTCACCGTCCCGTTGAGGTAGTAACCATCCCTGGTTCATTCATCACCTTTTTGAAGCTCCAGATTCAATTTCTGTAACCAGTCAGGGCACATCTATACAAAGAGTTTGAAGACCAGCTCCTGTAACAGGCCAGGTACTCATTTTCTTTTTCAGGTATGTAAGTTCTCGCTAAGGAATCTCTTACGCGATTGACAACCAAATGGCATCTATAAGCCTATCCACCTTCCATCATCTCTTAGCATGGCATCTATAAGCCCATCATCCTATCCATCAATCTCCAAAATGGAATCCATAAGCCCATTCCCACCATCACACTACTAACATGTGAGCGCAAATTTCTGGGCACTCTAGTGTTCAATCATCTTCCACCTTCGGATTACGAAAGGCACGTCAGCCAATCTACATCCTCAGGTCTAAGAAGATTGAATAGGGGCAACTGTTGTACCCCAAAATTTGCCCTCCCATATTCTTCAAGATTTGCAAAGAGCATGCTTCAAAATCTCCCCCAAGGGTTGCACAGTTCAAAGGCCTCCTAACAGTCAAAAACTAGGGTTTTGGGTCTGGGAAAGAAATTGAAGTTTTCAAGGGTCCAATCAAGTCCCACATGCCTACAAACATGGTCAAGCATCCACATGCCAAGTTTCAAGACTTACAGCACAAAATTGCACAGTCAAAAACCCTAATTGCTCAACAGTCAACTGCAGGGGCAAAATGGTCATTTGATAGTCAAAAGTTCAAATTTTTGGTCAACATCTTATTTTTAAGCCACAAACATCATTGGATCAATTCTTTATCATGATTCTCAAAGCATGGCTCAAAAAGTCTCAAGATACAAAAGTTTCCATATTTGGACAGTTGAAAAAGTTAACTGTAAATTGACCAGGGCATAACTTCCACATGGTTTATCAGAAAAATTCCATCCAAAGCTCATTTTGAATAGAATCACATTTCCTACAACTCCTCTTCACACTTCAAGTCCAAGAAATGCTCTCACAAAAGGTTATCAATTTCAACATTATAGGTCATTTTCAAAAGTCAACAAAAAGGGACTTTAAGTCAAAGACCATAACTTGCAATTGGTAAATCAAAATGACATGGGACCAAAGGCATTGGTTAGATGACTTCAAGACCTTTCCAAAATGTCCAAGAACATGATCAAAGCTTAAAAATTGAGCAAGATATGCCTTGTGGAAGTTGGGAAATTTTTGGGAATTTTGAAAAGTCAACTTTGCTTCAAATGCCTCAAAATTGCTAATGGGCCACATTTTCTTCCAAGAATCATTATCCAAAGGCTATGCACGACCATTTGACCCAAAGGGGATTTATTTCATCATTTTTTTATTATTTATTTGAATTTTTATCACCATTAATTCATTTAATTAAATAAAATATGACAAAAATACTAAACAAATGTTTTTGAATCCTTTTATGCAGCATATGCCCTCATTATTCACTCAAGATCTCGTGCACATCAAAAAAGGAAAGATTTTGTGCAAATTGGCATGTTCTTCATGAGGAAAAGATTGAAAAAGATTCCATGGAAATCAAATATTTGATTCATCAAAACATTGATTTCTTGGCTTGAATTTTCACCCTAAAACATTCCCATACATAAACAGAAGGCAACCCTAATGCATACAACCTTAAAACAGCGCCTCAGACCTCATACAAACTGGACATTTTTTGTGAAAAAGTTCAAAACTGAAAACGCACTTAGAGTTGGTTTCAAGGAAAAGTGACCATTCCAATAGCTTGCCAAGGCCTCAAGGAAACTTTCTGAATCCTTTTCCACGCTTCTAACCTCAGGAATTGGTATATAGAAGTCAAACTTTCTCAAACCTTTTGCATAATCGTGTTTCATAATTCATGCCATATTTTTGATTTCTAATGCTTGATTTGTACTAATTGAATCATTCTAAAGCTAACAGTATTATTCAATTGAGTTTTTAAGGCCTGTGCACGAATCCACCATGGGAGCCCTTTAGGGTTGCAGAGACTTTAAAAGAGGGCTTTGTTCCTCTGGAAAAATTAGGCTATAAGACCGGTACCATTGAATTCACGACATTCATACGAATACAACAAACACATCACACCCTTTTTATATGCTTGTATGGCCTAATCGCTATTTTCCAGTTTCAGGATTAGTGGGGGTTTAAAACCCCCGCTATTTGCTTTATTTACAGGTACAACGTGAGGAAGACGCTGAGTTGTCTCAACGTGATAGGGCCATTAAAATTTCCAGCGCGTTTTTTCGTTGGACATCACTAACCCTTATTCTTTATCATATTAATTGTTGTCCATTATTATTACAAAGTGGCTAAACAGCTCAGTTGGTGGAAAGCGTTGTTGGCAAGCCTTGGGACCTGGGTTCGATTCCCAGGTCCCCCATATTTCTCAATATATTTTGTTTTAATGTGATTCTATGCAGTACACGCCCAGAATTCTACCATGCATCCAGCGCTGGAGCTTGCCACGCGTCTCAGAAGATGAATCCAAGGGCCAACACAGGATCTCCACCATGGGCATCAGTCAAACGTGCCACACACATCCCAGAAAAGTCAAGAGGGCCTTCCTCAAATGGGCCAAATTGCTGGCAATTTACCTCCAAAATTGGGGTCAACACCCCCCATTGGTTTGCATTTTATTTTCATTCTTTTTATTTTTTCTATTATTTGTTTTATTTATTTTAGTTAAATCATCAAAATTAATTTTCATAAAAATACCAAAAAAATCAGAAACTATAAAAATAAAAATATGTTTTAATGTTTAATTCACTAACATTTTTGTAAATAAATTTAACAATTAGTTTAGTTTTAATTCTAGGTTTAATTTTAATGTTTGTTAATAAACTAAAAAATGTAGAATTAGGGTTTTAAATACTTTATTCTTTTTCTTTTCTTTTACCATTATTAAATTTTAATTATTTTTTATAAATAAATACGCCATGTAAATAATTAATGTAAATTAGGTCAAACTAAAAAATATTTTTTAATAAATTAAAAACAATTTAGAACTAGGGTTAATTAACTTTTTTAATTCCAATTTAATTTTCTCATTAAACTCCATAAATACAAAAACTCCAAAAAAATTCTTTCTTTTTATTTAAACTTAATTAATTTATTAATTTCAATTCAATTTCTTTAAAAGGGTCCAACGCCCTCGCTTTCGATTATAATTCCGTTTCGCGCGCTTATTTTGTTTCTTTTTGTAAATTTCATGTAATTACTCCAAAGCCTTGTAATAGATTAATTAGGATATTTATTCTTCCGCATTTTTATTTTATTCAAATCGGGTCTTGGACTAATTTGGCGATGTAGACCCGCGCCTTTGTAATAGCGTAGGACTTTTAATTCCGCATCTTTTAACTGTTAATAACTTGCATGAAAGAATGAATGCCAAAAATAAAAACAAAGCGTAGATCACAAATGCATGACAAAGACAAATATAACTGAAAAGGACACACAATTCACACACCACTCCTAGGGTACGCCTCACTGTTGCCTTGCCCCTCGAAACTTGGTCGTCGAGTAGAGGACGTTTTAGTAAGTCCTCATGTCCATGAACATGGCATGAGGGTAGCTTCTAAGGTGTCTTCCTATTGCTCTGGTGACCACAATGTCCCAAACCCTCGAATTGACCCGAACACCTCCAACGGTGGTGCTACCTACCTCTCAATGGTGGGATGGCACTACTTTAAGGACATTTACACAGACGAATTCCTTAGGGTAGGTAGATGACTCGTAGATGCTTGCTCTAATTCAAAACAAATCAAAAACTCTTTTCACACCGACACTTTTCAAAAAGATTTCTAAACAACTTTTCAAACACTCTTGAGGACTGATACAAGAGTTATTCCGAAACTTTCAAAGAAACTTTTTCAAACCCACTCACCTTGAAAAGCAAACAAACATTTTGAAAACACAAATGAGCAAGTATCTAAGAGCCCATGGATAACCATGGATAGAAAGGGTGCTAACACCTTCCCTTTCTATAAATCTACCTCCCGAACCGAGAGCTAATCTCAATAAGGAATTTTTCTGTGCTTTTGTCCTTTCCATTTGGAGAAAATAAAAGACGGTGGCGACTCTTGCTTCCGCGACATTTCGTGAACCAGCGTTAAATAGTCAGTTCCAGATCCACCGATCACACCTTCGTAAAAATCCATAATTCCCAAACAGAAAACCAAACCTTTGTTCTTCCCTTTGAGTCAAAGAACTTGGCATTTTCTCTTCCATTGCTCTTGCTGACTCCAGAACATCTGAAGGCAGCAGTTCAAGTTCCAAGCACAAGCTCCAGATTCAAGGTAAGTCTTTTTGACTTTGTATCTTTTCTCTCAGAACATCCTTAAATATGTAAATATCATAGTATTAATGCTGACCATATCATTGCATAAGTATAAGAAACTATGGATCAGAACTTCTTGATTAAGGCTAGGCTCAGAATTAGGATTAGAACTTCTATAAATTGTTGTTCTTTTATCCTTCTAATTTGTTGTTTGTTAAGAACTGAATAAATTGCTGATGTGCTGATTGATATGAGGAAAGAGTTGAAATGTAGCACAGAACTTCTGATTTTCATTCACGGTTTTAGCATAACATAGAACTTCTGAGTTCTCTTCATTGTTTTAACACACTGAACTTCTGTGATTTTCTCATTGTTAAAACACACTGGATTTCTGATGTTCACTCACTATCTTAGCACATACTGAACTTCTGAGTTCTCTTTACTGTTTTAATACACAAAACTTCTAAGACTTTCTCACTGTTCTAACACTCAGAAGTTCAACACATACAAACCCATAACTTCTATACCTTTCCTATAACGTTTCTTGCAGGACCTCAGAGTGTATCAATCCAGAACTTCTGATGCTTCTTTCTGGACCCGAGCGCGCCCGACATCAGAACTTCTGATCCCCTTTGTGTTGCTTTCAACAGCATGTTAATTCTATCTCTCATTACTTCCCTTTTTTTTATCATTTTGAATATTAATACCCTTTTATTAATATAAAAAATACATAAAAATATTTTCTTTTATTAATTAATTTATTTCTTTTTCTTAATTCATTAAGACAAAAAACCATTTTCTAAACAAGTCCTTTTTCTTTCTTGCATTTTACATTTCAATATGGTTGTAATAGTTAATTAGGATTTATTTTCTTGCAATCCCCCATTCATAAATTTTTACCCTCATCCCCTTAACGATGTAATAGTGTAGGACTTTACTTTTCCCGCACTTTTATTGTTTTCATAGTTTGTTAGTAATTAGTGTGTATGGTAAGATAAAAAACAACAAATAGACAACCTAAAAATCAAAGACTAAATGCATGAAAATCAAACACACTTGCACACTTGCACCCTTAGGGTAATCCCATTTTGTTACCTATCGAAGAATAGTCATGTCCCTCGAATATAGGTGTTTTAGCAAAGACCCTCGATAAAAGATCGTAGTCCCTCGATGACCCTCGATGTTTCCTTCGATAAAACGATCTAGTCCCTTACGAAAAACTGCTAAAGCGTCTCATAAGTTGCCTTCTATGACTGTACAAACGTCTCGCGCCTTTCCCTTCACATCCAACGATGTGGCTTCTTACCAAATCAATGGTAAGATCGCAAACATCTAAAGGAGGAGGAAAATAACATTTAAGACCTTTTGAGTAGGTAGATTCGCTCCTAGTTGCTTGCTTGCTCATAACCAAATATTTTACACCAACACTTTCACATTAAAACCTTTTTCTCAAAAAACAAAAGCTTTTTGTATACGTTCTTATAGAGATGAGAACCATTACAAAAACATCTTTTCAAGAATACTTTCAAAAAACACATTCCACAAACACCTCTTTGAACTATTTTCGAAACAACAATTTATACGCGTTCTTATAGAAACGAGAACCATTACAAAGACATTTTCAAAATATTTTCAAACCCATAACACAAAGCATATTTTCAAACAAAGCAAGTGATCTAGCAAGAAACTAAGAGCCCATGGAAAACCATGGATGAAAAGGGTGATAATACCTTCCCTTTTCCTAATCTCCCCCCCCCCCCCCCCCCCGAACTCAGAAACAATCTCAAAGGTCTTTCTTGTTCTTTTCACCCTTTCCTTATTGGATAAATAAAAAATTAGGTGGCGACTCTTGCTAACCAAAACATTTATGATCAAACGTAAAACAACCAAGTCAGTTCTCCCACCACGTTACAGAACTGGCAACTCTGCTGGGGAATTAACTTAAAAAGTGGGGTTACCTTAGGGTTAGATCACATTTATTTGCTTTCATTATTTGTCTTGTATGCTTTACATTATTGGTTCCTTGTTTAGGTTTGCTTTGATCCTCTACCCGGATCTGGGGCACCTTTTAGGTAAGTAGCAATAGATTATGGAAATTGTGCAGGGTATACCGACATGGTCTAAGCAATAACTACGTTAGTGTGATGCATTTGTGGGTACCGGTATCCCTTGTCTTGAATCGAGGAGAATATGGGGCTGCTGAGTGGCGTCATGAAGCACTAACTGACCTTATAACCTTACTTGACGAACTTGGCCTTTAGGAAGTAGTGAGATAGTCGGTTTCGGTGTAAAGCTGAAAATTGGTTGATACTCGATGCTACACTCATTAAAACTTGACTCCTGAGTTTTGTTTGGTTGCGAGTCAATCGCCTATTGAACGAAGCTTGTGGGAAAGGTCGGTGATATTGAGATCCCTTAGAACCCGGTTACTATTAACTAGGACAAGTTGAACCAACTAAACTTCAAGAGGGTACTTACCTATAAACTCCATGCAAGCCTAAACCTAAGGATTTGTCTGCTTTGTATGTATTTATATATAAACTTGCTTACTTTGCATACTTGTACATAACATCATGACATCATACCATAACATTTTCAATAACACTGAACCATAGCATTTCAAGGATCTCAAGGATCTTTGATGTAGGGCCACGTTGAACCAGATATCTATCAAGGCGAAAGAGGATTTATTTTCCTCTAACCAAACGCCATCAAAGATCAAGTACAACAGCTTGAGTCGAAGGCTATGACCCACTCGACATGGTGAGCTTAATTCTCGTGGAAGGAAATCCACCGATACAAAGTTCTCCAATCAAAACTGTAAGTGACTACTAACCCCGCGAGATCCTTGAAAACATGCATCCACATATCATGCATCATATCATGACAGGTTTCTCCCATACCGGCCTCCTTATCTACCCACTATTTATTTCAGTAAGATGGATATGGAACAAACGGTGAAGGATCTCTATGCTCAAAATGCTCAATTTCAACAAATCTTCCTGGCTTTGGCTAAGGGGCAAGAGGACCTGAAGACTCTTCTCAAAGACATGAAGAAAAAGTCCAAGAAGTCAGTAGGCGTCCTAAACTTGGAAAGGATACTTAAAGGACCACTCAAGGTGGCTCTAGATCTTCCAACTCTATCCAACATGAGGGATAGTAATGAAGAAGACAATAGTTTGGAGATTGATGAAGATGAAGTTGTTTACTCTGAGGAACAATATCCTCCCGCTGATGACAAGTACAAACAGTTGGAGGATTGCCTCATTGCTATGGAAATTCAGCAGATACTTGGCTTGCATTTAGGAGACATGGGTTTGGTTTCTGGAGTGGTCATCCCGCCAAAATTCAAAATCCCTACCTTTTCCCTGTACAATGGAGTCTCTTTCCCTAAGATGCAATTAAAGTCTTATGTCCGCAAGGTTCAACCATACACAACTGATCCGAAGCTTTGGATCCAATTCTTCCAAGAGAGCTTATTTAGGACTCAACTTGAATGGTTATATCAATTAGAGAGTGCTCGCATCCACACCTTGGAGGATCTAGTTGCTGCTTTCTACAAGCAGTACCAATACAACGCTGATCATGCACCAACTCGTGTGAAATTATAGAACATGAACATGGGTTCCAATGAGAGCTTCAAAGGATACACTTAAAAGTGGAGAGATCTGGCTGGTAGGGTGCATCCCCCTTTAACTGACAAGGAGCTAATTGACATCTTCATGGGAACTTTGACAAGACCTTTCTTTAAACATCTAATCGGAAGCTCCTCGGTTGGGTTCACCGAGCTAATACTGGCCGGCGAAAGGGTCGAAGCTGGCATCAAAAGTGGAAAGATCCAAGGAGCTCCACCTTCTGATGCTCAGAAAAAGCCATACAGTGGAAAGAAAGAGTCCAATGCTATGTATGGTCAAAAGAGTCGTCATGATCAACATGTAGCGGAAATCCTGATCTCTAATCCTACACCTGTTCAATAAAGATAGGGAAATAGGCGTAGGGTAAGATATCAAGAAAGGCAGTACACTAACATAAACATTCCCTTGTATCAAGCGTTACAATATTTGCTGAAGGTGAAACTGATCACACTAAAGGATCCTCCTCAAAACCCCGATACCTCCTATTCTAAGTACAATCCAAGTGTAAGATGTGCCTACCATTCTGATAGTATCGGACATGACACTGACAATTGTTAGACTTTGAAGGACAAGATTCAAGATTTGATTGACACCAAGGAGATTTAGTTTGACCCTCCGGAGACTCCTAACGTGATCACTGCTCCTATTCTGAATCATTGAGAGTGTATTGTTCATTTCGATTTTTAAATTGTATTTCCTTTTATTATTCAAACAATTATCTATTAATGTCAAACTCTGTTTCATTAATGCATTGTGTTGTACCCCAATTTTCCCCCCTAAGATCCCTTCATCATGCCATGTTGATTCACTCACAACAAGATCACACTAGGATTCTTGGTTCCCCTCCCTACATTTGATCTTGCCCTGTTGAGGGATTACCAAGCACCTTGACTTATGTTCTTTTTGTAATCATGAATATTGTTTTGATTTCTTCATTTAACTAATAAAATGCAATGTTGTTTTTTCTTGCTTGATATCCATGTAGGTGAAGGGCAATGAGATTTAACAAATTACTCCATGGATTCATGAGTTTATTTCCATGCCCTAGTCAATATAGCCTGAGAAGTTCAAACGTCACCAATGGATTGGTTTTGGGAGAATTGGAATGGCAAGGTTGTTTTGGTTCATCACATTTCAAGGTTATTAGATTTGACTCAAAAGTACAAGGGGTTGATTGGAGAAGTTGTCATGTTTGGACAAAGCCTTGTTCCTATTGGTCACAAGAGCATATTTCTCTCAAAATTCAAGATATGGAAGTGGTTTTGGTGGCTATGAGTCTTCATTATCATCCTCAACAACTTCTATTCACAGAGCAAGAATATTGGTACAAGAAGTTAGTTAAAACTTGTCAAAGTTCCTCAAGGTATTCTCTTGATCTAAAAGCTAGGGTTTGGAACTTCAAAGGAGCATATCTTGCTCACCTTTTGGTACTTTTGAGTGATTCCAAAGAAATACTTCTATTCAAAGGATTATCAACAAATCACTTCAAAAATTCCAAAGAGTTTTCATGTGGAAGAAACTTGGTGAAGAAGAAAGATTACAAGTCATCCAGATGAATCCACAATTTTACATAATTAACTTCAAATGATCACAACTTGGTCAATTTTTATCACCTTGAGTCCATTATTTTTCCATAATTATCTTGAAGATGTGAAATTTATGCCTTATTTTATTTGCAAAGTGGGATAATGGATGGAGTATGCCTTAAATATGCAAAACATTATAGGTCATTTCATGATTTTTGGCCAACTTCAACAAGTCATAACTTGCTCAATTTTTGGAGATTTTTAGTGGTTCAAATTTCAAAATTTCATTCAAGAGATCTACTTCACTTCATCTGTTTTGATCAAGAGCAAATTCCAAGTGGAAGGCCATGTTTGGATACAAGACATTATAGGTCATTTTTGATGAAGAATTTGAAATATTTCTAAGTATGGAAAGTCAACTCTTTTTCTCCAACTTTGACTCAACACAACTTTCAGCTCAAGCATCTATTTAACTCCATTATTTTTCCATTTCAAAGCTTGTAACCTCATCTTTCCAAAGCATCAAGAATCATGCCTTGAGACCCCTTGAGCTGAGAATGCCATAGTTTCAAAAATGGTAACTTGGAATTGAAGTTTCCTTGCAAGTCAGATTTTGAATTTCATGTTACAACCTCCAAACCTCAAATTAACACGCGTTTTGGGTCTAAACATGATTAGCCAACTTTCCCAAGTGGATTAGTGCATCAAAACGCAAGAATTGGATAAGTTTTGTTGAAGTTTGGATCACACTTCACTCGTGCATCAGGTTTGCACGAATTCCCTCGAAAACGCATCATTCACTCTTCCTTTTGATCCCATTCGCTTCTCCTATAAATACATGAACTATCCCATTCAATTTCCCAAGCTTGGATAGCCAAAATCACCCTGTCAAACTTGTTCCACAACTCAATTTTCTGTAACTTCAAAATCCATTCTCGAGCCTTTTTCAATCCAATTTTTCCATCAATTCACTTTCCTTGATCTTCCCTGAAGCTAACCACATAATTACATTCAAGAATCGTGCCCTATATTGCTCTATAGAAGTGCAGTTTCAGAGCTCTGCAACTCAACTTCAATAGGTAGATTCCTTCATCAATTCTTCAAAACTCTGATATCATTGTGTTGCTCTCATTGCCTTGGTTCTAGTCGCAACACTTACCTTTTACTAGAAACACGTTTTGACCATGAAATTTCAAATCCATTTTCAAAACTTTCCTTCCAAATTGCTTGAGCTACAATTTATATAAATTTGGCGCGAGGGTGTGGTTGTCTTCGTCTTGAAGAGACAAAGCGAATGACATAGGTCTGAGCTTATGATTTTACAGTATGAGAGACCTGTAATTCGTGATGGCTGGAGGTTGAAGATGACCAAAGTGTCATCTTCCAACCAATGAAGGCGCGCCATCTGTATTTTTCAAATCTGATTTAATTAATAATTTTGTACATTATTCACTAATGACCATGATATGCACAACGTGCCAGATCCCTTGGATTTGATTACTAACGCGTTTTAACTCTCATCCAATGGTCCACATATTTTACTTTTATTTACTTTTTTCTGATTTTTATATTTTAATTGTTTTAAATTTCAAAAAATCATAGAAAATTCATTTTTAGTCCAAAAAATCTAAAAACATTATGAAAAATATTTATGATTATTCTCTTTCTGATTTTTATTTTTGCACAATTTAATTTTATGTTTTGGTATTTTTTATAAATTTTACACTTATGATTTGTTTTAAATGTTTAAAAATATTTTTATACATTTTAAAATTCTGAAAAAATTATGGAATGATCCTATGATATTGTGACAAATATTGGTGACCTCATTTTATTTTTGTTTCTGACTTTACTATTTTTTACCATTTTTTGTTTATTTTACCCATTTATTTTAATTTTAAAAATAGTTTCTTACTTTAAAAAATTAGCAAAAAATTTGTAAAATTATTTGAGCCTTTTTCTGATTTTTCTATGGTCTTACTTTTATTTCTTGATTAATTTGAACATAGTTGATATTTTTCTCATTATTTTCTATTTTTAAAACATTTTTAAAATCCTTTTTGTGTATATTAAATGTGATATTATTTTGTGACTATTTTCTGGATGATCTTGGGTTAGATTTTGGATCATGAACTTTATTAACATCATTGGATCCATGGTGTTGAGTTTAACTCCACAAAAATGGATGAATGATTTTAATAATAGTTTGATTAAAATTTAATTCAAATGTGGTTTGTGTATTTTTTTCCCCATCCCTCTTCATCTCATCCCTTTCTTATTGCACTAGATGTTGTTGGAGCATGATCTATATATCATGTCTCAAAATAAATGGTGCATAGATTGCTATTGATCGGCCTCAAAATAGGTGCGACTTCTATATAAGTCCACTGACGATTGCTTAACATAGCGCTAAATTTTGTCCCAAGCGAATAAATGATCATTTGTGGCCCAAACTTATGATTGCAAGCCCAAGTATGTTAATTTGATCTCTTTGATCCAGTAACCTTGTGATTCATTGTGTGGAGGCTTTGGTTCTACCAATCCTCTAATGGATCTACAACACCTTTGCTCAACACGGATCACTTAAACATCGTTGATCATTAAATTATACTTATGAGAATTCCAAATGGATGATATACTTGACAAAAAGAAAATGCAACTTGTTGTGTGGAGGCTTTGGTTCTACCAATCCTCTAATGAGTTCCAAATGCAAGTTTCAAGATGGTCATACAACTAACCACTAATTATTGACTTGTTTTAACTTATGCTTTCATTCTTTTTTATGCTTTATGTACTATTTACTTTTAGCATTTACATTTCATGCCATTTTCATCTTTGCTCATTTGAGCATTTATTTTCTTGCCATTTTTACTTTGCTCACTTGAGCTTTCCTTTTCCTTTCTTAAGATACTTAATAATCAACATAAACCCTAAAAAATCTTTAATGGTACTTGGACTATTTGGTTACTATCATTGGAATTCTGGAGCATGGGACTTTTTCTTGGACTTAGGATTAGAAACCTTGGCCTATCTTGGAGACCTTGTGATCTTATATGATTATTTTGTCTGGATCTCTTGAAGTTTACCTCAAGAAATTGGGTTGCTTGTTTGTTTTTGTGTGCATGTTTTTTTGTGTGATTACGTCCTCTGTTTGTAATATGGAATTCACCCCTATACAACCGTTACTCTGCCAAATTTTTGTGAAGACTTAATACACTTGAAGTTTGGTTCTCTCAAGAGGTCTAGTATCTTTGCTGGCTTGGTTTTAATCCAAAGAATTGGAATTGTATCTTAGCTCATAATGTCAAGTATTGGCTTTTTGTTGGTTAGATGGTTCTTATCCCTAACTTTTACCTTATGCTTTAGGATAGTCCCTTCTTCTCCTCCCATCTTCTATAATTTCAAAAATATTCATCCCCTTTTGAAAACTCTTCTTGTTTTTTAAACTTAAACTATTTTCATAATAAACTTGGACTTATGTCCATGCATTTTCAAAAACATTTTTATAAATAAACTCCAACCAACTTAATAATACCTTGAAATTTTTTTGAGAAGACTAAAAGTCAATCAATCTCATTTCAAACAATTATACTTCTACAATATGTAGTGAAGAGGGATATTTTCCACTTGTGTTGAGTGAGGCATTGTTGATTTTAAAATCCAAGTCATATCCTCCACTTTGAGATGATGCAAATTCTCCTTTCTCATGATTGTGGGTAGTAGGTATGTTTTCCACAAGGACAATGACGATGATGTTTTATCTTATAAAATTAACCAACGCATTTGTGTTTCAAATTTTTTTGAAAGAGGAACTACGTGTACCCTGATCCCCTATTGCACGAAAGGTGGTATGTAGGCACTAAAGGTTCGCAACCGCGGCGTGTGCAAAAATTATAAAATAAATATATTTCTTTTCTCACCTCCACCATCCATTTATATATAATAGTTTTTATAGCCAAAGTATACATATTTTACAAAGAGGCTCCTGCGGAGTACCATAGATGTTTAGGGTGCTAATACCTTCCCTTTACATAACCAACCCCCTTACCTTGAATCTTTCCCCCTTTTATTGGGTTATTCTCTCTTTTCCCATTTCTTTGGAAACAATAAAGCGCGATGGCGATTTTTATTTTTATTTGTATAAAGTCTAGTCAATCCAATGGCTCAGTCTTGAACATTTCTACAGCTACAGAAAAATGGCGACTTCACTGGGGAAAGATTGACCTCTTCCTGGTTCATCCCTAAGTGGGTTAAGCCTATCCTTGTTTATATCTATATATGTGCTATTGTTGTTTATGTGTTATATGTTATATGTTATATATATGTTTTGTCTGGATTTTCCTGGTTTTCAGGGTGTTTGGTGATTACTCATAAGTCCTATACCCAGACTTGGGAAAACTTTAAGATAGGACGGGTGGTATAGTCATGTTAACTTTGAGGGAGTAACCCCAAAAAAGAAGGAATGAGATCCCCCACTCAGTGGAGGCCCCTTTGGCTGTAGTGTCGTTTACTGAGTAATCGGGAAGACGTACTGCTTTCGACCTGGGAGCCTGCTGAAATTGAGGACCGTAGAATACCAAACCCATCTTGTCCTTTTAGGTGTAGTGCGGAAGCTATGACAGAGTAATCCGGAAATAGTTGTCACGCGATACTACACTCGAACGAGTATTTCTTGAGAATATTACCTATTACCGAGTTAATCGAGAAGTTGGTAATATCTGAAGGAAGGATGTAGACTCTGGGAACCTCTAGAACCTTGTTCCCATGTGATAACTTTAGACCAACACCTTATGGGTAGTACCTTCGACCTCATGCTCGTGACGTTGAACCTATGAACCCTATATGTGTGATCTTGTGTGTGATGTTGCATCATGTATCCATGCACTCATAAGCATCTTTTGAAGAAACCATATTTCAAGGGATTTATAGGTTGACTATTTGTGAATATCTCAGGTACTTTCTAACCATGGATTCTAGAAAGAGAAAGACTAGAAAATACAGTTTCAAGGATCCCAAGATAGATGAGTTGATCAGTCTAATTACCGAGATCGAGTGTTTTGTAGACATTCGGAAGAAGTATGGGTCCATTATTCCTCTCATGAAGTTGAAGATGAAGGAGGGTATTCTCTCGACCTTGGTCCAGTTCTATGATCCAATGTATCATTGCTTTACTTTTCCCGACTATCAGTTGATGCCTACACTGGAGGAGTATTCTTATCTATTGGATTTACCTATTACTGATCGTGTTCCTTTTACTGGTTTGGAGGGTGAGCAAAAATCAGATGAGATTGCTGTTTTGATTCACCTGGGGAAGTCTGGGGTGGAAGCCCGTATGACTACTAAAGGAGGGATTAGAGGATTAGTAGCTCAGTTCTTATTGGAGAAAGCTCGTTACTTTGCCAGAATGAAGAGTACAATTGCTTTTGAGGCCATATTTGCTGTACTTGCTTACGGGTTGTCCTTATTTCCTAATGTGGACAAGTTTGTTGACATTAACGCTATCAGGATTTTCATGATTGGAAACCCAGTTCCTACACTGTTGGGTAATGCTTATTACTCTATTCATCTTCGGAATTCTTATCATGGGGGAATGATTATCTGTTGCACGCCTCTGTTATACCGGTGATTTATCTCTCATATGCCTCAGTCTGATGCTTTTTGGGATGTCAAGAAGGAACCCCGTTGGCCTCCTAAGGTCATGGCACTTACCCACTCTGATGTTGATTGGTATCATCGAGCATACCAGGATATAGAGATTATTGACAGTTGTGGTAGTTTCCCCAATGTACCTCTTCTTAGTACAAAGGGAGGAATTAACTATAACCCTGTTCTTGCACGGTGACAACTTGGTTATCCAATGAGGGATAAACCAAATAGTATTAATTTAAGTAGTTTCTTTCTGAAGGAAGGGGAAGACCATAGAGAAGCTAGGGAGAAGATTGCGAAGGCCTGGCGTCACATTCAAAAGAAGGGTAGGAAGGATTTGGGACCTAGGGGTGTTGTTTCTTTGGAGCCATATCTTCAGTGGGTCCGATCGAGAGCCATTCAGTTAAAGATGCCGTATACCCGGGATATACCCATGCCTGATCTATTTGTGAAGACCACTCCTCCATTATTAGATGATCTGGAGGAGCTGCAACTTGCTTTGGTTAGGGTGCAACATGAAAAGGATTCTTGGACGAACAAGTGCTAAACTTTAGAGAGTTCCTACAGAGCAGACCTAAAGAAGAAAGAAGGCTTGATTGAGATCTTTGAGAGTCGAGCGGTAGAGTCTATGGAGAGGCAAGGGGATTTATTTTCTCCTAAGCCTCAATCAGGTGCTGATCATTCACTTCCTGATTCAGATGATTGGAATAAGGTTGCCATCATTCATGTTGAAGAAAACCAGAGGTTGAAGGCTCAGATTGCCAAGCTTACAGGGAAGCGCCAACGTATAGAGTGATCTTCATCAACTCTTTTTCTCAGGATTATAGATTGTATTTTCATCTTGTACTTGAGATCATTGAAACTTGTAATCCAGTTTGGAGTTATTATAATAAAACTTCCAGTATTTCAAAAGTGTTATTACTTTGATGTTTTCAATATGTCTATAAACCTTAAATCCCTTGAAATATTAAATAACAACGTAAAATTAATCATGTGCATTGCATATCATGCATCATATTGCACATATTTCTTGCATTTGTTATGCATACCATGGTGTCTCACCAAGCTTCTTTACTTCATTCAGCAAGCTGACTCATCACCACAACACTCGGGCTAATTTCAAAAAGAAGATGGACAACTTAGAACAAGAGAATCGCAAGCTGCACGAAGAAGTTTTTGCTTTTAAGGTAGGCTTGGCCAATTTGATTACTCTGATGGAAGCTTTGGTGGCTGCTCAGAATCAGCCACCAAGTGTTCAACCTCAACCAACAAGGGCAAACACTGAAATTCCGACTATTCCCGTATCTGCTACTCCGACTGTTGTTCAGAATCGCATTCCTCAAGGTTATCCATGGGGAATGCTAGGGAATTTCGCACCTGAAGGTTTCAATCATGGTCCTCAAGATACTCTAGTGATTTAGACTATTATTTCTCCAACACCTCCTGTGGTGCATGCTGCTCCTGCTGCGCCTCCTTCGGTGAATATGGTTCTGTTTGTTAATGATGATGTGTGTCGTCCTTTCCCTCCGCCCAGTGAAGACTTGGGTCTTTATGACAGAATGGATGATTTTCAAGAGCAGTTTGACAAGATGTAGAGAGAGATGAAGGCCCTTAGGGGAAAATAGTTATTTGGGCAGAATGTGAATGAGCTATGCTTGGTCCCAAATGTTAAGATACCTGCTAAGTTCAAGGTCCCGGAATATGAGAAGTACAAGGACAATAATTTCCCTCGTGCTCATCTGGTGATGTACACGAGGAGAATGTCTAACCATAGTGATGACCAGCGTCTACTGATTCACTTTTTCAGGATAGTTTGACCGGTGCTGCGTTGAAGTGGTATATGAGTTTGGACAACACTAATATCCATACTTTTAATGATTTGGGAGAAGCATTCATCAAACAATACAAGTACAACATGGACACGGCGCCTGACCGTGATCAACTTAGGGCCATGGTTCAGAAAGATAGGAAATCGTTCAAAGAGTATGGGCAGAGATGGCGCGAGGTAGCAACCCAAGTGATTCCTCTCATGGAAGAGAAGGAGATGACTAAGATTTTTTTAAAAACGCTGGGTTCTTTCTACTTTGAGAGGATGGTAGCAAGTGCGCCAAGTGACTTTACTGAAATGGTAGGATGGGTATCCGCTTAGAAGAGGCTGTAAGAGAAGGCCATTTGACGAAGAGTGAAGGATCTGAAGGTGTGAAGAAGCCATCTTATGGATTTGCCAAGAAGAAAGAAGGGGATGCAAATGATGTTATGCAAGAGAAGGAATTATCAGCGTCATCACCAAGTCGCCTCAGTTACTCCTGTTATGAATGCTGCTCCAACTACCGTTGCTTATCAGAGACCATCCCAACAGGGGAATCAAGGGTCTAATCATAGAAGGGAGAGTTATGACCCTATTCCCATGAGCTATACAGAGTTATTACCAGCATTGATTCATAAAAAGTTGGTCCAGATACGACCACCTCCCACCGTACCATCACCATTTCCTTGGTATTACAAGGCAGACCAAAAATGTGCTTTTCATCAGGGAGCACTAGGGCATAATGTTGAGAATTGTTACCTGTTGAAGAATGAAGTGCAAAAATTGGTAAATTTTGGTGTTCTATATTTCAAGGACATGGGACCTAATGTAAAAGATAATCCTCTACCCAAGCATGGGGGAGTAAATGTTGTAAATACGGTGGCCGGTTGTCCAGGCGATTTCCGGATTTTTGACATTAATCTGGTTAGAGGAGATTTGGTGAAAATGCATGAATACCTATGTGAGTTTAGCTACTATACGCATGACCATACCGGTTGTGCTATTTGCAATACAAACATACAAGGTTGTGAGAAGATAAAGGATGATTTATAGGAGATGATGGATGAGGGCCTCATCCACATAAACAGGCCTAGGGCAGAGTATGAAGAGGAAGTGAACATGGTTTCTGGATGTCCTGGTGAATTCAGAATTTTTGATGTGGAGTATATGAATGAGGACCTCGTGCAGTTGCATGCTACCTTCTGCCATACGGCTGGTCAGGTGGAACACCAATATGGATCTTGTATAGTTTGCTGTTGAGACCCCCGAGGATGTTAAATCGTGAAGAAGGGTGTTCAATTATTGTTAGACAATGGAACTATCAGGATCACAGGTCAAAGAGATGATTATCATGAAGTTGATATGGTTGAGGTTTGTTTAATGGAAGAAGAGTCATAGGAAGAGTATGCCTCCGCGGATGAGTATTTCTCTTCAGACGAAGATTTGTTTTCCAGAAATGACTTATTGATGACTGATTGTGTTGAAGAAAGGGTAAACGTCATTGTGCCTTGTTTTGGTGCACCCGCCCACTTTGAAGTTGAGTATCATAGCAAGCCAGCTGTTACCCCATTGGTAATTAGTTTGCCAGGTCCTATCCCTTACAAATCAGATAAGGATGTGCCTTACAAATACAACGCTACAATCTTGGAGGACACTGTAGAGGTTCCCATCCAGCCAATGCCTGATGTTGGAAATATAGCTGAAAACAGCAGGGTGACCCGTAGCGGTCGTGTGTTTGCGTCGGTGGTTCGGAGAGATGTTTCTATTGGAAAGATAATTGCTGAGAATGATGAACCTAAGAAGGCTACGTGAGAAACTAGTGGAGCTACGCTAAAGAAAGAAGTGGATGATATTTTGAAGATAATTAGATTAGCGACTACCGAATTGTAGATCAGCTACTGCAGACTCCTTCAAAGATATCTATCTTAGCTTTATTAATGAATTCCTCTGCTCATAGAGAATCCTTGATGAGGGTACTAGACCAAGCTTTTATGGAGAGTGACATGCCAATAGATCAATTCAGCAGCGTAATTGGAAACATTACGTCATGTAATAACTTGAGTTTCTGCGTTGATGAATTACCAGATGAAGGGAGGAATTACAATATGGCCCTCCACATATCTATGAACTGCAAGAATGATTTTCTATCCAATGTTCTAATTGATAATGGATCCGCGTTGAATGTTATACCGAGAAGTACCCTTATGAAGTTGAAATATCAAGGAACGCCTATGCGCCCGAGTGGCATCATTGTGAAAGCATTTGATGGGTCGAGGAAATCTGTCATCGGTGAAGTGGACATACCTATCCATATACGACCATATTTATTCCAGATAACCCTCCAGGTCATGGACATTATTCCTGCATATAGTTGTTTGCTAGGACGGCCATGGATACATGAGGCAGGGGTTGTCACTTCAACTTTACACCAGAAGCTGAAGTTTGTGCATGAAGAGAAGGTAGTGATCATAAATGGGGAGCAGGAATTGTTGATATCTCATTTGTCCTCTTTCAGTATTGTAGAAGTAGATGAAGTTGCTGTTGGAACCCAGTTCCAAGCCCTATCCATTAAAAACATAAGAGGGAGTGAGAATTCCATGGTCTCGCTGAAGGACGCGCAACAGGTTGTGCGCAATGATCCTAGTACATTGTGGGGACGAATTGTGGATCCACCCGTGAACAAGAACATAACTGGCTTGGGTTTCTCTTTGAAAAATGGCAAAGGCGAAAGTTTGAAGTCAAAGTCCACTATGAGCAGCTATCATGATGTTTTCCGCAGCGGAGGTTACCTCCATCCAACTGATTCTGGAATTAATGTTGTTGAGGAGGATGAAGTAGAGCAGGAAGTGCCGAATTATGTGACGGATGGAGTCAGGGTTCAGAACTAGATCACTATTGATGTTTCCTCTTGCATACATGTTTCAAAGTAATTTGATTTGTTAATCTTTCTTTTGAAAAGCTTTCACTCTGCCTAAGGTGAAAGTATTAACGTTGTAGGGCTTATCTGTTTGCTGTGACTTTTAAGATCATTAATAAAAGTTGTCTTTGCTTCCCAAATTATGTCTTTATTTCCTGCTTTTTCTTGGGAAGTGGTAATAAAAAATAAAATTAAAAAACCTTTCAAAATAAATAATAACTGAAATTCAATCTGCATGATCACTTGTTATATGTGTCAGTTTCTAAATGCAATCATAAATCATATGTGCAGATTAATTAAAAAACCCGTTGAATACAATGACCCTGCACCCTCTCCCAACTTTGAATATCCTGTGTATGGGGCTGAAGAAGAAGATTATGATGAGATTCCAGAAGAGGTCTCATGGTTGCTTGAGCACGAGGAAAATACCATTCAACCATATAAAGAGCCTTTAGAAGTGATCAATTTGGGTTCAGAAGAAGATCTGAAGGAAGTCAATATTGGAGCATTATTGCATCCCGATGTGAAGAGAAGGTTGGTTGAGCTTTTGAAAGAGTGTGGATATTTTTGCTTGGTCTTACCAAGATATTCCTGGTCTAGATACAGATATTGTTGAGCACCGTTTGCCGTTGAAGCCAGAGTGTCCGCCAATTAAACAAAAGTTGAGAAGAACTCACCCAGATATGGCAGTAAAGATCAAAGAGGCGGTTCTAAAGCAGATTAATGCTGGTTTTCTTGTGACGTCTGTGTATCCTCAATGGATTGCCAATATTGTCCCAGTACCTAAAAAAGACGAAAAAGTCTGCACGTGCGTACATTAGAGATCTAAATAAAGCTAGTCCAAAATATGATTTTACATTGCCTCACATCGACATGTTAGTGGATAGCACAACAAAATTCAAAGTATTCTCGTTCATGGACGGATTTTCCGGGTATAATCATATAAGAATGGCTCCAGAGAACATGGAAAAAACAACGTTTATCACACCCTGGGGAACATTCTGTTACAGAGTGATGCCCTTCAGGTTGAAGAACGCCGGTGCAACGTACCAGAGGGCTATGACAACCCTATTCCATGATCTGATGCACAAGGAAATTGAAGTATATGTTGATGATATGATTTCCAAATCCCAGACTGAATAAGGGCATATAGAAGATTTGTTGAAGTTGTTTCAGCGTTTGAGGAAATATCGTCTCCGCTTGAATCCAAATAAATGCACCTTTGGTGTTTGATCGGGGAAGTTTTTGGATTTCATTGTTAGCCAAAAAGGAATTGAAGTTGACCCTGATAAAGTAAAAGCTATTCAAGAAATTCCAGCACCAAGAACTGAAAAGCAAGTAAGAGGTTTCCTCGGGCGTTTGAATTATATTTCCATATTCATTTCCCACATGACTGCAACATGCGAACCGATCTTTAAGTTGTTAAAGAAATATCAAGGTTCTGTGTGGACGGATGACTGCCAAAGGGAATTTGAGAGTATTAAAGAATATCTGCTTGAACCTCCTATCTTGCTCCCTCCCGTAGAAGGAATATCGTTGATTATGTATCTGACAGTGTTAGATAAATCCATGGGTTGTATTCTGGGACAACAAGATGAAACAGGGAAGAAGGAGTTCGCCATTTATTATCTCAATAAAAAATTCACTGATTGTGAGTCACGGTATTCCATGCTGGAAAAAGCATGTTGTGTTTGGCCTGGCCGACAAAGCGTTTGTGGCAGTATATGTTGAATCACACCACTTGGTTGATCTCCTAAATGGATCCAATCAAGTACATTTTTGAAAAACCTGCTCTTACTAGGAGAATTTACCACTGGAAGATGTTTTTATCTTAATATGACATCGAATACCGCACTCAAAAGGCTATTAAAAGTATTATGTTGGCAGATTATCTTGCTCACCCACCAGTGGAAGATCATCAGTCTGCAGAATATGAATTCCCCAACGAGGATGTGATGTTCCTAAAAGTGAAAGATTGTGATTGCACTAATAATATGGAAGAATATGAGGCTTGCATCATGGGTCTCGAAGAAGCTATTGATCTCAGAATTAAAATTCTCGATGTGTATGGTGATTCAGCTTTGGTAATAAATCAGATTAAAGGAGAATGTGATACTCGTCACCCTGGCTTGATCCCTTACAAAGATTATGCTAGAAGATTATTACCATTCTTCAATATAGTTGAATTCCATCACATCCCTAGAGATGAAAACCAAATGGCAGATGCTCTGGCAACTATGGCTTCTATGTACCAAGTGAATACTTGGAATGATATACCCCAAATTGCGGTTCGACGGCTGGATAGGCCCGCTCATGTGTTTACAACAGAGGAGGTAGCAGATGAAAGACCTTGGTATTATAATATCAAGAATTTTCTTCAGACTCAGGAATACCCAATTGGTGCGTCAAGGAAAAATATAAAGACACTGAGAAGATTGGCTGGCAGTTTCTTCCTCAGTGAAAATGTGTTATACAAGAGAAATTATGACATGGTCTTGCTCAGATGCGTGGATAGACACGAAGCATACATGTTGATGCATGAGATTCATGAAGGTTCATTTGGCACTCATGCCAATGGACATTCGATGGCTAAAAAGATGCGAAGGGCAGGTTATTATTGGCTAACAATGGAGTCTGACTGTTACAAATTTGCAAAGAAGTTCCATAAATGCCAGATTTATGCAGACAAGGTCCATGTGCCTCCGAAAATTCTTAATGTGATTTCCTCCCCATGGCCTTTCTCTATGTGGGGTATTAACATGATTGGGATGATAGAACCCAAAGCTTTTAATGGGCACCATTTTATCTTGGTAGCAATTGATTACTTCACCTAGTGGGTGGAGGCTTCTTCATATGACAATGTTACTAAACAGGTGGTTGTGCGCTTCATTAAGAATAATCTTATATGCCGGTATGGTGTGCCGAGCAGAATTATCACTGACAATGGCTCGAATTTGAACAATAAGATGATGACAGAATTGTGTGAAGAATTCAAGATTGTCCATCATAATTCATCTCGATACAGGCCTAAGATGAATGAGGCTGTTGATGCTGCTAATAAGAATATCAAGAGAATTATTTACAAAATGGTTGTTACTTATAAGGATTGGCATGAAATGCTTCCTTTTGCTTTGCATGGATATCGAACATATGTACGCACTTCAACAAGAGCAACCCCGTTCTCCCTAGTGTATGGAATGGAAATTGTACTCTCGGTCAAGGTAGAGGTTCCCTCGTTGCGTGTGATAATGGAAACCAAGCTGACGGAGGCTAAATGGGTTTAGAACAGGTATGACCAATTGAATTTGATAGAGGATAAAAAGATGACAGCCTTGTGTCATGGCAAGTTATATCAAAAAAGAATGAAGAAAACTTTTGATAAAAAGGTCAAACCTCGTGAATTTAGAGAAGGCGACCTCGTGCTCAGGAAGATCATGTCTTTCAACACTGATTCTAGGGGAAAGTGGACTCCTAATTTTGAAGTCCCGTATGTTTTCATGAATGCCTTCTTTGGTGGTGCATTAATTCTTGAAACTATGGATGGCGAGGAGTTCCCACGTCCCATGAATGCTGACACAGTCAAAAAATACTTCGCCTAAAGAAATAAAAGAACAGCCCGCTAAGTTGAAAACCCGAAAGGGCGGTCTAGGCAAAAATTAGAGACCTAAACAGAATAAATTTCCGGCTAAGTTAAAAACCCGCAAGGGCAGCTTAGGTAAAAGTTAGGGATTTTCTTGGCAAGTAACTACGGCAGACAAGACTTGATCATTGAAGAAATAATCTTCCCGGATTCTTACCATACTTCAACAAAAGGCTGCTGCTCAGGATTTCAAAAGTTGTTAGGGGGGATAGTGGTCATTGTATCTCAATGTATCTTTTCCATTATGTATCACCATTTCCCAAACTTTGTAATCATCTATTGAGTCTCGCCATTCGCAGACTACCATTCTATTAATGAAAGTCGAGCTTTTATCCAATTCTTTGTATTTCCTATGTTATTTAGCTTGCAAAGACTCCATTTATTACAGATAATAAATTTCAAAGCAAAGAGATTAAATAACAAAATTGATTTTTCAAAAAAAAAGATTTTTACAATTTACTTTTACTTTGAGATTTGTGATGAAACAATAACAACAAAAATGGTGATCCCAGGAATGGACAAACTCCAGTTGTTTTGAGAAGATTTTGTTCCCTTCGAGAAGGCCTACTCGAGTTGTTTTCTCCGTATTGGGTTTATGGTTCCGGTATCCTCGGTCAAGTTTGGATTCATTTCTCCTTTTTCTGAGTTTTCATGATGTGAAGTTTCAATCCGCATTTTCCTCCAGTGAAGTAGGCTTGAATTCTCCAGCGAAGTTTGGATGTTTCGGTGTTAGTCTGCTTTATTTGAGACTGGTCTTGCAATCTCTAGTAGGCATGTTACTTTTGAAAAAAAATACTTGTTTCCCTGATGAAGCCAGAAGAAGGATGTTCTACCCTGGTATCTGTTTTGATGGAGCTTCCAATGCTTTAGGTAACATAATTGGTGTTGTGATTGTTTCCCCTGAAGGTTGTCATATGCCTTTCACTTCCAGACTCTTCTTCGACTGTACAAACAACATGTCCGAGTACGAAGCATGCATCTTGGATCTAAAGGCTGACATTAACCTAAGAATCAAATTCTCAAGCATATACGAAGATTCAGCCCTAGTAATCAGTCAAGTTAAATGAGAGTGGGATACCAAACATCCAAATCTGATCCCCTATAAAGAGCATGTGCTGACCTTGATCCCATACTTCGAGGAGGTCACATTTGAACATTTTCTGAAGAATAAAATTAGTTGGCAGATGCTTTAGCAACTATGTCTTCTATGTTCAAGGTCAATTGGGACAATGAAGCTCCCAGAATTACTATCGAAAGATTTGACGAACTAGTGCACTGTTGTGAGATTGACACTGATGAGGAGAAGCCTTGGTACTTTGAAGTAAAGAGACATCTTGAAACACAAGAGTATCCTGAAGGAGCTTCCATCAATGAAAAGAAATTCTTACAGAGGTTCTCAGCCAAGTTCTTCCTAAGCAATGGGATTCTATACAATGATTGGAGAAATCAAGCCCACTGCCTCCAATGGACATTGTTTCATCCTTGTCGCCATTGACTACTTCACCAAATGGGTCGAAGTTGCTTCATTTGCCTCAGTTACCAAGAATTTTGTAACCAGGTTTATTAAGCATAACCTCATCTATTGGTACGACATCCCTGAAAGGATTATCATTAAAAACATAACCAACCTCAATAAAGCCATGATTACTTAACTCTGCACGCAGTTCAAAATCAAGTATCACAATTCTTCTCCATACAGACCTAAGATGAATGGTGCAGTGGAGGCCTCCAATAAAAATATAAAGAAGATTGTACAAAATATGGTGGTGACCTATAAAGACTGGTATGAGATGTTGTCGTTTGCTATTCATGGCTACCATACCTCGGTTCGAACATCAACTGGGGCAACCCCTTTCTCTTTAGTCTATGGAATGGAAGCTGCCCTACCTGTTGAAGTTCAGATTCCTTCTCTGAGGATTACGAAAGAAGCAGACTTGGACGAAGACGAATGGATTCAGACTAGGTTGGATCAGTTGAACTTGATTGATGAAAAGAGACTAACTGCTATTTATCATGGTCAAATTTATGAAAAGTGTATGATCAAGGCATTCAAAAAAAAGATTAAACCTCGAGTATACTAGGCTGGTGACTTGGTAATAAAACGCACCATTTTACCACAAGGGGATCCCATGGGAAAATGGACTCCCACTTACGAAGGGCCATTTGTTGTCAAGAAAGTATTCTCTAGCAATGCTATGATTCTAACAACTATGAATGGCGAAGATTTCTTGCATCCTGTGAACGCAGACATAGTCAAAAAATACTATACATAAAGAATCACCCACTAGGTTAACATACCTAGGAAAAAATAAGGGCATCCCAGTGAACCAAAAGGGTTCAGGAAAAAATTTGGGATATATACAAAAGATTATACACCCGACAAGTCGAAAACCTGAAAGGGAAACTTGGGAAAAATTGAGTATCCTGGATGACTGAAAACCTGAAAGGGAGGTCCAGGTAAAAGTTAAGGATCAAAGCATAAGACTATGTCCTGTTGGATAACTACAACCAGCTTTATTACCAAGGTCAAAATTTCAAATGGTATAAGATCAATTCAATCAACTTCTTTCGACGGCAAGGGATGATGTTCGAATACGTAGGGGCAATAAAGTAGTTGGAAACAAATAAGATCACTCCCACATGGCTATACAATTTTTATTTTCACTTTGTATTCTTTTCGTTTTTCAAAGACTTCCTCTTACTAGGATTTATGTCTCCGTGTACAAAAACGCCTGATTATAGGCAGATTATCAATACAAAATATACTTTGAAGTGCAAACTTTTTGTTTTTTTGTTTTGAGTGCAAAAACGTCCAATGACTAAAATTTAATGAACATATGCATATGAACATGATTAACTGTTAATAAATGTACGCACAAGAACAATAATAAGCATTTACTCAAGGATTTGGGATATCCCCACATAGTTACTTCAATGAGATTATCCTTGCAAAGTGAAGTCATACATTCTCCATCCAGAGTTCCAATCAGTATATCTCTCGAAAATTCTCTTCCCCACCCGAGTTTGCTCTTCCAAAGATGAGAAATAAACCTTGAAAAAGCTCTTCCCTAGATGAATTCATTTC
The DNA here is from genome assembly GCA_948472305.1 of Vicia faba. Classification (NCBI taxonomy): domain Eukaryota; kingdom Viridiplantae; phylum Streptophyta; class Magnoliopsida; order Fabales; family Fabaceae; genus Vicia; species Vicia faba. The sequence continues at coordinate 1,247,123,088 of OX451741.1, forward strand.
CCCAGTAAGGTGTTTATAATACCTTCCTAAATAGGGTTTATTTTCCCAATGGTTTACAATCTCCCCAGCTTGAGTTCATTCATCAGACTACTACAAATCAACGGACATAACTCCTTTCCACCAGTAGAGGGGGTGCTATCTCCAGAAAGTTACTACAAAGCCTAGAACCTGACCAGATACCAGTTAACTTTACTTCCCCAGACAATCAGAAGTCTAATCACCTCTTTTATCCCAACTGATGGTGAATTAAATTCCCCAGTAGAACAATGGACAACCAAGGTTCCAAAAATATATTCCCCAAGCAGAAATCAACACTCCCTGCAGAGTTTCCTCAAACAGCAAAAAAGAATTCCCAGCGGAAGCGCTCTAAACAAAGTTAAAGATACACATACTCCTCCTCTCCAGCAGTAGTCTGAGATTTAACTTCCCCGAACTTCTCAGCAGTAGTCAGGAATTTATTTGCCCAGACAAAGACACACTTCAATAACATTTAATAGCATATGCATACGAAAAACATATAGCATAATCTCATTTATTTTGATAACATCATTATGCAGTACATGTATCATGACATTTGAATACAACTAATTCTTTACCTTTTCAAGAAAGATCAATCGACAGATGAGTCCCATTAACAAAGAAAAAGTTTCTTCAAAAGACCTCTTCTGGTTAGATTTATTTCTTCTACTTAAAGACAGGCGAACAAAAGACCTCTTCTGGTTAGATTTATTTCTTCCAGTTAAAGAAAGTCGAACGAAAGACTTCTTCTAGTTAGATTTATTTCCTCCAGTTAAAGACAGGCGAGCGAAAGACCTCTTCTGGTTAGATTTATTTCTTCCATTTAAAGACAGGCGAACAAAATACCTCTTCTTCTTAGATTTATTTCCTCTAGTTAAAGACAGACGAATAAAAGACCTCTTTTGGTTAGATTTATTTCCTACAGTTAAAGACATGTGAACAAACGACTCCTTCTGGTAAGATTTATATCTTCCAATTAAAGACAGGCGAACGAAAGACCTCTTCTTTTTATATTTATTTCTTCTAGTTAAAGACAGGCGAACAAAAGACCTCTTCTGGTTAGATTTATTTCCTCTAGTTTAAGACAGACAAACGAAAGACCTCTTCTGGTTAGATTTATTTTTTCCAATTTAAGAAATACGAACGAAAGACCTCTTCTGGTTAAATTTATCTCTACTAGTTAAAGACAGGCGAATCAAAGACCTCTTCTAGTTTAGATTTATTTCTTCCAGTTAAAAACAGGCGAAGAACATCTACTGTTTCGGTATAAATCGACCAAAGATTTATTCTGATACTTCTCCCCATCACTATCAACAGTTACTGTGGATGGAATCTATAAGTCCATTTCCTACCACTCTCTATTATATCTAAAAATGGCATATTTAAGCCCATTTCCGATCATCGACCAACAATACTACTTCGTGCATAAACGAGTGCAAATTTATGGGCACTCTAGTGTTCAATCATCTTCCACCTTCAAGTTACGAATGGCGAACATGCCAATCTAAATTTCCATATTTAAGAAGATTGAACAGGGGCAGATGTTGTACCCTAATATTTTCCCTCTCTTTTCTCAACACATTTCTCACAAGATCTCCAATGGCTCATGTTTGCACAAGCGTTGACTAGGTCAAACCACCTCCTAAACATTGATGCCTCAAATTAGGGTTTTGATTTACACAAAGACAATTAGACTTATAATTCCTAAAATGACCTTTATGGATAATTATAAGTCTCCAAGAGTGCTCATGGCAAGTTTCAAGTTTTGCATCACAAGTTTACTCAGTCAATTGCTCAGATGACTGGAAATCAGTTGTATTGGGTAAAAAGTCAAATATGGTCAACCTACAGTCAAACTTTATGATTTTTGGCCAACATCAAAATTTAAATGTCCTATTCATAATTTTATCAAATATTGATCACAATCCCTCAAGAAAAGCACTCAATTTACCAAAAGGGCAAAATGGTCAAAATTAGGGTTATGACTGTAAATTGATTGATCACTAACTTTTGACCTAATACATGATCCAATGGCTTGAAGAACAATCTCAAGGATTCAAATAAAACATGTTGACCTAATCTCATGGCTCAAATCATCTTTCAAAATCAATGGTTTGATAGTTGATTTTTGGGTCAACTGATAAAAAGTCAATTGATGCACAAAAAGTTAAACTTTGACTTTTTGATCAAGATTTAATTTCAAAGATAACATTTCATCAAGAAATTTAAAAATATGAAGCTTTATCATCATGAAATCAAGAAAGTCAAAAGTCAATTTGAAAAGTCAAACTTTTTAAGACTTAGAAATTTTTCTATGTTTTTGTACATGATAATTTCACTACTTCATGCCAATTTTTTACCAAGATGCTAGATGATTCAAAGGAAACTTTCAACATGAACTTTATAGATATTGATGAGATCCACAACTTCGTTTTAGAGGGATCATAACCAAAAAATTCTTAGATTTTGAGTTATAAGCCCATGAAGTCATGCAAGTTTGGCAGATTTTTGACATAACTTCTTCGCCAATTTTCACCAAGCTCCAAGATGATTTTTTCAAAATGGAAAACATGAAAGTTGTAGAGGATGTTTCAAGCTTTCCAAAATGTCCAAGAACTTGAAGAGATTATACTTGAGTTATAAGTTTCTAAGAGATGAATATGGCCTCATAAACTTGAATTATAGGTCATTTTCTTGATAAACATTTGATCAAATGTTCATGTATGCTGCATAATCTTGCTTTGCAGGCATTCTAACTTACAAATAACTCAATAATTTATTATTTACACAACTGATAGATCCATTTTCCAAGTGATTCAAGCTTTGTCCAAGTTGACTTTCCATTTAAGGAAGAAATGTCACACTTCCATTTTGGAAAAGCAAGCTTTATGCAAATTGTAAATGCATTGAGACTTGTGACTTATATCTCTGATTGAAAGCAAGATCAAAAGCATGAATCAAGTACCCTACATCTAACAAACATCATACCATGCTTGTACTTGAACTTTAGAATCATGAAAATCCATTCAACTTGATTTCTCATTTATAACCAAACCATAACATGTGATATCTGATTTCTGGTTACTTCAAGCTTCCAAAACCATTCCCTATAAATAGAGGATGTTATTTACAAGCAAGAAACAAATGAACATCCCCTGAAACTCTCCAAAACTCATTCTAGCCAGAAATTGCACACAAAAACTCCATTTGTATACAGTTTTGCCCTTAAACTTGTATCTCTGATTTCCATCATGCGTTTTCCTTCAAAATCCTTTTTTAAGCTTCCATACATCAAATATAATTCATCTTTGTCCTTGTTCCACAATTGTAACTCCATCTTCATCACTTTCCAAACTCAAAAACAGATGTCTGTAACTTGACTTCTCCATAACATTCCAAGCACTCTAAGCTCAAGTTAAGCATTGCATTAGCTTCCTGGAGGTTCAAGGAAGCTAACCAGATCATTACAAGACCTTGAAAGTTATTCAAACTCAAAACACGATATCCACTTGCAAGGTGAGTTTTCTGATTTTCTAACTCTTCATACAAGCATCATTTGGCTTCCATTTTCAAAGACAAAATGTAGACATCAGAGCCCTGAAACTAACCATGTCCTTAGAATTTATTTATGTTTCCTAAGTAGTGTAAATCTTAACTGTGAACTTGCTGAAAAAATTAGGTATGATTTGGTACCAAGTATAATTCGTGCTCATCTTTGATCCATTTCTTAATTTATTTCCATATTTGAAATCGTGGTGAAATTTCTAACAAGTTTGATGTTCATAATTTTGAGAATGGATGAGAAATGAATAAGTTGCAGAAGTTCTGGCTGGCGCGAGGAAGAATATGAAGTTGATAACATGAACTTAGTATATCCTAAGTTTATTGCAATGTGTTTCTATATCGGATGTACAGGCCAACTCAGTGGCAGCAAGGCGCGCAAGGCATTACTATGGAAGGTCTTGGGTTTGAGCCCCAGCGAGACCTTTTGGCATTTTTTACAACATTTCTTTGTTTCTTTTTGCACATAAGCGTGCCTGGACCCTTCAACAACTGGGCCTGATCATTTTTCTTCTTCATCTCGCCCCTGAATACTTCACAACACCAAGCCCACTTTTTTTCTTCTAATTACGTAAAAGAAAATTTGTTTGGGCCTAACATGAAAACTGTTTTACTTACTAACCCTTTAATTCATTTTAAACCTCCCCCCTGACTTATAATTATTTTTTTTTTATTTTCTTTCTTTTCTTTTAAATATTATTATTATTATTATTATTATTCTTTTTTATTTCAATTAAAAAAATACAAAAAAAAATATTTTATTAAATACTTAGACAAATTATCTTTTATTTCATTTCCATTTTTTTATTTCCTTAAGCATAAAACCCTAAAAATATTTTATTAACAAGTTTAATTTCTTTTCTTAATTAAAATAAATTTAGACTTGGTTTTTATTTTTAATTTTTTATCTTAATTAAATCAACTTAGGCAATAATTAATTAATTTCTTTCCTTCATTAATTTAATTACATTAATAGTAAAACCTTTTCATAACAAAAAAACATAAAAAGCAATTTTTGTTTCCTTGTATATCATCTTTATATCCTTGTACATTTTATTTTGAATCATTCAATTTGGTTGTAATAGTAATTAGGTTTTAATTTCTTTCACCCCCATTTGTAATTTATATCCCCATCCCTTAAATGATGTAATAGCGTAGAACTTTAAATTTCCGCATTTTATCGCTTTCAATATTATTGCTAGTAATTAGGGTTTGTATGGAAAGACATAAAACCAAACAAATAGATAACCCTAATTCAAGACAAAAATGCATGAAATCAATACACTTGGCACACTTACACCTCTAAGGTTAACCCACACTTGTATCCTTCGAATAAAACAGTCATGTCCCTCGAATGTGGGATACTTTAGCAAAGACCCTCGATTTCAAGATCGTATTCCCTCGATGATCCTTCGACGATGCCTTCGGTAAAAGATCTTAGACTCTTATGAAAAATTACTAAGGTATCCTAATATGTTTCCTTTTATGACTGTACGATGACCCATACTTGTCCCTTCACATCCAATGATAAGGTTGCTTACCAACTAATGGTAAAACAACACTATCTAAAGGGGGAGGAAAAGAACAAATACATTTTGATTAGGTAGAACATTCGTAGTTTCTTGCTCACAAACATTTCAAAACATCTTTCCAATAACAAAAATATATTTGAACTATTTTAAAAACTAACACTTTCTATACATTCTTACAGAGACAAGAATCATTACAAAGTTTGCCGAAACAAAGGCGTTCTCAAAATATTTTTAAACTTACATAAAGCACAAAAAAATTTACAAAACATTTCAAAGTGATATAGAAACTAAGAGCCCGTAGTTAACTACGGATGAAAAGGGTGCTAACACCTTCCCTTTTTATAACTTACCCCCCAAACTCAAGAAAATTATAAAAAAAGGTATTTCCTATTCTTTTCACCCTTTCCTTTATTGGATAAAAGAAAAGTCGGTGGTGACTCTTGCTATCCGTAACAATTGCAATCAAATGCAAAACACCCAAGTCATTTCTCCCACCGTGTTACAATCTTCTCATCACTATCACTTGAACTATCATTACTTGAACATCATTATTGCTATCCCAAGCAACATAGATTTTTCTAGATTTCATAGAATTGTTTTGTTGGCCCTTTCCTTTCTTATTAGTAAAATATGGAAAATCCGATCTAAAATGACCCGACTTTCCACATTCATAGAACATACCTCTTGTGTTATCCTTTTTGTTGTCTTCATCTTTGGAGGATGTAGATTGTCTTCTAAATTTCACAAGATTTTCTTCAGAGTGGTTGACATCATTATTCTGAGTGTATCAATTATATCTCCTTACAAATGATCCCATTTGTTCATCATCTGAATCTTCTTCATCACAAGAATCACTATCATTAATGTGCTCATCCTTTGAGGATCATGAACTTGAAGCCCTAAGATATTTCGACTTTGTTCCTTACTCCTTGTTGGTGTATTTCTCCTTTTTCTTCTTTTTATCAAGCTTTTTTTCATGTTTATCCAAGCAAGAGAGTTCTTTCTCATGTTCTTCCAATTTTCCAAACAAAGTGGTGAGATTAAGTGTTAAAAATTATTGACTTCCTTGATTGTTGTGGTCTTTGCTTTCCAATTCCTAGTAAGACGTCTCAAAACCTTGTTAGTAGCAATAGAATTGGAAATAGTATTACCTAGAAAGTTTAAACGATTAATAAGATGTGAGAATCGCTTTTGCATTTGAACAATGATTTCACCATACTTCATGCGAAAGAGTTCGAAATCTCGATTAAGTGTATTAATTCTAGCTTGTTTGACCTCATTAGTTCCCTCATAGGTAACTTGTAGAGTGTCCTACATAGCCTTAGTGGTCTTACAATGGAAAATTCCATAAAACTCATCAACACCAAGAGCGTATATGATAATGTTTTCCGTTTCCAATCATGTGCCAACTTCTTATTATCTTCCTCATTCCATAATGCTTTAGACTTAGGTGTGTCAACACCATCAACATGATTTGTTATTGGTGTAGGCCCATTTTAAATGGATCTCCACACATATTTTTCATATGAGTTAACATGAATTTGCATACAAGCTTTCCAAATTTCCCTTAAATATTGAGGTTCTTTTATAATCCCCTTTTACGTTTGTATGCCATTTTCTAATAAGAGTTTCAAAGCATGGAATAAATTGGGCTCTTGATGCCACTTTTATATGTTGGTGACTTATCTAGAGGGGGTGAATAGATCTCCAAGCCAAAATTTCAAATAAAATTTGTTTCTTAAAAAATTGATTGAAAAGAGTGCAAACGGAAGGATTTTATATAGATCGTTTAAATTCTTCTATACGAACCTAGTTATTGGAACTCAGATATGCAAAATGTCTTTATGGAATGAACAACACAATAAATTGAATTTATTAACTTGAATCAAGTACCACACTATTATTTGTTTATAGCAAGTTACTAGTATAGCTATTTCCAATGATAACAAGCAAACATAACGAACTATGCAATTTATCAAAGACTTGGTGTGCGGTCGAATTTTCAGAATTTTTCTTGAGTTGTGTTGATATGAAAAAGCACTTATAATCAAAAGGGATTATCAACTAATCAACAAACAATTCAAAATGAAAACAGCCACAAAAAATTCTGACGAGTCAATCATTCAATTAGTGCTATTTGACAAATTACTTAATGAAAGATAAAGCAAGTAGAGAAATAAGAGAGAGTGACACGAGGATTTGTTTAGGAAGTTCACCAATCATCCTTGCTATGGCTACGTCTGCCCCCAATTCTAATTTTTGAATTAGGATACATTCTTACTATGCAAAAAGTGATTACAAGAGAATTATTCAAAAGCAACCTCGCAAACCCTAACCGTTTGTTGTTAACTCAACCCCTTCTCTTCCGTTGATCTTGAGCAAGACCAAAAACATAATAGATACCAATTGATTTTTCTAATATTGCTACTCCTTTGGGTACCAAACTTGTAAGATTTTTCACGCACGATCTATTCTACCTATTCCACGTAAGGCCTTTCAATTCGATTCTCCATTCTCGTGCTACTTCCTTGGGTACCAAACTCCAGAGGATTTTCAGTTGGTCGCAATCCTCTCTTGAAAGTATTGAACAAAAACCCCCAAACCTAGCAAAGATCTTGGAGGATAAACCCTAGGTTTTTCTGGATGAAACCTCTTACAAATCTCAACTCAATATTCCCGGCTATACAATAATTGGACGTTTCAAACCTCACCTATATGGCACCCAGAAAAAAGATGATTATGTGTGATTTATCAGTGTGTATGCATAGGTTGGAGGTTGGAGGTTGAAGGTGAAGAGAAAATATAGTAAGTGTTTATAGTTTCATTAAGTTGGAATGATGCATGATTGATGTATTTATAGTTGTGGAAGCTTATGTGCAAAGATGTGATTTTCGGGATTAAAAAGATTTGAAAAATTGACTCAATCAAACAGTATGTGCCGGCCTGAAATACATATATGTCCACACATAAGTCAAAAATAAATAATATATGTCATCCTTAAAAGGCAGATGTGTCGGCCTATGCGTGACAAAATCTAGTCTTTAATACTACAGCAAATGTGTGGGCCTGAAAATCGTATGTGCCGGCACACAAAATAAAAAGTTTCAGTGTGTGTTTCCCTATGAGGTGCATGTGTAGGCCTATATCACAAATAAGCTAAATGCTTTATTATTAAGTTACATGTGTCGGCCTAAAACACATATGTACCGGCACGTGCAAGTTGTTTTTATACAGAAACTTAGTTTTCATGGTTTTGGTCAATTTCAAAGTGGTTTTTAATGATTATAAGACCTCTAATGCAAGGGTGTTCCACATGACATAAAGATATCGTCCAATATACATAAATGCTAAGTTTTCCTAGTTTTGACATCATGTAAAACATCTAATGGTGAAGTTGCACTCACACATTTTGGACATGCAATATGAAAACCTAGCTCTATTTTAATAAATTAGAAAGCTGGTCGCAACAAAGAAGTGGACAAATTTCTGTCATCAACCTCAAGCATACAAGACTCAAATCGTGAAAGAGTTCAACACAAACCTGGTTGACACCACTAATAGGATGGATGAAGTGGTGGTTAGAGGTGTAAAGGTTTTCTATTCTGAAGGTATGATCAATATGTTCAATAAGTTGGGAAGTCCTGAAGGCACGTACCAACAAATCTTGGTTTCCTTTGATGATGGTGATTATGATGTATACATGGAGTCTTTTTGCAATGCTGGCACAAAATGGGTAGAAACTGATGGTGAGAAAATTGTCAATAGAATGGATCTGCATTTAGAGTATAAGGTCTTCTATCAATTTATCAATAATTCCTTGAGATCTGCAACTCACAATGAGGCTATAAAAAAAGCAAGATAGGTGTTTCTTCACTGTATAACTTCTGGTGAAGGCACCAATGTGGGAAAATTTATTGTTCAAGAGATTCATGCCTGCTCCAAGAAGAAGGAAGAATTATTTACTTCCCTTGTCTTATTTTTCCCTCTGCAAGAGACATGAAGTGCCTGCAAGGGCCACTGATGAGATTTTCCACCCTTAAACAACCTTTGATGAGGCAGCTATCCAAACCCTAATGAAACCTAAAGGGAGAATGAGGAAAGCATATGCAAGACAAGAGTCAGTTGGGGCTGAGACCAGTTTTGAGACTAACATGGTATTATGGAGTGTACTGTTATAGATGTAAAAGGACCATAGATATTTTTATAAGTTTGAAAAAGAAAAGTTTGAATGGGAGTTGAAGGTGAACCAATGGAACTACCATGATGAGGCTGCACCAGTTTTCCAAAATCATATTTTGGGGGAACTAGAAGAAAAAGATGGTCAAGAGTAGAAGGGTGATGAAAACAACAATGAAAAGAGGAAGGGTAAAAAGCATAAGAAGTTTGTGCCCTCTGGTGCACCAGAAGCGTCTTGCTCTGGCGTGCCTAAGGATGACAACCCTAAAAAGCAAAGGAAGAAGGCCAGAAATGACAAGAAGCCCAAACAAGTGAAGACAAGTATTTTGCCAGTGGAACACATTCCTAAGAAGGTTGATGAAGAAGTTCAAATAATCAATGATGAAAGTTATGAGGAGGATTAGGATGATAAAACTTTGAAGGAGTTGTTGAACCAAGATTTTAAGGATAAGAAGGAGTTGTTGTCTAAGGCGTCTGTAAGAGTGCAGAATAAAAATAAAATTGTCGAAAAGGAGCAAGTAGTAGAAGATGATGTCGAGATTGAGGTTGAAAAAATTAATGAAGATAAAGTGAAGGAGAGTGTTGGAAAGACTGAGAATGACATTAATGAGGAGGAAAAATATGAAGAGGAAGATATTGAGGAAGAGGCGGAAGATAACTTGGATGTCCAGAAAGAGAATCAAAACCTTGTTGAGGATGAAGAGAAGTTAGTTGAGGAAGAGAAGGTTGAAGAGGAAGAGAAGGACTCATCTGACAACTTACATAAATTAGAGCCAGAAGACGAGTTTGAGGAAGAGATTAGTGCTGATGTGACACCTGTGGTCACTTCTGAAAAAGTAAAGAAGCCTACAAAGGTCAGTACTCCTCACCCACCAAAGGTTATTCAGAAGCCCAAATCCCTTTCCAAGGCCAAGTCACCATCCAAGCCCAAGCCTAAGTCCTCTCCCAAAGCCAAGCCAGCTAAGGTGACAATAGTTGTCATGATGGAGGTTGTCTCTGAGGCACCCAAAATTTCGAAAAAGATAACCCTGCCAGAGCCTTCCCAGAAGGAGGCTAGAAAGAAAAAAAAAGGAGGATCCAATGAGAAAGAGCAGCATTCTAAATTCCTAGCTGATAAGAAAGGAAATAATTGGCTCACCCTATTGTATCAACTGACACTGAGGACATTGTCCTTACTCTAAGTCTATAGGAGTGATGGCTTATGTCGTGACCCTATCCATCAACCCACCAAATCTCAATCATATCAATATATTGTGTTGTTTTGATTAAGTTATTTCTTTTCTGTTTTTAGTGTCTTGTTGTTGGATGCTTGCAACCATTTTCTTTTAATTAATGACACTACCTATTTTTGTTTTTATTATTTGTTAAATTTCATGTTATTTAGTTGCTAAAAAACATAATAAAAACTGAGAAAACAAACTGACCTAACCCCTATAAGACACACAACTCTAGAAGACTTAGGAAAAATCTATTGGGATTGTGACAATGTTGGAAACAAGGTCTTGATTGATACATCAATTTCACCTTCTTGTGTTTCTGATAACCCCTGTCGTGCCTCTGGTAGTCAGAAAAATAGACAGCCTTTTGACACATTTGAATTGGTTTTAAAGTATGGAATATGAGTTAATTTTAGGTTTAGTTAGTGGATGTTAACACTGTTGTTTAGGACATAGTACATTGGAAACACTGCATAAGCTAATAACACATTAAAGTGTGTAAATGAAGTAAGCCAAAGTGCTTTTTATAATAAGCTCATGTGCTCAAAACTAGAGGAGAAAGTCTTTATAATAAGTTCATGTGCCCGTGTCTAGAGGAACAATTCTTGTGCCCGAAATTGGAGGAATAATAGTTGTCTTCACCATTAGTAACAAGTTAGACTCATTAGAAATGATATCCTGTCAGGTGAAAAGGTGGGGCATCTACAATTTTTTTCTTTTAAATAAATGCATGTGTGCTCCTAAGTACAAAAGTATGAAAATAGATTAGTCAAAACCCCCATGCTGAAACTGAAAACTGGGTTCTTGGACCATAGGATAAGACAACAAAATTTAAATTTAGGCTAGCTATCTTGAATGAAGAGTACTGGCATGACATGTTGCATTAGTGATACACAGAGCAAACACACACTTGTGATTAAGCTTTAGGGCTGAGTTGTGCCAATTTTTGAAACAAGTGCCTTGAGATTATTTTTGAGAGGATGGTGAGTTAGTGTTGTTTTAGAAGATGTTTGTTTGGAAGAGAAGTTTCTCTTTTGTTATCTGTCACATCACCTGAGGACAAGTAATGATTCAAGTTTGTGTTGGACTTGAGACTTCACAAACAAGGGGGTGAATTATGTGGTTTGGAAAAACATGGTTTTGAAAAAAAAAATTGAAGTTAAAATCAGAGTTTGAAAAAAAAAATTCTAAAACCAAAGATCAATCAGAGTTTAAAAGGGTTTTTCTGTAACTTAGAATCAGAATATAAAAGTATTTCAAAAGTAAAATGCGGAAAGTAAAAATTTAAGGGAAAATAAGAACACCACGATGTTTAGAGGTTCGGTCAAAAATAAAATACATACTCCTCTCCCCAAGAAATAGTCTTTAGAGTTTCCATTATATACTTAAGAGCTTTTAGTAGGTGAAGCTCATGAACCCCCTTATACAAGGAAATGATGGTTGTCTAACAACCATGATTAGACAAGACAGAAGATATGATCATTTACATCTTCTCTATTGTTGATACTGAAGTGTCCAAGCTTCCTTCTCAATTGTAAATTAAAGTGATAAGCTTATCTCCACAAAATATCTAAGCTCAATATGGTTTAATAGGATAACCATTAACCTCTTGATATTTTAACAGGTTGATCTTCTAACTTGTGGTTTTGAACAGGATTACCATGAACTTAATTGTAAGTTCATCAATATTGAAGAACTTCATATTTTAAATGAACAAGGCTTTATAATATCTTTAAGGTAATTTCAACCATATTAATGATCTTCAACCTAACTAAATATCAGGAACTGATCACACAATCCCCAACCAAAGTTTTTCACGAGTTTAGCTTCGAACCACATATTTTTATCCCTAAAATGAATTTTGTTCATCCAAGGTGCATAAACAACATCCTTGAAGAAGTTATACATTTTTACCCATCCATAACTACAACAACATTTCACTCACAAAAGATGTTTCCTCACAAACGCATTTGGCTATAAGAACAAGTGAGGGAAAGGGACAATGAAAACTTAGAGAGAGAGAGAGAGAGAGAAAGAGGGAGAGTGTGGGTCAATACACAATTCTTCTTATGTATGATTTTAACCGAGGAATAAGACCTCTATTTATATGCTTCAAATTCTCCAAAAGAGGAAACAACATCGAATGAAAATGACTGTTACTAATCAGTTAACCTAATCGATTAAGTCATTTGAATGTAATAGCTATAATTTCCAAAATACGCTAATTTGAATGTAATAGCTGAGATTATATTTCTCCCCCTTTTTCAAAATAAAAAAGGTGGTTAAAAGATGCAAGTATGAAAGCATTTTTAAGTTCTCATGTATTTCTACTTATGGCATCATAGACATTTATGAGCATACATGTTACATACTCATACATGTTCAGGTAAGAAAACATCTTTTAAAAGATATAAAGTTATTAAAGCTAATGTAGCAATAGCATGGAACAAAGCATTTTGGCGTATATAGAAAACATTTAGCAAACATGTCATAGAGAATATCATGATATAATAAGAAATATCATAAAGAATGTGCATTTATAATAAGTGTCACACTTAGTTAAAAACAACATTTTTAACGGAAGTGTGAGAGATAAATTATTCCCTATGTGTGTGGCAAATAATCCTAGAGTATTTCTAGACATGGAATACAATCCTTAACATATTGGTTTAACAACAAAATTGTCCTACAAACATGACATGTGTTTTACATAGGAAAGAAAGACAAAGGAAGCAATTATCACAATATCATGGTATAGAGAAAACATATTTTCTTTACCTTATTCTAAATTTTACATAAACAAGGTTCCCTAAAATATATAGACATGTTATAACAAGGGACATTTTTTACATAGCATGGCTATCATTACATAATGGAAAAGGTAACATACTTATTGGGAGACTATATCCTAAGGTTTAAGGGCAAAGCATTCTTATCACTTAGGTATTGTTTAGGAATACGTGGTATAATGGAAAGTAAAATTTCACTTATGTTTCCTATGTATCTAAGGTATGTGCCCAAATTTTTCCCTATTATTAATTTTGATATGGGAACATATTTATTTTGTGTATCTAATCAAGTTTCCTTAAAGGTTTTTAAAGCTCTTATGTTCCTAGCATGAGTATTCTAGATGTGATATGATTTTTGTATGGTATCTAGTGGTGTGTCTTACAAAGGTATTTTTTAAGAAAAAACAAGATTGTAGGCACTATTAAGTAATCAAGATATTTATGAAAGGGGAAATCATTCTTTATTGAAACTGTAAAGAAAATGCATTACAGAAACAAAAGATGTGAAATAAAGAAAAATACATAAATGGAAATTAACAAAGGTAAAGGTGCGAAATATGAAAGTTGGGTTTTATTCTACTCCGTTATTTTCATCATTTTTGGTTGTGACTCCTTCTATGTTTTTGGTTATGTTTTGGCAGAGTTCTGGAATTTTATTTATTTGACATTTTCCATTTCTATTGGTCCTTATTCTTCTTCTTCATCTTTGAAGTATGAATCTTATTCTATCTCTATATTCCTGATGTGAATTCTTATTTCTTTTATGGGGCTAAGGTTAATTTTGTGGTTTGTTTGATCTTCTACTTGACCAGTTTTGTAAACATTAAATATGGTGAGAAGTTTTGTGATCAGTGTACCGTAAGGTAGTCTTGTTGCTGGATTTTCTATACAACATATCATGTGTCTGAAAATGTTTTCTACTCAATTTGTTGGAATTTCTTGTGTTAAGAGTCACAAGGAAACTACATCTTCACAAAGAACACAACATTTGTTTATCATTATGGGAAAGAGTATCCTAGTGAGCATATAGTGTAAGATTCTGACTTTTGGTTTAAGGTATGTAGCTTTGAAGGGTAATTTTTTTATTTTTACATGGGATCCATTACTAAGTGGTTTATGATAGTAGCGTGTTTGAAATTTTTGAAGCCAAAGGGCCTATCAAGGGTGTAAGGTAACCCACCAGAGGGTATCTCAAAGGTTCTTCCAAAGTGGTCTTTGTGAAAGACTATCACCACTTCATTCAAATAAGTGATTAGGACATATCCTACAATTTTGAAGTTAAGGTAGAATTCTCTTACTAACTTTGAAAATGTATTGTCAGGTATTTCTAAGAAGAATTCTTTGAGAGAGGCTTGACGGATCTAGTGGTGGGGTTTGTGACTTTTTAGTAGGATTGAATCAAGGCACCAAGGTTGGATCACAACTCTTGAGTGAATTGATAACTTTTCTTCATGTTTTCGATCAAGAGTTATGGGGGATGGTATTGAAGGTTGATAAGTTTTTGGGATTTTTGGTTTAAAGAGGTCATGGTAAAGTTCTAAGAGAGAAATTTTAGTACGAGAGTGATGCAAGAGAAATATGACATGCAAGAGAAGGTGAAAGTACGATACCTATTTATGAATATACCTTCTGGGTTTTTTGGGTGTGTGGGTTGAGAAATTTTGATGATCAAACCATGTTGTCAGAAATTAGATCCAAAATCTCCATATTTAGGTCTTTCAATCGATTGACCTAACCGATTAAATATCTATGTGTTTCCTCTTTTTATATGAATATTTTAATTCTCAAATCGTCTTTTTCTTATGCATCACATTATTTTGGATTGGATTTGAGACTTCAAGTTTTGACAAATTTTAATCGATTAGCTCCTTTTGCCAATCAATTAAATTTTACTAGACTGTCCTCCTTGGTGTTTTGGTTTGTTTGTTGGGCATTATTGATATCTCAACACCTTTAATTTGTGTTCTTTACACCTCTAAGCTTAAAAATATTGTAACACGCTTATTTTTAAAGGTTAGAAATAATTGAATTAAGAATAAAGAAATATTAAAATATGAGAGAGTTAAGAATAATTTTTTAAGGGGTTAATCAGATTAATTTATTATTTCAACCTTAAAATATGTTACCCTCATCAAGAAAAATTCTTGATAAATTCCATCAGGGAAAAACACTTTGATAGTGTATCCTTCTCCACACATTATTGGATGAGGGAGTTGGTGAATAAACAGGTAAATAAGTCCATTACATACTTATTTATTTTATTGATCATCATATATTGAGAGATTCTTAACTAATGTTACTTTGATCATAATTGTTGAAATTTGTCATCATTGTTCTTCCTTAGGATCAAAAGACTTGAAAATGTATATTTTTTCTTTGCACAACTTCTTCAAATGATCTTTCTTTAGAGTTCTATATTGCAAAGCATAATATTAAAAATAAGTAAGTATATTAGTCTATTTTACTTATCCTCCTTATACAGTTCTTTTGAGCAAGTGTTACTGTCTTCGTTGGAAGATGATTCTTTATTTTTCCCTAATGTTGGAATCATATATCCTTTGTTCAGTTGTTGAAGAAACTTCTTCATCTTCTTTTTTGTTCTTTGAATATGAGGATTCCTTGATTGTTGATTGAACTAAAATGATATGCATGATTATCTTCTAGTTCAATCTCATCTTTTATGATTTCCTTCCCTCTCTTGATTTTCCTAAAATTCATGAAGGTTTCTATCTTACAACTTTAAGAGTTTGAAAAAAAAAACCTTCTGATTCTTAATTCTCAAGAAAAATGTTAGTAACAATTAAAAGAAAAAGAATATTTAAGAAAATAATTTCTTCACCTCATGCGTTCATATCTTTTGGCTTGATACTTGGAGAAACTCCATATATCTTTTCCAAAGTATCCTACATTTCATTGCCAGTATTGTAAAAAGAAAATTTATATAAGTTTATCTTTGGTAAAATAAGTTTTTCCACTCTAATAAGTGCTTGATTCATGGTAAAATATCACGTTAAAACATAGCATTTATCTTACTTACATGACAAGTTTCTTACATAAAAACCCCAATTATTGAATAAAAGTGGTTTGTACAAGTTTACTTTGGATTTGGTTTAATTTTGTGTAGGATAAAGCCTTTAAACAAAAACCATGAAACAGGACTTCGCTAAGTGAATGTTGCAGCAAACTCACTTCTCTTAGCAAACATCCAGCGAACGAAGATAGAAGCAAATACCACAATTTCGTCAGTACCGAGCAACAGTGCGGAAGAATTTTCTTAGCGAACTTTGGCGGTTTCTAGAAGATATTTGAAAAAAATAAGGCTGAAGAAAGCAACTTTGCTAAGAAAGACAAAACTTTTCTTAGCGAACTCTGGCGGTTTTCTGAAGACGGTTTGAATTGAAAACTTAGTGGAGAAGAAATAGAGACTTCTCTTAGTAAAGTAAAGTTGTGTTAGCAAATTCAGGCAGACAGAACTGCTATAAAAGGGACATAACTCAGGTCAGTTGGATTCATTCAGTTTTTATCATTGTAATATCTTATACTATACTTTGTAATGAGAAGGAGTAGGATACCATCAAGAGTCGGGAAATCATCATTGATGCTCGTTCAACTAAATTCTTCCATTGTGATAAAAACTACCATGAGTAGTTTAATCCCCTCTCTTGTTGGGATTGGTCGTAGTTTACCGAAATAGTGTGTATTTTCATTAATCATGACGTTATACGCAATTTATTTATGAATCATTCTCGATGTTATCTTTGTTTTATTCTTTAACTTCATGGATTGAATTGATGTTGAAAAATATTATTCTAATCTCGATCTAAGATAACATCTATTATAATCTAAATACTAGATGTAATACGGTGGGAGAACTGACTTGATTTTTCATTTTATCGCGAATGTGCGGATAGAAAGAGTCGCCACCGACTTTTCTTTTATCCAATAAGGAAAGGGTTAAAAGAACAAGAGAGACCTTCGAGATTTTTGAGTTCAGGGGGTAATGTTGTACCCCAAAATTTACTCTCTTCATTTCGACTTTATTTTGGCTTGCATTACATTATCATATACATACATGCATATCATTAGCCGTTTTGTTGCGAGATCGGGGCATTTCTGTTTGACTTTTTATCGAAGGTGCTCAGAGTTTCATGCAAGACATTCAGGTGGTGAATGACAATTCTCTATCATGAATGATTCCAACATATTATATCATGTCTCGAGTGGTAAGAGTTAGCCAGAGTTTTTGTCTAATTTGAGACAATTCAAGTTGAAAATCCATTTCGGCGCATAAAGCATCAAAATTTCCTAACTCTAAGCCAGATTTTTATTTTGAGATGATATTTGGTCACCAGGTCTTTGTGGATATTATCTTCATTTTTTTGTGTTCGGGCCGGGATCCAATTGTGCACCTGAGATGGTCAAATAATTTTGTTATTGAGTTTTTGGGTTACCGATCAACAATATTTCTGGTATTTAGAAATTTATAACTCCAATTTGGTTTACTGTCTTGAGGTGTTTCTTTCGCCATTAAATCTGCCTCGATGTTATCCATAACTTCCATGTTTGGGCCGAAGGCATATTCTCGAGGGGTGGTTTCTGAATATGCAATTCTGTCAAAGTTTAAACAATGCAAAATACTGGTAAAAGTTGGCTGAACCGTTGTTTCATGCACAATAAAAATTCATAACTCTCAGTTGGAGTACCGTATGAGCGTGATTCTGGTGCCCAAAATTCCGTTTCGATGTTATCTTGATGCTATCTTTAATCTATCACTTTGATTTCCAATAATAAAAAATTCATAACTCTTTCAATTGTTACCATATCGTGCTGGTCCTCAAAGCGTTGGTTCAAGAATGTTGTCCACTTCAACTTTGATTTAGATTTTAAAATCAAAAGATAGCCCAAGTTCTCTATTATTGGTTTATTTTTCCAAACAGAATTTACGGATCTGTGAAAAAGATTGGACATTGCTTCATTGAGAAATTCATAATAAATTTATCATTTATCATATAGTTCTCATTTTTTGACATGATGTCACAGGGACGCGAAGATCTATATTTCATCTGGCAACGTAGAGACGAGATTCTAATTTTTCGGGCACGAGCTCGTGGTTTATTCGAGAGACGAGGGTCAAATAAGCTGATATTTTGACTTAATTAATTTTTGATTATGACGTCTCGCCGCTTAAACATATCAAAATCACTCAATTTTTATCAGAAAGTGTCTGTTATTTTTGGATGACGTCTGTGACTTAGAAGCGCATATTTTCACAGGAGGTCAGTGTTCGGAAAGGTTCACGGATCACAGTGTAATTTTCACTTAAGCGACAAATAAACTGAAAATTTGGCTTTTTTAAACAACACTATATATTGTTTTTTCCACCAAATTTCAAGAAGGGGCCTCATTATTTTCAAAATCACTTTCCCTCTCTATTCTCTCTTCTCTCTCTCTCTCTCCCTCTCTCAAGAACCAAGATCCTCATCCTTCTTCCTCCTCCCTCATCACCGGCCACCACCTCCGACGACAACCTCCTCCCTCTGTGCGCCTCTTCTCCTCCACTGTGCAATCTCCCTCATTCCGCTTTCTCTGGCGATTTCTCTCTTCTCCGTACAACATCCTTATCATCTCCTCTTCATCTTCTTCAAGTGTTCAAAATGTAACATAACTTCAACCTCCATTGTTATGCTTTGAGTTTTGTGGAATAATTGAACATTAGGTTGTGGTTTGAATCTATTAGGAGTTAACATATCTTAGGTTGATTCAAGAATTGAATTAGAGATTTAGGTTGAATTTGATTTAGGATTAGACTATGTTCTTGAATCAATTTTGTGAAGTAGAAAGTTAACATAATTTATGCACTCTAGGTGTTTGTTTAAATTCCTCATAGAAGTATAGAATTGAATTAGAATTAGGATGAAACTTAGATTATAATGTAGTTCTTAATTCTTCGATTTAGGTACTAATTCCTTTGATTTAGGTGTTGTAACATAAACGAACAAGTATTTTAGTTTAGGCATAATCCTTGTTTTTAAGCTTCATGACATGTTTTCATGTATTGTGATTGATAATCATTGATATTTTTGTGCATTTAAAATGCATTTTATGCATAATCTGAAGTTACCAATTCTTGACACAAACTATCTTTTTGCCAATTTTTGGTTAATTGTTTGTTGCTTTCCATTTTAATGAATTAAGATGATTTCTAGTGGACTCAAATATTATTGCAAAACATATTTGAAACAAGTTTGATTGAGTTTGATAGGAAATATCTCAATACTTGGTAAATTGGCAAAGATTGACATAACTGGTATTTTTACTCTAACTTTTGATCCGTTTTGAGTTTTTCTGACTTTCACATATGAAAATCGGATTTCTCAAGCCATCTGAAGCTCTTCACGCGGACAGCTTCTCAATTCGGATATGTTTCAGTCAAATCTGAGAGCTGCTGAATTGTGCGCGAAAATCGTATTTTAAAATGGAATTTGACCGAAATGTCCGCATTTTGAGACCGATGTGTGTGCATAGCTTTCGATAATTTTGATAAATCATTTTGGTTGATTTTTAAGCTTGTGCCTTATGTTTCGGTTCACTTTTCCAACTTGTCCATAATTGTGATTCTTGGCCTAAATGTGACTTTTTTTTGTCTTAATTGATTACTTTTCATAGTTTGTGATTGTGCCAATTATGTGATACTTGTGGCATTTGTTTGGTTTCTAACATTAGCTTAGTTTAGACCTAATTTTTTGAATGCCCAAGATTATTGAAATCAAAATGTCTTGATATTGGTTGATAATTCATGAGATTGTGTGTAAATTATGGAGTTTATAACTTGATTGAAAAATGTGGTTGAATTATCTCACGAGTTGGAAATTGACATTGAGAGTTTTCTTTAATGTCTTGATATCAATAATATCAATTGTTTCTAAGCATTTGGTTATTGATCATTATGATTTTTGTGCATTTAAAGTGTATTTCTTTTTATATAATTTCAAGTTTTTTGATTTTTGACATAAACTACTTTTTGGCAATTTGTTGATTGGTACTTGTTGTTTTTCGTTTACATGTGTCAAGATAAATTTCAATAGACTTAAATGACATCATGATAAAAAATACCTCAACACTTGAACATTGATAAATCCTTGACATAATTGTTGTTTTTACCATAACTTTTGATCCGCGATGAGTTTTGCTGTATTTTTTTTAATGAAAACCGAGTTTCTTTAGCCATCTGGAGCTCCTCACGTGATTACTTTTATGATTCGGACAAATTTTGATCCATTTTTGCGCCACTGTAGCTGTTTCGGATTTTGTACCTCGTATCAAAATTTGGCGGGACCGAGTTGATTTTTGGACCTGTTGACATGTTTTTAGGTCACCTTTATTTTTGTAGTTAATTCCGATCAATTTTCGTTTATATTTCGACTTGCCAATTCAAGTTTTTGTGCATTATTTTTGTGCATTGCTTTTGACTTGTATCAATTTTTTTTATGCACTTTCATGTGCTAATGAGTTGCTGCCCGGATTGTAACACCATACTCATATGGCTTGTTTACTTTGCATTGTACATATTCATATTGCATTCTTATGTATCTTTCCAATTGTTACTATAACATTTGATTTTGTTGTTATTTACTAACAAATTTTGTGAGATGTGCATATTTTAAGGAGCAAGTTGGATACCAATTGCTTTGGTGATGGATATGTTTTGCTCGCACATATTATTCACGCTTATGACGCAATTTGTTGTTGAAGCTAGCTTGTGGCCTCCTCTGAGATTTCGCCAACCATTGAGTGTACTGCGGATTTTTATTATCCGTTTGGTACGGCTTTGGGCCGTTTGTTATACTATTGCATTTACCGCTTTCAACAAATCATGTATAGTAGGGGCATTTATCCCTTTCTACCAATCATGTGAAGTAGAGAAACAGGAAATAAAGACCGTACACTCAAAGTATCTGTTTAAAGTCATGTAGCAGGCACCGCTTTCTGTATGCTAATTGTGTTTGTTTAAAGTCATATCTTTGAATAGGAAATTATGCATGTGTGTTTATTTATCTCGCATGTCTTGTTTGGTGTCGTTCTCGACGATGAGTTCAGAACTTGGTCTCTAATTTATTCTCAATGATGAGTTTGTTCAAAGTGGATTCGGTTTACTTTACTTTTTTTCATATACGATTATGTTAAAAATACAAAGAAAGGAATGATAATATTGTGCGCCTTGTTTATACCCGGATGGGATGTTCCCTCTGAGGCTTGGTTTGATTCGTTCTCGATGATTAGTTTTCTCCTTCTTTGTTTTACTTGTTGCAAAAGCATAAAAATAAAAGAAATACTTATATATTAATTATTGATGTTCATTCTCGATGATGAGTTTGTTCCCTCTTTTGTGTTGGTTCGCACTTGATGATGAGTTTGTTCCACTTGCTCGTTTTTCTACGCGTTTATCTCTCTGTATATTTTGTACTTTCTTTCTTCTCTTTGCCATGCTCCCTTAGGACTTGCGGATTATTCTCGACGATGAGCTTATTCCGAATAGCAACTAGGATGGTTCTTTCTTGGATAAGTTGGTTCCTAGTAAACCTTCATCTGAACCTTAAGGCAATGTTTGTACGATAACTTTAGGCTAGAAATAGGTTAGTCCCGCATAGACTTTTCCTTTCCCCCCACTTTGCATGTGTATAAAATACACTTATTCTTGGTAGATCTTTAAAATGCCTCTAATAAGCTCAAAACCCATTCACAAAGGTAAAAGACACAAACAAATGCAAACTTCTTTTTTCTTTCCTTTTGGCTTTTAGATTTTAAACTGGACGTGTTATTGTCCCCCTATGCAATATGACGCGTAATTCCACAAGGGTTGGGTTGCACCATGTATTCTTGCTACGAGTTGCGACGATAGCATTATTCGCCTCCGGGAACTTTTTGAGCATATTAGTTCCTTTCTACTCCAGATGTGTAAGTCTCCAAAGTCAAGCTGCAGGTATAATGTGAAATTGATGTCGTTCCATTCTAAATACAAACCTACAAAAAATTTTGAGCCGAACTACGGCTGCTCTGATTCCTTAAAAGGGATACGTAGGCAGAGGATTTTTGTGGGGGCTAATCGAGCACAATTTATAAATACATCTTTCTTTTCCCCACACATTTTTCTTTCTATTGTATACATACCTTGTACAGCTTAGATATAGATTCTTATACACCCATTAGCTAAAAAATAAGAGTGGATACTGTAGAGTACTATGGACGTGTAGGGTGCTAATATCTTCCTCTCGCATAACCGACTCCCTTACCTGGTTTCTTGATCGAAAGACCGTGATTTCTCCCTTTCAGGTTTTCTTTGATATTTTCCTTTCTCCTTCATGAGATAAATAGATGTTCGGTGGCGACTCCATTGATTTTTATCCGATGAGTTTTGTCTAGTTCCTTCAGGTAGGTTATGAAAAGGGAAGGTGTTAGCACCCTTTTCATCCGTAGTTATCTATGGGATCTTAACCGCTAGCTCACTTTTGAAAATTGCTTTGTGTGTGTGTTTGAAAAATATTTTTGAAAATTTCCAATGTGAGGAAAGACTTTATAATGATCCTCTTACCTGTCCTCGAGAATGCGTACAAAGTATTTGTTTGAAAATATTTTAAAAAGTGTAATTGTGTGAAAAAATGTTTTTTTTCGAAGAGCTTTGTGAGCAAACAATTAACAATGTTCTACCTACTCAAAGGTCTTTCTCGTAGTTTCCTTCTCCTTTAGATAGTGCTATCCTACCATTAGTTAGTAGGAAGCCCTGTCGTTGGATGTGATGGGACAGACGCGGGTCATCGTACAATCATCGAAGGCAACTGGTAAGGACGCTTTAGCAATTCTTCATTTAAAGGACTAGATCATTTAATGAAGGCGACGTTGAAAGGGTCATCGATGGACTATGATCTTTGTTTTTGAGGGACTTTGCTAAAGAATCTCCTCTTTCGAGGGACATGATTGTTTTTCCAAAAGCGGCAAGAGAGGTTATCCTAGAGGCATGGGTGTGTGAAGTATGTTGTTTTCATTTATTTAATCTTGAAATTAGAGTTTTCTATCGTTTTTTTTTAGTCTTTCCATACAAAACTAATTACTAAGCAATAATATAGCTAGTATAAAAAAGTAGTAAATGTGCGGAAAATAAAGGCAGAAAATAAATTCTAGATTATTACATTACTTCGGGGCAGTTACAAAAATATAAAATCCGAAAGTAAGAAAACCTTTAATTATTACAATCTGAACACAATTACATAATAAAAAAGTGAGAGAAAAAAAACTATGCAAGAAAAGAATGTAAGAATAAGAAAGGAAAACAAAAAATATTTTTGGTGATTTTTGATGAAAAATGTTTTTGACGATTAATCGAATAAACCTAAAAGTATAGATAATTTTTAATTAAAAAAATTGATTAATTAAATTGACAAAAAAAAAACCTAAAGCCTAATTTTATTAGGGTTTGTAAAAAAGTTTTGAAATATTAAGTTTGTTTAAAAAGGTTTATGGTTTATGAATTTAGGGTTTCTAAGTGAAAAATAAGGAAAATATTAAATAAAACAAGGTTTAAAAAAATACTGCCAGGGGTGGCTGTTGAACCCACGCCCTTAGCTCTTCCATCCAGCATGCTCACCACTATTTCAGGCGCGCTTTGGTGTTAGAGAATGGAAACCAACGCGTTTTGTAATATGCCAAACCTGAAAATATGAAAAATAAAACAAAATACCAAAGGACAGGGATCGAACCCACGCCATGGTATAACAATGTCTTAACGCTCGCGCCTTTTCTATTTAGGTGACCATACATCCATTATCATTAGCCAAAAAAAATAATTATATTATAAATAAACTGCATGGACCGGAGAGACGCCAGAGCCCTAGCTCCAAGCGTCTTCTCCGATGTGTCTTTTTCTTTAACCTGCAAAACCAACAAACATCAAAGATCCAAATGGGCCATACCCCCTAAATCAACCCCTGCAAGTTCAATGGGACCATCTTTTTTGGATAAATCGCACTACTTTCAGAGGTATAAGAAAAATAGCATGGATCGGTTTGAACATGGTAGTTCATGATCCAGCCATCATGGGACTCATATGATGGACTTTTCCTGCATGTTGATACCTCATAAACACATTAGTAAGGTTAGTATATATTAAAACACAAATAAAAAATAAATACAATATTCATGCAATGATGGAAATCTGTGATTCTTAGAATGTTGTTTGATCCCTTTGGATCATCGAAGATGATCCATTCTTACCCTATACTAATCTTTGAAGAGAATGGAGAGGCTAGTTTCGCTTGAATGTGGCTACAATTAGGGTTTACAAGTTGCCCTAGTTCTTGGAAATTTTGAGATTTTAGAGAGGCCTTTTTTGTGAATGGTTTTCATCCTCTTTCATGTCTGAATGGCTGAGAATGTATAGCTTGAATTTAGGTCAAATGTTGGGCTTGGACTCCTGTAATAAGCTTTGTCTTATTTCTTATTTAGTTTGAATTTAAAATAAATAAAATCAAAATAAATAGAGTAAAAAGGTCAAGGGTTTCATGAAGTATATCTGAGATTCATTATAAGTTGCACGAGACATTTGGACCTAAAAACATCATCCCTCTAGCCCAAAAAATCAAGTTTGGTCACTTTTGTTTTCATGCTTTTGCTCAAAATTTCCCAACTTTCACTGGTCATAACTCTCTCAATTTTCATCATTTTAAAGTGATCTTGTACTTTTTGGAAATCTCAATATGTTCTCTACAACCCCTTTTTTAATCATTTTTGCATTTGAAGATTTATCTTGATGTAAGTTTCCTTGACAAAAAGTGTCTTTTTATTGACTTTTGAAATGACCGATAATGTATTGGTCCATATCTCTCAAATGAAGCATTTTTTGGACTTGAGCAAAAAGAGACGTAGTTGTAGAGAATTAAATTTCCTTCAAAATGAGCTTTGGTTGAGGAAAATTTGATGAAGCATGTGAAAGTTATGCTTGGTCAAAGTTCAGTTGACTTCTCCTTAAGAAAACCCTAATTTGGCAACTTTTGACTTTTGATGATTTGTAAGTTTTCTTGATGAGTTATGATCAACCCTTGATAAAATGATGAATGTGACTTCAAAATGTTGATTTTGACCAAAAATATTGAGGTTTGGTTGTATGTTGACAACATTTGACTTTTGTCCAATATAGTTAATTTTTAGTCATCTGAGCTATTGACTGAGCAAACTTCTGATGCAAGGAATTAAACTTGGTATGAGAATTCTTGGAGACATATAAGAAACTATGAAATCCACTTCAGGCATTATAAAATCAATCTTCCTTGAGAAATACAAAACCCTAGTTATAGGTCAATTGCTTAGGAAGAGAATTTGACCAATTTTGGAGTACCCTTGAGCAAATGAAAACCCTAGGAGAATGAGGAGATAACTTGAAGAATGAGAGGGAAAATTTTGGGGTACAACAGCTGCCCCTGTTCAATCTTCTTAGACCTAATGAGTTAGATTGGCATGTTCGTCATTCGTGACCTGAAGGTGGAAGATGATTGAACACTTAAGTGCCCATATATTTACACTAGCATGTGTAGGATGTAACATTGTTGGTTGGTAATATTTCTTGAATGGGATTAAAGATGGTATTCGAAGAGGTGACAAAATGTCATTCGAGATGGGCTTACAGATGCCATCCAAAGTAACTGTTGATAGGAGTATTAGAACGAGTCTATGCTTGACTGTATCTGAAGAATGCTTTTCATAATAGACCTCTGGAAAAAGTGCTTAAGTAGCCGCTTGTCAAATTTAGTCTCTGAGGTAAGTGTTCATCAAATTTAGTCTCTGAGGTAAAATGCTCATCATGTAGATAGTCGCCCCGTCCTATTTCAGCAATTGATCCGAAATCTGCTTTTGTGGGTAAACCCGTCCTATTTCGGGAATTCATACCACCTGGTCATATAGATAGTTTCCCCGTCCTGTTCCGGAAGTTAATATTTTGCTGGTTATAAAGATAGTTTCCCCATCCTGTTTTGGGAATTAATCTTGGACCTGCTTTTTATTGGCGAACCCTTTTTGTTTCAGGAATTCATACCGCCTGGTCGTATAGATAGTTTCCCCGTCCTGTTTCAGGAATTAATCTTGAACCTGGTCATATAGATAGTTTCCCCGTCTTGTTTCAAGAATTATTCTACGACCTGTTTGAGAATTGTTGATGATACTCGTCTGTTTGTAGACTTTTACCTCAAAAGACAAAGTTAGTCTTTATGAAATGTCATGACGTATGTAATGCATTGTGTAATGATGTTTCTCAAAATAAATGAAAGTGTCTTATGTGTGTCGTATGAATATGCTATGATATTTGTAAATGATGTATGGATGTAAGATATCGTTGAAGCATATCGGTAGCTTTGTATAACATCTTTGACTAGGGTAAATAAATCCCTGACTGTTGTTGGGAATGAAGAATATGAATCTTCAATCATGTTTCGAATATCTTCGCTAGGGATTCCTGCTTTCTGCTTTGAGGATATTCCGCTAGAGATGCTTGACCTCTGCTTGGGGGATAGAAGAATTCAGGAACATTGATCGTTCATCGCTCTACTGGGGAACTTAGTTCTTATATACACGGTCTGGTGATAAAAGAGGTGAATAACCTTCTGAGGCGTTCTTTGACCGATTTTCTAATATGGATGCTAACTCTTCTGGGGAGGACAAAGTTAAATTACACCTGGCCCGATTTCAGATTCCATAGCAACTCCCTGGGGATAGAAACCTGGGCTACACTGTACTGGGGAAGAGGAATCTACCTAGGATTTTCAATAATCGGAGGAATGAACTCTGCTTGGGAGATTAAATTCCGATGGGGAAATAAACCCTGCTGGAGAAATAAACCCTGTTGGAGCAGTAGACCCTGCTGGAGAAGAGAATTTTGCAAGGGATTTTATAGTGTTGGAGATATAAACTACGATGAGGAAGTGAGCCCTGTAGGAGAAGAGAATTCTACACGGGATAGTGTTGGAGAAATAAACTTCGTTGGAGGATTGAATTCTTGAGAACTTTGTTGAGGACATAATCTCTGACAAGGATTGGAATTTCGTAGGCCGTGCGGGGGAAGTTTCCACTACATGCGGGAGAAATGATCAAACTTCTTTATCCACTAGGGGGTTCTGCTAGGGAGTATGGTTATGTTAATTACTGGAAGGGTCCTCAGTTTCTGTCTGAAGACATATTAGACTTACTGAGGAATGTATCTCCGTCAGAAATGAGCTCAAGCAGGTAGCTATGTGGGGATTTTTCTGTGGAGATTCATGGGCGACTTGAACGTTATCCCAACTCCTAGAGTCTTTGATAGATGCCAATCTCTGGTTTTATGCATATATTTTTAATAGCAATCATATTCATATGCATATGTTCATTCAATTTAGTCATTGGACGTTTTTACAAACAAAACAGAAAAAGTAAAACAAATTTGAATTTTTAAATTGTATTTGCATTGAAAGTTTTCCTATAAACATGTGGTTTTGTACAAAGGGAAAAGAAATCCTAGTAAGAGGAAATCGTCGTAAAATGAAAAGATTTCAAAGAAAAACAAAGAAAGACAGCTATGTGGAAACAATCATGTGATACGGTGGCAGAACCGACTGTTTAATACTGGTTTTATGTTTGTGTTCACAAATGTCGCGGTAAGCAAGAGTCGCCACTGACTTTTCTTTTATCCAAATAAAGGAAAGGGTGAAAAGAATAGAAAAAGACCTTTTTGAGAGTTTTCTGAGTAAGGGGGTAGATTATGGAAACGAAAGGTGTCATAACCCTTTCCATCCGTAGTTATCTATGGGCTCTTAGATGCTAGCTCATGTTTTGAAAATTACTTGTGCTTTGTGTTAAATCTTGTATTAGTCCTTAAGAGTGTTGACAAAGAAAATGTTTTTGAAGGTTGTTTTTGAAAGGTGTAAGTGTAAAAAAGTGTTTTTTGAGCAAGCATCTAACAACTATCTACTTGTACTCGAAAAAGTAGTTCTTTTCCCCTTAACCTTTATATAGTGCTATCCTACTTTTAGTGAGTAGGTAGCCCTATCATTGGATGTTTGAGGGACAATTGAAGGTACTTTACGGTCACGAAGGCAACTTAACAAGGAATTTTAGTAATTGTCTTAAAGTTCTAAGATCACTTTTAACCGAAGCAACGTCGAGAGGGTCATCGAGGGACTTGTGATCTTTCAAACTAGAGGACAGTCACTAAAACTTCTCACGTTTCGAGAATTCTGACCGTTTTCCGAAGGCAACCAAAGTGGGGTACCCTAGAGGTGCACATGTGCAATTGTGTTTAATTCAGTTATTTATCTTGCATCATTAGGTTTTCTAACGCTTTTTTTCCAGTCTTGTCATGGAATCCTAATTACTAGCAATTAATATGTACAGAAGAATATAAAACATAAAAATAAACCCTACGTTATTACATGTCTTTGGGGAGGGGGTATTTATAATATACAAAACTTGGGGAGTGTAGAAATTAAAAGTAGAAAATAAAGCCTAATTACTATTACATCTTAAAAGCAGTTACATTACTATAAAAATGCGAGAATAAAATAAATGCGCGCGAAGGTTGAAAATTTGTCTAAAAAACCTAATAAGAAAATCTTTTTTTTTTGTTTTTGTTTATTTTAAGAAAATAATTAAACTACCTTAAATCTAAACTTAATTTAAAAGATAATTGCTAAATGAATTTAAAGCCTAATTCTAATATTTTTGTATTTTTATTTGAGAAAATAATTTAAACCTAAATTAAAACCTAAGTTCTAACTTATTTTAATTAATTTAAAAAAATGTTAAAGTTAATTAATTAATTAATAAATATTAGAAATTAATTATTTAATTAGAAAAACTAATCCTATGTTTTGTTGATTTTTTATTTGATTAAAAAAAACTTATTGATTAAATAAAATAAACAAATTAAAAGAATAGAAATAAAAAAACAAAATCAAATGGGCCTGGGTCTACAAAATTAAATGGGGGTGTTGATTGGAATTTACTAAGCCCAAATAAAGGGGAGGCCCAGGCTGTATTAGAATCCAGTGAGAAGATTCTTTGGATGTCCATGATGGGGACGCGCATTTGCTACGCATGGATCTGGCTTGTAATGGCATTAGAGGGTATAGATGTTGTGACCCCAGGTGTGTGCATATGACCTGATTGTATTGGATCTCCAAAAAAGAAAATGGAAAAAAATACGCAAGAGGCAGAGGTCTAACTCCTGACCTCTCACACACATAACGCCTTAACACACACGCACTTAACCGTTGGGACGACTTTACATCTATTAGTATACATCAAACGATTATGATATATTGTAAAATGTGTCATAACACTGAGTTGTCACCTGTGCCCAAGTCCAATAGGGTCCAACCATTTGAATGAACCAATCAAATCGTTCCTTTCTGCCACGCATTAGTCAGCGCCGGTCAAGCCACCGGAGGTGGTGGCTCCGGTCATCTCTTCCGGCTGCTCCAAATTTCCAACCTGCGAAATTCAAACATAATAAGAACAAAAATGACCCTACCCCCTAATTTGGGGTCTACAAATTCAATGGTGATGTTTATTTAGTCTAAAAGCTCATGGGTTATGAGATACAGAGCTTTTCAGTTTGTGATGGCCTAACAATGGCATCACACCATTCATGCCTTAAAGTTTTCATGCTACACGTCCCACATGTTCTAATGGACCTCCTGATCACAAATCAAACCATCAAAAACATCAACAACACATGGATCTAAAATTTCAAATATGACAAACCTTGTTTGACCAGTGACACGCGATCTTGCAGTTTGAGGATGCTATGGACTTTGAAAATGGCTGAAAGTGACTGCTGGCACCTTCAGGAACGTAATGGAGTCTTTTGTTTGGACTGAGGGAGACTGGATCCTTGGTTTTGGGAAAATGAAAACTTTGGAGATTTTTTACAATTTTTGTGGCTCTTTTTAGGCTATGCAAATCGTGTCTTATGCTTGCTAATGTGATGTATATATAGAGTAGAAGGAGGAGACAAGAAAGCAAAGGTTTAAACAGCCTTAAACATGTGTTTTCAAAGCCATGAATGTCATTCTGAAAGTTGGCCAAACATGTGGAATCTTGTCTTTTTTTCAAATTTGCAATGTACCTCGACATTGTGCATGAATTATGGGGCTTTAAGACAAGCCAAAACACCAGCCCAAATGCTAAGACCCACATCTAATTATTTTATACATTTTATTTTATATTTATTTGAAATAAATTAAAATAAATATGTACAAAATAAGTAAAAAATGTAAGTCATGGTTAAAATGATATTAGGGGCTCTTCATGAGGTCATAAAAGTGTTTGAAGTCCAAAAAGTTATGTCATAGCCTTAAGACTTCAAATTTGCTCAATGCACATTTCTTAAAATTTCCCAAATTTTCCCAACTTGGGAAAGCCATAACTTGCTCAATTTTTATCTCATGATGATGATCTTTGACTTTTTGGAAATCCCAAGATGTCTACTTCAATACCTCTTTTGATCAATTTTGCATTTGAAGATGTTTTCTTAATATAAAAGGTCTTGGAAAAAGTGACTTTTGTTGACTTTTTGAAAATGACCTATAATGTATGAGCTTGTATCTTTCAAATGGTGCATTTCTTGGACTTGAGGGATGAGGATAAGTTGTAGGGAATGATATTATCTTCAATATGAGCTTTGGTTGGGGAAAAATAGATGAAGTATGTGAAAGTTATGCCGGGTCAAAGTTCAGTTGACTTTTCCTATAGAATCCCTAATTTAGCAATTTTTGAGTTTTGATAGATTAGGAGTATTTCTTGAGGAATCATGATCAACCCTTGATCAAATGATGGACATCACTTCAAAATGTTGATGTTGACCAAAAATCTTGATATTTGACTGTATATGGGCCACAATTGGCTTTTGACCTAGCACCATTGAGTTTCAAGTATTTGGGCAATTGAATGAGCAAACTTGTAGTGGGAGGCATGAAATTTGTAATGGACAATCTTGAAGGCATATTAGGACAATGGAAAACATTTGAGACCTTTGGAGTTCACATATCTTTATGAAAAGTGAAATCCTAGCTAGAGGTTCATTGCTTAGGAGGAGAATTTGTCTGGTCAATTCTTGGTCAACCTTGAGAAATTAAGGATCTATAGGAGCATGGTTTGAGTAAAAATGGGAGGGAAAATTTTGGGGTACAACAGCAGCCCATGTTCAATCGTCTTAAACTTGGGGATTTAGATTGGCTTGTCTGCCTTTCGTGATCTGGAAGTGAAAGATGATTGAACACTAGAGTGCCCAGAAATTTGCACTCGCATGAAGTAATATTGATGGTTGATGATGTTGGGAATAAGCTTACAGATGCCATTCAGAGAAGATGATTGAGAGTCATCATAGATGGGCTTAAAGATGCCATCCAAAGAAGATGCTAATTTCACACATGGTCCCTTTTGGGGTTCCTGTTCCTGCTGTCTGAGGAGGAGTCCATTGGGGAATATGGGTTTCTGTTGTTCTCCTGTTTGAGGAAAACTCTATGGGGAATAAAGTCTAGGAATTACAGTTGTCCATTCATCTACTAGGGAAGCTATCTCCTGACTGGAGAGATGAAAGTTTGCTTCTTTCAGGTCGAAATCCAGGCTTCACAATAACTTGATAGGGATAATGAAATTAACCGTTATCTGATAATATATTAGAGAGAGCCTGTATAGGGCTGTTCCAGGATGAGTTTATGTTAGCCTACATCTGGAGATATCTAAGAAGGAGCCTGTGTAAGATTACTTTGTATGGGTCATGTAGATAGTTTTCATGTCTGGTTTCAGGTGTTAATCTACAATCAGCTACTCGAAAATAGTTGTCTTGTCTGGTTTCAGGTATTAATCTGGAACTTTGAAGATTGTCGGTCATTAAGATAGTTGTCCTGGCTGGTTACAGGTGTTAATCTCTGATCTCTTTATGCAGATAGCTTTCCTGGCTTGTTACATGTATTAATCTATAGTCGGTCGTCCATAAATAGTTGTCCTGGCTTGTTACAGGTATTAATCTCTGACCTGAGAAAGAAAGATAGTTTTCTTGGCTTGTTAGAGGTATTAATCTTCAATCTCCTTATGTAGATAGTTCTCTTGGTTAGTTTCCGATATTAATCCATAATCAATTATTCACAGATAGTTGTCATGTCTTGTTTCCGGTATTAATCTAGAACTTGGAAACATCGGTCACATAGATAGTTTCCCCGTATGGTTTCGCGCATTGATCCATGTCCTGCTGTATTTGTTGGTAAACTGGTCTTTCTTCGGGAGTTCATATCGATTGGTCATGTAGATAGTTTTCCTGTCTAGTTTCGGGCATTAATCTCTGACCTGTTGTATAAGTTGATAGTGTTTGTCTTTCTTCAAACTCAACCTGGAAAGGTAAAGTCAGTTTCATGCGATGTCATGGTGTATGAATTGCATGATTCTCTCAAAATAAATGAGATTGTGATATATGAATTTATGTTGCATATGCTATGATGTTTGTAAAAATGATGTATGTATGCAATGTGTTAACGTGTCAGTTGTTCCATTGCTGTATTGCTGAACTAGGGAAAATAAATCCCTAATTATGGTCGAGGGTGAAGAATGTAGGTCTTCAGATTTTGTTTGAAGTTGAAATACTAGGAGATGAACTTCCGTTGTTAGAGAAATAAACCCAGTTGGGGAAGGTAAACTCCGTGAACTATTTGGAGATTTTGTTGAAATCCCGTTAGGGAATCCGGAGAAGCTTGGTTACTTCACTAGGGAATTTTTAGATGCTCGAGCAAACATTTGGGGATTCTTGCTCCGTCGGGGATATGAGGACACCTGGCACCATTAAGTTGCATGCTGGGAATATGGCAGTGACCTTGTAGTAGAATGCCCCTGCTTATGTACCTGTTGGAGAATGTATCTTCCAGGGAAAACATCTACGGGGATTTTGTGGATGGCCCTTAGATATTGTCCCGCTCCTTAAAGTCATTAGCAACTGTCTTTATATTTTTAGGCGTGTATTTGTAAACAGTAATCATATTCAAATGCATATTTCCAAGAATAATCACTGGACATTTTTGCACACAAAACATAAAAATAAAAACAGAAGTTTGCACTTTCAAACGAATAGTTTTGTATTAACTTGAATAAGCGTTTTTGTACAAGGAGACAGACATCCTAGTAAGAGGATGCCGTCATAAGAATGGAAATTATACAAGAAATAGTATACAAAGGAAAAAAGCTATGTGAAATAATCCCATTGGGTTCCCATTCTGCTATTGCCTTATGTCTTTGAGCGTATTATCCCTTTCGCTGCTTGTCCGAAGCTGATTGGATTGATTAGTACCACTTGAGCTTGATAGTTGATACTGAAGATTGGTTGTAAGGTGATCCAACGGGACATAGATATACACATTAAATACCTAACTTTTGCCTGGACCTCCCTTTCTGGTTTTCAGTCCACCGGGATACCCTTTTATTCCTAAGCCACCTTTTCAGGTTTTTGACTTGTCGGGTGTACAAATTTTTTATGTATATCCCTAATTTTTGCCTGAATCCTTTTGGTTCTTCGGAATGCCCTTATTTTTTCCTAGGCCAGTCGACCTAGCGGATCTTTTTTTATGCGTAGTATCTTTGAACTATGTCCATGTTTACAGGGTGTGGAAGGTCGTCACCATCTATAGTGGTTAAGATCATGGCTCCACCAGAAAATATGTTCTTGATCACAAATGGCCCTTCATATGTGGGAGTCAATTTTCCCCTGGGATCACCTTGTGGCAGTATGATGCGTTTAATTACCAGGTCACCAGCCCGATATACCTGACGTCTGACCTTTTTTTTAAAAGCTTTGATCATGCGTTTTTGGTACATATGACCATGACAGACAGCTGCGAGCCTCTTCTCGTCAATCAAGTTTAACTTGTCAAGTAGAGACTGAACCCATTCATCTTCACTCAAACATGCATTCTTCATGATTCTCAAAGAAGGGATCTGGACTTTAATGGGTAGGACAACTTCTATACCATATACCAAAGAGAACGGAGTTTCCCATGTTGATGTGCGCATTATGGTACGGTAACCATGAATAGCAAATGGTAACATCTCGTTCCAGTCTTTATATGTCACCGTCATCTTCTGTATGATTCTCTTGATATTTTTGTTAGCAGCTTCAACAACGCCATTCATCTTCGGCCGGTAGGGAGAAGAGTTATGATACTGGATCTGGAATTGCGTGTAGAGCTCGGTGATCATAGTATTGTTGAGATTGGTACCATTATATGTGATGATTCTTTCTAGAATACCGTAGCGACAAATAAGGTTATGTTTGATGAATCGGGCCATAACGTTCTTGGTAACAGAAGCAAATGAAGCTGCCTCGACCCACTTTGTGAAGTAATTAATGGCAACCAGGGTGAAGCGGTGCCCATTGGAAGCTGTAGGTCTGATCTCTCCAATCATATCGATGCCCCACATTGTAAACGACCAAGGAGCAGTCAAGACGTCCAGAGGAACCGGAGGCACATGTACCTTGTCCGCATAGATCTGGCACTTGTGACAAGTTCGTGAATGCTGATAACAATCTGCTTCCATAGTGGACCAGTAATATCCTGCACGTAGGATCTTTTTAGCCATCGTATGTCCACTGGAATGAGTGCCAAAGGTACCTTCGTGCAAGTCACCTGTAGTCTTTTCTGCCTCACTCTTGTCTACACACTGAAGCAAGGTAGACTCATGATTGCACTTGTAAAGGATCACGTTACTGAGGAAGAACTTAGCAGAAAATCTTCTTAGGAACTTCTTATCATTAACTAAAGCTCCCTCATGATATTCTTTGATTTCGAGATATCTTTTGACTTCATGGAACCAAGGCTTGTCAACTACTTCTTCAGTACCAATCTAGTGACAGTATGTTGGTTCAGCCATCCTTTCAATAGTAATTTGAGGAGCCTCATTATTCCATATGACTTTGAACATGGGTGACATTGTAGCTAGTGTAAGTACGAAGTACACCTAAGAGGGGGGTGAATTAGGTACTTTAAAAATTCTGGTTTTTAGTGATGATGGTTCTTATTTTTCTGGATATAAGAGAGTTTAGGAAAGCTTAAAAATACAGAAAAATAAAGAGTCACGGGCAATATATCCTGGTTCCCCTCACAGTCCGAGAGTACTCCAGTACCCTTTCAACATGAAAGAGATTTCCTTATTGTGGCAAACTTAAACAAGAACTACCAACCAAACCAAGAACAATCCTCTTGGACCAAGAACAATCCTCTTGGATTTCACTAAGTTACCTATGAGAACAATCCTCTCAATGTAACTACACTTGTATCCAACAACTTGGAAAGACAAGATTTCAACAAAAACACTTCAACTTAATTCCAACAATCCTGGAAAATAAGTAAGTAAATATCAATTTGTGAGTTTGAGTGAGTAGAGTAATATTGATCACTTAGAGTGATTTGACAATGTATAATCTTCTTCTTTCAATAATAATATTATACAAAGACTCAAGATATATTTGCTCAAAGTTTTCTGTTTGTTAATGTATGAAAAATGTGCAGAAAACTTATGCATGAAAATGAAGAATGCTTGAGTTTGTATTTTAAAATTTCAGAAAATATTTATGGAAGAAGTTGTTAGATCTGGATTTGAAATTGAATATTTATATGTTCATAACACCCTTTTGAAACGTCATGAAGATCTGGAAATGTATCATGAACAAATGCGAAGTTTGAGTGAAAAGATGTAATGAAAAGGCATGATGAAAAGGCATGAACAAAGCTGTTATTTTTCAAATTCGTGCAGTATGAAATCGATTGCACCCTTGGTGTAAATCGACTGCACAAGGTTTTTAACAACTATTTTTTCAAAATCTTTAAGATTGCAATTGATTGCACTAACAATGTAATCGATTGCATTCAAAGTCAGTAGCAAAAAGTAACGGAGTGCAATCTATTGCACTTGCAATGTAAATCGATTGCATGAGAAATAGAAGCAAACGTTTTGAAAAATTTAAGTATGAAATCGATTGCATAGGTAATGTAAATCGATTGCACATAGAAACAAAAGCAAAATATCTGAAATTTTGAAGTGTGCAATCGATTGCACTAAGATGTAAATCGATTGCATGCAGAAGGAAAATGAAATTTTATCTTTGAAAAGCTTGAGTAATGATTCTTAAACATTTCTTTTTCATTTTTGAGCATCTATATCTTAAGATCAAAGTAGATAATATTATTATACCTTTAAAGTTGTTGAGAGCTTTGAATAAAGATATTATCCTTAGATGCTTAGATGCTTGATCATAAATCTTTGCCTTCTTTGTTAGCCATGGTTTGTCTTCATTAAAACAAAAGCTTATTTGTGAAGCTTGATTTTACATTCTCTCCCTTTTTGATGATGACAAAAAATATTGCTTTATGCGATGTGCTTTCCGGAAGAGCTTATCCCCCCTAAGATGCAAAACTCCCCCTATGTAGGAGAGGGTTGGAATCCTTTGCAATTCTTCATCTTGATTGGAGAGTACCTTGAAAGTTAAGACACAGGAAATACAAGCATACAGTACCATACATATTTCTCCCCCTTTGACATTATCAAAAAGAAGGGAAAGATGCCTAAAGAAAATAATAATAGAGCAATATATTGACAAAAATTATAGAATTTAAAAGAGTAACATAAATTGTTTAAGAGTTACCCAGAAAATTTAACAAACTAAACATTGAAATAGCAAGACAATAACATAACAGAAAAAAGAAACTATCAGCCGGAACATTAAGGGTGATGTATGTCTAGATGGTTGTAAGACCATGAGCCTTGATACGAGAATTATTGTTAAAGTGGGGGTTCTGTATAATGTGGAGGAGGTGCAGCTGGATTATTTGAGTCGTATGGTGGGATATGAAGGTGAGAATAAAGGTACGAGAATTGTTGGTTCACATCCGAGAAAAAAATCATTTATCCGGGTTATAGTAGAGTCATTAATTGCACTCCATTGATTGTTGATGTCGGTGTTCATAGAAGCAAACTGTTGAGACATGTAGTCCATGATCTCTTGATTGCTTGGACCAGAGGGAGCAGTAGGAGGAGGAGGCACAACTTCACCACCTTCAACTTCTTGGTCATTATCTTCATTTCAAACAACATCTTCACCAATGTAGGTGATGGTCTTTGTCTCCGGATTAAAATGTACGTCCATTCTTGAATCAACATTCTTAATTGAAATTTTGTTTAGATTAGGATCCATATTCACATTTTCAAAACCACGAAAGTCCACACCAAATTCTTCCATAATCAAAGTGACAAAATAAGCATATGGAAGGAATTTAGACTTTTCATCCACTCTCAGCATATGCATCATGATCATTCTTTCCCAGTTTACATTTACTCCTTTCTTCCTTGCATAAATAAGCTGCATATCGAAGTCGGTAACCGTGCAATGGTTTCCAGCTCTTGGAAACAGTATATAGACCAAAAAATAATGATATAAGTGATCTTCTATATGGAGGTTACCTGCACTCCAGGAGTCTTTGGATGGAATTACTCCGCCAAGACCACGAATCCGTTTGGCGTGAAATTTAGCTTCACTTAACCGCCCAATGCTGTAAAAGAATCCCTTTTTCTGATAGCCATCCCATATCTCGTTTTCAGGATCATATAGGGAGCTTCCAGTGAAAGGAATATGCAAGATCTCACCAACAACCTAAGAAGTTAGAGAGATACGAGTGCCCAACACATATGTGACTATTTTTTCTTTGTGGGGTGTTAGATTACTAAAAAACATTCTTACCAAATCCAGGTATTATGGACCGTACGAAGAAATCAAGGGTTCCAGACCATAAGCAGCTAGACCGTTCTGAAAGGAAAAGCATTTTTGAGGAAAGGAGGAGAGTATACCATACTTGGGGTTGGATACAATTTTCCTTTGAAAGTCTTTGATAAATCTGGTTTCTTGCTCTTCGGTGAGAGTTGAAAGCAGTGGATTAGATGTTCAATCAACCTTCTTTTTCCCTTTATCTGAAACTGAAGCCTTTCTCTTTGATCTTGAAGCCATGGATATGGAGTTTTAGGGTTTTGGGTGTTTAGGTTTTGTGAGAGAGAAATATTTTGTGAGCTAAGATTTGGAAGTGATTTGGGTAGGTAGGGATTCTGAGAGAGGAATTTTGACCAACATTAATTTTTTGTCATAAAAACTAATTTCAGTATGTGCAATCGATTGACATACCATGTGCAATCGATTTGCACATAAACAAAATAAAAAATTAAGCAAAAATGCACATAGTGCAATCGATTGCATTAAAGGTGCAATCGATTTGCACATGAAACAAAATGGACAGAATTGAAAAAAAAACTCTATGTGCAATTGATTGACACTCTTTG
This sequence comes from Vicia faba, assembly GCA_948472305.1. Lineage (NCBI taxonomy): Eukaryota > Viridiplantae > Streptophyta > Magnoliopsida > Fabales > Fabaceae > Vicia > Vicia faba. The sequence continues at coordinate 1,247,161,761 of OX451741.1, forward strand.
TGCAATCGATTTGCATCAACAAATATTGTCCAAAACCAAATTTTTCTTGAAAATTTAAATATCACATAACATAGATTCATATATAGCATGTATAAAACATATATAAAATATATATCAAGGTTAGAATGCACCTTATAAGTCGCGTTCGTCAAGTATGCCGAGCTCTCAAGGAATTTTGTAGAAAGGTTCTTTTGCCAAAGGTTTGGTGAAGATATTGGCAAGCTGATTATGAGTATCTACAAAGGTTACTTCGACATCTCCTTGAAGAACATGATCATAGAGAAAATGATGTCGAATGTCTATATGTTTAGTCCTTGAATGCATGACGGGATTCTTTGTAATGTTAATTGCACTAGTGTTGTCGCATCTTAGAGGAATGCAAACTAGATCGAGTCCGTAGTCACGAAGTTGTTGTTTTAGCCACAAAATTTGAGCACAACTACTACCCGCTGCAATATATTCAGCTTCGGCCGTGCTTAGAGCGACACATGCTTGTTTCTTGCAGGCCCATGATACTAATTCATTACCAAGAATGTGACAAGTGCCACTTGTGCTCTTTCTATCTGTTTTACATCCTGCATAATCTGCGTCAGAATAATCAATTAAGTTGCAGACACTACCTTTAGGATACCACAATCCGACATTGGTTTTTCCTTTGAGATACTTCATGGTCCTCTTTACCGCCGTGAGATGAGATTCCTTTGGGTTAGCTTGAAAGCGGGAACAGAGACAAACACTAAACATTATGTCAGGACAGCTTGTCGTCAAATATAATAAGGAGCCAATCATACCTCGATATTTAATGATGTCAATGGAAACACTCGATTCATCTTGATCAACATAAGAACCAAAACCCATTGGTGTAGGAATTTCCTTACAGTTATCCATGTCAGACCTTTTCAAGAGTTCCTTGCAATATTTGGATTGGTTGATGAAGATGCCATCTTTTAGTTGTTTGATTTGAAGTCCAAGAAAATAGTTCATTTTACCCATCATGGACATTTCAAATTCTCCTTGCAATATTGATGAGAATTCTTCACATATTTCTTGATTTGAAGAACCAAAGATGATGTCATCAACATAGACTTATGCTAGCAAAGTGTCGTCTTTGATTTTCTTGATAAATAGAATCTTGTCAACTTTGCCTTTTTCGAAACCTTTTTCACATAAGAAGTTGCTTAAATGATCATACCATTCCTTTGGTGCTTGTTTCAGTCCATAGAGAGTTTTTCTTAATTTAAAAAAATGAGATGGATTCTTGAAGTCTTCGAAACCCGGGGGTTGCTTAACGTATACTTCTTCAGTGATATATCCATTTAAGAATGCACTTTTGACATCTTTTTGGAAAAGCTGAAAATTTAATGAACAAGCATAGGCAAGTAAGAGACAAATAGCTTCTAACCTTGCAACTGGAGCGAAAGTTTCTTCAAAGTCTATTCCTTCTTCTTGATTATAGCCTTGTGCTACCAATCTTGCTTTGTTGCAAACAATTATTCCATTCTCGTCACGTTTGTTTTTGAACACCCATCTTGTTCCAATAATGTGTTTGTTGCTTGGCCTAGGAACGAGTTCCCAAACTGGATTCCTTTCAAATTGATTCAATTCTTCTTGCATAGCTATGATCCATTGGTCATCGCCTAAAGCTTCATCAACTTTGGAAGGTTCAATTTGAGAGACAAACGCCATGTCTAGGCAAGCATCCTTGAGATTTAATCTTGTAGACATTCCTTGACTTATATCACCAATCACTTTATCAATATGATGATCTCTATGAGTTCTCCATTCTTTTGGTAGATCATTGAGATTCGATTCTTGTTGAGGTGATTCTTCTAGTTGAATGGGTTGATCCTTGGAAGAATTTTCTTGAGGACCTTCTAAAATTTCATCATCATTATCACAAACAATATTATCCTCCTTGGAGGGTTTTGTTTCATCAAAAAAAAACATGCATAGATTCTTCAATAGTCAAAGTTCTTTTGTTGTATATTCTATATGCTTTACTAGAGAGTGAGTAACCAAGAAATATAACTTCATCAGCTTTCTCATTAAACTTACCCAAATTATCTGTCATTGTTTAGGACAAAGCATTTGCACCCGAAGATATGAAAGAAAGCAATGTTTGGTTTTCTCCCTTTGAAAAGTTCATATGGAGTTTTCTTTAAGATTGGTCTAATGTTAACTCTATTTCTAACAAAACATGTCGGGCTCACCGCATCCGCCCAAAATTATTTAGGAAGGTTTGAGTCGCTAAGCATTGTTCTAACAAGTTCCACAAGAGACCTATTCTTTCTTTCAACCATTCCATTTTGTTGTGGATTCCTCGGTGCCGAGAAGTTGTGAGATATTCCATGTTCTCCACAGAATTCTTCAAATAGAGCATTTTGGAATTCTCTGCCATGGTCACTTCTTATTGCGGCAATTGTTAGAGACTTCTCATTCTGAATTTGTTTAGCATACTTCTTGAACGCCTTGAATGCATCACTTTTCTGCACTAAAAAGAATGTCCAAGTATATCTAGAGAAATCGTCAACAATAACCAAAGCATATACATTACCTCTGAAACTCCTTGTTCTCGATGGACCAAATAGATCCATATGTAACAATTGTAGTGGCCTTGTAGTGGACACCACATTCTTAGATTTGAAAGTTGATCTAGTTTGTTTCCCTTTTTGACAAGCATCGCATAGTCTATCTTTGACGAAATTTCTCTTAGGCAATCCAATGACAAGATCATGCTTGATTAATTTATTCAAGTGTTCCATATGAATATGAGCAATTCTTTTGTGCCAAAGCCATGAATCATAGTTGTTCGCCGTGAGACATTTAACCTTCAAAGATGGATCATCAAGGGAAATAATGAATAGATTATTGATTCTTTTACCTTTAAGTATAACCTCATGAGTGACTTCGTCTTCTATCAAACATTCATCCTTGGTGAACTTGATTTTGAAGCCTTTGTCACAAAGTTGGCTAATACTTAGAAGATTGTGCTTTAGTCCTTCAACATAAAGAACATATTCAATGGATGTGAAAGGTGGAGAAACAACTTTGCCTTTGCCTATGATTCTTCCCTTATTATTGTCTCCATAAGTGACAAAACCCTTGGCCTTTAGCGCTAGATGTGAAAATTGGTTTATGTCTCTTGTCATATGCTTTGAGCAACCATTATCAAGATACCAAAGATTGCACGTGGTCTTCAAGCATACCTGCAAAACAAATTAGGTTTTGTTAGGTACCCAAGTTGCTTTGGGTCCTTCATAATTAGTGCCTTTCTTTACCCATACATAATGCCCATTTGCCACACTGAAGTTTCTAACATAGCAAGCATTAGGTGTATGGCCTTTAATACCACAATAAAAACAAGTAGGTTCAAAGTTACTTCTATATCTAGAAGGATAAGATTTCTTCTTAGAAAATGTTTTCTATATCGGATAGTGACGAACTATTTTAGTTTTGTTCACTTTCTCTTTGGAAGATTGATCACTTGTCTTAACAAAGATAGTTTTGTTAGAACTTGGTTTTGAAATCTTTGAATATCCAAGTCCGCTTTTATCATTTGAGTATCTTTGTTGGCTAAGAACACCTTCCAGTCCAATTTGCCCTTTTTCATATCTTTCAATGACTCTTTTTAATTGGAAAATTAGGAAAGAGAGAGGAGTCACAATTTTTGCATACAAAATTCTGTTTTTGTTCATCACTTGATTTTTGTTTTTCTTCTTTGAGATCTTTTTCCATTGAAACATATTTTTCTTCTAAGGATGAAATTTGTTTCTTTCGTGATGAAATGGTTTTATACAGAATTTTTCATTCATTCAATAGTTCATCTAGAGAACCTTGTGCATCACTATCAAAAAGAGAAAATTCATTTCCAACCTCATTGTCTTCATCATCGGAATGGTGTGAGGCCATCAATGCTAGATTTGCACTTTCATCACTATCGGAATCGGATGAGGAACTTATTTCATTGTCCTCCCATGCGACATAAGCCTTTTTGTTCTTGAATCCCTTCTTGCTTTTGAAGCCACCTTTCTTGGAGAGTTTTGGACAATCCAGCTTGATATGACCTTGCTTACCACATTCATAACATGTGATTTCTTGTGATGATGTGGGGCCTTCCTTTTTCTGAAAAATTTTCTTTCCTTTTGCATGAGAAAAAGGTTTGTCATTTCTACCGAAGAACTTACCAAGCATTTTAACAAGAAGCATGAAGTTTTCATCTTCTTCTGGATTGTTTTCCTTTTCAACTTCCTTGGAGTCTATCTTCAAAGCAATATTCTTGGATTTCTTCTCTTGATTTTCATGCTTTTCGAGACTTCCGAGTTTCATTTCGTATTCTTGAAGTTTTCCAAATAATGTTGCGGATGTCATGTTGGATAGACTTTTCTTTTCTGATATTTCCGTTACCTTTGGTTGCCATTCCCTAGTTAAGGACCTAAGTACTTTCAGATTCAATTCATCATTCGTCAAAGTTTTACCAAGATCACTTAGATGATTTGTCAAGTGCACAAATCTCTTTTGTAACTCTAGAATAGTTTCTCCGTGCTGCATTCAAAATAATTCGTATTCTTGACTTAGGGTATTTAGTCTTGATATTTTTACTTCAACCGTTCCTTCATGAGTTTGTACCAAGGTATCCCATATTTCTTTTGTTGTTTTGCATGCCGAGACACAGAAGAATTCGTCCATGCTAAATGCACCTTGAAGAAGGTTTATTGCCTTTTTTTCATAGAGAACTTTCTTCTTATCATCATCGTCCCATGCATTTTTAGGCTTTGATGAGCTGACACCATTGATTACCGTTATAGGGATAAATGGACCATTTTCTACGGCATCCCATATTTCTTCTCCTTGTGCTTCTAGATGCGCCTTCTGCGGATTTTCCAGAAGTCAAAATATTTACCACAAAATAGAGGAGGCTTGTTGTTACTACCACCATCTCTGAAAACGGGATTATGATTTGAGGAAGCCATTCTGGATCTTTTAGGAGCAGGTTACCTATAACCTGCTCTGATACCAATTGTAAGTACGAAGTGCGCCTAAGAGGGGGGGGGGGGTGAATTAGGTACTTTAAAAATTCTGGTTTTTAGTGATGATGGTTCTTATTTTTCTGGATATAAGAGAGTTTAGGAAAGCTTAAAAATGCATAAAAATAAAGAGACACGGGTGATATATCTTGGTTCCCCTCACAGTCCGAGAGTACTCCAGTCCCCTTTCAACATGAAAGAGACTTCCTTATTGTGGCTAACTTAAACAAGAACTACCAACCAACCCAAGAACAATCCTCTTGGACCAAGAACAATCCTCTTGGATTTTCACTAAGTTACCTATGATAACAATCCTCTCAATGTAACTACACTTGTATCCAACAACTTGGAAAGACGATATTTCAACAAAAACACTTCAACTTAATTCCAACAATCCTGGAAAATAAGTAAGTAAATATCAATTTGTGAGTTTGAGTGAGTAGAGTAATATTGATCACTTAGAGTGATTGGAAAATGTATAATCTTCTTCTTTCAATAACAATATTGTACAAAGACTCAAGATATATTTGCTCAAAGTTTTATGTTTGTTAATGTATGAAAAATGTGGAGAAAACTTATGCATGAAAATGAAGAATGCTTGAGTTTGTATTTTAAAATTTCAGAAAATATTTATGGAAGAAGGTGTTAGATATGGATTTGAAATTGAATATTTATATGTTCATAACACCCTTTTGAAACATCATGAAGATCTGGAAATGTATCATGAACAAATGCCAAGTTTGAGTGAAAAGATGTAATGAAAAGGCATGATGAAAAGGCATGAACAAAGCTGCTATTTTTCAAATTCGTGCAGTATGCAATCGATTGCACCCTTGGTGTAAATCAACTGCACAAGGTTTTTAACAGCTATTTTTTCAAAATCTTTAAGAGTGCAATCGATTGCACTAACAATGTAATCGATTGCATTCAAAGTCAGTAGAAAAAGTAACTGAGTGCAATCGATTGCACTTGCAATGTAAATCGATTGCATGAGAAATAGAAGCAAACGTTTTGAAAAATTTAAGTATGAAATTGATTGCATAGGTAATGTAAATCGATTGCACATCGAAACAAAAGCAAAATATCTGAAATTTGAAGTGTGCAATCGATTGCACTAAGATGTAAATCGATTGCATGCAGAAGAAAATGAAATTTTATCTTTGAAAAGCTTGAGTAATGATTCTTAAACATTTCTTTTTCATTTTTGAGCATCTATATCTTAAGATCCAAGTAGATAGTATTATTATACCTTTAAAGTTGTTGAGAGCTTTGAATGAAGATATTATCCTTAGATGCTTAGATGCTTGATCATAAATCTTTGCCTTCTTTGTTAGCCATGGTTTGTCTTCATCAAAACAAAAGCTTATTTGTGAAGCTTGATTTTACATTCTCCCCCTTTTTGATGATGACAAACAATCTTGCTTTATGCGATGTGCTTTCCGGAAGAGCTTATTCCCCCTAAGATGCAAAACTCCCCCTATGTAGGAGAGGGTTGGAATCCTTTGCAATTCTTCATCTTGATTGGAGAGTACCTTGAAAGTTAAGACACATGAAATACAAGCATAAAGTACCATACATCTTTCTCCCCCTTTGACATTATCAAAAATAAGGGAAAGATGCCTAAAGAAAATAATAATAATAGAGCAATATATTGACAAAAATTATAGAATTTAAAACAGTAACACAAATTGTTTAAGAGTTACACGGAAAATTTAACAAACTAAACATTGAAATAGCAAGACAATAACATAACAGGAAAAAAAACTGTCATCCATAACATTAAGGGTGATGTATGTCTGGATGGTTGTAAGACCATGAGCCTTGATGCGGGAATTGTTGTTGAAGTGGGGGTTCTGTATAATGTGGAGGAGGTGCAGCTGGATTATTTGGGTCGTATGGTGGGATATGAAGGTGAGAATAAAGGTACGAGAATTGTTGGTTCACATCCGAGCAAAAATCATTTATCCGGGTTATAGTGGAGTCATTGATTGCACTCCATTGATTGTTGATGTTGGTGTTCATATAAGCAAATTGTTGAGACATGTAGTCCATGAGCTCTTGATTGCTTGGACCAGGGGGAGCAGTAGGAGAAGGAGGCACAACTTCACCGCCTTCAACTTCTTGGTCATTATCTTCATTGCCAACAACATATTTACCAATGTAGGTGATGGTCTTTGTCTCCGAATTAAAATGTACACCCATTCTTTAAACAACATTCTTAATTGAAATTTTGTTTAGATTAGGATCCATATTCACCTTTTCAAAACCACGAAAATCCACACCAAATTCCTCCATAATCAAAGTGACAAAATAAGCATATGGAAGGAATTTATACTTTTCATCCACTCTCAGCATATGAATCATGATCATTCTTGCCCAGTTTACATTTACTCCTTTCTTCCTTGCATAAATAAGCTGCATCTCGAAGTCGGTAACCGTGCAATGGTTTCCAGCTCTTGGAAACAGTATATAGACCAAAAAATTATGATATAAGCGATCGTCTATATGGAGGATACCTGCACTCCAGGAGTCTCTGGATGGAATTACTCCGCCAAGACCACGAATCTGTTTGGCGTGAAATTCAGCTTCACTTAACCGCCCAATGCTGTAAAAGAATACCTTTTTCTAATAGCCATCCCATATCTCGTTTTCAGGATCATATAGGGAGCTTCCAGTGAAAGGAATATGCAAGATCTCACCAACAACCTGAGAAGTTAGAGAGATACGAATGCCCAGCACATATGTGACTATTTTTTCTTTGTGGGGTGTTAGATTACTAAAAAAACATTCTTACCAAATTCGGGTAGTATGGACCGTACGAAGAAATCAAGGGTTCTATACCATACGCAGCTAGATCGTTCTGAATGGAAAAACATTCTTGAGGAAAGGAGGAGAGTATACCATACTTGGGGTTGGATACAATTTTCCTTTGAAAGTCTTTGATAAATCTGGTTTCTTGCTCTTCGGTGAGAGTTGAATGCAGTGGATTGGATGTTGAATCAACCTTCTTTTTCCCTTTATCTAAAACTGAAGCCTTTCTCTTTGATCTTGAAGCCATGGATATGGAGTTTTAGGGTTTTGGGTTTTTAGGTTTTGTGAGAGAGAAATATTTTATGAGCTGAGATTTGGAAGTGATTTGGGTAGGTAGGGATTCTGAGAGAGGAATTCTGACCAACATTAATTTTCTGTCATAAAAGCTAATTTCAGTACGTGCAATCGATTGACATACCATGTGCAATCGATTTACACACAAACAGAATCAAAAATTAAGCAAAAACGCACATAGTGCAATCGATTGCATTAAAGGTGCAATCGATTTGCACATGAAACAGAAAGGACAGAATTGAAAAAAACTCTTTGTGCAATCGATTGACACTCTTTGTGCAATTGATTTGCATCAACAAAATTTGTCCAAAACAAAATTTTTCTTGAAAATTTAAATATCACATAACATAGATTCATATATAGCATGTATAAAACATATATAAAATATATATCAAGGGTAGAATGCACCTTATAAGTTGCGTTCGTCAAGTATACCGAGCTCTCGACTAATTTTGTAGAAAGGTTCTTTTGCCAAAGGTTTTGGTGAAGATATCGGCAAGTTGATTATGAGTATCTACAACGGTTACCTCGACATCTCCTTAAAGAACATGATCACAGAGAAAATGATGTCGGATGTCTATATGTTTAGTCCTTGAATGCATGATGGGATTCTTTGTAATGTTAATTGTACTGGTGTTGTCGCATCTTAGAGGAATGCACCCTAGATCGAGGCCGTAGTCACGAAGTTTTTGTTTTAGCCACAAAATTTGAGCGCAACTACTACCCGCTGCAATATATTTAGCTTCGGCCGTGCTTAGAGCGACACATGCTTGTTTCTTGCAGGCCCATGATACTAATGCATTACCAAGAATGTGACAAGTGCCACTCGTGCTCTTTCTATCTATTTTACATCCTCCATAATCTGCGTCAGAATAATCAATTAAGTTGCAGACACTACCTTTAGGATACCACAATCCGACATTGGTTGTTCCTTTGAGATACTTCATGATCCTCTTTACCGCCGTGAGATGAGATTCCTTTGGGTTAGCTTGAAAGCGGGAACAGAGACAAACACTAAACATTATGTCAGGACGGCTTGTCGTCAAATATAATAAGGAGCCAATCATACTTCAATATTTAGTGATGTCGATGGAAACACCTGATTCATCTTGATCAACATAAGAACCAAAACCCATTGGTGTAGACATTTCCTTACAGTTATCCATGTCAAACCTTTTCAAGAGTTCCTTGCAATATTTGGATTGGTTGATGAAGATGCCATCTTTTAGTTGTTTGATTTGAAGTCCAAGAAAATAGTTCATTTTACCCCTCATGGACATTTCAAATTCTCCTTGCATCATTGATGAGAATTCTTCACACATTTCTTGATTTGAAGAACCAAAGATGATGTCATCAACATAGAATTGTGCTAGAAAAGTGTCGTCTTTGATTTTCTTGATAAATAGAATCTTGTCAACTTTGCCTTTTTCGAAACCTTTTTCGCATAAGAAGTTGCTTAAACGATCATACCATGCCCTTGGTGCTTGTTTCAGTCCATAGAGAGCTTTTCTTAATTTAAAAACATGATATGGATTCTTGAATTCTTCAAAACCCGAGGGTTGCTTAACGTATACTTCTTCAGTGATATATCCATTCAAGAATGCGCTTTTGACATCCATTTGGAAAAGCTGAAAATTTAATGAACAAGCATAGGAAAGTAAGAGATGAATAGCTTCTAACCTTGCAACTGGAGCGAAATTTTCTTCAACATCTATTCCTTCTTCTTGATTATAGCCTTGTGCTACCAATCTTTCTTTGTTGCGAACAATTATTCCGTTCTCGTCACGTTTGTTTTTGAACACCCATCTTGTTCCAATAATGTGTTTGTTGATTGGCCTAGGAACGTGTTCCCAAACTTGATTCCTTTCAAATTGATTAAATTCTTCTTGCATAGCTATGATCCATTGGCCATCTCCTAAAGCTTCATCAACTTTGGAAGGTTCAATTTGAGAGACAAACGCCGTGTTTAGGCAAGCATCCTTGAGACTTAATCTTGTAGACACGCCTTGACTTATATCACCAATCACTTTATCAATAGGATGATCTCTATGAGTTCTCCATTCTTTTGGTAGATCATTGAGATTTGATTCTTGTTGAGGTGATTCATCTAGTTGAATGGGTTGATCCTTGGAAGAATTTTCTTGAGGTCCTTCTAAAATTTCACCATCATTATCACAAACAATATTATCCTCATTGGAGGGGTTTGTTTCATCAAAAGAAACATGCATAGATTCTTCAATAGTCAAAGTTCTTTTGTTGTATATTCTATATGCTTTACTAGAGAGTGAGTAACCAAGAAATATACCTTCATCGGATTTCTCATCAAACTTACCCAAATTATCTTTGTCATTTTTTAGGACAAAGCATTTGCACCCGAAGATATGAAAGAAAGCATTGTTTGGTTTTCTCCCTTTGAAAAGTTCATATGGAGTTTTCTTTAAGATTGGTCTAATGTTAACTCTATTTATAACAAAACATGTCGTGCTCACCGCATCCGCCCAAAAGTGTTTTGGAAGGTTTGAGTCTCTAAGCATTGTTCTAGCAAGTTCCACAAGAGACCTATTCTTTCTTTCAACCATTCCATTTTGTTGTGGAGTCCTCGGTGCCGATAAGTTGTGAGATATTCCATGTTCTCCATAGAATTCTTCAAATAGAGCATTTTGGAATTCTCCCTCATGGTCACTTCTTATTGAGGCAATTGTTAGATACTTCTCATTCTGAATTTGTTTAGCATTCTTCTTGAACGCCTTGAATGCATCACTTTTCTGCACTAAAAAGAATGTCCAAGTATATCTAGAGAAATCGTCAACAATAACCAAAGCATATACATTACCTCTGAAACTCCTTGTTCTCGATGGACCAAATAGATCCATATGTAACAATTGTAGTGGCCTTGTAGTGGACTCCACATTCTTAGATTTGAAAGTTGATATAGTTTGTTTCCCTTTTTGGCAAGCATCGCATAGTCTATCTTTGACGAAATTTCTCTTAGGCAATCCAATGACAAGATGATGCTTGATTAATTTATTCAAGTGTTCTATATGAATATGAGCAATTCTTTTGTGCCAAAGCCATGAATCATAGTTGTTCGCCGTGAGACATTTAACCTTCAAAGATGGATCATCAAGGGAAATAATGAATATATTATTTATTCTTTTACCTTTAAGTATAACCTCATGAGTGACTTCGTCTTCTATCAAACATTCATCCTTGGTGAACTTGATTTTGAAGCCTTTGTCACAAATTTGGCTAATACTTATAAGATTGTGCTTTAGTCCTTCAACATAAATAACATCTTCAATGGATGTGAAAGGGGGAGCAACAACTTTGCCTTTGCCTATGATTCTTCCCTTATTATTGTCTCCATAAGTGACAAAACCCTTGGCCTTTAGCGCTAGATGTGAAAATTGGTTTATGTATCCTGTCATATGCTTTGAACAACCATTATCAAGATACCAAAGATTGCATGTGGTCTTCAAGCATACCTGCAAAACAAATTAGGTTTTGTTAGGTACCCAAGTTGCTTTGGGTCCTTCATAATTAGTGCCTTTCTTTACCCATACATAATGCCCATTTGCCACACTGAAGTTTCTAACATAGAAAGCATTAGGTGTATGGCCTTTAATACCACAATAAAAACAAGTAGGTTCAAAGTTACTTCTATATCTAGAAGGATAAGATTTCTTCTTAGAAAATGTTTTCTTTTTCAGATAGTGACGAACTATTTTAGTTTTGTTCACTTTCTCTTTGGAAGATTGATCACTTGCCTTAACAAAGATAGTTTTGTTAGAACTTGGTTTTGAAATCATTGAATATCCAAGTCCACTTTTATCATTTGAGTATCTTTGTTGGCTAAGAACACCTTCCAGTCCAATTTGCCCTTTTTCATATCTTTCAATGACTCTTTTTAATTGGACAATTTGGAAAGAGAGAGAGTCACACGTTTTGTATAAAAATTCTGTTTTTGTTCATCACTTGATTTTTGTTTTTCTTCTTTGAGAACTTTTTCCATTGAAACATATTTTTCTTCTAAGGATGAAATTTGTTTCTTTTGTGATGAAATGGTTTTATACAGAATTTTGCATTCATTCAATAGTTCATCTAGAGCATCTTGTGCATCAATATCAAAAAGAGAAAATTCATTACCAACCTTATTGTCTTCGTCATCGGAATGGTGTGAGGCCATCAATGCTAAATATGCACTTTCATCACTATCGGAATCGGATGAGGAACTTATTTCATTGTCCTCCCATGCGACATAAGCCTTTTTGTTCTTGAATCCCTTCTTGCTTTTGAAGCCACCTTTCTTGGAGAGTTTTGGATAATCCGGCTTGATATGACCTTGGTTACCACATTCATAACATGTGATTTCTTGTGTTGATGTGGAGCCTTCCTTTTTCTGAAAAAGTTTCTTTCCTTTTGAATGAGAAAAAGGTTTGTCATTTCTACTGAAGAACTTACCAAGAATTTTAACAAGAAGCATGAAGTTTTCATCTTCTTCTGGATTGTTTTCCTTTTCAACTTCCTTGGAGTCTATCTTCAAAGCAATATTCTTGGATTTCTTCTCTTGATTTTCATGCTTTTCGAGTCTTCCGAGTTCCGTTTCGTATTCTTTAAGTTTGCCAAATAATGTTGCGGATGTCATGTTGGATAGACTTTTCTTTTCTGATATTGTCGTTACCTTTGGTTTCCATTCCCTAGTTAAGGACCTAAGTACTTTCAGGTTCAATTCATCATTCGTCAAAGTTTTACCAAGATCACTTAAATGATTTGTCAAGTGCACAAATCTCTTTTGTAACTCAAGAATAGTTTCTCCGGGCTGCATCCGAAATAATTCGTATTCTTGACTTAGGGTATTTAGTCTTGATCTTTTTACTTCAACCGTTCCTTCATGAGTTTGTACCTAGGTATCCCATATTTCTTTTGTTGTTTTGCATGCCGAGACACAAAAGAATTCGTCCATGCTAAGTGCACCTTGAAGAAGGTTTATTGCCTTTTTGTCATAGAGAACTTTCTTCTTATCATCATCGTCCCATGCAGTTTTAGGCTTTGATGAGCCGACACCATTGATTACCGTTATAGGGATAAATGGACCATTTTCGACGGTATCCCATATTTCTTTTCCTTGTGCTTCTAGATGCGCCTTCATGCGGATTTTCCAGAAGTCAAAATATTCACCACAAAATAGAGGAGGCTTGTTGTTACTACCACCATCTCTGAAAACAGGATTATGATTTGCGGAAGCCATTCTGGATCTTTTAGGAGCAGGTTACCTATAACCTGCTCTGATACCAATTGTAAGTACGAAGTGCGCCTAAGAGGGGGGGTGAATTAGGTACTTTCAAAATTCTGGTTTTTAGTGATGATGGTTCTTATTTTTCTGGATATAAGAGAGTTTAGGAAAGCTTAAAAATGCAGAAAAATAAAGAGACACGGGCGATATATCCTGGTTCCCCTCACAGTCCGAGAGTACTCCAGTCCCCTTTCAACATGAAAGAGATTTTCTTATTGTGGCAAACTTAAACAAGAACTACCAACCAAACCAAGAACAATCCTCTTGGATTTTCATTAAGTTACCTATGAGAACAATCCTCTCAATGTAACTACACTTGTATCCAACAACTTGGAAAGACAAGATTTCAACAAAAACACATAAACTTAATTCCAACAATCCTGGAAAATAAGTAAGTAAATATCAATTTGTGAGTTTGAGTGAGTAGCGTAATATTGATCACTTAGAGTGATTTGAAAATGTATAATCTTCTTCTTTCAATAATAATATTGTACAAAGACTCAAGATATATTTTCTCAAAGTTTTCTGTTTGTTAATGTATGAAAAATGGGCAGAAAACCTATGCATGAAAATGAAGAATGCTTGAGTTTGTATTTTAAAATTTCAGAAAATATTTATGGAAGAAGGTGTTAGATCTGGATTTGAAATTGAATATTTATATGTTCATAACACCCTTTTGAAACATCATGAAGATCTGGAAATGTATCATGAACAAATGCCAAGTTTGAGTGAAAAGATGTAATGAAAAGGCATGAACAAAGCTGCTATTTTTCAAATTCGTGCAGTATGCAATCGATTGCACCCTTGGTGTAAATCGATTGCACAAGGTTTTTAACAGCTATTTTTTCAAAATCTTTAAGAGTGCAATCGATTGCACTAACAATGTAATCGATTGCATGAAAAGTCAGTAGCAAAAAGTAACTGAGTGCAATCGATTGCACTTGCAATGTAAATCGATTGCATGTGAAAAAGAAGCAAACATTTTGAAAAATTTAAGTATGCAATCGATTTCATAGGTAATGTAAATCGATTGCACATAGAAACAGAAGCAAAATATCTGAAATTTTGAAGTGTGCAATCGATTTCACTAAGATGTAAATCGATTGCATGCAGAAGAAAAATGAAATATTATCTTTGAAAAGCTTGATTAATGATTCTTAAACATTTCTTTTTCATTTTTGAGCATCTATATCTTAAGATCAAAGTAGATAATATTATTATACCTTTAAAGTTGTTGATAGCTTTGAATGAAGATATTATCCTTAGATGCTTAGATGCTTGATAATAAATCTTTTCCTTCTTTGTTAGCCATGGTTTGTCTTCATCAAAACAAAAGCTTATTTGTGAAGCTTGATTTTATAGCTAGCGCGTCCGTTAATTGATTTTCCTCTCGTGGAAAATGCTCAAAAGTTTCTTCAAATAATGGGATTAGTGTCAACACATTCTCTTTGTATGGGATGATATTAGGATGCTTCGTGTCTCATTCTCCTTTGATCTGACTGATTACTAAGGCCAAGTCTCCAAATACACTCAAGAATTTGATGCTCAAGTCGATAGAAGCTTGGAGACCCATGATACATGCTTTATACTCAACCATATTGTTGGTCCATTTGAAACATAGCCAGGCAGTGAAATGTGTATGACATCCTTCAGGGGACATGATCACAGCGCTGGTGCCATTTCCAAGAGCGTTGGAAGCTCCGTTAAAAACCATGGTCCATCGGGATCCTTTTTCAGGTCTTTCATCCGGTCCAGGTTCTTCGTAATCAGTTACTAGCATGATTTTTTCATACAGGAACTCAAAATTCATGGCTTGGTAGTCATCCACAGCCTGATGAGCTAAATGATCAGCTAGTACACTTACCTTAATTGCCTTCTGGGTTGTATACTGAATGTCGTATTCGGTCATGATCATTTGCCATCTTTCTATTCTTCCGGAGAGAGCGGGCTTCTCAAAGATGTACTTTATAGGGTCCATTTTAGATATCAACAAGGTAGTGTGAGTCAACATATATTATCTTAGTTGGCGAGCAGCCCATGCCAAAGCACAACAAGTTTTCTCGAGCAGTAAGTATATTTTTTCACAATCGGTAAACTTTTTGTTAAGGTAGTATATTGCATGCTCTTTTCGACCAAACTCGTCATGCTGCCCAACACACACCCATTGAATTGTCTAATACTGTTAAGTACATTATCAAAGATCTTCCTTCAACCGGAGGCATCAGAATTGGAGGCTCTTGGAGATATTCTTTGATTTTGTCAAAGGCGTTCCGGAAATCTTCATTCTACTTCACTTCTTAATCTTTCTTCAGTAATTTGAATATTGGCTCACAAGTAGCGGTCATATGTGAAATGAATCTGGCTATGTAGTTTAAGCGTCCAAAAAATCCTCTAACTTCTTTCTCAGTGCGAGGAGCCAACATATCTTGTATAGCTTTGACCTTTGAAAGATCCACTTCAATGCCTTTGCCGATGACAATGAAGCCTAAGAGCTTACCAGATCTCACCCCAAAGGTGCACTTGTTCGGATTCAGCCTTGATTTATATTTCTTCAGCCTGTCAAATAACTTATGTAGGTGATCAAGGTGTTCCTCTTCAGTCTGAGACCTGGCTATCATATCATCAATGTAGACCTCTATCCCGTGATGGATCATATCATGAAACAAAGCTACCATGGCATGTTGATAGGTTGCCCCGACGTTCTTTAGTCCAAATGGCATAACTTTATAGTAGAAAGTGCCCCATTGTGTGACAAAGGTCATCTTCTCCATATCCTCAGGTGCAATTTTGATCTGATTGTATCCAGAGAAACCATCCATGAAAGATAATACCTTATGTTATGTGGTGTTATCAACCAGAACATCAATATGGGGAAGCGTAAATTCATCCTTGGGGCTTGCCCTGTTCAGGTCTCTGTAATCAACACACATGCGTACCTTATCGTCCTTCTTAGGTACTGGAACAACATTGGAGACCCATTATGGATAAGACATGACAGCTAAGAAACCGGCGTTGAACTATTTCATGACTTCGGCCTTGATCTTATCCAGCATATCCGGCCACATATGACAGACCTTTTGTTTCACTAGAGGGCAATCCTTTTTTGTCGGTAGGCGATAAACCACAATATCAGTGACAAGCCCTGGTATGTCTTTGTATGACCAGGAAAAAACCTCAACATAGTCATGTAGCATCTGTATTAACCGCTGTTTGACACTGGGCTCTAAGTTACCACCTACCTTGACTTCTTTTCTATCCTCTTCAGTACCCAAGTTCACTGTCTCAACTAGATCCTCATGAGGTTGTATTTCCCTTTCTTCCTGTTGTAACAGTTTGGAAAGATCTCCTGGTACCTCACAATCTTCCTCACCTTCGTCCTCGACATCGTTGATCAGATTTTCAAAGTCATAATGAGCAATAGCAGAACCATTATCAATGGGATCCAGTGTGGATGTGGATCTGCAGTTTGATATGTGGGTGCGTGTAAGAGCATAGCTGTATATTTTTGATAAAGTAAAGAGGAAGAAAAGAAAAACAAAGAGCGTAAAATTTATATGTGAAACGTCCAATGTTTTATTGATGACATATGCAAATGAAACAATGACCCTTACAAATAGACCATTGTGCCTCGGGTAAGACACAAGGCTTTAGCGTTTCAATTTTTCAAATATTACATTTCCTTAAATCAAAAAGACAAATTACTCTTGAATAAAAGATATGGGAACAAAATCTTTGCCCTCCCAATTGCTGAGTCCACCATTGATGGTTGGGAAAATCCACTTGTCCAGATCGCAGTTATTGTCAGCATCTTCTGTAGAGGAGACAACATCAATAGCACTAACTCCCGGGCCATGCTTGGGCATAGGTGTAGTTATGAAGTTAGGAGTCTCAAGAGCGTCAAATTCAATCTCCTTTGCCTCAATCAAATCCTGCACCTTGTTCTTCAAAGCCCAACATTCGTTTGTATTATGGCCTGGACTTTTAGAATGGTAGCCACACCGAGCATTTGAATTGTAGCGAGCAGATGTAGTGTTGGTATTTTTGGGAGCCTCTTTCAGGGTAACCAGATTGGATTTCAGCAAATGTGGAAAAACTTGAGACAAGGTCATATTAATTTGGGTAAATTGTCTCCTTGTGTTATCTGTTCTGGACTGATTGTTTTGTTGTTGGTTTGATGCAAGATTGGAAATCATAACAGCCCCTACCGTCGAACGACGCTCAGTTTTGTTATGATTTCTTTGGTCGTAAGTGGCACTGACCTCCTTCTTCCTTGTGAATGGTTTCTTTGCAGTGCTGGAGGATGCATTTCTCTGTATCTTACCACTTTTAATATCAGCCTCTACTTGTTCACCAGTTAAGATCAATTCAGTAAAGCCAGCAGAAGAACTTCCAATCAGATGGTTAAAAAACATACCGGATAACATTCCCAAGAACATGTCCACCAGCTCCTTATCAAACAACGGAGGCTGGACTCTTCCTGCAAGGTCTCTCCATTTCTCGGCATGATCTTTAAAGCCCTCACCGGAACCCATGGACATACTTTGCAACTTTGTACGAGTCAGGGAGAGGTCAGCATTATATTGGTACTGCTTGTAGAAAGTAACAACCAGGTCTTCCCAGTTACGGATGTTGGTTCCCCCCAACAGATAGAACTGCTCTAATTGAGTCCCTGATAAACTATCTTGAAAGAAATGTACCCACAAGTTTCTGTCAGCAGTGTGATGCTGGATCTTCCTGACATAAGATCTGAGATGCAGCTTAGGACATGAGACCCCATCATATTTAGAAAATGTGGGCACTTTAAACTTTTGCGGGATGACCACTCTAGAAACCAACCCTAGCTCTTCGAAATCCAGGCCAGGTACCCTCTGAACCTCCATGGTGTTGAGACTGTCCTCCTGCTGTTTGTACTTATCATCAGCAGGAGGGTATTGTTCCTCGGTGTAATCAGCTTCATCCTCTTTAGACTCCCTTATATTGTGGTCTTCTTCTCTTGGCTCTCCTTTCTGATTGTCTCTCTCTCTTGACGGAATTACAAACTCTGAAACTTGCTTCACTAGTCCTTTGAACCTTCTTCCCATATTCAGAACACCCACTGGCCTCTTTTTCTTCTTCTTGTCCTTGAAAATCAGAGCTTTCAAATCTTCTTGTCCCTTAGAAAAATTCAGGAACATTTCTTGGAATTGAGCATTATGTGCCTGAAGTTCCTTAACTATTTGTTCAGGACCCATTGCTGAAATAAATAGCGAAGAAGATAAGAAGCCTGTCCTAAAACCTGCTTATGCAATGATATATATGATATATGTATGCAACTTTTTCAAGGATTTCTAAGACTTAAATTTTCTTAGCCAAAGGGAAAACAAACATTAATTTCATTAATAAGTTTAAGTGGTTACAATGATGCCTCTTGGGCTTAGAAAGGAAGTAAAAAAGAAAAAATGAACTCTCAAAGCAAAAAAGGACTCAAACTTCCAACGGGGACATCCTCTTTGGTGCAATGTAGATATTTATACTCTTCTCTTTGTGAAGTAGACCGGTGAGCTCTAAAACTTTCTTCTCGCTGGCGTAGAATTGGGTTTCAAAGGTATCATGTTCCTCTTTGAGTTAAATCCAAGATTTTTGTAACTCCTTGAAATTATTCGGCATGTCAGGATGAAGAACAATGAAAAGAGTGTCTCCCTCATCAACTAGCTCTATGATGATGGGTAGAATTGCCTCATAAGGCATCCTGAGGCTTTAAGAACGGGCTCGTACCCATTTAAGATAAGGCTCCAAAGGAATGGAGTTCTTATGCCCCAATGTTTTGCTATCAACTTTGTTCACCATGCCCCAAGCTCTCATGAATCTCTGACGATAACCCTGAACATCATTCTCATAGCATAACCAAATTGTCGCAATGCCAAACAAGGATTATAAGTGATTCCTCCCCTAATGCCTAGGAGAGGGACATTAGGGAATTCTCCACAGCGGTCAATGATGGTAACATTCTCAAAGGATCAAGGACACCAATGAATGTCAGAATGTGTGAGAGACATCAACCTATTAGACCATCTCAAGCCCTGCTCATTTTTAACACAGATCGAGGTAGGTGCGTGTTGTACCCCAAAATTTCCCTCTCATTTTCTCAATATTTCTCTCGCATGGGTCATTACAAAAACCTGTTTAAAGAGGTAAAGAAAATGTAAAGTTTTGTGGATGTTAATCTGCCTTTCGATTAAGTCAAAAAAGAAACAAGTTGGCTTCGATTTAACAAGTTTTAAACTGGCCATGTGTTTTCCTTCGAAGTAACCCCCTTCGATCCACAAGTTGGGCAGCCTCTTTCGATTTACAAGCTGGGCAACTTTCTTCGATTTACAAGCTAGGCAGCCTCTTTTGATATACAAGCTGGGCAACTTCCTTCGATTTACAAGTTGGGCAGCTTCCTTCGATTTACAAGTTGGGAAGCCTCCTTCGATTTACAAGCTAGGCAGCCTCCTTCGATTTACAAGCTGGGCAGCCTCCTTCGATTTACAAGCTGGGCATCTTCCTTCGATTTACAAGCTGGGTAGGTTCCTTCGATTTACAAGCTGGGCAACTTCCTTAGATTTACAAGCTGGGAAACTTCCTTTGATTTACAAGCTGGGCAGCTTCCTTTGATTCACAAACTTGGCAGGCTCTTTCGATCCACCAACTAGGCAGCCTCTTTCGATCAACAAGCTGGGCAGCCTCATTCGATTCATAAATTGAGTAATTAAAACCTTCGAAGCAACATGCTTAGAGCACACATTGTTTAGAAACAAGCGTTTCTATATGATGATGGATCAGGTCAAAGTGATCAAAACAAAAGGGGGGAGTATTCAAGGAGTTTTGTTGACTAAAGTCCCATATACTGCCAAACCCAAGCCAACTGTACTGCTATGCATCATTCCTACACCAAGCTTCCACAACACTCCAAAATATTGTTGAGCCTGCATTGTCTCAGTCCCATACTCACACAAAAAAGGGCACATAAGAGCTACATCAATGAAAAAAAGGGGACAATATACCCAAACAGTTCAAATGTTATTTGATTTCCCCCCAAAACCAAATCAAAGCTCGACTATAAATAAAAGCTTCACAACATGTTCAGGGAGGAATTTTTTACTAGAGGAACGAAACCTCCAAAATATTCTCAAACACAACAAAACTCTCCAATACCTTCAACACTTGTGAAATCAAAAACCCGGAATCACATTCATTTCCATTGATTCTGAAGAATAACCACACTCCAGTTTCTTTCGAATCCAGAGGAAAGAAGCATCACACTTGCTTTCTTTCCTCCTTCGAATCCAGCATCCCAAACCTTGTTTCATGCCCCTCCCTTCAAATCCAGGAGAACCCAGAGCAACCAGTCAAGGCCCAATTCACATTCAAGGGTGAAGCAAGGTAAGTCACTCTTACCCTTGAATCTTTTGTTTCATGGCATAACATGTGAGTAACTTTCCCTATGGTTCTTATCCACCCTCTTAATATATTTTCATAACTAACCCTTTCATTTGCTTCTTATTTACCTAAACATGCTTTAAGTATTAAACTGTTTGCAAGACAAATACTAGCATGGCCTTAGGCCATGTTGCCATTTAATATCTCAAATGAAATAAACAGTAGGAATGAAGTATAAAATGAAACATTGGGCTTCCATACTAACTTCCATGCCCAGGTATAATGCATTCTCATGTTGATTTTGGTTCCAGTTGAAGGAGGATGAGAAGACAGAATTGAAGGCCATGAATTGCTGATGCCATCCCCAATCGAAGAAGGCAACAAGGTAGAAAGGTAGAACCATAAGGCGCGCCCTGTTGACTTCGAAGCCCAATCGAAGGCCATGACCTGCTGAAGCCAATGCCCATTCGAAGGCCATGACCTGTTGGCGCCAATTCCCAATCAAAGGCCATGACTTCCTGGTGCTAGCCCCAACCGAAGGAGGCCAACATAAGCAGAATCGAAGGGTTCTCCTCCCCCCAATCGAAAGAGCTCATTTTTCTTCTTTTTATCTTATTTTTGCCTTTATATTTTTATGCACTTCAATATGGTTGTAATAGTGTAGGATATTTATTTTCTGCATTTTTATTGCTTTATACAAATCCTAGTAATTAGGTGTGTATTGCAAGATAAAAAACCAACAAGTAGACAACCCCTAATCAAGACAAAATGCATGCAAATCGAACACACTATTCACACACATTCACCCTTACGGTAATCCCACTTGATTCCTCAAAAAATAGTCATGTCCCTCGAATATGGGCATTTTAGTAAAGACCCTCGATAAAAGATCGTAGTCCCTCGATGACCCTCGATGTTGCCTTTGGTAAATGATCTAGTCCCTAAATGATGTTGCTAAAACATCCCATAGGTTTCCTTCTATGACTATACAAATGTCCCACACCCATCCCTTCACATCCAACGATGGGGCTTCTTACCAAATCAATGGTAAGATAGCAACATCTAAAGGAGGAGGAAAAGGACGTTTACGACCTTTTGAGTAGGTATATTGCTCCTAGTTGCTCGCTTGCTCACAACAAAAACATTTTATACATCAACACACTCATTTGAAACATTTTCAAAAGTTGAAACCCTTTGTACGCGTTATTATAGAAACGAGAGCCATTACAAATACGTTTTCGAAATAATTTCAAAACCCACAACACAAGCACACTTTCAAACAAAAGCAAGTGTTCTAGAAAGCAACTAAGAGCCCATAAATAATTATGGATGAAAAGGGTTCTAATACCTTCCCTTTTCATAATCTACCCACCGAACTCAGAAATAATCTCAAAAGGTCTTTCCTGTTCTTTTCAACCTTTCCTTATCGGATAAAAGAAAATTCGGTGGCGACTCTTACTATCGGCAACAATTGCGATATAACGCAAAACACCCAAGTCAGTTCTCCCACCGTATCACAGAACTGACGACTCTGCTTGGGAGTTATACTTAAAAGTGAGGTTACCTTAGGGCTAGATCACTTTAACTTGCTTTTCATGGTATGACTTGCTTGCTTTACATTTTGGGTCCTTGTTTGGATTATTGTTAAAAATCCTACACCGGGATCTGGGGCACCTATTTAGGTAAGTAAAAATAAATCATGGAAGCTGTACGGCGTAGACGGATATAGACGAAGTGATAGCTACGTTAGCGTGATACTTTGGCTTGTACTAATGTTCCTTGAGTTAGTCAAGGATAACATTAGGGTTCTTTAGCGTCATTAAGCGCTAACTGAACTTTAGAACCTTTTAATTTACTCATTCTAAGCCACTATAAAGTAGTGAGATGGCCAGCTTTGGTTCCGACCGATGATTGGTTGATACTCGATGCTACTCTCATTGAGATTGGACTTTTAGGATATTCTGGCCCCAATACTTTGGTGCTTGAGCTAGAAAAATGCCTAAAAGAAAGGTCAGTGATATAAGACTCCTTAGAACCCATTACTTTTAATAGGATAGGTTGAGCAAACTAAACTTCAAAAGGGTACTTACCTATCAAACTCTATGCAAGACTAAACATAAGGACTTGTCTGCTTTGTGTGTATATGACTATTTGTATTTGTACATAACAACTTGCTTACTTTGCATACTTGTACATAACATCATAACATCATACCATAGCATTTTCAATAACTATTTCAAGGATCTCAAGGGTCTATAATGCAGGGACACGTTGAACCAGACGTCTATCAAGGGGCAAGAGGATTTATTTTACTCTAAAAAAACACCGTCAAAGATAAAGTACAACATACTTGAGTCAAGGGTTATGACCCACTTGACATGGTGAGCTTAATTCTCGTGGAAAGACATCCACCGATACAGGGTTCTCCAAACCAAGTTGTTGATCAAAGTTCTATTTCTAACATCTTCTTGTGTTTACCCTGCGATATCCTTGAAAACATGCATCCACATACCATACATCATATCAAGATAGGTTTTTCCCACACAGGTCTCTCATCCGCTTACTGTTTATTGCAGTAGAGATGGCTCTAGAACAGACTATCAAGGACATTCAGACTCAAAATGCTCAACTTCAGGAAATGTTCTTGAACCTATCCAGGGGGCAAGAAGAGGTGAAGGTGCTCCTCACTAGGGCCATGATCATGGGGAATCCTGAGGGCAACAAGGATTACCAGTTGGAGCGGCTACAAACTGAGATAGCCACAATGAAAATCCAGATGATGGGACAACTTGTGGGCCAGATGGCTCTTATCCAAAACTTGGCTCAAGGACAATAAGAGTTGAGAGTTCTTGTCAACAAGCTTCACCAATACGGATGCAATAAAATGGGGCAAACAACCAGAATTGGAGATCGAGTCATTAGTAAGCCTCCGATGAAGAGTGGACGTTTCTAAATTGCTTCCACGTCACGGGCCCAACAACGACCTCGTCAACATTAACGGGAAAATCAGGAAAGGAAAAACAAACCTGAGAGACAGTTTACTAACATCAACATGCCACTGTCTCAAGCATTGCAACACATGTTGAAGATGAATCTGATTACGTTGATAGGATCTCATCCAAACCCTAAAACTTATTCTCCTAACTACAACCCGGATTCCAGGTGTGCCTATCATTCCGACAGTCCTGGACATGATACAAATGACAGTTGAGAGTTGAAGTACAAGATTCAAAACTTGATCGATGGAGGAGTGTTGTAGTTCACACAAGACGGTCAACTGGAGCTTTTCTATCACCCCTCAAGGGCATCCACATGAAGCGACGGTCTGGGCTAGGAAATTTTCTGTTTATTCGAATTTTCAGTTGTAATTTCTTTGTTTGCTTAAACACTTATTTATATGTCAGACTTTGGTTACTTTCATTAATGCATTGCATATGCTTGTCTTGAATCAATCCATTAGTTTTCATTATATTTAAACCTTGCTTTTTACTCCTTTTATGATATTCAACTCTTTTTTTAAAAAGTTGCAAGCCTTTAGAGGGAGGATGACAAAAACAATGCCATAATCTCATACAATATACTTTTGGACAGACCTTGCTGATGATGTACAGGCGTTCTTTCAAAATCCTAAACACTTGAGTTATAAGGAAGATAATCCCTAGTCAACCCCTTCGATCCAAAGAAGTAGAAGTTTTTTTTTACACAAATTGAAACCTTTAATCAAAACCTGGGGCAGGGTAGTCTCTCAGTTAATTCAAATGCGCGCTCGAGTCGCAAACTTTTCATTTCATAATACAACAAATGACATCAAAAACATTCCTCTGGAATCAAAAGACGGTGATGGTTCCCTATCACATAAGAAGTCATTATCTCTAAAAAAGAAAAGCCCACTAAGTCAAAACCTACAAAGGAGACTTAAGAAAAACTGGGGCATCTCGCTGACTGTAATCTCAAAAACAAGAACAGTCAGGCAAAATCAGGGATAATAAATCAAAATAAGAGGTAACTATAAATCCTTAACAACATGGAAAATATGGCAAAAAGGATTGTCTTCCAACCAATAAACTTCCAAATTTCTGAACCATCACCAAAACGTCATTCCAGACTCAATTGGAGTTTGAAAGCATAATTAACTGAGTTTAGGACAGAAGAACATCACAAAGAACGGGTCGGTACAAATAAAATTTGAGCATTTATCCTTTGTTTCTTAAACCGTAAACCAAGCCATGCTATAACCCTTTCAAAGTCCTAATTGAAGCATGGGTTGGTTTGAAAGCATACTGTTACAAAAGGTATCCTGACTCCTGTAAGGCTTTACTCTAAATCTTGAGTTGAATTTTTCTTACAAAACTTCTTTACTTGCTACAACGCATTTTCAAAAATTCAATACAAGCATAAACTTTGCATTATTTGAATATCGTTGTTTGCATTTGGCTATTTGTTTGACAGTATAAAAATTCACACAACGAATATTCAGCGAACAAAAGCTCTCTCAGTGAGCAAAGTCACTTCAAATGGGATGACACTTCCAATTAAAAATCTCCTATCAACAAGGGGCATAACATGTCACTATCCAGCACACCTGGGGCAGTCCAGTCAAGATTCTAAGAAATCTCTCAAGAAGTGCTGAATAACCAGGGGCAGGTCTCCATCTCCATCACATGGGGCATTGAACGGAAATCCCAACCAAGGGTTACGTACAATCAATTAATTCCTGTCAGTGCCACCAACACTTACTACTAGGGGAAGTGACAAATCTCCCCAAAATCCTTCTCATAGGATGACTCCCAGCCAGAGTTTAATCTCTGAAAACCTTTTCCCCAGCTGAGTCGACCTCAATAATCCTCGAGGATTTTCCCTAGTGAAGTCGCCACCTCTCTAACAGATTGGCAACATGGTTTATTTCACCAACAAACTGCAGGATTCCCCAACTTTAGTTTGCCTCTCCGACTACTATAGATCAGAGGACCACAACACCTCTTCCCCAGTATACTACTCTACAATCCCCAATAAGTTATTGTGAAGCCTGGAAACCAACCAGATAACAGATAACTTCAGTAAGTTGTTGTGAAGCCTGGACCCGACCAGATATCAGTTCAACTTCATCCTTTCAAGAATTTGTTATGAAGCCTGGAATCCAACCAAATAATAATCAAATTCAGTAAGTTACCGTGAAGCCTGGAAGTCGACCAGATAATAGATAACTTCAGTAAGTTGTTGTGAAACTTGGACCCGACCAGATATTAGTTCAAATTCATCTTTTCTAGCGAGATACTTCAAAGCCTGGAATACAACCAGATAACAGTTAACTTAAATCTTCCCTAAGATAACTCCCCAGTAGAGAAACGAGCAATAGAGACTCCTGAACTCTTTTCCATAAACAAAGATTAAAACTCCCCAACAGGAGTTCTCCTTAAAAAACAAAACAGGATTCCCCAGCGGAAACATTCTAAGAAAGGTTTGAGGATGTGCATACACTTTATCCCCAACGGCCGTCCGAGATTCAACTTCCTAAAACTCCCCAGCACTTGTCAAGGATTTATTTTCCAATACAAAATTACATTCCAACAACCTTTCATGCATCATACTACATACATGATAAGCGCATACAGCACAAATTCATATGGCATAATCTCATTTATTTTGAGAACATCATTAAGCCATGCATTTCATACATCATGACATTGCATACAACTAACTCTTTACCTTTTCAGGAAAGATCAATCAACCGAAAATTATCATCAACAAATTTTCAACAAAGACAAGACAACTATCTGTGAACAAATCAATGGTAGATAAATTTCCAAAACATGATAGGATGACTATCTACATGACGAATTCTCCCTTCAGACCTCTACTGGTTCAGTATAAATCTCTCAACGGTTTATCCTGATTCATTCCTGTAGACATTTTCTCTAGTTCAGATAAGTCACTCCAAGATTTATTTTGATTCTTTCCAGTTAAAGAAAATTTAAGACCTCTACTGGTTCAGTTTAAATCTCTCAACGATTTATCCTGATTCTTTCCTGTAGACATTTTCTCTGGTTCAAATAAATCGCTCCAAGATTTATTCTGATTCTTTCCAGACCTCTGCTGGTTCAGTTTAAATATCTCAACGATTTATCCTGATTCTTTCCTGTAGAAATTTTCTCTGGTTCAGATAAATCACTCCAAGATTTATTATGATTCTTTCCAGACCTCTGCTGGTTCAGTTTAAATCTCTCAACAATTTAACCTGATTCTTTCCCATAGACATTTTCTCTGGTTCAGATAAATCTCCCCAAGATTTATTCTGATTCTTTTCCAACTGAAGTCAAGTTTAGACTTAGTCTAATTTTTGTCAACAATCACCTTTGGATGGCATATATAAGTCCATCTCCGACAACTCTCTATCATCTTACCAAATGGCATCTTTAAGCCCATTCCCTACATAATCAACCACCACATCATCAAGTGCCAATTTTTGGGCACTCTAGTGTTCAATCATCTTCCACCTTCAAGTCACGAATGGCAGATTCGCCAATCTAACTCTTCAGATGAAAGAAGATTGAACAGGGGTAGCTGTTGTTCCCCAAAATTTTCCCTCTCATTTTCTCAAGATTTCTCTCACATGGGTGATTACAAAAACTTGTTTAAAGAGGTAAAGAAAATGTAAAATTTTGAGGATGTTAATGTGCCTTTCGATTAGGTCAAAAAAGAAACAAGTTGGCTTCGATTTAATAAGTTTCAAACTGGCCATGTGTTTTCCTTCGAAGTAACCCCCTTCGATCCACAAGTTGGGCAGCCTCTTTCGATTTATAAGCTGGACAACTTCCTTTAATTTATAAGCTAGGAAGCCTCTTTCGATCTACAAGCTGGGCGGCTTCCTTCAATTTACAAGTTGGGAAGCTTCCTTCGATTTATAAGCTGGTTAGCCTCCTTTGATTTGCAAGCTGGGAAGCCTCCTTTGATTTACAAGATGGGCAGCCTCCTTTGATTTACAAGCTAGGCAGTTTCCTTCATTTACAAGTTGGGCAGCTTCCTTTGATTCACACACTAGGCAGCCTCCTTCGATCCACCAACTAGGCAGCCTCCTTCGATCCACAAGTTGGACAGCCTCCTTCAATTCACAAATTGGGTAATTAAACCCTTTGAAGAAACGTGCTTATAGCATACATTATTGGGAAACGAATGTTTCTGTATGATGATGGATTTGGTCGAAGTGATCAAAACAAAAGGGGGGAGTATTCAAGGAGTTTTGTTGACTAAAGTCCCATATACAGTCAAACCCAAGCCTGTTGTACTGCTATGAAACAGTCATGCACCAAGCTGCCACAACACTCCAAAATATTGCTGAGCCTGCATTGTCTCGGTCCCATACTCAGACAAAAAGGGTACATAAGAGCTTAATAGAAGAAAACAAGGGGACAATATACCCAAACAATTCAAATGTGATTTAATTTCCCCCCAAAACCACATCAAAGTTCGCCTATAAATAAAAGGCTTCACAACATGTTCAGGGAGGATTTTTTGACTAGAGGAATGAAACCTCCAAAATCTTCTCAAACACAACAAAACTCTCAAGTCCCTTCAACACTTGTGAAATCAAAAACCCAGAATCACATTCATTTCCTTCGATTCTGAAGAATAACCATACTCCAGTCTCTTAAGAATCCTGTGGAAAGAAGCATCACACTTTCTTTTTTTCATCCTTCAAATCCAGCATCCCAGGCCTTGTTTCAGACCCCTCCCTTCGAATCCAGGAGAACCCAGAGCCACCACTCAAGGCCCAGTTCACATTCAAGGTTGAAGCAAGGTAAGTCACTCTTACCCTTGAACCTTTCGTTTCATGGAATATCATGTGAGTAACTTTCCCTTTCATTTGAAACATGTACATAATACTTTGTTCTTTTTGTTTCCACTCTCTTAATATATTTTCAAAACTAACCCTTTCTTTTGCTTCTTGTTTACCTAAACATGCTTTAAGTATTAAACTGTTTGCAAGACAAATACTAGCATAGCCTTAGGCCATGTTGCCATTTAATATCTCAAACGAAAGAAACAGGGGGAATGAAATATAAAACGAAGCTTTGGGATTCCATACTAACTTCCAGGCCCAGCCAGAATGCATGCTCATGTTGATTTCAGTTCCAGTTGAAGGAGGCTGAGAAAACAAAATCGAAGGCCATGAATTGCTGATTCCAGCCCCAATCGAAGAAGGAAATAAGGAAAAAAGGTAGAACCAGAAGGCACACCCTGTTGACTGCCAAGCCCAATCGAAGGCCATGACCTGCTGGCGCCAATGCCC
The DNA here is from genome assembly GCA_948472305.1 of Vicia faba. Taxonomy (NCBI): domain Eukaryota; kingdom Viridiplantae; phylum Streptophyta; class Magnoliopsida; order Fabales; family Fabaceae; genus Vicia; species Vicia faba. The sequence continues at coordinate 1,247,190,871 of OX451741.1, forward strand.
AATCGAAGGCCATGACCTGTTGGCGCCAATGCCCAATCGAAGGCCATGACTTGTTGATGCTAGCCCCAATCAAAGGAGGCCAGCAGAAGCAGAATCGAAGGGTTCTACTCCCCCCAATTGAAAGAGCTCATTTTTCTTCTTTTTATCTTATTTTTGCCTTTATATTTTTATACACTTCAATATGGTTGTAATAGTGTAGGATATTTATTTTCTGCATTTTTATTGCTTTAAACAAATGTTAGTAACTAGGTGTGTATGGCAAGATAAAAAACCAACAAGTAGACAACCCCTAATCAAATGCATGCAAATCGAACACACTATTCACGCACATGCACCCTTAGGGTAATCTCACTTGTTGCCTCGTAAAATAGTCATGTCCCTCGAATATGGGCGTTTTATTAAATACCCTCGATAAAAGATCGTAGTCCCTCGATGATCCTCGATGTTGCCTTTGGTAAATGATCTAGTCCCTAAATGACATTGCTAAAACATCCCATAAGTTTCCTTCTATGACTATACAAACGTCCCATGCCCATCCCTTCACATCAAACGATGGGGCTTCTTACCAAATCAATGGTAAGATAACAACATCTAAAGGAGGAGGAAAATAACGTTTAAGACCTTTTGAGTAGGTATATTGCTTCTAGTTGTTCGCTTGCTCACAACAACAAAAATTTATACATCAACACACTCATTTGAAATTTTTTCAAAAGTTAAACCATTTTGTACGCGTTCTTATAGAAAAGAGAGCCATTACAAAGACACCTTTTCAAAATCACTTTCAAAAATAAATTCCACAAACACCTCTTTGAACTATTTTCCAAACAACCCTTTGTACGAGTTCTTATAGAAACGAGAACCATTACAAATACGTTTTCAAAATTCTTTCAAAACCCACACCACAAGCACACATTCAAACAAAAGCAAGTGATATAGCAAGCAACTAAGAGCCCATAGATAACTATGGATGAAAAGGGTGCTAATACCTTCCCTTTTCATAATCTACCCCCCGAACTCAAATAATCTCAAAATGTCTTTCCTGTTCTTTTTAGCCTTTCCTTATTGGATAAAAGAAAAGTCGGTGAAGACTCTTGCTATCCGCAACAATTGCGATAAAATGCAAAATACCCAACTCAGTTCTCCCACCGTATCATAGTGAGAAATAAACTACCTAGCCAACAAAGAAGTGCAACATAGAAGAGTCCCTCTTCTCTTTATAGTGTGGGTATGCAGAGAGTGTAGGATGTCTCCAAGTAAAATAGGCACTGGATTATGAGACAGAAAAACCTTGACCGTATTCACATCTATGAGTTGGTCCAGATTAGGAAATAATACCATCCCATAGATGAGAAGGGCCAACACTTCTTCAAAAGCTTGTAAATCCAAGGTATCCCAAAAATGATGAGCTTTCTCAAATATAAACTTAGCTAGAAACCCTTTGACGCTTCTTCTTGTTTCCCAATTTGCCACTACATCGGACCGTTGTAAAGACAAAGCATGAGTAATATCTTCCAATTTTGGGTCTCTTTACATACCATTAAAGGGTAACTAATCAAGAATGGGCACCCCTAATAACTGGGAAAATTCCTCCACGGTAGGCACAAATTGGTAATCACGAAAGGTGAAGCAGTGATGTAAAGGGTCGAAGAACTGAAAGATCACCTTTAAAATTTCTTCATTAGGGATTGAGGTGACCAGATTGAGAAGTCGACCATGTCTTTCAGTGAATGGAGAGCTCTCAGGAACCCTTGATGCTAATTCCTTGAGTTGAGGAGGTACCCTTATGAGGTTGACTTGGACAATAATCATGCGAGTGGATGTCATATCCTTCAAAACAACACAGAGATAAGTTCTAAAAAAACCCTTGAAATGGTTAGTATGATATGCAATGTTATGATGTTATCATATCATGATTATGCTAAGAAAGCACAAATATAACAAGCACAATAAAATCACACAAAGACCTTAGGTTTAAGGCTTGCATGAGTTTTAAGGTAAGTACCCTATTGAAGTTTAGTTGGTTGAACTTGTCCTAGAAAGTAATCGGGTTCTAAGGGATCTCAATATCACTGATCATTCCCATAAGTCTCGTTCCGATCGACAACTGACTTTCCACCAAACAAAACTAGGGAGTCAAATCTAAATGAGTGTAGTATCAAGTATCAACCAACTTCGGGCTACACCAAAGACAGCTATCTCACTACTTCCTAATGGCCAAGTTGTTCAATTAAAGGTTGTAAGGTCAGTTGATGCTTCATGACACCACGCAGAGGCGTCGTATTCTCCTTGACTACTCAAGGGCTACCGGTACCAACCAAAGTGTCACATCAATGTAGCTATCGCTTCGACCGTGTTGGTATACCCCGCACAGTTTCCATGATCTATTGCTACTTACCTAAAAGGTTCCCCGGATCCGGGTGTAGGATCTATAATAACCCAAACAAATCCCTCAAAAATAAAGCAAACAAAGCATAGAAGATAAAGCAATTTACAATGAACTAGACTCTAAGGTAACCCCACATTTTATTTTCTCCAACAAAGTCGCTAGTTCTGTGATACGGTGGCAGAACCGACTGTTTAATAGTGGTTTTGCGTTTATGTTCGCAAATGTCGCGGTAAGCAAGAGTTGCCATCAACTTTTCTTTTATCCAAATTAAGAAAAGGGTGAAAAGAACATAAAAAGACCTTTTTGAGAGTTTTCTGAGTAAGGGGGGTAGATTATCGAAAGGGAAGGTGTTAGCACCCTTTCCATCCATAGTTATCTATGGGCTCTTAGATGCTAGCTCATGTTTTGAAAATTTCTTGTGCTTTGTGTTTTGAAAATGTATTTGAAAATACCTTAGTGTGACGATTCGCTTTGCGTTAAATCTTGTATTATTCTTGAAGAGTGTTGACAAATAAAATGTTTTTGAATGTTGTTTTTGAAATGTGTAAGTGTAAAAAAGTTTTTTTTTTAGCATGCATCTAACAACTATCTACATAAACTCAAAATGGTAGTTCTTTTCCTCCTATCCTTTAGACAGTGTTATCCTACTGTTAGAGAGTAGGTAGCCCTATTGTTAGATTCTTGAGGGACAATCGAAGGGACGTTACGATCACGAAGGAAACTTGGCAATTAATTTTAGTAATTGTCCTAAAATTATAAGATCACTTTTAACCGAGGAAACGTCAAGAGGTTCATCGAGGGACTTGTGATCTTTCAAACTAGAGGACAGTCACTAAAACTCCTAATGTTTCGAGAATTGTGACCGTTTTACAAAGGCAACCGAAGTGGGGTACCCTAGAGGTGCACATGTGCAATTGTGTTCAATTCAGTTATTTATCTTGCATCATTAGGTTTGCTAACGCTTTGTTTTTCAGTCTTGTCACGCAATCCTAATTACTAGTGGTTAATATGTATAGAAGAATATAAAGTACGAAAATAAACCCTACGCTATTACATGGCTTTGGGGAGGGGGTATTTAAAATGTACAAAACTTAGGGAGTGCAGAAATTAAAAGTAGAAAATAAAGCATAATTACTATTACATCTTATAAGCAGTTACGTTACTATAAAAATGCGAGAATGAAATAAAAGCGCGCAAAGGTTGAAAATTCGTCTAAAAAACCTAATAAGAAAATCTTTTTTTTTTGTGTTTGTTTATTTTAAGAAAATAATTAAACTACCTTAAATCTAAATTTAATTTAAAAGATAATTGCTAAATGAATTTAAATCCTAATTCAAAAAAAAATTTGTATTTTTATTTGAGAAAATAATTTAAACTTAAATTAAAACCTAAGTTCTAACTTATTTTAATTAATTAAAAAATGTTAAAGTTAATTAATTAATTAATTTCATAAATTTATTATTTAATTAGAAAAACTAATCCTAAGTTTTGTTGATTTTTTATTTGATTAAAAAAGACTTACTGATTAAATAAAATAAACAAATTAAAAGAATAAAAATAAAAATATAAAAAAATCAAATGGGCCTGGTCAGCAAAATTAAAATGGGGGCGTTGATTGGAATTTACTAAGCCCAAACAAAGCGGAGGCCCGGGCTGTATTGGAATCCAGTGAGAAGATTCTTTTAATGTCCATGATGGGGACGCGCATTTGCTACGCTTGGATCTGGTTGTAATGGCATTAGAGGGTATAGATCTAATGACCCCTGGTATGTGCATATGACTTGATTGTATTGGATCTGCAAAAAAGAAGATGGAAAAAATATGCAAGAGGCAGGGGTCGAACCCCTAACCTCTCACACACATAACGCCTTAACACTCACGCACTCAACCGTTGGGACGACTTTACATCTGTTAGTATACATTAAACGATTATAATATATTGTAAAATGAGTCATAGCACTGAGATGTCACATGCACGCAAGTCCAGTAGGATCCAACCATTTGAATGAACCAATCAAATTGTTCCTTTCTGCCACGCCTTAGTCAGCACCGATCAAGCTTTCGAAGGTGGTGGCTCCGATCATCTCTCCCGGCCGCTCCAAATTTCCAACCTGCGAAGTTCAAACATAACAAGAACAAAAATGAACCTACCCCCCTAATTTAGGGTTTACAAATTCAATGTTTATTTAGTCTGAAAGCTCCTGGATTATGAGATGCGAAGCTTTTCAGTTTGTGATGCCCTAACAATGGCATCACACCATTCAGGCCTTAAAGTTTTCATGCTACACGTCCCACATGTTCTAATAGACCTCCTGATCACAAATCAAACCATCAAAAACATCAACAACACATGAATCTAAAATTTCAAATATGACAAACCTTGTTTGATTGGTGACACGCGATCTTGTAGTTTGAGGGAGCTATGGACTTTGAAAATGGATGGAAGTGACTGCTGGCACTTTTAGGAACTTGATGGAGTCTTTTGTTTGGACTGAGGGAGACTGGATCAGTGGTTTTAGAAAAATGACAACTTTGGAGATTTTTTGCAATTTTTGTGTCTCTTTTTAGGCTATGTAAATCGCGTCTTATGCTTGCTAATGTGATGTGTATATATAGAGTAGAAGGAGGAGACAAGAGAGCAAAGGTTTAAACAACCTTAAACATGTGTTTTCAAATCCATGAATGTCATTTTGAAAGTTGGCCAAAGATGTGGAATCTTGTCTTTTTTTTCAAATTTGCAATGTACCTGGACATTTTGCACGAATTCTTGGATTTTAAGTCAAGCCAAAACACCAGCCAAGATGCCAAGACCCACCTCTAATTATTTTATACATTTTATTTTATATTTATTTGAAATAAATTTAAATAAGTATGTACAAAATAAGTAAAAAATGTAAGGCATGGTAAAAATGAGATTAGGGGCTCTTCATGAGGTCATGAAAGTGTTTGAAGTCCAAAAAGTTATGTCATAGCCTTAAAAGTTCAAATTTGCTCAATGCACATTTCTTGAAATTTCCCAAATTTTCCCAAATTGGGAAAGCCATAGCTTTCTCAATTTTTATCTCATGATGATGATCTTGGAATTTTTTGAAAGCCCAAGATGTCTAATTCAATCCTTATTTTTATCAATTTTGCATTTGAAGAAGTTATCTTGATTTAAAAGGTCTTGGCAAAACGTGACTTTTGTTGACTTTCTGAAAATGACCTATAATGTATGAGCGTGTATCTTTCAAACGGTGCATTTCTTGGACTTGAGGGTTGACGTGAAGATGTAGGGAATGAGATTATCTTCAATATGAGCTTTGGTTGGGGAAAATGGATGAAGTATGTGAAAGTTATTCTTGGTCAAAGTTCAATTGACTTTTCCTATAGAAACCCTAATTTAACAATTTTTGACTTTTAATAGATTAGAAGCATTTCTTGAGGAATCATGAACCTTGATCAAATGATGGACATCACTTCAAAAATTTTATGTTGACCAAAAATCTTGATATTTGACTGTATATGGGTCACAATTGACTTTTGACCTAACACCATTAATTTTCAAGTATTTGGGAAATTGAATGAGCAAACTTGTAGTGGGAGGCATGACATTTTTCATGGAAAATCTTGAAGGCATATTAGGACAATGAAAAGTATTTGAGACCTTTGGAGCTCACACATCTTTATAAAAAGTGAAACCCTAGCTAGAGGTTCATTTCTTATGAGGAGAATTTGTCTGGTCAATTCTTGGTCAACCTTGAGAAATTGAGGATCTCTAGGAGCATGCTTTGAGTAAAAATGGGAGGGAAAATTTTGGGGTACAACAAATCCCATTTATTTTCAATTCTGATATTGCCACTATGTCTTCAAGTATCTCATCCCTCATTGTCGGAAGAAGTTGATTGAAGTGATTTGTACCATTTGAACTTGACGTTGATAATAAGGCTTGTTATATGTCGGTGATCCAAAGGGACACATTCGTATGCCTTAATCCATAACTTTTGCCTGGACCTCCCTTTCGAGTTTTCAGTCCATCGAGATACCCTTTTTTGCCCAAACCGCCTTTTCAGGTTTTCGACTTGCCAGGTGTACAATCTTTATATATATCCCTAATTTTTGCCCAAACTCTTTTGGTTTTCCAGGATGCCCTTGTTTTTTCCTAGGTCAGTCAACCTAGAGAATCTCTTTTAGGCGTAGTATTTTTTGACTATGTCCTCGTTTACAGGGTGCGGAAAATCTTCACCATCCATAGTGGTAACTATCATAGCACAGCCAAAAAATATCTTCTTGATTACCAATGGCCCTTCATAGGTAAGAGTCCATTTGCTGCTGGGATCCCCTTATGGCAGGATGATGTGCTTTATTACCAAGTCACCATCCTAATATACCCAATGTTTCACTTTCTTGTTGAAAGCTTTGATCATACACTTCTGATACATATGACCGTGACAAACAGCCGCAAGCCTTTTCTCGTTAATCAAATTTAGCTGGTGCATCCTAGTCTGAATCCACTCATCTTCGTCTAAACTGGCGTCTTTCATAATCCTTAGAGAAGTAATCTGGACTTTGACAAGTAGGACCACTTCCATGCCTTAGACTAGAGAGAATGGGGTTTCCCTAGTCGATGTCCGTATTGAAGTGTGATATCCATGAAGATAAAATGGTAGCATCTCATGCCAATCTTTATACGTCACCATCATCTTCTATATAATCTTCTTGATGTTCTTATTGGCGGTTACCACCGCGCCATTCATCTTTGGTCGATACGAAGAAGAATTATGGTGCTTAACCTTGAACTGCATGTAGAGTTTCGTGATCATAGTGTTGTTGAGATTGGTACCATTGTCTGTGATATTCCTTTCGGGGATGCCATACCGACATATGAGGTTATGCTTAATAAACCGGACGACCACATTCTTAGGAACAGAGGCAAATGAGGCCACTTCAACCCCCTTTGTGAAGTAATCGATGGCGACGAGGATGAAACAATGTCCGTTAGAAGCAGTAGGTTTGATTTCTCCAATCAAATCAATGCCCCACATTGCGAACGACCAAGGAGAAGTAAAGACACTCAGAGGGACCAGAGTCACGTGTATCTTATCAGCATAAATCTGGAATTTGTGACAAGTTCTTGAGTGGTGATGGAAATTAGCTTCCATGGTTAACCAATAGTAACCTTCTCTTAAAATCTTCTTGGCCATCGTATACCCACTGGAGTGAGTACCAAAGACTCCTTCATGCATATCTTCCATGATCTTCTAAGCTTCCTTCTTGTCCATACAATGAAGCAGAGTCGAGTCATGGTTGCGTTTGTATAGAATTATGTTGCTCAGGAAGAACTTAGCAGAGAACCTTTTTAGAAATTTCTTGTTATTAATAGACGCCCTCTCTGGGTACTCTCGAGCCTCGAGGTATCTCTTTACTTCATGAAACCAAGCCTTTTCCTCTACTCCGTCAGTATAAACCTTATATCAATGTATCAGTTCATCCAATCTCTCAATAGTAATTTGAGGAGCCTCATTGTCCCACCTGAATTGGAACATATATGACATGGTTGCCAAGGCATCTGCCAACTGATTCTCTTCTCGTGGAATATGTTCAAAAGTGATTTCATTGAAGTACAAAATTAATGTCAATACATGCTCCCGATAAGGAATGAGATTTGGATGCTTCATATCCCATTATCCCTTTATATGACTGATGACTATGGCTGAGTCTCCATACACATCCAAGAACTTAATCCTCATGTCAATAGAAGCTTTGATACCCATGATACACGCTTCGTATTTGGCAATATTATTCATACAGTCAAAGCAAAGTCTATCGGTGAAAGGCATATGGAAACCCTCGGGAGAGATAATCACGGCACCAATTTCATTACCAAGAACGTTGGAAGCTCCATCGAAAACCAAAGTCCATCGGGATCCTGACTCAGGTTCATTTATACCGTCCAAGTTCTTCACAATCTGTGACTAGCGTAATATTCTCATCCAGGAACTCGAAATTCATAGATTGATAGTCATCTATGGCTTGATGAGTCAAATAATCTTCTAGTACACTTCCTTTGATTTCCTTCTGAGTGGTGTAATGAATGTCGTATTCTACTAAGACCATTTACCATCGGGTTATTCTTCCGGAGAGACCGGGTTTCTCGAATATGTATTTTATGGGATCCATTTTAGAGATCAACAAAGTAGTATGGGTCAACATATACTATCTTAGTCGGTGAGCAGCCCATGCCAAAGCGCAACAAGTTTTCTCAAGCAGTGAGTATCTTGTATCACAATCGGTAAACTTTTTTCTAAGGTAGTATATTGCATGCTCTTTTTGACCAGACTCGTCATGCTGACCCAATACACACCCCATTGAGTTCTCTAAAACTGTTAGGTACATGATCAGAGTTCTTCCATCCACTAGAGGAATCATAATTGGAGGCTCTTGGAGGTACTCCTTGATTTTATCAAAATCTACCTGGAAATTGTCGTTCCATTTCAATACTTGATCTTTCTTCAGCAACGTGAAGACTGGCTCACAAGTAGCGGTCAGATGGGAAATAAATCTGGAAATATAGTTCAGTCGTCCCAAAAAACCTTTGAATTCCTTCTTAGTGCGGGGAGATGTCATTTCTTTAATTGCTTTGACCTTCATGGGATCAACTTCCATATATTTACCACTGAAAACGAAACCTAGGAGTTTACCGGATCTCACCCCAAAAGTGCACTTGTTCGGATTTAACCATAGCTTGTACTTTTTCAATCTCTCGAACAACTATTGTAGATGGTCAAGATGTTCTTCTTCTGTCTGAGATATGGCTATCATGTCTTCGATGTAAACCTTTATCTCGTGGTGAATCATGTGATGGAATAAAGCTACCATAGCACTTTGGTATGTTGCACCAACGTTCTTTAACCCGAAAGGCATAACCTTGTAGCAGAAAGTGCCCCACTGTGTAACAAAAGTAGTCTTGATTTGATTATAACCCGAGAAATTGTCCATGAAGGAGAATACCTTGTGTTGAGCAGTGTTGTTAACCAGAACATTGATATGTGGAAGTAGGAAGTCATCTTTAGGGCTCGCCCTGTTCAGATCCCTGTAGTCTACACACATACGTACTTTGCCATCCTTTTTAGGTACTGGAACCACATTTGAAACCCATTGAGGATATGATGTAACTGATAAGAAACATGCGTTGAATTGTTTCATAACTTCATCCTTGATTTTCTCTGACATCTCGGGACGCATATGCCAGACCTTCTGCTTTATTGGAGAACAACCCTCTTTAATCGGTAGACGATGAACCATAATATTAGTATCAAGTTCTGGCATGTCTTCGTATGACCAAGAAAATATATCAACATAGTTGTGCAACATCTAGGTTAACCTGTTCTTGATAATTTCCTCTAGGTTGGCACCTATCTTGACTTCTTTCCTGTCTGCTTCAGTAACCAAGTTTACAACTTCAACTGGATCTTCATGCGGTTGTATAGCCTTTTCCTCTTGCATTAACAGTCTGGCAAGTTCTCCAGGTATTTCACATTCTTCCTCACTTTCTTCCTCGGCTTGGTAGATCGGACTCTCAAAGTCATAAGTGGCAATAGCAGAATTATTATCAACGGGATCCAGAGTGGACGTGGATCCGCAATTTATTGTATGGTGTGTGTAAGAACACATAGCTATTTTGAAAGTGAATAAAGAAAAACAAAGAGCGCAAAAGTTGAATTCAAAATGTCCAATGTTTTTATTGAATGAAAATATGCTTATGAAAGATGACAACACTAACAAATGAACCGTTGTGCCCCGTGTAAGACACAAGGCTTAAAGTCGTTGTTTAAAGATTACATAACCAAAACTTTGAAAGAAACAGAAAATAGCAATTAATCATGATTAAAGGAGATTGAGATAAGGTCTTCCATCTCCCAGTTGTTGAGTCTGTTGCCGACGGTAGGAAAGATCCAACTCTCGAGGTCATAATCATTGTCAGCATCTTCTATATTGTTGACTCCATTGTTGCTGATGCTGAATGGTGGTCTTTCAGCATGCGGACGATGATTAGCCCTCTGAACCTATACAGTAAAACCCAAACCAAATTTGTTAGATTTATAAGGAATGTCAGGAAGCTGACCCCAAGTAGTGCAACCACCTTCTTCCACTATAACTCTAGCATCCTTTAAAGAAGCCATCATGGGTGGAACCCCGGTAACCTTGGGAATACCATAAACTTCTTCAGTAGCAGTAGGAGGGATAAATTCAAAAGTCTGGCAAGGAGTTTCAATGAATTCGTCGTCCATCTCAACGTACCTGAACGAGTTTAAGTGACTCACCATATATTCTTCTTCGCTGCAAGCTGTAACAACCTTTCCTTTCACAAGATACTACATCTTTTGGTGTAAGGTTGAAGTAACAGCGCCTGCCTCGTGAATCAAGGGGAATCTGAATAAACAAGAATAAGTCAGTCGGGTATCCATCACATAGAAGGTAGAATTTAAAATTTGCGAACCCACTTTAATTGGGAGATTCACCTCTCATTGTACCATCCTCTTTGACCCGTCAACAACTCGTACTATAATAACATTGGGTTTTAGCACAACCCCTTCACAATCAAGCCTATCCAGAGCACCTTTCGATAGAACATTCAGCGAGGAACCCGTATCAACCAATACATGTACTAAAGTAGTGCCCCTGCATTTAATTGAGACATATTGGGCCTTGTTGTGGTTCCTTCCTTCAGGGGTCAAATCGACATCAGAAAAGCCTAGCCCATTATCAGTAGTTAGGCTAGAAATAAAACTTCCAAATTGATCGGCAGAAATTTCTTGTGGCACGTGAGCGGATTTTAAGAACTTCACCAAAGCCTGTGCATGGGCTTCTAAACACAGTAACAAGGATAACATGGAGATTTTAGAGAAAGTTTGTCCAAACTGTTCAATAATCTTGAAATCAGTTTTTCGGATAATTTTCAATACCTTCCCCAAATCTTTCCTGGAGGTATCTTCAGCGGTAACTTCTTTAGGTACCTCCGTCCGGACATGCTCGTTCATTTTTTCTTTGCCCCAAGTTTCAGAAGTTGACCCGGTCATAGTAACTATAACTGGTGTAGCAACAGTGTTTGGAGATATTTTAGGATAGAAAACCCTTCCGCTTCTAGTAACCTTACTATTCCCAACAATATTGTCAATGTTGGGATTCACAACTTCAATACCTTTATTCTCAACAGTCAATGGCTCTTGCTTGACGCCATGGTAGTAGACGTCGGCTCCATAGTTCCAAGGGACAGCTTTGTTAGAGGAATACATAATTGGTCTGGGTGAAGTGATTATCAGGGGAGCAATTTTGGGTTCAACCTTAATATTTACAGGGCCTTTGGCAGTGATCCTGATAGGAGTTCCAGAAATTATAGATAAATCTTGAAACAAATTCTCAATAGAAGGAATCTTCTAAACTATAATGATATGGTTGTCCATCATATGCTGAATACCTTTTTTCAGCAACTTGCAGCCATTGGGTTGGGATGCGCAGCAGTAGCATCTTTCAATACAACCCGAAAGTAAACCGGCTTGCAACAGATTCTTCTTAATGATGGAGAGGGGAGCAGTCAATTCACTTACAGTAGAAACATAAAGAACATCATCAATAGCACTAATGCCATTGTCGTGCTTTGGCATAGGTGTTGTAGTCACATTCAGAGTCTCAGGAGGATCGAACTCAATTTCTTTATTGTCAATCATGTCCTAAATTTTATTCTTCAAAGCTCAACAACTATTGGTGTCGTGCTCGGGGATATTGGAATGGTAAGCACATTTCAGATTAGGATTATAACGAGGAGAGGAAGTGTTGGGATTCTAAGGAGGATCCCTCAGTGTAATCAGCTCTGCTTTCAGTAAGTATTGCAATGCTTGAGACAATGGCATGTTAATCTTTGTAAACTGTCTTCTAAGTGCCTCTGACCTATGCTCATTACCCTATTGTTGTTGTTGCATAGGCACAAGATTAGAAATTAGTACCGCCCCATAGATTGGTTGTGATCACTTCTAGTACGACCCTTCTGGACAAACACAACATTTGTTTCCTTCTTATCATTGAACGTCTTCTTCACAGTACTTGAAGATGTGGCCACTTGAATATTTCTACTTTGGATACCACTTTCGACACGTTCTCCTGTCAGTATCAAATTGGTAAAACCATATGAAGAGCTTCCAATCAGATGATTAAAGAAAGGTCTTGTTAAAGTTCCCATGAACATGTTAACTATCTCCCTAACAGAACGAGGAGGTTAAACCCTTCCAGCTAAATCTCTCCACTTCTGGGCATAATCTTTGAAGCCTTCGTTTAATCCCATAGTCATACTTTATAATTATACTCGAGTTGGTGCAAGGTCGACATTGTATTGGTATTATTTGTAAAAGGCCACATCCAGGTCTTCCCAAGTATGTATACTAGTTCCTTCCAGCTGATAGAGCCATTCCAGTTGCGTCCTAGATATGCTCTCTTGAAAGAAGTGAACCCATAACTTTTTGTCAGCAGTATGGGGTTGGATCTTTCTGACATAAGACCTCAGATGAAGCTTATGACAAGAAACACCAATATATTTGGCAAAAGTAGGGACCTTGAATTTGTGAGGGATGAAGAACCCCGAGATAAGACCCACCTCTTCAAAATTCAGTTCAGGCACTTTTTGGGTTTCCATGGCATTCAGACGATCTTCCAGCTATTTGTATCTGTCATCAGCGGGAGGATATTGCTCATTAGAATAGTTTTCTTCATCAGGAATTTTACTAGAACCAAGGTTGCTTCCCCCCTCAACTTTGATACTTCGGCCGTAGTCTTCTTGATTGTCATCTTCATCTGATGGGATATCAGAAGCTTGAACCTGTTTAGTGGGTGTAGCGGAGGAAATGTTGAGAAAAATCCATTGGATTGACTTGACTCGCACAGATCAAAATAAAAATCGCCACCGCGCTTTATTTTTTCCAAAGGAATGGGAAAAGAGTGAATAACACAAAAAGAGGGGGAGAAAATCTAATTTCAGGGGTTGGTTATGTAAAGGGAAGGTATTAGCACCCTAAACATCTATGGTACTCCGCATGTACCTCTTTGTAAATCTGTGTATTTTGGCTATAAATGTTGCATACAAAAATGGATTGTGAGGATGAAGAAATAAGTATTTCCTTATTATTTTTGCACCCGCCGCAATTGCGAACCTTTAGTTCCTACATACCACCTTCCGTGCAATAGGGGATCAGGTTACTCCTAGTTCACCTTTAAAAAATTTAAAACACAAGTGTGTTGATTAATTTTAAGAGATAAGACGTCATTGTCATTGTCTGAGTGGAAAAATATACTTACTACCCACAATTATGATAAAGAAGAATTTGCGTCTTGTCAAAGTGGAGGATATAGTTTGGATTTTAGAATCAACAAAGCCTCGCTGAACACCCGAGTGGAAAATATCTCACTTCATTACATATTGTAGAAGTATAGTTGTTTGCATCACTACAACGATTGGCAAGAGTCTAATCCTTTGGGAAAAATTTAAAGATAAAATCCAAAATGGAAAAATAGTTTGAATGAGATATATTAACTTTTAGTCTTCTCACAAAAAAGTCAAAGTATTATTAAATTTATTAAAGTTTGATTAAGAAAAGATTTATGAAAATGCATGGGCCTAAGTACAAGTTTATTATGAAAGTGGTTCAAGTTTTAAAACAAGAAGGATTTTCAAAAAGAGGGAGACAATTTTGAAATTGAAAATGATGGGAGGAGATGAAGGGATTATCCTAAATCATAAGGTAAAAGTTAGGGAAAAGAACCATCTAACCAACAAGAAGCCAACACTTGACACAATGAGTCAATGTTGAACCACATACTTTAGATTTAAAACCAAACAAACAATTACAAAAAAAAACCTCTTAGAAAACCAAGCTTCATTTGCATTAAGTATGTAATCACATTAACCTGCACACAAAACAAACAAACAACATAATGTCTTGGGGTAAACCCTAAAGACTCCAGACAATATAACAGTTGAGGTCACAAGGTCTCAAAGATAGGTCAAGGTCTCTAATTCTAAGTCCAAGAAGTCCATGTCTCCAAAATGTAAAGGATAGTAACCAAGTAGTGCAAGTAACATTAAAGTTTTTATGGTTAAAGTTTGATTATTAAGTATCTCCAAAAAAGAAATGAAAAGCTCGAATGAGCAAAATAAAAATGACATAAAATTAAAGGCTCAAGTGAGCAAAGATGAAAGTAGCATGAAATGTAAATGCTAAAATAAATGGGCTCAAAGTAAAGGAATAAAGTAAAAGTATGAAATAAAGTCAATTGTTAAAAATTAGTGGTTAGTTGAATGGTCATCTTGAATATTGCATTTTGAACTCATTAGAGGATTTGTAGGACTAAAGCCTCTCAACAATAAGTTGCATTTGCTTTTTGTCAAGTATATCATCCATTTAAGAATTCTCTAGAGATTATTAAATGATCAATGATGTTTAAGTGATCCACTTTGACCAAAGTTGATGAAAATTCATTACAGGATTGGTAGGACCAAAGCCTCCTAACAGTGAATCTTAATGTTATTGGATCAAAGGGTTCAAATTAACATACTTGGGCTTGCAAACATAGGTTTTGGCCACGAATGATCATTTTCTCAAATCAAAACAAAATTTAGCGCTATAATTTAGCGTTATGTTAAGCAATCGTGAGTGAACTTATATAGCAGTCACACATTTAGTACAATAAGAATGAGATAAAATGAAGAGGGGTGGGGTGAGGAATAAACCACATTTGAACTAAAAATTTAGTCGAACTATTATTAAAATCATTCATCCATTTTTATGGAGTTAGACTCAACACCATGAATCCAATGATGTTAATAAAGTTCATTATCCAAATTTCATAATCCAGGATCAGCCAAGATATATATAAAAATATAAAATTGTATTTAAAATAAGAAGAAGAAAAAAAAAGATTTTTAAAATGATTTAAAAATGAAATAAAGAGGAGAAATAGCAATTATATTCAAAATAATCTAGAAAAATTAAACAAGACTTAGAAAAATCTGAAATAAGCTCAAATATTTATATAATTTTTTTTGTAATTTTTTTAAAGTCAGAAAATATTTTAAAGCTAATTTAAATTGCTCAAATAAAGAAAAAAAATAAAAAATAGTAAAAATTAAGATAAAATTCCACAAAAAATTCAGAAGGTCAAAAGCAATGAAAATGATTTTTTATAAAAAATTTAATAATATTAAAATGTCAGAAAGTATTTTTAATCAATTAAAATAAAGCAATCAAAGCAAAAATTATGAAAAATCTCAGACATTAAAATAAAAATATGAAAAAATATTCACAAAGTCAGAAATAAACCAAGGTATTTTTGTGTATTTTTTTCATGATTTTTGGATAAAAGTAAAGGAGTTATGAATTTTTGAAATTTAAAACAATTAAAATATAAAATCAGAAAATAAAAATAAACCTAAAAGATGTGGACCATCATATCTGAGTCGAAACGCGTTAGTAAGCTGATCAAGTGGACCAGATGCGTTGTTCATGATATGGACCTTATTTAAAACATCACTGGATTAGAAAATAGCCAACCAATAAAAATAAAACAATTTGCATGATATCATTGGTTGAGACGAGACATGTCATTGTCTTCAATCCTCAGACACCATACAATTGGGATTTTGTGAGTTTCTTCAAACAGGAAAGTTAGAAACTCAGATTGGCATCATTGGATTCGTCTCTTCAAGATGATCCTACCCCCCTCCCCCCCTCGTGCCAAATTCATGTAAAGTGTGCAAAGAGTTATGGATCAAAAAAACAGAAAATAGCGAGCACAATTAGGTTGAGATTTCTCACTCAATTCTCAATGATTTTAAAAATTGTAAGAAGTATGAGGATCGGAAGGATGAGTAGAGTAAATTAGTGTTTCATTTGGATCCAAATGGTTAAGAATTCCACCTAAATGAAGTTTGACAATGGCGCTCTGAAACTAAACTTATGTAGCTTGAAATGTGGCTTGATTTACTTGGTCCAAGTGGTGGAGAGCTTGTGTGATCATGGAGAATGATGAATGTGAACAGAAATATGGAGAAGGAAGCTTGAAATTCAGAAACCGATTTCAAAATTTTGGAGCTCGAATGAAGTTTTGGCAGGGTGTGTTTGGCTCTTAAAGCATTTGTAAAAGTGTGGAATAAGGTGCTCTATTTATAGGGGATTGAATGGGATAGACAATTGGAGGAAATAATGATGTTTGGAAGGAAATTGGATGGAGGTCGAGCACGAGTGAAGTGTGACTTGATTTTCATTAAAACTCAGTTATTCTTTGCGTTCTGAGGTGCTAATTAATTTTGGAGGTTCACTAAACGTGATTAGAAGAAAAAACACACATTAATTTTGTGTTTAGAAACCAAAACAAGGATTTCAAATTCTAACTTTTGGAGAAACTTCAGTTTCAAGTTACCAAATTCAAATCAATGGAATTCTCAACTCAAGGGGTATTAAGACATGATTCTTGACCCTTTAGAAAGATGAGATTACAAGCTTTGCAATGTGTAAAGAATTGGATCAAATGGATGCTTGAGTTGAAAGTTGTGATGAGTCAAAGTTGAGAAAAAGAGGTTGACTTTCTATACTTAGAAAATTTCTAAGTTTTTCTTTAAAAATGACTTATAATCTCTTGCATTCAAACATGGGCTTCCACTTGAAATTTTCTCTTGATCAAAAAAGATGGCATGAAGTAAACCTCTTGAATGGAATTTTTATACTAACCATTAAAAATCTCCAAAAATTGAGGAAGTTATGACTTGTTGAAATTGGCAAAAATTCATTAAATGACCTATAATATTTTGCATCCTTAGGGAATCTTCCATTCATTTTCACATTTTTCACTTAAAAGAAAGGTTGAAGTTCACATCTCTAAGATCAATGTGGACAAAGAGGGGGCTCAAGGTGATAAAAATTGACCAAGTTATGATCTTTTAAAATCACCTAATTGAATTTGAGGGTTCATCTGGAGGACTTGTAATCTTTCTTCATCATTAAGTTTCTTCCACACAAAATTTCCTTGAGCCTTTTGAAGTTATTTGTTAATAACCCTTTAAATAGAAGCATGTCTTTGGAATCACTCAAAAATACCAAAATATGAGCAAGATATACCCCTTTGAAATTCAAAACCCTAGCTCCTAGAGTAACGAAATGCTTTGGGAAGCCTTTGCAATTTTGATCAACTTTCTTGCATAAATAATTTTTTCATGTAATTATAAGTTGTTGAGAATGATAAATAGAAACCATAGCAACTAACACCACTTCCAAATATTGAGAATTGAAGGAGATATGCACTTGTGATCAATAGAAACACAGACTTGTCCAACTATGTCAAAATTCTTCAATCACCCCTTGTACCTTTGAACTATTTTTGACAACTTGAGGCATAATGAATCATAATAGACTCTATCATGATGTTATTTCAAAATATCTTCAATAATGAAGATTGTACCTCAATGAAGCTTTGTTGAAGAAGACACATAAATGAACTCATGAACCTATAGATCAACTTGATGGAATGTATTGTGCTTTCACCTACAACATCACCAATTAGGGAAAACATTCCTTATATTTGTTAGTTAAAAGTTAATCACCACAAAACATAGATAATCACAACATACAAGTCAAGGTGCTTTGTGATTCCCCATGAGCAAAACTTAAAGAAAATGAGAAGACCCAAACCCTAGTGTGATCTTGTTGTGATTGAATTGATGTGATGTGATAGAGGGATCTTAGGGGGGAAAATTGGGGTACAACAGCTGCCCTTATTTAAGTGTCTTCTATTCGGAGATATGAAGGTTAAAAATCTTCATGTCGACGCGATTGAAGATATTTAAATATAAAACAAGCCCTATTTATGGCCCTAAGATGCCATGCAATACTCATGATTATGGATGCAATGAACAAATACAAAAGGGACGCAGGACCCCACTGGGGAAGTAGTGTAAGTGTTTGGTTATTGGCATGTATTTTTGGTAAAACCAGGTGTGTGAATGTCATGACTGATGTCATAACATTCTGGGTTACTAGGTACTTTCTGCAGAAAAAGAATGGCATACAGTAGTTGCTCATTATGAGTGTGTAGTTGATCATTATGCAATGATCACATTTATTACATTCTACCAAAATCACTAAACAGGATTCTTGTTGTCATAACCAATGTTAAGACATCCTGTACTGATCTAACAGTTATGCAGTTTTGTTAATTTTGAGATTTTTCAGGAATATGGTTCATACATTCCATAACAAAATCTCACGTGGACTTTAGGTTAACTTGGCTTAACCCTAATCTGGTTGATAAAGTCTTGTGACCAAGTCTTGAGGTTAACCCTAATTAACCCTAGCTATTTTCGTGGAAGCCCTAACTGAAGAACAGTTGCCTATATATTCAACAGGAAGGCTGTTGGTGAACTCAATTTTTTGACAGAAGATCAACAAGGGGCTGTATAGTTTTAACTACTGTAATCCAAGCAAGTATCATTGTGATAAGTGACTTGGAGTAGGTTTTGATTGTAAGGGTTGTGTATCACTCAAAGCTTTGAAGCACGAGTGTTTGTGTCACTTGATTAAAGCTTTGAAGCAAGGTCAAGTTAGGTTTATGTATCACTCAAAGCTTTGAAGCACGAGTGTTTGTGTTACTTGATTAAAAGCTGTGAAGCATAATCAAGTGTATGTTCTGAAGAGTGTCTTCATAATTTCATTAGTCAATTGTTTAGTATCACTGCTGTGATTGAGGGGGAGTGAGTAGGAACTCAGGTTTAAGTTGAACTTAGATTGAAGTTGCATTGGGTAGGTCTTAAGTGAAGGAGATAAACTGGTTGGTTTATTCCTGAATTAATATCTCTTATAGTGAATTTCCTCCCTGGCTTGGTAGCCCCCAGAATAGGTGTTGTTTCACACTGAACTGGGTAAACAATTGATTGTGCTCTTTACTGATTTTTGATTTACTGTCTTATAGAAAGTCAGATATTGTGTCATAACATTCACTGTGACATTGAGTATCTGCTGCCAGAATTTCAATTGGCATCAGAGCGGGCACCCTGCCTGTCTTACTGGGTGAGATCTAGGGATATCACTTTCTGGCGCTATGGACAAAGAAGGAGTTTTTGGAAACAAACCACCCATTCTGGATGGATCAAATTATGACTATTGGAAACCTCGTATGATTGCCTTCTTAAAATCACTGGACAAAAAGGCTTGGAGAGCTGCTGACAAAGGATGGAACCATCCCACCATAACTGAGAAAGATGGGACAATCAGTCTGAAACCTGAGGAAGAATGGAGCAAAGAAGAAGATGAGTTAGCCATGGCTAATTCCAAAGCATTAAATGCCTTGTTCAATGGAATTGATAGAAACATATTCAGACTAGTACATTAATGTGAATTGGCCAAGGAAGTTTGGGACACTCTCAAAACTACCCATTAGGGCACATCCAAAGTAAAAATGTCAAGGCTTCAGATGCTGACTACCAAATTTGAGAACCTAAGGATGATGGAAGATGAAACCATTCATGAGTTTCACATGAACATCTTGGAGATTTCCAACACCTCAGGAGCATTGGGAGAAAAGATGTCAGAAGAAAAACTGGTGAGAAAGATTCTCAGATCCTTGCCTAAAAGATTTGCAATGAAGGTAACTGCTATAGAGGAAGCCCAGGATATCAGCAATTTGAAGGTGGATGAACTCATTGGGTATCTTCAGACCTTTGAGATGGGGATCAGTGACAATGTCGACAAGAAAAACAAGAGCATAGCACTTGTATCTAATAATGAAGATGAAAACAAGGAAGATGAAGAAGAAAATATTTTAGAAGCTATAGCCATGCTTGGAAGACAATTCAACAAACTCATCAAGAGAATGGATCCAAAGTCAAGGTCAAATGTTAAGAACATTCCTTCTGACATTAACAGATCTTATGACTCCAGCAGAAGACCAAAGTCTGAAGAGAAGGGAAATCAAAGCAGAGGAATTCAATGCCATGGATGTGAAGGATATGGGCACATTCGAGCTGAATGGCCTACCTTTCTTAAGAAACAAAAGAAAGGAATGTTTGTTACTTGGTCTGGCTGTGATTCGGAAAGTAATTCTGAAGAAGAATCTGTCAAACTAGTTACTGCACTAACTGGTATTTGTAACTCTGATAGTGACTCTAGTGATGAGGAAGTGACATTTGAAGAACTGGCTGATTCCTACAAGAAATTATGTATCAGAAGTGCTGAAGTCTGTCAGCAAAATGAGAGACAAACAAAACTCATAATAAAGTTGGAGGCTGAGAAAAAGGTAGACATTGATACTATAAGTCATCTAGAAGGGGAAGTTCAAATGCTAAACTCAAAACTGGACCAAATGACCAAATCTGTCAAGATGCTGACAAATGGAACTGACAAATTGGAAGAAATCCTTCAGGTTGGACAAAATGTGGGAAACAAGTCTGGTCTAGGATTTGTGGAAGCAAAGAAATCTGGTATAGACAAGAAGATCAGGCCTGATAAACAAATGTCAAAGCAGATGTCACAATATATCACTCAACATCGAGAACAGAGAAATATGAAGAAAAAGTATCAAAGATGGAGATGTCATCATTGTGGGAGGTTTGGTCACATAAAGCCATTCTGCTTCAGATTATATGGATATCCTAATCAGAACCCAGGTGTCAAACCTAAGTCTAACAAGGTACCATATACTCCACAGTGGAAGAAAAAGGCTACTGCCCTGATAGCTCACACTTCCCTTAGAGTCTCTGCAAAGGAAGACTGGTACTTTGACAGTGGATGTTCTAAGCACATGACTGGAATCAAGAATCTTCTCAATAATGTTAAACCTCACACCACTAGTTATGTGACCTTTGGAGATGGTGCTAGAGGAGAAATCAAAGGAGTTGGAAACTTGGACTGCCCTGGAGTTCCAAATCTAAATAAAGTATTGCTGGTAAAAGGCTTGACTGCTAATCTCATAAGTATCAGCCAATTATGCGACCTAGGATTCAAGGTTAACTTCTCCAAACCTGAATGTCTTGTAACTAATGAGAAACAAGAAGTTGTAATGAAAGGAGTCAGATCTAAAGACAACTGATACTTGTGGGAGCCTGAGAACACTAATTACTCTACTGTGTGTTCTATTGCCAAAGAAGAAAAAGAAGTGAAACTGTGGCACCAAAAACTTGGTCATCTACATCTAAGAGGAATGAAAAGGATTATATCCATGGAGGCAGTCAGAGGGATTCCAAGACTGCAAATTGATGAAGGGAGAGTCTGTGGTGAATTTCAGGTTGGTAAGCAGACTAGGATTTCACATCCAAAGTCAAGACATCTGACCACCTCTAAGATTCTAGAACTTCTACATATGGATCTGATGGGACC
This sequence comes from Vicia faba, assembly GCA_948472305.1. Classification (NCBI taxonomy): domain Eukaryota; kingdom Viridiplantae; phylum Streptophyta; class Magnoliopsida; order Fabales; family Fabaceae; genus Vicia; species Vicia faba. Next base: position 1,247,212,645 of record OX451741.1, read on the forward strand.
AATGCAGGTGGAAAGTCTTGGTGGAAAAAGATATGCCTATGTTGTTGTGGATGATTTTTCCAGATTCACCTGGATTAACTTCATTAGGGAAAAATCTGATGTATTTGAAGTTTTTAAAGAACTGTGCAAAAGAATTCAAAGAGAAAAAGAAGGGTGCATTGTCAGAATCAGAAGTGATCATGGCAAGGAATTTGAAAACAATAAGTTTAATGAGTTATGTTCCTCAGAAGGAATTAATCATGAATTCTCTTCACCTATAACTCCTTAACAAAATGGAGTTGTAGAAAGGAAAAACAGGACCATACAGGAATCTGCCAGAGCAATGATACATGCCAAAAGACTTCCTATTCATTTTTGGGCTGAAGCTATAAATACAGCCTGTTATGTCCATAACAGGGTCACCTTGAGAAAGGGAACCTCATCCACCATTTATGAACTCTGGAAAGGAAGAAAGCCAACAGTGAAGTACTTCCATGTATTTGGTAGAAAATGCTATATTCTGGCAGATCGTGAACAAAGGAGAAAGCTGGACCCTAAAAGTGATGAAGGAATATTTCTAGGATACTCCACCAACAGCAGAGCTTATAGGGTATTCAATTCCAGGACCAAAGTCATGATGGAATTAATAAATGTCATAGTTGATGATTATCACGAGGAAACAGATGTCCCTTGTAATGTTGAGACATTCTTTGAGACTTCAACTCAACAGAATGATCTACCTAACACTACTGCATCAGACTCTGAATCAAAGGAAGCTAATAAAAACCCTTCCATCAGAATTCAGAAAGATCATCCTAAAGAATTCATCATAGGAGATCCTAACAGTGGAGTCATTACAAGATCTAGAGAAATCATCTCAAACTCTTGCTTTGTGTCTAAAATTGAACCAAGAAATTTTAAGGAGGCTTTAACTGATGAATACTGGATTGGAGCAATGCAAGATGAATTGAACCAATTCAAGCAACATGAAGTATGGGAGTTAGTTCCTAGACCAGAATGAACAAACATCATTGGCACAAAATGGATCTACAAGAACAAATCAGATGCTGAAGGAGTTGTCACCATGAATAATGCAAGACTTGTTGCTCAAGGATACACTCAAGTTGAAGGGGTTGATTTTGATGAGACCTTTGCCCCTGTAGCCAGACTGGAATAAATTAGACTCCTATTGGGAATTGCTTGTCTCCTGAAGTTCAAGTTATTTCAGATGGATGTAAAAAGTGCCTTCCTAAATGGGTACTTAAATGAGGAAGTTTATGTGGAACAGCCTAAAGGATTTGTGGATCCAAACTACCCTAATCATGTCTACAAATTGAGGAAAGCTTTATATGGCCTGAAACAAGCTCCTAGAGCATGGTATGACAGGTTGACAAAATTTCTCTCTGACAAAGGATACAGAAAAGGAGGCTTGGATAAAACCCTTTTTGTCAAAAATGAAGGAGGAAAGATAATGGTAGCTCAAATCTGTGTTGATGACATAGTGTTTGGGGGAATGTTAGATAAAATGGTTAAACATTTTGCTGACCAGATGCAGGCTGAATTCGAAATGAGCCTCATCGGAGAATTGACCTACTTTCTTGGACTGCAAGTCACACAGATGGAAGAATCAATTTTTCTGTCTCAAAGCAAGTATGCAAAGAACATTATCAAGAAGTTTGGTATGGAGAATGCCAGTCACAAAAGGACTCCTGCACCTACTCATTTAAAGCTATCCAAAGATTCAAGTAGGGTTAAGGTGGACCAAAGCCTGTACAGAAGCATGATAGGAAGTCTGCTATACTTAACAGCCAGCAGACCTGACATTTCTTTTGCAGTTGGAGTATGTGCAAGATACCAAGCTGATCCCAAAGTCAGTCATATCAACCAAGTGAAGAGAATTTTGAAGTATGTAAGTGGAACTTACAACTATGGCTTGCTGTACTCTCATGGTTGTGAACCAACTCTGACTGGTTACTGTGATGCTGATTGGGCTGGATGTGCTGATGATAGAAAGAGCACCTTTGGAGGATGTTTCTTCTTAGGAAATAATTTGGTCTCCTGGATCAGCAAGAAACAGAACTGTGTGTCTCTCTCTACTGCTGAAGCTGAATACATAGCAGCTGGTAGTAGCTGTTCTCAAATGATCTGGATGAAACAGATGCTTACTGAGTATAATGTCACACAAGATGTTATGACATTGTATTGTGACAATCTGAGTACAATCAACATTTCCAAGAATCCTATTCAGCATAGCAGGTCCAAGCATATTGACATTAGACATCACTTTATCAGAGATCTTGTAGAGGAGAAGACGATAAAACTGGAACATGTTGCCACTGAACTACAGTTGGCTGAAATTTTTACCAAGGCACTTGATGCAAATCAATTTGAAAATTTGAGGGGAAAGTTGGGTATTTGCCAACATGAGGAAATGTAGCAATTAATTTTGCTTAAAACAAGGGATGAAGGAGATTTTTGTGTTAAGTCTATTTTGATTGGGTTAATCATATGTTTCCCTATTTCTTTCAAAATTATTAAGAAGTTGAATAAACACTCATTTACCTCCTTCCTCTCTCGGCTCTGCAACAATCTTCATTCTCTCAATCAAACATTTCACTCTCGTTGTTACTGGTTTTCTAAGACTCTCAAAATGTCTCAACTATCCATGACATCATCCTCTTCAAAGACAACTACTTCTTCCGCATCCTCTGATCGAGAACCTAGGGCAATCACAACCTGCATGGATTCTGATGTTCTGGAGATTACTCATCTTAGAGAACTGGCAGCTAACCCCTCTAAGGTTAAAAAGCTGAGAACAAGGCATGCAGGAAGGTCTCAAGCTTCTTCATCTGGTAATCCCTCTCAACCATCATCTTCTGTTATCTCAAAAATAGCAAATAGGGAAAGCTCAGCTTATGTTCATCAAGCAATAGCTAGACTTGTTACAAGAATTCTGAATGAGAACCACTCGGTACCTGTTATTTCTGTTCTTTTAAATCAAGAATCTGCTAGTCCAAATGTTGAAATGAATCCAGATGTCACTAAGAATGTTGAGACACCGGATGACAACATTCAGAAATCATCTGAAAATCTTGATGATCTCCAGAACCCTTCAGAGAAGGATGTTGAACCCCCGGTTATTGATGTGGATGAAGAATACTCTAACAATGACCTAATTGCAAATATCAACCCTAGCATAGCTAGAAGGATGATGAACAGAAAAGGAAAGCAGGATGCTGCAAAATGTCTGACCAAAGAGAAGACTGCTGATGTTGTTCATAAGAAAACCAGGTCTGAAGACAAGACTGGTGTAGAAACTGTGAAGACTGGATTATCCAAAGGGAAGGTGAAAACCCGAGTACCTGCTGGTAGTCTCTCAAAGCCTGTGAGACAACCAATAGCAAAGAAAAGGAAAGAGCCTGAACCTTCTGATTCTGATGAGGAATCAGAATTTGAAGTTGATCTGAAGACATTCCTCTCAGAAGGAAACTCCCATCAAGCAAAATGGCTAAAGTTCCTGAAGTCCCCACTGACAACATTTATTTTCACCACCCTGAAAATGCTAACAGATGGAAGTATGTTTGTTTGAATAGAATATCCTTGGAAAGAGAACTGAACAATGGTGCCATGGAATGTAAGGAGATCATGGACCTAATCAAAACTGCTGGTCTAATGAATACTGTGGTAAAGTTTACCAACTGCTATGAAAATCTTGTCAAAGAATTCATAGTGAATTTATCTGATGGATGTGCTGATGGAAGGTCAGCTGACTTTAAGTGTGTCTATGTGAGAGGAAGAAAGGTAAATTTCTCTCCATCTGAAATAAACAAATTCCTAGGAAGACCAGATGAGGCTTGCCCTGAACTAGAGGTTACTGACAACCAAGTATGCCAAACCATCACTGCAAATCAAGTCAAGAGCTGGCCCTTAAAAGGCAAGCTGAATGCAAGCAAGCTAAGCATCAAATTTGCCATCCTGCACAAGATTGGTGCAGCCAACTGGGTTCCCACCAACCATAAATCAACCATCTCCACAGGATTGGGAAGATTCATTTATGTTGTTGGAACCAGGACAGAATTTGACTATGGCAGGTATATCTTTGATCAAACTTTAAAACATGCTGGAAGCTATGCTGTAAAGGCCCTATTGCCTTTCCCTCCCTCCTATGTGGTATTGTCCTTGCTCAGTATCCTGACATTCTAGTTGAAAAAGATACTGTATGCAAAAGAGCCCCTGCTCTTTGGTTGCACTATAAGCTATTTCAGGGAACTCATGTTCCTGACATTGTCATGACATCAGCTGAGACATCAATTGTCAAAACTCAGTCCAAGAAATCTGATGTTATAGCTGTGCTGAAGGAAACCTGCAAAGAGCTGGAGACAAGGAAAAATACTCTTGAGAACCTAATTGCTAGACTAGAACAGGAGGACACTGAAGGACAAAGAAGGGAAGAAGATGATGCTGAAGATCAGCTTAATGCTGAAGATAGTGCCTCCTCTGAAGATGACAGTGCTTGAAGATCAATGGAGTTGTCAAGCTTGCTGCTGGTACCTGTTGCTACAAGTGATTTCAGATTTTTTTTGTTTTTATTATTCATTTTGGATGACTGTATAACCTAAAACTACATGTATCTTTGGCCTATTTATGGCTAAAGAGGGGGAGAAAATTTTGTGTTAATTATACTTGGTAGACATTATTTTTTCTGCAGACATATTATTTCTGCTGCTCTCTAATCTCTAATTGTTTAGGGGTTTTAGCCAAAAATTTGCCAAAGGGGTAGTTTGTAAGTGTTTGGTTATTGGCATGTATTTTTGGTAAAACGAGGTGTGTGAATGTCATGACTGATGTCATAACATTCTGGGTTACTAGGTACTTTCTGCAGAAAAAGAATGGCATAAAGTAGCTGCTCATTATGAGTGTGTAGCTGATCATTATGCAATGATCACGTTTATTACATTCTACCAAAATCAGTAAACAGGATTCTTGTTGTCATAACCAATGTTAAGACATCATGTACTGATCTAACAGTTATGCAGTTTTGTTAATTCTGAGATTTTTCAGGAATATGGTTCATACATTCCAGAACAGAATCTCACGTGGACTTTAGGTTAACTTGGCTTAACCCTAATATGGTTGATAAAGTCTTGTGACCAAGTCTTGAGGTTAACCCTAATTAACCCTAGCTATTTTCGTGGAATCCCTAACTGAAGAACAGCTGCCTATATATTCAACAGGAAGGCTGTTGGTGAACTCAATTTTTTGACAGAAGATCAACAAGGGGCTGTATAGTTTTAACTACTGTATTCCAAGCAATTATCATTGTGATAAGTGACTTGGAGTATGTTTTGATTGTAAGGGTTGTGTATCACTCAAAGCGTTGAAGCACGAGTGTTTGTGTCACTTGATTAAAGCTTTGAAGCAAGGTCAAGTTAGGTTTATGTATCACTCAAAGCTTTGAAGCACGAGTATTTGTGTTACTTAATTAAAAGCTGTGAAGCATAATCAAGTGTATGTTCTGAAGAGTGTCTTCATAATTTCATTAGTCAATTGTTTAGTATCACTGCTGTGATTGAGGGGGAGTGAGTAGGAACTCAGGTTTAAGTTGAACTTAGATTGAAGTTGCATTGGGTAGGTCTTAAGTGAAGGAGATAAACTGGTTGGTTTATTCCTGAATTAATATCTCTTATAGTGAATTTCCTCCTTGGCTTGGTAGCCCCCAGAGTAGGTGTTGTTTCACACTGAACTGGGTAAACAATTGACTGTGTTCTTTACTGCTTTTTGATTTACTATCTTATAGAAAGTCAGATACGGTGTCATAACATTCACTGTGACATTGAGTATTTCCTGCCAGAATTTCAAGTAGTAAATAAAAACAGGCTCAAAAAGGAAAACTCGACTAGGAAAGTAAATCACTGGTGAGAAAAATATCAGACTCTTTTGGGGTAAAGCCTAAAGAGGAGATAAAGTGTCCTCAACTCAAAAGTTGAGGATAGAAAGTGAAGGATAACAGCGACCAACAAATGACTGCAAACTATCCACTCATGGAGGAGATAGCAAAAAGGTAACATCGAACCTATTGGAGAAAGAAGTCGTAAGATAATACCAATATATTTCAATATTAAGGTAAGCGATCAGTACTCATGACTGAAAACAAATTAACTTCTTCATTGATGTAGAATCTCAATGACGAGCTACCTTCCATAAAGACAAGGATACCATTCATCGGAAAAAGATCTCAACAACGAACTACCTTCAAGAAAGACAAGGCTACCATTCATTGGAGTAACAAATCTTAGAAATGAACTAATTTCCATAATGAGAAGGCTACCATTCATTCGAGTAGCAAATCTCAACAACGAACTACCTTCCATAATGACAAGGTTACCATTCATTAGAGAAAGATCTCAACAATGAACTACCTTCCATAAAGACAAGGCTACTGTGATACGGTGGCAGAACCGACTGCTAATACTGGTTTGCATTTTTTGTTTGCAAATGTTGCGGTAAGCAAGAGTCGCCACCGACTTTTATTTTATCCAATCAGGAAAAGGAAAAAGAATAGAAAAAACCTTTTTTGAGATGTTTCTGAGTATGGGGAGTAGATTATAGAAAGGGTAGGTGTTAACATTATTTCTATCTGTGGTATTCCACGGGCTCTTAGATACTTGCTCATTTTGAAAACTGCTTGTATGTGCTTGTTTTCAAAAATTTTGTTTTACTTCGTGTTAACCCTTGTTTATGTCCTAAAGAGTGTTACGAAGTTGTTTTTAAAAACTTTGTTTGGAAAATGTTTGTGTGAAAAAGTTTTTGTTTGTTTGAGCAAGTACCTAGGAACTAATCTACCTACTCGAAAAAGGTCTGTTCATTTTCCTTTTAGACAATTCTATCCCATTATTAAGAAATAGGTAGCATCTTCGTTGGAGTTTTTTATGGACATTCGAAGGGACATGTACGATTACAAAAGCAATGTTAGAAAATGTTAGTAATCATCCTAAAGCCTTAAAGATCTTTTTCCGAGGCAACATCTGAAAGGGTCATTTTAGATCTTTCGGGGCTAGAGGACAACCACTAACAAGTGTAATTTTCAGTTAATTTATCTTTGCACATTTAGCGTTTTCTACCGTATTAATTTTCAGTTTGTCTTTCCATACAATCCTATTAACATACATATAAGCAGTTTATAGTTTGCAGAAATTAAAGCAAGAAAGTTAAAGTCCTAGCTATTACAAGGGTTTTGCAGATACATAATTATTTTGAACGAAAATAAAGATGCGAAATTGAAACCCTAATTACTATTACAAACTCAGACCAGTTACAATAATAATAAAAAAGGAAACTAAAAAATGTGCGCGGCGAATTAAATGCGAGAATAATTAGAAACAAATCTAGTTGAAAAAAAGATTTAGGTTATTTTTGAGAAAAAATTAATTAGGTTATGTACAAAATTAAACCCTAATTCTAATTATTTTTAATTATGAAAAGAATTAAATTTCCCTAATTTTAATTAAACTAATTAATTAAAGAAATAGAATATTTTATGAAAAAAAAATAAGTTTTTTGATATTTTTATGATCTTTTTGATTTAATGATAAAAAATGATTTTTGTGTTATTTTTGTAAAAGCAAATAATTAGAAAATAATTAAAAGAATTAAAATAAAAAAGGGAAAAAGATGGGCCTGTATAAGAAACCTAGGGTGGTGTATTACTGAATTGCCTGGGCCCATTCTTTGTTCATCCCACTCCACGCGTGAGATTCAGTGTTGTTCAAGCTTGGAGATGTACCATTGGCGCATCCTGAGGCACTAGATTGGTGATGGAGATGATCCAATGGCTGGATGGTTGGAGAACATGGTGGACACTTGGAACGTGTATGCATAGAACCTGCAGTTAAGTTTTGAGAAAATAACAAAATGCTAGGACCTGGGTTCGAACCCATGTCCTCCCACTCAATACCACGCACGCCTTGCCATCTGGGCTACATGTTTTATTTGTCAATATAATAACAACAATATATCTTATATAAAACAAAATGGATAAAACGGAAAAAATAAAAAGCGCGCACAAGATTCAAACAAGCCAATGGTGGTCAGCCACATTAGCTTCTTCTTCCCCTGTCCGTCGTTTTAGGTACAATAGTTCTACCTACGGACAAAACTCCATGGCTATAGCACAGCAAGTTTCAAAAATCAACAGCAAGCATGATAAATCAATTATGAGTACATAGATTAATTCATCTTGATTTCACGAGCATCATGGTACCCCTTTCTTGGGCCAATTTAACCTGTATAGAAAAACCCTAAAAAGGTAAAGCAAACCCTAGCAATGGCAATTATGAGTACAGGCACTGAAACATCAATTAAACCATTCAAACATGTTGCAAATATGTCAATGAACACAAATATATCATTAGAACATGTTTATGATGAAAGAATCATTGTAATCGAATTTGAAAAAGAAAGCAAACAGTGTGAAGTCTAGGGGGCGATTCTGGGCGTGAGGATGCGTGAAACTGATCGTGTTTGCTTCAAAGAGGCTCCAGGAAACGATTGGGAGTGTTGAAATGCTTTGAATTGCCCTCTAGGTTGTAAAATGATTCACCACTTTCTTGCAAATTTTTTATTTTTGTTCTTGTATTTTCACCACTGTAATCCTTCTTCTTGCGCATTGTTCTTGTTCAGTATATATAGTAGGACAAATTAGGTTACCAAAAACAAATTGTATCTTTGAAAATCATGGAGATTTGATTTGATTTTTCTCCTTGTATGATATCTTTCCAAAATAGCCTAATCATGCCAATTTTGATTCAATTTTCCTTGATTTGATTTGGTCTGATTAATCCAACTTGAATATATTTGATTCCTACAAAAAAATCAAATTCAATCTTTTGTATTTTTGCCATTTATTTGATTTAATTTGAATTTTAAATAATAAAAAATCAAAATAAAATAAATAATGAAGCAAATAATGTATGGATGCTGATTTGGGTCGTGGACCATGTTTCCAACAAGCTTCAATTATGAAAAGCTGGGCCCATTCGACAAAAGATGCACTTTTGAGCACATTTGACTTTTGGCAATTTTGCAAAAATGGTCAACTTTAACAAGGCATATCTCCTCCTATTTTAACCCTAGAGGGGTGTTCTTTGACTTTTTAGAAAGCTTAGGATGTCCCCTAAACAACCCTTCTGGTTTCATCTCAATTGGGTCTTCCATGTTCATGTAAGAAGCTTTTACCCAAAAGGTGTTTTTGTTGACTTTTCAAAAGGACCTATAATGTAGAAATTCATATCTTTTGATGAGTGCATATTTTGAACTTGTGGGCTAACAATGAGTTGTAGGGAATTACATCCTATTCAAAATGAACCTTGGATGGAAAATTTCTGATAAACTATGAAGAAGTTATGCTTGGTCAAAGTTTGGTTGACTTTTCTTATGAAACCCTAATTTAGCAACTTTTGGGTTTTGATGAATTTGGGGCATTCCTTGAGGAATCATGATCAACCCTTGATAAAATGATGAATAATACTTCAAAATGTTGATGTTGACCAAAAATCTTGAAGTTTGACTTTATGTGGGCCACAATTGACTTTTGACCTAGTACAGTTGATTTTCAGGCATCTGGGCAATTGACTGAGCAAACTTCTTGTGCAAGGCATGAAACTTGACATGGATGATCTTGAGAACCTATTAGGACCATGGGAAGCATTTGGGACCCTTGGACTTCAACCATATTGATGAAAATGTAAACCCTAGTTTGAGGTACATTGCCTTAAGAGAGAGTTTGTCTGGTCAACTCTTGGGCATCCTTGAGCAGGTTGAGGACCTCAATATGCATGTGTCGAGTAAAATGAGAGGTAAAACTTTGGGGTACAACAGCTACCATTCATTGGAGTAAAAAATCTCAGCAACGAACTACCTTCCATAATGACAAGGCTACCATTCATTGGAGTAACAAATCTCAACAATGAACTACCTTCCATAATGACAAGGCTACCATTCATCGGAGAAAGATTTCAACAACGAACTACTTTTCATACCATTCATTGGAGTAACAAATCTCACCAACAAACTACCTTCCATAATGACAAGGCTACCATTCATTGGAGTAACAAATCTGAATCTTCTCGGGGAAATGTCAGACTTATTGGGGAAGTACAGGTTGCTCAAATAAAGAGACATGTCACTTGATGTTACTAGAGAGAATTGTAATAACGATTTCCTGGGGAAAGAAACATGGCTTCCTGGGTAAAGAGATAAGACTTCCTGGGGAAATGCCAATATGTTCCTGTTGAGGAGATAAAATCTTTACGTTCGAAATAAATGCACATTCTTAAATACGGGCTTGAAGCCTGCAAAAATAAAAAATAATAATATTGCTGTCAGAGACCCCAAAATTCAAACCAAAAATAAACCAAAATGAAGTAGTCAACCAACATAACACCTCACGAGAAATAAACTCAAGAGGGAAACACATTCAATCCAGACAATGAGCTGAAAGGAAGGCTAAAAAAAATTCTTCCTCGAGGGATAGCTCAATGGGCGGAATTGAAAGGATATACATTTTCTTCTTAAGGTTGACACTTTATTGGAGAGAGGATAACACAACTCTGTAAAACAGGGTAATATGCCATTAATAAAAAAATGAAAATGAGCAATGAATATCTAAATTCAGCTATGCTTGATGTATGTATGAGTGTATGAATTCCATCATGTATATGTTTAAAAAACAGACACATATCACTGTGGGGATAACCAGACAAAACCAATTGGGTATAGTCAATACTCGGCTAAATAACATCCAGGATGAAAATTCCATGATAAAGTAAGCACCAACTGAGGAAACAAATCCCTATTTCACGGCTTAACTTCAATGGGAAGGAACAAAATCAAAACAGCAAATCAACACAAATATCGTGATATAACACCCTCCTCTGGGCTTCACCCGGGAGAACCACACAGACTTCAATGGTTAGGGCAACACATTGTTGAGGGGAAACCAAGATACATTCTTCAATACTGAGAGCGGGGATTGCACCGACTTCTCCAGGGAGGAATTATGAAACTTCCACTGGGATAGTCCTGCCTAGGGATTTAAGAAGTCAAACATTACAGCAAGAAATCAGACTTATGGGGATTTTAAATCAAACCCAGTACTTGGCGAGAGAAAACTCAAAAAGTTTAAAACGCTTCAATATTTCTTAGAAAATACATTTCCCTTGTTTGGTTGCCTTAATGGGGAAAACGGGATCACAAACCCAACACCGCATTATACATCAATTGGTATTATCCTCAACTATTTGAGAAAAACATGAAGAACATACGCAGTCCAACAAAAGTGCCTTCGGAGAAACTTCCTAGGGAAATCAGTCTTCTAAAATATTCGAGTCCGTCCGTTCCTAGAGTCACTATTTTTGTTCTTCTTGAGTCACAAAATCTAAAGCAATATGTAATTTGTAAATTCTTTTAAAAAATAACCATGTTATTTAATCTCTTTGCTTTGATAATTACTATCAATAATAAATAAAGTCTTTGTAAGCTGGATAAAGTAAGAATTGCAAGGAATTGGATAAAAGCTTGAACTTTATTAATAGGATGGTAGTCTGCCAATGGAGAGACTCCATCGACGATTAAAAAGTTTGGAAAATGGTAATATACATTGGAAAATATACATTGAGATACAATGACCATTATTCTCCCTAGAAACTCTGAATTCCTGAGCAGAGACTTTGGTTGAAGAGTGGCGAGGATTCAAGAAGATTGTTGCTTTAATGATCAAGTCTTGTCTAATGCAGTTACTTGCCAAGAAATCCCTAACTTTTTCCTAGGTTGCGCTTTCGGGTTTTCAACCTATCGGGAAAAATATATTCTGTTTGTGTCTCTAATTTTTGCCTAAACCGCCCTTTTGGGTTTACATCTTAGCGAGTTATTCTTTTATTTTTCTAGGCGAAGGATTTCTTGACTGCATCAGCATTCACGGGTCGTGGGAATTCCTTGCCATCCATTGTTTCAAGAATCAAAGCACCGCAAGAGAAGGATTTCTTGACAACATATGGGCCTTCAAAATTCGGAGTCCACTTGCCCCTAGAATTAGCATTAAAAGACATGATCTTCCTGAGCACGAGGTCACCTTCTCTGAATTCATGAGGCGTGACCTTTTTATCAAAAGCTTTCTTCATTCTCTTCTGGTATAATTGACCATGACACAAATCCATCATTCTTTTTTCTTCAATCAAATTCAATTGGTCAAACCTGTTTTGGACCCATTCAGCCTCTGTCAACTTGGTTTCCATTATCACGCGTAAGGAAGGAATATCAACTTCAATGGGGAGCACTGCTTCCATGCCATACACAAGAGAGAAATGGGTTGCCCCTAGTGAGGTGTGGACAAATGTTCGATACCCATGCAAAGAAAAAGGGAGCATCTCATGTCAATCTTTATAAGTCACCACCATTTTCTGGATGATCTTCTTGATGTTCTTATTATCAGCTTCAACATCCCCGTTCATATTTGGCATGTAGGGAGATGAATTGTGATGGACAATCTTGAATTCTTTTCAAAGTCATGCCATCATTTTATTGTTCGTATTTGAGCCGTTGTTGGTGATAATCCTGCTTGGCACACCATACCGACATATGAGGTTGTTCTTGATGAAACGCACTACCACCTACTTAGTGACATTAGCATACAAAGCCGCTTCTACCCATTTGGTGAAGTAGTCAATTGCCACTAATATGAAATGATATCCATTTGACGCCTTTGGTTCGATCATTCCAATCATGTCGATACCCCACATAGAGAAAGGCTATGGGGAAGAAATATCATTGAGAAGCGTTGGAGGCACATGGATTTTGTCGGTATAAATTTGGAATTTATGGCACTTCTTTGAAATTTGTAAAAGTCAATTCCATTGTCAGCCAATAATAGCCTACCCTAAGCATCTTTTTCTCCATCGAATGTCCATTGGCATGAGTACCTAAGGAACCTTCATGGACTTCCTGCATCAACATGTCTGCTTCGTGTCTATCCGCGCATCTGAGTAGGACCATGTCATAATTTCTTTTATACAACACATCTTCATTGAGGAAAAATCTTCCTACCAACTTTCTCAATTTTTTCTATCTTTATTTGATGCACCACCCGTGTATTCCTGAGTCTGGAGAAAATGCTTGATATCATAATACCAAGGCTTTTTATCTGCTATTTCCTCCGCTGCAAACACATGAGCTTGTCTATCCAAACGTCGCAGTATGATACGAGGCACATCATTCCAAGTATTCACTTGATACATAGAAGCCAGAGTTACAAAAGCATCCTCCATCTGATTTTCATCTTTGGGAATATGATGGAATTCAACTTTGTTAAAGAAGGGTAATAATCTTCTAGCGTAATCTTTGTAAGGGATCAAGCCAGGGTGACGAGTATCCCATTCTCCTTTAATCTGGTTAACTACCAAAGCTGAATCACCATACACATCTAGTACTTTGATTATGAGATCAGTGGCCTCCTCAAGACCCATGATACAAGCCTCGTACTCCGCCATATTTTTAGTATAATCAAATGTTAGCCTTGCGGTAAAAGGAATGTGTGATCCATGAGGAGTGATAATCATAGCACCAATTCCTTTTTCATAAGCATTCACAGCTCCATCAAATACCATGCCCCAGCGAGATTCAGGACCTGGACCTTCCTCACGAAAAGGTTCATCGCAATATTTCGCTTTCAAGAACATCACATCCTCATCAGGGAAATCAAACTTGACAGATTGACAATATCTACCGTTTGATGAGCAAGATAATCCGTCAGAACACTGCTTTTTATGGCCTTTTGAGTGCGGTACTCAATATCGTATTTAGACAACAACATCTGCCAATGAGAAATTCTCCCAGTAAGAGCATGCTTTTCAAAAATATACTTAATTGGATCCATTTTGGAAATCAACCAAGTAGTATGATTCAACCTATATTTTCGCAACCGCTTTTCCGCCCCGGCCAGAGCACAATACATCTTTTCCAGCATAGAATACCGTGACTCACAGTTAGTAAATTTCTTACTGAGATAGTAGATGGCATATTCCTTCTTTTCTGTTTCATCTTGTTGTCCCAAAAACAGCCCATAGAACTATCTAACACTGTCAGATACATGATCAATGGTCTTCCTTCAACGGGAGGGAGCAAGATAGGAGGTTCAAGAAAATATTCTTTAATACTTTCAAATGCCTTTTGGCAATCATCTGTCCACACATAACCCTGATCTTTCTTTAACAACTTAAAGAAATGTTCACACGCTGCAGTCATGTGGGAAATGAATCTGGAAATGTAATGCCACAACCCAAGGAAGCCTCTAACTTGATTTTCATTTCTCGGTGCAGGAATTACTTGAATTGCTTTGACTTAATCAGGGTCAACTTCAATTCCTTTCTGGATGACAATAAAACCTAATAACTTCCCTGATCAGACACCGAAGGTGCATTTGTTTGGATTCAAGCAGAGACGATATTTCCTCAAACGCTTAAGCAACTTCAATAAATCTTCCACATGTCTTTCTTCGGTTAGTGACTTGGCAATCATGTCATCAACATAAACCTCAACTTCCTTGTGCATCAAATCATGGAATAGGGTTGTCATAGCCCTCTGGTACGTTGCACCAGCATTCTTCCACCTGAAGGGCATCACTCTGTAGCAAAATGTTCCCCAGGGTGTGATAAACCTTATTTTTTCCATGTCCTTAGGAGCCATTCTGATTTGATTATATCCTGAAAATCCGTCCATGAACGAGAATACTTTTAATTTTGATGTACCATCAACCAACATATCAATATGCGGTAATGGAAAATCATCTTTCAGACTCGCTTTATTTAGATCTATGTAATCTAAACACATGCGAAATTTTCCATCTTTCTTTGGTACCATCACAATATTTCCATATCAGGGTAAGTTCTTCTTAAATTTTGCTTGACTTGCAAGCACTCTGGCTTTAAAGGAAAACGATGCTCCACAATTTCAATATCTAGACCAGGCATATCTTGGTAAGACCAAGTAAAGATGTCCACATACTCTTTCAGCAGTTCAGTCAACTTGTTCTTCACATCAAAATGCAACAACGCTCTAATTTTGACTTCTTTTGGATCTTCCTCTGAACCCAATTGATGGTCTGCAATGGCTCTTTATACGGCTTAATGGCACTTTCCTCGCGCTTGAGCAACCGTGAAACCTCTTCGGGAATCTCATTACATTCTTCTTCTTCGGCCTAATACACAGGATATTCAAAGTTGGGAGAGGGTGCAGGGTCATTGTATTCAACGGGTTTATTAATTAATTTGCACATGTGATTTATGATTGCTTTTAGAAACTCACACATATATCAAGTGATTATGCAGATTTATTTATAGTTATTATTTATTCCAAAAACGGTTTTTTTTATTACGATTTTCGAAGAAAAAGCAGAAAATAAAGACACAATTTGGGAATCAAAGACAAATTTTATTTATGATTTTAATGAGCAAAGCAAACAGACAAGCCCGTACAATATTAACTTTCACCTTGGGAATAGTGAAAGCTTTTTTCAAAGATAAACAAAAACAAATTACTTTGAGATATGGATGCAAGTGGGAACATCAATAGTGACCCAGTTCTGGACTCTGACTCTAGGCGCCACATAATTCGGAATTTCTAGCTCTTCTTCATTCTCCTCAATCGCATTAACTCGAGAAACAGTTGAATGGAGGTAGCCTCTGCTATAAAAAATATCCTGATAGCTTCTCACTATAGACTTTGATTTCAAGCTCTCAACTTTTCCATTCCTTGTAGAGAATCCCAAACTAGCCATGTCCTTGTTCACCGGAGGATCAACAATTTGTCCCCATACTTTACTTGGACCATTGCACACAACCTACTTAGCATATTTGAATGAAGTTATATACTTCTAATTCTATATTACGTTATTAACGGATAGATCTTGGAACCGCGTCCCAACAACATCTTCGTCTGCTTCTACAACACTGAAAGATGATAGATGAGAAATCAACAATGCTTGCTATCCATTTATAATAACCACTTTGCCTTCATGCACGAACTTTAGCTTTTGGTGAAGAGTTAAAGTGACAGCCCTGCTTCGTATATCCATGGCCTTCCCAAAAGACAGTTGTATGCGGGAACAATATCCATGACTTGGAAAGTAATCTAAAACAAGTGTGGGCCTATGTGAATAGGCAGATCCACTTCCCCAATAAAAGACTTCCTTGATCCATTGAAATATTTTACAATAATACCACTTGGGAGCATCGGAGCCCCTTGATATTTCAACTTCATTAGTGTGCTCTTTGGTATAACATTTAAGGCAGACCCATTATCAATCAGCACATTTGACAATGAATCATTTTTACAGTTCATGGATATGTGGAGAGCTAGATTGTGATTCCTCCCTTTGTCAGGCAATTCATCATCGCAAAAGCTTAGGTTATTACAAGATGTAATATTACCTACCCCATTACTGAATTGATCTAACGACATATCATATTCCACAAATGCTTGGTCCAACACTTGCATTAAAGATTCTCTATGGGCAGCAGAATTCATCAATAATGCTAAGATAAATATATTTGAAGGACTCTGCAATAGTTGATCTACAATTTTGTAGTTGCTCATTTTGATAATCTTTAAAATATCATTTGCATCTTTCTCCAGGGTGGCTGCACTGGACTCCCCTACAATTTACTTATTCTCAATACTCTCCATAATTTTCTTACCATCATTATCATTTCCCCGAACAACCGGTGCGAATACACGACCAGTGCGGGTCACTCTACTAGTCTCAACAATATTCTCAATACTAGATAAAGGATGGATGGGAACATCCACACCATCCTCTAAAATAGAAGCATTATACTTGTACAATACAACTTTATCTGATTTGTAAGGAATAAGACCCAACACACAAATTACCAATGGAGAAACAACTGGCTTGCTACAGTATTCAATCTCAACAGGGGCAAAATCATTGAAATAAGGCACAATTACGTTCACTCTTTCTTCAGAAAAATAGGACATCAAAGAATCATCGTTGGAGAATATATCCTCATATGAGGAAAAGAACTCATCCGCAGAGGCATATTCATCATCCAATTCACCCTCAACGAAGCAACTTCAATTTCATTAACCTCATGGTAATCATCTCTTTGGATTGAAACCTTAATAGTTCCACTATTAAATAACAATTGAATACCTTTTCTTACAATGGAACATCCTCGGGAATCCCTACAGCAAACTTGGAAAGATCCATAATGGTGTTCTACCTGACCAACCATGTGGCAGAAAGTAGCATGCAATTACACGAGATCATCATTCATATGGTCCACATCAAAGATCTGAATCTCTCCAGAACATCCAAAGACCATGTTCACTTCCTCCTCATATTCTTCCCTAAGATTGATTATATGGATGAGGCCTTCATACTTCATCTCTTGTAAATCATCCTTTACCTTAATTCAACCTTGTATATCAGTGGTACAAATACCATAACCAGCATAATCATAAGTATAGTAACTAAACTCGCGAAGGTCTGCATGCATCTTTACCAAGTCTCCTCTGACCTAGTTAATATCATAAATGTGAAAGTCCCCTGGGCAACCAGCAACCATGTTAACCGTGTTCGTTCCTCCATGCTTTGGTAAAGGATTACCTTTTACATTAGGACTAACAACTTTGAAGGACAAAAGGCCAGATCTAACCATCTTCTGTACCTCGGACTTCAGAGGATAAAGGTTTTCCACATTATGCCATGGTGCACCCTGATGGAAAGCGCACGTATGATTTGCCTTGTATTACCAAGGCAATGGTGATGGTATGGCAGAAGGTGGCCTAATCTGGACTAAATTTTTTGGGATCAATGCTGGGAGTAACTCTGCATAGCTCATGGGGATAGAGTCAAAAGGCTCTCTCTTTTGTTTCTTCCCTTGATTTCCTTGAAGGGATGATCTTTGATAAGCGACTGTAGTCGGAGCTTCACTTACAACCGGATTACCGAGGCAACTTGTTGATGGCGCTGATGATTTCTTCTAAGAGGATTAACCATTCTCTCTTGAATAACAACATTTTTCTCTCCTTCTTTCTTTTTAACAAATCCATGTGATGATTTCTTCACACTACCGGAGTTTTCACCTTTTGTCAGACGACCCTCTCTTACAGCTTCTTCCAAATGGACACCCATTCTCACCATTTTGATAAAATCACTCGGTCCTCTCACCACCATCCTTTCAGAACATAATGCACCTTGAGTCTTCCAAAAAATCTTTTTCATCTCCTTTTCTTCCATTGAAGGAATCACCTGGGTGGCTACTTCATGCCATCTATGTGCATATTCTTTAAATGATGCCTTGTCCTTCTGGAACGTGGCCCTGAGTTGATCACGGTCAGGCACCATGTCCACATTGTATTTATACTGTCTAACAAAAGCTTCACCCAAGTCATTGAAATAATGAATATTGGCACTGTCCAGGCTCATATACCATTTCAATGCTACATAGGTCAAACTGTCTTGAAAGAAATGAATTAACAAGGGTTGATCATCTGTATGAGTAGACATTCTCCTCACATACATCACTAAGTGAGCATGGGGGAAGTGTTTCCCTTATACTTTTCTAACTCCGACACTTTAAACTTTGCAGGTATTTTCACATTTGGAACTAAACACATATCATTCACATTCTGCCCAAACACTTCTTTTCCTCTGAGGGCCTTCAAATCTTTCTAAATCTTATCAAAATGTTCTTAAAAATCGTCCATTCGATCATAGAAACCCAAGCTTTCACTTGGTGGAGGAATAGGGTGATACACTTCCTCATTAGCAAACATGACCATATTTATCGAAGGAGGTGCAGCATAGTGAATCTCATTTCTAGCCGTAGGGGTAACATTCACCAGAGGAGGTGCAGGAGCAGCAGCAGTCTGAGCATGTGGAGCAACTTGAACATCCTGATTATAACCTTTTGGCATAAAGTTATCTGGAAT
Source organism: Vicia faba (assembly GCA_948472305.1). NCBI lineage: Eukaryota > Viridiplantae > Streptophyta > Magnoliopsida > Fabales > Fabaceae > Vicia > Vicia faba. The sequence continues at coordinate 1,247,231,629 of OX451741.1, forward strand.
TCCGTAAGGGTATCCCAGAGGCGTATGATTCTTAACAACAACAGCTGGAGTAGCAGAAATAGGAACAATCGAACCTTTGGTAGTAACCATTGTCTGTTGAGGTTGAGCAAGTGGTGGCTGATTCTGAGCAGCCACCAACGATTCCATCAGAGCAGTGAGATGGGCCATACCGGCCTTCAGAACAGAAACTTCCTCGCGCAGCTCGCGATTCTCTTATTCTAGATTATCCATCTTCCTTCTGAAATTAGCCTGAGTATTGTACTGATGAGACATCTTGCTAAACGAAGTAAAGAAGCTCAGTAGGACACCTGGATATGTACAAAAAATTCAAGAAGTATGTACAATATAATGCATGATATGCAATGCACATGATTTATTTTATTATTAATATTTCAAGGAACTTAAAGATTTATAGACAATTTGCAAATATCAAAGTATTATCACATTTAAAATGCTGAAAAATCTCATTATAATAACTTCAAAACGGGTTACAACTTTTATTACAAGTTTCAATAATCCCAAGTACAAGATGAAAATAAAGTCTAAAACCATATAAAAGCAAAGCTGATGGAGATCACTTTACACGCTGACGCTTCCCTGTGAGTCTGGCAATCTGAGCCTTCAACCTCTGGTTTTCTTTCGCATACCTGGTGGAGACCTCCTTCCAATCATTAGAGTCGAGAAGTGAGCCACTAAGGTCTGACATAGGATTAGGGGAAATAAATCCTCTTTCCTCTCCATTGTCTCTACCACACGACTCTCAAGAATATCGATCAAATCGTCTTTCTCCTTTAGGTCTGCTCGGTAGGGAACCTCTAAAGTCCAGCACTTATTCTTCCAAGCTTCCTTTTCTTGCTGCATCCTGACTAAGGAAAGCTGGAGCTCTTCCACATCATCTAATAGGGGAGGATTGGTCTTCATAAACATATCAGGCATGGGTGTTTCATGGGAATATGACATCTTTAACTGGATGGCTCTTGCTTGTACCCACTGAAGATAAGGCTCCAAAGAAACGGCCACTCTAGGTCCCAAGTCTTTCCTACCCTTCTTGTGAATATGACGCCAAGCCTTCGCAATCTCTTCTCTAGCTTCCTTGTGGTCTTCTCCCGCTTTTAGGAAGAAACCATTCAAATGAATACTATTTGGCTTATCCCTCATTGGATATCCAAGTTGTCGTCGTGCAAGAACAAGGTTGTAGTTAATTCCTCCATTTGTACCAAGAAGAGGTACATTGGGGAAACTACCACAACTGTCAACAATCTCTACATCATGGTAAGCCTGATGATACCAAATATTACATGAATGAGTAAGGGCCATAATCTTTGGAGCCCATCGAGGTTCCTTCCTGACATCCCATAAAGCATCAGACTTAGGTAAGTGAGAAATAAACCACTGATACAACAGAGGCGTGCAGCAAATGATCATCCCTCCATGGTAAGAATCTCGAAGATGAATAGAATAATAAACATCACCCAATAATGTCTGGATTTGTTTCCCAATCATAAATACTTTGATTGCATTGATATCCATAAATTTATCTATGTTGGGAAATAAGAATAACCCATAAGCAAGTAGAGCAAAGATGGCCTCGAAAGCTACCGTACTCTTCATCCTAGCAAAGTATCAAGATTTATCCATATTAACTGAGCTGGTAATCCTCTAATCCCTCATTTGGTAGTCACGTGGGCTTCAACCTTATACTTTCCCAAATGGATCAAAGCAGCAATCTCATGGGATTTTGGCTCCCCCTCCAAACCAGTAAATGGAACACGACCGGTAATAGGTAAATCCAGCAAATAAGATTACTCCTCTAATGTAGGCATCAACTGATAATCCAGAAAAGTAAAGCATCGATACATCGGATCATAGAACTATACCAAAGTCAAGAGAATTCCCTCCTTCATTCTGAGCTTCATAAGAGAAATGATGAACCCATACTTCCTCTGAAAATCTGTAGAACTCTAGATCTCGGGAATCAGACTCATCAACTCATCTATCTTGGGATCTTTGAAACTGTATTTCTCAGTCTTTCTCTTTCCGGAATCCATGATCAAAAAGTACCTGAGATATTCACAAAGAGTCAACCTTTAAGTCCCTTGAAATAAAATGTATTTAGAAGATGCTCATGGGTGCATGAATGCATGATGTAACAATCACACACAAGATCATAAACATAGGGTTCATAGGTTCAATGTCACGAGCATGAGGTTGAAGGTACTACCTATAACACGGTGGGAGAACTGCCTTGGTTGTTTTACGTTTGATTGCAAATGTTATGGTTATCAAGAGTCGCCACCGACTTTTCTTTTATCCAAAAGGAAAGGTTGAAAAGAACAGGAAATACCTTTGAGATGTGTTTTCTTGAGTTCAGGGGATAGATTATGAAAAGGGAGGGTATTAGCACCCTTTTCATCCGTAGTTATCTACGGGCTCTTAGTTGCTTGTTAGATCACTTGCTTTTGTTTGAAAATGTGCTTTGTGTGGTTTTTGAAAGTATTTTGAAAAGGCGCCATTGTTTAGGAAAACTTTTTAATGATTCTTGTTCGTAAGGATGTATACAAAGTGTTGATCTTTTGAAAATGTTTTCAAGTTTGAAAGATGTTTTTTGAAAGTGTTGGTGTTTGTTTTGAAAATAGCAAGGACGTTTTTTTGGTTTGAAATTGACAAGCAACTAGGAACAATCTACCTACTCAAAAGTCTTTCATGTTTATTTCCTCTTTCCTTTGACATTGTTATCTTACCATTGATTTGGTAAGAAACCCTATCTTTGGATGTAAAAGGTACGGGCAAGGGTCATCGTATAGCCATGATTAGCAATGTTTTAAGATATCTTAGCATTTTCTTTAAGGGACTAAGATCATTTTTGAAAGGCAACTTTGATAGCGTCATCGAGGGACTATGATCTTGTATTTTGATTTGTTTTTGCTAAGATACCTCACATGCATAATATGACCATTTTATAAGGAAACCAAGTGGATTTACCCTAAGGGTAAAAGTGTGCAAGTGTATTGGTTTACATGTTTGATTTGTATTGATTAGGGTTTGCTATTTTTTGGTTTTAATCTTTCCATACAAATCCTAATTACTAGCATTTGTATATAAAACATTAAATTGCCGAAAATAAAAATACTAAGCTATTACATCATTAAGGGAGGGGGTGTACAAATCACAAATGGGGAATTGCAAGAAATTAAAACCCTAATTATCTATTACAATCATATTGAATTTAAATAAATGTACAAGAAATGAAATGAATATAATGTACAAGTATGGATGGATAAGGAATGTATTTTTGTATTAAAGGTTTTGACCTAATTAAATTAAAATAAGATAATTGACTAGAATAAGAAAATTAAAATTAAGTTAATAAAAGAAATTAATTTATTAAAGAAAACAAGTTTTTTTAGGGTTTTTGTGAATTTAATTAAACTAGTAAATAAAATTAATTAAATAAAAGTCCTAAGTTCTAAATTGATTTTAATTTACAAGAAAATAATATAATATAATAACTAAACCTAAAATATTAATTATTAAGAAAGAAATTAATTAATTAAGAAATGTTTTTGTTCTTTTGATTTTATAAAACAAAATAAATTAAATAAGTGTAAAAAATAATAAATAAAATATTTTTGGATTTTTTATTAATAAAAATAATAATAATAATAATAATAATAGTAATAAAAAAATAAAATAAAAATAAAATATAATAAAATATAAAAGTCAGGGGGAGTTTGGAAATGGTTAAAGGGGTTAGAAAGTTAGCAAAAAGAAGCAAAGGCCCAATGTTTGGAGCCCATGAGCTGCAAAAATATTAAAAAAAAGTGTGAAAATGTGAAAAAGAGCAAAAGGCAGCACGCTGGGTGTTGAACCCACGCCCTCTTGGTTACCAGCGTGCTGCCTTACCACTGGGGTGGCTATACATCCGTTTATTAAAATGAAATGATAAATACATAATGTAACATGCTTCCAAGGGTTGTACTTCGTCTTCAACCTTCAGCCAGCCAGAGTACTTGTAACTTCTTCACCTCTCAACAAAAATGGAAAGTACAAACATAAAAGTTGTGGTATTTCTTCCCATGAATTTAACCATATAAATAACTCAAGCTAAAAGTCAAAGATGAGTGAGAATTTTTCTGGCCCTAATTTTAAACCTAAAAATTTTAGAAACTTCAACTCTAAAATTCTCTAAGCTCAGACCATATAAATGAAAACTATGGATATGTATAGCTTCAGGGCAATGTTATCTACATTTTTCATTAAAAAATTAAACATTAATGATGCCTATATGAAGAGTTCAAAAGTCAGAAAACTCACCTTGCAATAGGGTATCGTGTTTTGAGTTTGAGCAGCTTTTGATGAGTTCCAGTGATTGGGTTAGCTTCCTCAAGTTCCCAGGAAGCTAATGTGATGCTTGGCTTGAGCTGAAAGTGGCTGAGGAGTTATGGAGAAGTCAACTTGCAGAGCTCTGTTTTTGGTTCTGGAGGTTGATGAAAATGGAGTTAAAGTTATGAAACAGGGTCAGAAATGAGTTGTATTTGATGTTTAGAAGCTTTAGGAACCAAAAGTATTGAAAACGCACGAGGGGAATGTGAGTTTCAAGTTTTTGGTCAGAATGTGCAACAATGGTGATTGGTGATACAATTCTAAGTTATATGGAGTTTGAGGGCTTGTGTATCTGTGTGTTTTGATGCAAATGATTTGTACAGAAGTAAGGAAAAGGATGTGAGGCTTGAGAGGGTCAGAATCACACAAGTACAAGTTATGGCTATGTTGCTTGATTTTGAAGAAAAGTGAAAATATAGTTTCAAGGTAAAGTACAAGCATGGGCTGACTTGTTAGAGGCTTGAGACAAATTTCTTTTGGGTTATAGGTTATGTATGATCAGAAGAGAACAAGTGAAAATCTCAAGAACAACTTTTGTGCATAAAGCTACTTTTTCAAAATGGCAATGTGCACTTTCTTCCCAAAATGGAAATAATCATGGGCAATGCATTTAATGCTTGAGTTGAAGCCTCTAACAGCTGTACAAACATTTAATTATGGAGTGCCAAAAAAGTTTGAGGCCTGCAAAGCAAATATTTTGCAGCCTTGCAAAGATTTGAATTCTTGTTCATCACAAAATTCTGCCTTGTAAAACAACTTGAAACCCTAACTTCAGACCTTTGATTCTCCTTACTCACAAATGATCTTAAGGAGTTATTGGACTTTTTAGAAATATTTTAATGCGTTATACAACCCCTCTTTGAATCACTTTTGCAAAATCTAAATGGAACTATGTGAAACTTGGCTCAGAAGTTAGGTCAAAATCCTAACCAAAATGCTCAAAATTTCATTAAGTGTTTTAGTTTCATGACCATGATTTCATGGAATAATAACTTGAAATAAAAGCATTTCTAATAGGAGTTGTGTAAAGAAATGTTTTGATCTCATTGATATCTACAACTTTCATGTTGAAAGTTTCCTTTGAATCATCTTGCATCATGGTGAAAAATTGGCTCAAAGTTGTGAAAAAAAATATGAAGTTTTCAACACTTAGAAAAATTTCTAAGTTTGAAAATTTTGACTTTTCAAAATGAAATCTTAACTTTTTGATTTCTTAATGAAAAAATTTCATATTTTGACATGTTTTGATGAATTGTGATCTTTGACACTTGATTTTGACCAAAAAGTCAAAGTTTGACTTTTTAGTGTACAGTTGACTTTTGATCAGTTGACTGAAAATCAACTATCAAACAATTGATCTTGAGGGATGTTTTGAGTCATGCCATTAGGTCAAAATTATGCAATTGAAACCTTGAGATCATGTCTCAAACCAATTAACCATTTTCTAGGTAAAAAATTAGAAATTGCCCTTTCTCAGTCAAAACCTTAATTTTGACCATTTTGCCCTTTTAATGATCTGATCAAATTTTTGAGGAATTGTGGTACAAATTGACCAAATGAAATATAGGAATTCAAAATGTTTATGTGGATAAAAAATTATGAAGTTTGCTGTAAATTGGCCATAGTTGACTTTTTCCCCAATACAGTTTATTTTTAGGTCAACTGATCAATTGACTGAGCAAAAATGTGATCCAAGACTTGAAACTTGACATGAACAATATCGGGGGTTCATGATGATCCATGAAAGTCATATGAGTCATTAAAAGCTCAATTATCCTTGTGCAATCTCAAACCCTAATTTCAGTCATCAGTGCTTAAGGAGATGTCTTGAGCTGATCAACCCTTGTGCAGTCTTGAACCAAAGAAGATCTTGTGATAAAATACTTGATAAATGAGAGGGAAAATTTAGGGGTACAAAACTACCCTTAAGGTATGATCTAAGATTTTATCACCTGCCGAACAAGGTTCTAAGAGGTTCCCAGAGTCTACTACCTTCCTTCGGATATTACCAACTTCACGATTAACTCGGTAATTAGTAATATTCTCATGAAAAACTCGTCTAAGCGTAGTATCGCGTGACAACTACTTCCAGATTACTCCGTCATATTTTCTGCACTACACCTAAAAGGCCAAGATGGGTAAGGGTTCTACGATCCTCATTTTCAGCAGGCTCCCAGGTCGAAAGCAACATGTCTTCCCGATTACTCGGTAAACGACACTACAATCATAGGGGCCTCCACTGAGTGGGGGATCTCATGTCTCCTTTTTTTAGGATTACTCCCTCAAAGTTAACATGACTATACCGTTCGTCCTATCTTAAGTTTTCCTAAGTCCGGGTATAGGACTTATGAGAAATCACCAAGCACCCTGAAAAACAAGGAAAATCCTGACAAACATGTACAACACATAATATACAAAACAAATAATAGCACATACACAAATAAAAAAAGATAGGCTCAACCCACTTAGGGATGGACCAGCAAGAGGTCAATCTTTCCCTAGTGAAGTCGCCATTTTTCCTATTGTGGTAGAAATGTTGAGACAAAGCCATTGGATTTACTTGACTCGCACAAATCAAAATCAAAATCACCTTCGTGCTTTATTGTTTCCGAATGAATGGGAAAAGAGCGAATAACCCAAAAAGAGGGGGAGAAAATCTAAGTTAGGGGGTTGGGTATGCAAAGGGAAGGTATTAGCACCCTAAACATCTACGGTACTCTGCAAGAATCTCTTTGTAAATCTGTGTATTTTGGCTATAAATGTTGCATACAAAAATGGATTGTGAGGATGAGGAAAGAAGTATTTTCTTATGATTTTTGCAGCCGCTGCAGTTGCGAACCTTTAGTGCCTACGTACCACCTTTCATGCAATAGGGGATCAGGTTACTCCTAGTTCACCTTTAAAAAATTTAAAACACAAGTGTGTTGATTAAGTTTAAGAGATAAGACGTCATTGTCATTGTTTGAGTGGAAAAACAATCTTACTACCCACAATTATGAGATGGGAGAATTTGCATCATCTCAAAGTGGAGGATATAGTTTGGATTTTATAATCAACAAAGCCTCGCTCAACACCCGAGTGGAAAATATCTCACTTCACTATATATTATAGAAGTATAGTTGTTTGCATCACTACAAGGATTGGAAAGAGTCTAAGCCTTTGAGAAAAATTTAAAGATAAAAGCCAAAATGGCAGAATAGTTTTAATGAGATTGATTAACTTTTAGTCTTCTCACAAAAAGTCCAAGTATTTTTAAATTGATTAAAGTTTGATTAAGAAAATATTTTTTAAAATGCATGGGCCTAAGTCCAAGTTTATTATGAAAGTGGTTGAAGTTTTAAAACAAGAAGGATTTTCAAACAGAGGGAGAAGATTTTGAAATTAAAGAAGATGGGAGGAGATGGAGGGACTATCCTAAAGCATAAGGTAAAAGTTAGGGAAAAGAATCATCTAGCCAACACGAATCCAACACTTGATACAATGAGTCAATGTAGAATCCCATACTATGGATTTGAAATCAAACAAACAATTATAAAAAAAACCTCTTAGAAAACCAAGCTCCATTTGCATTAAGTCTTCACAAAAATTGGACAGAGTAACAGTTGTATACAGATGAATTCCAGATCACTAACTAAGCATGTAATCATAACAACCTGCACACAAAACAAACAAACAACCCAATGTCTTGAGGTAAACCCCAAAGACTCCATAAAAAATAACAATTGAGATGACAAGGTCTCAAAGATAGGTCAAGGTCTCTAATCCTAAGTCCAAGAAGTCCATGTCTCCAAAATGCAAAGGATAGTAACCAAGTAGTCCAAGTAAAATTAAAGTTTTTATGGTTCAAGTTTGATTATTAAGTTTCTTCAAAAAAGAAATGAAAAGCTCAAATGAGCAAAATAAAAATGACATAAAAGTAACGGCTCAAGTGAGCAAAGATGAAAGTAGCATGAAATGTAAATACTAAAATAAATGTGCTTAAAGTAAAGGCATAAAGTAAAAGCATGAAATAAAGTCAATTGTTAGAAATTAGTGGTTAGTTTAATGACCATCTTAAATCTTGCATTTGCTTTTTGTCAAGTATATCATCCATTTAAGAATTCTCAAGGCATCATTAAATGATCAATGATGTTTAAGTGATCCAGTTTGACCAAAGTTGATGAAAATTCATTAGAGGATTGGTAGGACCAAGGCCTCATAACAATGAATCTCAATGTTATTGGATCAAAGGGTTCAAATTAACATACTTGGGCTTGCAAACATAGGTTTGGGCCACGAGTGATCATTTTCTCAATTCGGAAAAAAAATTAGCGCTATGTTAAATAATCGTAAGTGAACTTATATAGAAGTCGCACCTATTCTGAGGTCGGTCAATTGCAATCTATGTACCATATGTTTTAAGACATGATATGGAAATCACGCTCCAATAACATTTTGTACAATAAGAATGGAATAAGATGAAGAGGGATGGTGTGAGGAATAAACCACATTTGAACTAAAAATTTAATCGAACTATTATTAAAATCATTCATCCATTTTTATGGAGTTAGACTCAACACCGTGGATCCAATGATGTTAATAAATTTCATGATTCAAATTTCATAGTCCAGGATCAGCCAGGATATATAAAAAAAATAAAATTGCATTTAAAATAAGAAGAAGAAGATAAAAAGTTTTTTCAAATGATTTAAAAATGAAATAAAGAGGAAAAATAGCAATTATATTCAAAATAATCAAGAAAAATTAAACAAGACCATAGAAAAATCAAAAATGAGCTCAAATATTTATATAATTTTTTTGGTAATTTTATTTAAGTCAGAAAATATTTTGAAGCTAATTTAAGTCGCTCAAATAAAGAAAAAAAATCAAAAATAGTAAAAATTAAGATAAAATTCCAAAAGAAATTCAGAAGTTCAGAAGCAATGAAAATGATTTTTTATAAAAAATTCAGAATTTAAAAATGACAGAAAGTATTTTTTAAACAATTAAAATAAAGCAATCAAAGCAAAAGTTATGAAAAATATCAGACATTAAAATAAAAAATTTGAAAAAATATTCACAACGTTAGAAATAAATCGAGGTATTTTTGTATATTTTTTTCATAATTTCTGGATAAAAAATAAAAGAGTTATAAATTTTTTAAATTTAAAACAATTAAAATATAAAATCAGAAAATTAAAATAAACCTAAAATATGTGGACCATCAGATCAGAGTAAAAACACGTTAGTAAGCTGATCAAGTGGACCAGACGCGCTGTTCTTGATATGGACCTTATTTAAAACCACACTGGATCAGAAAATAGTCAACCAATAAAAATAAAACAATTGGCGTGCTATCATTGGTTGAGACGAGACATGTCATCGTCTTCAACCTCCAGACACACTGCAATTGGGATTTTGTGAGTTTCTTCAAACGAAAAAGTTAGAAACTCAGACTGGCATCATTGGATTCGTCTCTTCAAGACGATCCTAACCCCCCCCCCCCCTCCCGCCAAATTTATGTAAAGTGTGCAAAGAGTTGTTGATCAAAAACACAGAAAATAGCGATCACAATTAGGTTGATATTTCTCACTCAATTCTCAATGATTTTAAAAATTGTAAGATGTATGAGGATCAGAAGGATGAGTAAAGTAAATTCGTGTTTCATTTGGATCCTAATGGTTAAGAATTCTACCTAAACGAAGTTCAACAATGGTGATCTGAAACTAAACTTCTGTAGCTTGAAATGTAGCTTAATTTACTTGGTTCAACTGCTGGAGAGCTTGTGTGATGATGGAGAATGATGAATATGAACAGAAATCTGGAGAAGGAAGCTTGAAATTCAGAAACCGATTTCACAAATTTGGAGCTCGAATGAAGTTTTGCCAGGGTGTGTTTGGCTCTCAAAGCTTGGGTAAAAGTGTGGAATAAGGTCCTTTATTTATACGGGATTGAATGGGATAGATAATTGGAGGAAACAATGAAGTTTGTAGGGAAATTGGATGGAGGTCGAGCACGAGTGAAGTGTGACTTGATTTTCATCAAAACTCAGCTATTCTTTGCATTTTGAGGTGCTAATCGATTCTGGAGTTTCACTAAACATGATTAGAATAAAAAACACGCAGTAATTTTGTGTTTAGAAGCCAAAACAAGGATTTCAAATTCTGACTTTTGGCGAAACTTCATTTTCAAGTTACCAAATTCAAATCAATGGCATTCTCAACTCAAGGGGTCTTGAGACATGATTCTTGAAGCTTTAGAAAGATGAGATTACAAACTTTACAGTGTGTAAAGAATGGGATCAAATGGATGCTTGAGCTGAAAGTTGTGATGAGTCAAAGTTGAGAAAAAGAGGTTTACTTTCTATACTTAGAAAATTTCTAAGTTTTTCTTCAAAAATGACTTATAATCTCTTGTATCCAAACATGGCCTTCCACTTTAAATTTGCTCTTGATCAAAATAGATGGCATGAAGTAGACCTCTTGAATGGAATTTTGAGATTTTAACCATTCAAAATCACAAAAATTTGAGGAACTTATGACTTGTTGAAATTGGAAAAAATTCATAAAATGACCTATAATCTTTTACATCCTTAGAGCGTCTTCCATCCATTTTCACATTTTGCACTTAAAATAAAGGTTGAAGTTCACACCTCTAAGATCAATGTGGAAAAGTAATGGGCTCAAGGTGATAAAAATTGACCAAGTTATGATTTTTTAAAATCACCTAATGGAATTTGAGGGTTCCTTTGGAGGACCTGAAATCTTTCTTCATCATTAAGTTTCTTCCACACAAAATTTCCTTAAAACTTTTGAAGTGATTTGTTAATGACCATTTAAAGAGAAGCATGTCTTTGAAATCAATCAAAAATACCAAAATATGAGCAAGATATACCCCTTTTAAATTCAAAACCCTAGCTCCTAGAGCAACAAAATGCTTTGGGAAGCCTTTGCAATTTTGATCAACTTTCTTGCATAATACTTTTGTCATGTAAATAGAAGTTGTTAAGAATGATAAGGAGAAACCATAGAAACCAAAACCTCTCCAAATATTGATAATTGAAGGAGATGTGCATTTGTGATCAATGGAAACAAAGACTTGTCCATCTATGTCAAACTTCTTCAATCAACCCTTGTACCTTCGAACTATTTTTGACAACTTGAGGCATGATGAATCATAATAGACTTTTTCATGATGTTATTTCAAAATATATTCAATAGTGAAGTTTAAACCTCAATGAAGCTTTGTTGAAGAAGACACAGAAATGAACTCATGAACATATAGATCAACTTAATGGAATGTATTGTGCTTTCACCTACAACATCATCAATTAGGGCAAACATTCCTTGCATTTGTTAGTTAAAAGTTAATCACTATAAAATAGACAATCACAAAATACAAGTCAAGGTGCTTGGTGATTCCCCATGAGCAAAACTTAAAGATAAGGAGAAGAGCCAAACCTTAGTGTGACCTTGTTGTGATTGAATTGATGTGATGTGATAGAGGGATCTTAGGGGGAAAATTTGGGGTACAATAGCGGGACCTTTGAATCTTCTCCCTATGTTGAGGATACCAGCCGGTTTCCTAGTCTTTTTCTTCTTGGCGATGAGCTCCATCAATTCTTTCTGCCCCTTGGCTAAGTTCAGGAGCGTCTTTTGGAATTGGGCGTTTTGTGCTTGAAGGTCTTTCACGGTTTGTTCAAGAGCCATATTTTACTGAAATAAACATCAATAAGATGAGAAAACCTATTTTGGGAAATACCTATTATGTAATGACATGCATGATATATGTGGATGCAATGTTTTCAAGGATCTCGTGAGATAAACAAAAGGAAATGTTAGAAGTTGAGTCTGGCTGTAGCTTTGACTGAAGAACTTCGTGTCTTTAAGCGTCCTTCTATGAGAATCAAGCTCACCATGTCGAGTGAGTCCTAGCCTTTGATCAAGTGAAATTACTTTGATATTTGGTGGCATTAGAGGAAAATAAATCCCCTTGCCCCTTGCTAGCAGTCTGGTTCACGATAAACCTGCATCACAGGCCCTTGAGATCCTTGAAATGATTAGTGAAAATAATATGGTATGATGTCATGATCTCATGTTTGAACATATAACAAACACAAACAAAGCATACAGGAGCCTTAAGTTTAAGGCTTGCATGGGGTTTGTAGGTAAGTACCCTCTTGAAGTTTAGTTGGCTCAACCTGTCCTAAGAATAGTGACCGAGTTCTAGGAATCTCATATCACAAATCTTTCTCACATGCTTTATTTCAGCAGAGCAACTGACTTTCCATCGAAATATCTCGAGAGTCGAATCTCAATGAGTGTAGCATCGAGTATCAACGAACTTTAGACTACACCAAAGTCAGCGGTATCACTACCTTCTAATGCCTAAGTTGTTTCAATTAAGGTTCTAAAGGTCAATTAATGCTTATGACAGCACACGACACCCTAGTGTTATCCTCGACTGACTCATGGAACACCAACATAAACCAAAGTGTCACACTAACATAGCCATCACTTCAACCATATCAGTCTACATTGTACAGTTTCCATGATTTATAGCTTCTTACCTAAGGTCCCCAGATCCGGGTGTAGGAACTTTGCAAGAAAAGTAAACCCGAGCAACCCAATAAAGATAAAGCAGACAAAGCAAACAATTTTAAGTGATCTAACTCTAAGGTAACCCCTCTTTTAGTGGTTCCCCAGCAGAGTCTCCAGTTCTGTAATATAGTGGGAGAACAGACTTGGTTTTTCGTTTTATCGCGAATGTGTTGATAGCAAGAGTCACCACCAAATTTTATTTTATCTAATAAGGAAATGGTGTAAAGAACAAGAAAGACCTTCTACATTTTTGAGTTCGGGGGGTAGGTTATGAAAATGGAAGGTGTTAGCACCCTTTTCATCTTTAGTTATATATGGGCCCTTAATCGCTAGCTCACTTTTGAAAATTGCTTTGTGTGTGTGTTTGAAAAATATTTTTGAAAGTTGCCAATGTGATGCAAGACTTTGTAATGATCCTCGTATTTGTCCTTGATAAAGCGTACAAAGTATTTGTTTAAAAATATTTTAAAAAGGGTAATTGTGTGGGAAAAAAATTGTTTTGAAGAGCTTTATGAGCAAGCAATTAACATCGTTCTACCTACTCAAAGGTCTTTCTCTTACTTTCCTTATCCTTTAGATAGTGTTATCCTACCATTAGTTAGTAGGAATCCCTATCGTTGGATGTGAAGGGACAAGCGCAGGTCATCGTACAGTCATCGAAGGCAACTGGTAAGGACGCTTTAGCAATTCTTCATTTAACGGACTAGATTACTTACCAAAGGCGACATCGAAAGGGTCATCGAGGGACTATGATCTTTGTTCTCGAGGGACTTGGCTAAAGTGTCCCCACTTTCAAGGGACATGATTGTTTTTCCGAAAGCAACAAGGGAGGTTACCTTAGAGGTGTGAGTATGTGAAGTGTGTTGTTTTCATTTATTTAATCTTGAAATTAGGGTTCTCTATCGTTTATTTTTAGTCTTTCCATATAAACCTAATTACTAAGCAATAATATAACAAGTATAAAAAAGCAGTAAATGTGCGGAAAGTAAAGGCAGAAAATAAATACTAGACTATTACATCGATTCGGGGAAGTTACAAAAATATAAAAGCCTAAAGTAACAAAACCTATAATTATTACAATCCGTACACAATTACATAATAAAAAATGCGAGAGAAAATAAACTACGCAAGAAAAGAATGTAAGAATTAGAAAGGAAAATGAAAAATGTTTTTGGTGATTTTTGATGAAAAAGGTTTTTGACGATTAATCGAATAAACCTAAAAAGTATAATTAATTTTGAATTAAAAAAATTGATTAATTAAATTAACAAGAAAAACCTAAAACCTAATTTGATTAGGGTTTGTAAAAAGGTTTTGAAAAATTAATTGTATTTAGAAAGGTTTATGGTTTATGAATTTAGGGTTTCTAAGTGAAAAATAAGGAAAATATGAAAAATAAAACATAGTTTAAAAAAAAACTCCCAGGGGTGGTTGTTGAACCCACGCCCTTAGCTCTTTTAGACAACATTCTCACCACTGCGCTAGGCGCGCTTTGGTGTTAGAGAATTGAAACCATTGTGTTTTGTAATATGTCGAACCTGAAAATATGAAAAACAAAACAAAATACAAGAAAGGCAAGAATCGAACCCACACCTTGGTATAACAATGTCTTAACGCGCGCATCTTTTCCATTGGGGTGACCATACATCCATTATCATTAGCCAAACCAAATAATTATATTATAAACAAACTGCATGGACAGGAGAGGCGCCTGAGCCCTAGCTCTGGTCGTCTTCTCCGATGGGTCTTTTTCTTTAACCTGCAAAACCAACAAACATTAGAGATCCAAAGGGACCCTACCCCCCTAAATCAACCCCTACGAGTTCAATGGGACCATCATTTTTGGCTAATTCATGCTAGTTTGAGAGGTATAAGGAAAATAGCATGGATCGGTTTGAACATGGCAGTTCATGATCCAGCCATCATGGCACTCATACAACGAACTTTTCCTGCATATTGATACCTCATAAACACATTAGTAAAGTTAGTAGATATTAAAACACAAAGAAAAAAGAAATACAAGATTTATGCAATGATGGAAATAGGTGATGCTTAGAATGTTATTTTGAGCCCTTTGGATCACCGAAGATGATCCATTCTTACCCTATACTATTCCTGGAAGAGAATGGGAGGCTACTTTCACCCGAATGTGGCTGCAATTAGGGTTTACAAGTTTCCCTAGTTCTTGGAAATTTTGAGATTTTGGAGAGGCCTTTTTGTGCAAGGTTTTCGTCCTCTTTCATGTCTGAATTGCTGAGAATATATAGCTTGAATTTATGTCAATTGTTGGGCTTGGATTCTTGTAATAAGCTTTGTGTTATTTCTTATTTAATTTGAATTTAAAATAAATAAAATCAAAATAAAAAGATTTAAAAGGTCAAGGGGTGCATGAAGTAGATCTGAGATTCATTATAAGTTGCACAACACGTTTGGACCTTAAAACATGAGCCCATTAGCCCAAAAATTCAAGTTTGGTCACTTTTGGTTTCATGCTTTTGGTCAAAATTTCCCAACTTGCATTGATCATAACTCTCTCAATTTTTATAATTTGAAAGTTATTTTTTAATTTTTGGAAATCTAATTATGTTCTCTACAATCCCTATTTTGATCATTTTTTCATTTTAAGACTTTATCTTGATGTAAGTTTCCTTGACATAAAGTTCCTTTTTGTTAACTTTTGAAATGACCTATAATGTATTGGTCCATATCTCTCAAATGAAGCATTTTTTGGACTTGAGCTTAGAGGGGAAAAGTTGTAGAGAGTTAAATTTCCTTCAAATTGAGCTTTGGTTGAGTAAAATATGATGAAGCATGTCAAAGTTATACTTGGTCAAAGTTCATTTGACTTCTCCTTAAGAAAACCCTAATTTGGCAACTTTTGACTTTTGATGATTTGGAGTTTTCTTGATGAGTTATGATCAAACCTTGATAAAATGATGAATTTGACTTCATAATGTTGATGTTGACCAAAAATCTTGAGGTTTGACTGTATGTTGACCACATTTGACTTTTGTCCAATATAGTTGATTTATAGTCATCTGAGCCATTGACTGAGCAAACTTGTGATGCAAGGAATGAAACTTAGTATGATCATTCTTGGAGACATATAAGAAACTATGGAATCCACTTGAGGAATTAGAAAAGCAATATTCTTTTAGAAATATAAAACCCTAGTTGTAGGTCAATTTCTTAGGAGGAGAATTTGTTTGATCAATTCTTGAGTACCCTTGAGCAAATGAAAACCCTAGGAGAATGAGGAGATAACTTAAAGAATGAGAGGGAAAATTTTGGGGTACAAAACTAGACATAGATAAAGGTTTAATATTCACTGAAGGTACCAAATCTTAATGCTACTATATTTTTTAATAGGTTGAGAAATCGTCGATTAAACCATAAGGTAAAAATCTCATCAAAGTTTAGACATAAACTTTGTTTGTGAATTGATATGTGATGATATTGAAACTTACCATAATTATGTATAACTGATTTGTGATGTGCACATTGAATCGGTGAATGAAAAACAATTTCCAACAAGCCTATTTCTTTGAAGATTAACTTTATATATTGTATGTATTTACCTTTCATAACTTATAAATCAAACATCTTAAAACTTCTGCTTAGAATCATAGAAAATATCGAACGATTTTGATATCACCCCAATCCTTGTGGATACGATAAAAATAAAATACTTTCATTTGATTTATTCAACATCAAATTGGTGTCATTATCGACGATTGGCGTTTAAGATATTAAAACATCGAAATTGTTTTTATACTTCTAAGTTGTGTGAATTTTTTTATAAGTTGTATATATTTGTTTTTTCACAACATTTATTCTAGTGTTGGATAGGTGGTAAAAAATTTGTTTATGCTTTGAGGAAAGACTTTGGAGGAACAACTTCTTTTTGATCTCGAGATCAAAAGAACAATCCGAAAGAACAAAAGACAAAGGAAGAAACAAAAATAACTATCCAAACAGAAAAATCAAAAGAAAGGAGCATCTACATCAACTTCCTCAACAAATAACACAAAAGAAATGATGGTTGAAGAAGAAATCGTCAATGGTCCTTGACAAAGAAGTCTAAGGCGATTGGTTCATTTCACCAACAATCTAACTAATAAACAAGCTGAGGAGAAAATAAGGTTGTTGCAGATTATTTACCCTAATCCTTTTGTAGGTTAGGATCATGAAGATCCATACACTCACCTCACAAAGTTCTATGAACTTGTCGGTACGTTAGGTGCAGCCGAAGATGAAGAAGAAGTTGTCTTCATGAGATTGTTTATGCACTCCTTGATTGGAAAAGAAAAGGGTTGGTATCTTGAGCAACCCACTGAAACCATGACCAATTAGAATGTATGGGAAGAAAATTTTTTGAACAGGTTCTTCCCACAGAATAGTTTCATGGATTCTAAAATAGCCATTTTCGTGTTTGCTCAAAGTACAAATAAAACTCTTTGTGAAGCATGGGAGCGCTACAAATCTATGTTGCGCAAATGCCCAAATCATGGTTTTGAAGGTAGAAAAAACACAGGGGGGGGGGGTTGAATTGGGTTTATAGAAAAGATTCCCCTTTAGAAATTCAGAGCACTCAAATGATAATAACGATAAAGATAATGAAGAATAAAGGACACAAGAATTTATCCAGGTTCACCTTAAAAAAAGTTTAATCCTGTCCACCCCCTCAAGTATGATTTCTCCTTCACCAAGGACTTAATCCACTATAACCAAACTGATTACAAATGCATGGGCAACAGCCGATGACTAACACACAATGACACATTTAGGGATCCCATAGGATATAACATTCATTGACCTAATAGAAGTTGATCCCTCAAGATCTCCTATCAGGACTTCATTGCCATGACCAGCAGTCATTGACCTAACAAAATCTTATCCCTTAAGATCTCCTATCAGGATTTCTTACAACGATCAACAGCCATTGTCTTCTTGAGATCACATCTTCACTTAGTCTTTGAAGGAACTAATCAACAACAGTTGATGAGGTTCTTGTGTTTACATGATTGCTTCTTCTAATCAAATTACACAAGTGTTTTAAGAACATATTGTTTAACACATATTTGAGCAACAACTCTAGTGTTAAAACAATTTACATGAAGAGGTTCGAACTGAAATACAATACGAGCAACAACTCTTGTGTTCATTACAATGTTCTATCGAGATGTATATGATCAGAAGTTGAGTAACAACTTGTAGTGTTCTTCTTCATCTTCTTGTTGAGCAAGTTCTGAGCAACAACTCATTTCTTCTTCTGAGATCTACCAAGATGTATCTGATTGGAAGTTGAATAACATCTTGTAGTCTTATTCTTCTTGAGAAATCTACGAGAAACAACTCCTTGCTTTTACTATTTCAATCAAGATGTATATGATGATAGTTGTATGACATCTTAATGAAATCTTCTTTCTTTCATTTCTCTCTTCTTTAGTGGTCTTAAGAATGTGTAGCATTGTAGCTTTAACATCTTTTGCATCCACTGCTTTCCTTTCATAGGATGAAGCTTGGTAGCCAACGACTATTATCATTTCATCTTCAGCTTCAGCGTAGGCATCGACTTGATTTCTTTAAATCTTTGATCTTCTTTTATAGCCTTCAGAGAGAGACATTGTGAGGATAGAAAAGTCTTTTCCTGCACCAACGGTTAGTTCCAACAGATAGAATTAGGTGTAAGAGTTAGAAAGTAAAAATAATAGTTTTTGTATCTTATCATTGTTCAATGATAGCTTTCCACCTTTTATCTATAAATAATGTTTTTCTAATAAGCTTGTAAATATAGATCCCTTAAGTAAAGAAATATAGCTAGAAATCCAGCTATTTGTTCCCAACGGTCATAATGAGAGTGGTTAACAATATAGTACAAAAGGATTGTCGTTACGCCACCCTAGAGGGTAGAGGGCACAAAAACTTTATGTAGCTTTTATACACCATCACACGTTAACCATTTTGAACTTCTTTTTATCTTTAGAGGCTTCAGATAATTCAAATGTTGAACCTTATTGTAGAAGAATCACTCTTAAGTATTATAACCTAATTCTTGAAGTCTTTAGAACTTGTCCTATCAGAACCTTGTCTTTAGAGTCTTCAGCACTTGGTTGTAAGAAATTTCTTGTCTTCAGATCATTAGAACTTGTTCAGCAAAACCTCGTCTTCATAATCTTCAAAATATGTAACACACAAAGTAAAGATTTAGAAGGCCTCAAAAGCTTAACCATAAAGTCACCACTAGAACCTCTTGTACTAAAGTTTCTAAGACACGTTGTAGAAGATGTATTCAGAATCTTGACTTCAACTATAACACGTAACCACATGGTTTCTTCTAGTAGCGTATGTTCAGAACCTGATGACGTCATATGCCTTGATACTAGAGTCAGAACATTACAATTGTAGCTACACACTAGAACAAACCATTAGTGTATATAATTGTTCATAAAGATAACATGTAAATTTATCATCAAAATATTAAGGCCAGATGTAGAAACACTTCTTGTTCTTACAGGTTTTTATGATCTCACACAGATTCATATTTCTCGTAATGGATTGCAGTAGCATCAAAAGCTTTTACTTGATGCAACTTCATTTGGTTTTTTATTATCCAAAAGTGTAGTGGAAGCAGTTTATATTATCAATTGTATCGTTCTTAATGATCAATAGGTCATGTACAACAAATGTACAACATAAAAGAAATTTGGAATTCTTGAGTTGGATATGAATAACACAATATTGGCGCAAAATAAGCTTCTTACTCAAACTATAGAAGAACTCACCAAGCAACTATCTAATCTGCCACAATAGCTCAAACAGATGGACGAAACACCTAAACTACAATAAGTGGCTTTCTGTGAATTTTGCACAAGAGACCACCTAACCGGTTTTTGTCCTTCGATTAATGAAGAGGTTAATTATATGAGAAATCAGCAACAGAGGCAGGTTCTGTATCAAAGTGATAAGTGCAAATTTTATCTATTTTTGCATATACTTTTTTTTGCACTTATCGACTCTTTGTTGTAAATATCGGATGAATAAACTCGACTTTTGTGTAAATACGTTTAGTTTATGTTTATTTGTATTTTGTGTACATAGTATGCCATTTGATGTTTTACCATTCATTTTGTAGGTATTTGTTGCATTTTGGAGTATCGAGGAGTAAGGTGTCGAAGGCACGGCTCCGGATGCACATTTTCAAAATAAAAGACCAATTTAGAGAAGTTTTGCCCAGGAGAACCCGCTTATCATGCAAAAGGCCGCTAAGTGTGAGTGTGCTCAGCGTATTTTATAGTGCACTAATTGCATTTTGAAATTTTGGCAGAATCTTTGTATGAGCCCGCTTAGCGCGGATAGCGCGCTTAGAGCAGTTTTAGGCAGTTTAGTGCGGACAGCACACTTAGAGTGTGTTAAATAAACACAACCCGCTTAGCGCGGTGAGCCTCTAAGCACGGTCTACTAAGATCAATTTTTATAAATAGTTCAGAAACAAATCTTCTAAGTTTTTATCATCTCTTTCCCTCTTGGAGGAGCTATGATCCAATTCTTTGTAGCTTAGAGGTTCAAGCAATATAATTGGGTGGTTCATTATGTCGATTGGCTATGCGTGGTCTCGGATCGTGTTGACACTGCGAGAAGTTTCCTATTCATCGACTTCTTCCCCATGTATCATGCCTATGGTGGGTGTTGTATGTATATAGTTACTCTTATTGTATGTACATTTGTTGATCATGGGATTGTATGAAACCTCTTTTACAAATTAATATTGGTGTTTATTCTTGATTTTTGTTTAATGACATAATTTTGTTTTATCGTAGACATATGCTTTCCGATTCTCTTTATTGAATGAGTATCTATTAGTTCCTAGACTCTAGACATGGATTTAGGCTTAATATTCACGTGGGTATTACTTATGAAATGCATCTGGGTTATTTGAGTCGGTTGAGAGATCATCGACAAAAGCAATATGGGTGATGTCTCACTTTGCGTTAGAGATAGCCTTATTGTGAGTGATACGTGATGATATTGACAAGTGATTTAGGTCGTGTGTAATTTATCGGCAAGTTTATGTATTTGAAGGGTAGAGTGAAATGCGATTCCATAAGGAATTCTCTTATGTTGCAGATGATTATTTATCGCTTTCTTTATTTGATTTATTTAATTTTCCTGCACTTTTTCCACAAAGCCCTTTTCCAAACTTAGAAGGATTGAAACTGTTGAACGATAGTTTTTCCCTCTCACCAATCTCTATGGACACGATATGATATAACATATATATCACCCGGTAAAAATAATACTTTACTTTTTGCTTTCCGCTTTACCACATCCAGCAAAATGGTGCCGTTGTCGGGGATTGGTGTTAATATTAACTACATCGCGATAGTTTTGCTTTCTAAGTTCCATAAATATGTTTATAATGTGTATTTGTACATTTGATCCATACTTGTTTATTTTGTACATTTACGTGATTTATACATTTGTATATAATATACTTGTTTTGTTCCACGTTAGGCAAAGTTTGGTTAGATGTGTAGTTCCAGTTAGAGCTTGAAGATATTTGAGAGAAGGCGGGAGTGAAGCGTTTGGCTTGTTCGAAGCAATATGTTGTTTTATAAATATCAGTTGTCGAGCTTACGACGTAAAACAAGCATGTTTTTATTGTTTTTCATTGTTTTCTTAGTGTGGTGAAATTTGTTTAAACAAGTTGAAATCGGCCAAGTTCTAAAAATTATCAAATCTTCACTTTTCAACTTGTTTAG
Organism: Vicia faba; assembly: GCA_948472305.1. Classification (NCBI taxonomy): domain Eukaryota; kingdom Viridiplantae; phylum Streptophyta; class Magnoliopsida; order Fabales; family Fabaceae; genus Vicia; species Vicia faba. The sequence continues at coordinate 1,247,253,353 of OX451741.1, forward strand.
TTCAAATTTCACAGGGCTATTTATCATGTTTATAGTAGTTCGTGTTAATGTGTTAAGTTTTATTTTCCTCAAGCTTGTTGTGTTTAGCTTGAGGAAGTTTGTATGTTGTAAATATTGTATGTTTGAGGTTGTGTAGGTGTAAGTGGAGCTTGCATAGCAGTTGTACCAGTTGCCCTATTTTTGTGCAACTGGGGTAGCGTGCTTAGCGTGCTCTGTGCCGCTTAGCACTGTTAGAACATAGTTTGGTTCTACATCCAATTATTAGTTTTGATGATAAAAAATACATAATTTTTGTGATGAACAATTATTCACTCTAATCATGTGATTAAATTTACAAAGAATTTCTGATAAAAACAAGAATATTAATGACGTGAAAAATCACATATGAAGCTCTAAAGAAGAAGAACGTATAAGGAGCTATGAAGAGAAGCTAAAACAACACACAAGAAAGAGAAGTTCTGATGCTGACAGTCAAACTTCTGAAGCACCAAGCTGCAAGCTATACTTTGATAAAGTGAAGTTCTGAAAGAAAAAAGAAAGTCTCAACACACTCCTCTATTATGAAGTTCTAAGACTCAACACTTAAGTTCAAGATACTCTAATAAATTGTAAATCTAATATCACATTAAATGATAATTATTACAAGATCAAGATTGTAACGAATGAAACATTATGGAAGAAAATAAGATCTGTATTTTTGGAAAGAAAATCAAATCTCATATTAACAACCTTCCAAAATCAGAATATTATGTCTCCAACAAATTAAATGCTTCTTCTATTTAAAGGAGATGATGAAGATGGATCCAAGAACACACACATATCAAACAAGAGGAACCAAAATTCTCTATTGTAATTGTGCTGCAATTTTTTTGTGAAAATCACAATTGTGATATAGCTTATTAGAAGCACTTGTAAACACTGAATATTTGTTTAAACAACATAATTCCTTCAGAAACCAAGTTGTGGTTTGATCTCAAGAAGGAATTGACAATTGTCTTCGTTAATTGTAATCATTTGTGATTAGTGGATTAAGACCTCGATTGAGAGAGGCGAAATCACCTTGGCGGGTGGACTGGAGTAGTTTTGAGTTCAAAATGAATCAGGATGACCAACGTGTTTTATAGTCTTATTTTTTGAAAACCCCAATTCAAACCCCCTTTCTTGTGTTTTTCTATTCTTCAATTGGCATCAGAGCGCCTGGTTCTGGGTGCTAATACTTAACCGTGCCAGAAAAAGATCCTAAGAAAGAAAAAACACTATGGTGGAACCAAGTCAAAACAATAACAACGATAACCAAAATGAGAAGGACAGAATCAGCGGTAGACCGCCAATATTTGATGGAGAAAACTTCGATTATTGGAAAGATAGAACTGAGAGTTTCTTTCTAGCTCATGTCGTTGATCTCTGGGACATGGTAACTGATGGCTACATTCATCCAGTCAATGTAAAAGCTCATAAGATCAATAGAAAGAAGATGACAGATGAACAGAAAAAAGAGTTCAGAAACCATCACAAATCCAGAACAATCATTTTGAGTGCTTTCTGATATACTGAGTATGAGAAATCACCAATAGAGAAACTGCTCAGAACATGTGTGAATCTCCAAAAATGACGCATGAAGGAAACATGCAAGTCAAAGATACCAAAGCTCTTGAACTTATTCAACAGTACGAAGCCTTTAAAATGGAAGAATATGAAACTATTGAGACAATGTTCTCAAGGTTTCAAATAATGGTTGCTGGTTTGAAAGTTATGGACAAAGGATACTCCATAGCAGATCATGTAAAGAAAATTGTCTGAAGCTTACCTAAAAAGTGGAGACCTATGGTCACAGATTTAAAGTTAGCCAAAAATCGGAACACCATATCACTAGAGGAACTAATCAGATCTCTGAGAAGTCACGAGATAGAACTAAAAAAAGATGAGCCCCATTAGAAAGCTAAGTCTCTTGCCCTTAAATCTAATAAAAAATATGAAACTAAAGCTTTTTAGGCAGAAGAAGAAAGCTCTGGTGGATCCTTATCAGAAGAAGACGGATTATCTCTTCTCTTCAGAAGAGTCCATCAGCTATGGAAGCACAGACAAAGGAAATTCAGAAACCCTAGAAGATCAGGTAATCACTTTGAATCATCCTCTGGATACATAAAGCTTAGCAACAAAGATATCGCCTGATACGAATGCAAAGAGCCATATCACTATAAAAGGGATTGCCCCAAACTTCATAATGAAAAACCTCAAAATAAGTTCTTCAAAGAAAAGAAGAAACTTTTTATGGCAACGTGGGATGACTCAGAATCTTTTGAAGTAGAAATTAAATAAGAAGGTGAACGAGTCAATATAAAATTAATGGCCAACATATCAGAAGACACAGATACATCAGAATCTGAATCAAACTCAAAAGAGGTATTTTCAAAATTCTCTAGATCTCAATTAGAATATAGTCTGTCTGAAATTCTTGAAATATATCAGCAACTTCGAGCCAAATACGAGAACCTGGAACACATTCTTGTATCTGAAACTGAAGAAACTAGGAAACTAAAAACAGAAAACTATGAGCTAAAAGAAATTAATTCTAAACTTAAAATGAAAATACCTTCACTAAAAATGAATTACAAAAATATCAGAAAGAATCTATTTCAGAAGTTTCAACTAGTTCTGATAACATTATAAAAGAATATCATCATAACTTTAAAAAATTTCTAGCTAGAAACATAGATAGAAGCAAGATGGCCTTAATGATCTATGGAGTTAGCATAAACGATAGAAAAGTTATAGGATATGTGAAACCAAAAGGAGAAGAACCATATCAACCAAAACAATTTGATAACATGGTCATAAAATACACACCCCTAAATTCACATTTCACATATGGACACACACATGACATAAATTACACTAGTGAATCTTATTATGTAAACTCTTATGATAAACCAAAATTCAATCAGAATTCTTGAAACTTTAACCAACGGGGACCAAAAAAGATATGGGTACCTAAGGATAAATTATTTATGTTGCAGATGTCTTTAACAACAAAGTTGAAACACCAATCTTGGTACCTGAACTCTCGACGCTCTCGATACAAGACGGGAAGAAATCATATGTTCCAAAGTCTGGAACTTAAATCTGGAGGCTATGTAGGTTTCAGAGGCAATAAGAAAGGAAAAACAATTGGCTCTGGAACTATTGGTAACAATACACTTCCTTCTATAACTAATGTTCTCTTAGTAGATGGATTAAAGTATAATTTGTTATCCATAAGTCAACTAAGTAACAATGATTATGATATAATATTTAATCAAAAGTCCTTCAAAGTAGTTAGTCAGAAAGATGGAACTATCCTTTTTAATGGTAAGAGAAAGAACAACATTTATAAGATTAAACTTTCTTAACTAAAGAGTCAGAATGTAAAATTTCTTATGTCTATTAACGGTGAGCAATGGGTCTGGCACAGAAGAATTGGGACATGTTAGTATGAGAAGAATATATCATATTAAAAAACTCAATCTGGTCAAAGGACTTCCTAACTTAAAGTTCAGCTCAGATGCTCTGTGTGAAGCATGTCAAAAAGGCAAGTTTGCAAAACCCCTCTTTCAAATCTAAAAATATTGTTTCTACCTCTAGCCCATTAGAACTTTTTCATATAAATCTATTTGGACCAGTGAACACGACATCCGTCAGCGACAAGAAGTATGGATTAGTGATCATAGATGAATATAGCAGATGGACATGGGTAAAGTTCTTAAGACAGAAGGATGAGACACACTCTGTGTTCTCTACTTTGTGTAACCTAGTTCAGAATGAAAAATAGTTTAGAATTGTAAAAGTCAGAAGTGATCATGGTAGAGAGTTCAAAAATAAAAGTTTGGAAAAGTTTTTTTTAATGAAAATGACATTTCTCATGACTTCTGTTGTCCTAGAACCCCCCAACAAAACGAAGTTGTAGAACGAAAGAATAGAAATTTACAAGAAATAGCCAGAACCATGATTAATGAGACTAACATTGCTAAACACTTTTGGGTAGAGGCAGTTAACACAGTGTGCTACATTCAGAATATAATCTCCATAAGACCTATTCTGGAAAAGACTCCATATAAACCGTGGAAGAATAGAAGTCCCAACATTTCTTACTTCCATCCATTTGGATGTATCTGTTATATGTTGAACACCAAAGAACATCTGAACAAGTTTGATTCTAAGGCACAAAAGTGTTTCATGTTAGAATACTTTGAATGCTCAAAAGGTTATAGAGTATAGAACATAGAAACACGAATTGTGGAAGAATCCATTAGTGTCATATTTGATAATAAGCTTGGCTCTAAAAAGTCAAAGCAGGTTGAACATTTTACAAATATAGAAGTTCAAATTGTAGGTACTGAAGACAGATCTTCTAAAGACAAAAACTCGGAAGCTCATTCCAACGCAGAAAAAGACATCAACACCAACACTACAGAAACTTCTGAAGAACCTATCTAGAAAATATAGTCCAAAAGCAGATTATGACATCTTGAAGATATGATTCTGGGAAAGAAGGATGATCCAATCAAAATAAGATCTATGTTCCGAAATACTGAAGAGTCTCTCATGGGTTTGGTATCTCTGATCGAACTAACCTACATAGATAAAGCACTTTAAGACAATGATTGGATGCTTGCAATGCAGGAAGAACTAAATCAATTTACCAGAAACGATGTATGAGATCTAGTTCCAAAACCAAAAGGCTTCAAGCTAAATGAACAAGGAGAAGTCGGCAGAAACAAGGCACGATTGGTTGCACAAGGTTATAGTCAACAAGAAGGGATAGACTATAAATATACCTTTACTCCAGTCTCCAAATTAGAATCTATTAGACTTTTTATTTCACTTGTTGTAAATAATGACATCACTCTCTATCAGATGGATGTCAAAAGTGCCTTTTTAAATGGTTACATTGATGAAGAAGTATATATGCACTAACCCCCTGACTTTGAAAACACAAAACATCCAGAGTATGTTTATAAACTTAATAAATCCTTATATGGTCTAAAATTAGCTTCCATAGCTTGGTATGAAAGACTAAGTAACTTTCTCTTAGAAAAAGAATTTACTAGAGGGAAAGTGGACACAACTTTATTCTGTACAACATTTAAAAATGACATTCTGATTTGTCAAATTTTTGTTGATGATATTATATTTGGATATACTAAAGCCTTGTTGGGCATATAATTTTCTAAGTCTATGTGTTGTACCAAAAAAATTTCCCTCCAATTATCATTCAAGACATTCACATAAGGTCCTCGAATGCTCTAGATGGCTCAAGAATTGATCAGACAAATTCTTCTCCTAAGCAATGGGTCCACAACTAGGGTTTGGTATTTCTCAAGGAATATTTGGTATCCAAGGTCTCCAACGGTTTTCATGGTTCTTCATATGTATTCAAGAATGCTCATATCAAGTTTCAAGCCTTGCATCGTATGCTTGCTCAGCCAATTGCCCAGATGACTGAAAATTAACTGTATGGTGTGAAAAGTCAACTATGGTTAATATACAGTCAAACCTCAATATTTTGGGTCAACATTAACATTTTTAAGTTATATTCATCATTTTATCAAGGTTTGATCGTGATTCCTCTAGAAAATATCTCAAATCATTAAAAGTTGCCAAATTAGGGTTTCCCTAGGAGAGGTCAACTGAACTTTGACCAAGCATAAATTTCACATGCTTCATCAGCTTGTCCCCAGCAAAAGCCTATTCTGAATAAAATTCAATTCTCTACAACTTTGTCTTTCAAAGATCAAGTCCAAAAAATGCATCATTTGGGAGATATAAGCCAATACATTACAGGTCATTTCAAAAGTCAACAAAAAGACACTTTTTGTCAAGGCAACTTACATTAATATAAAGTATTCAAAGTAAAAAATGATAAACATAGTGGTTGTAGAAGACATCTTGAGATTTCTAAAAAGTCCAAGGTCACCTTCAAAAGATAAAATTTGAGTGAGAAATTTCTTGCATAAGTTATCCAATTTTGAGAAAATGCATGAAGAGCAAATTGAGCAAACTTGAACTTTTGGGCTTTTGGGCTTAAGTTTTCAGGTCAAAACGTGTTCATAACACATTAAGGGGCCCCTAAGTCCATTCGCATATTTTTTATGATATTTATTTCTTTTATTTGGATTTTATTCATTTAAAAGGAAATTAAATCAAAAAATATGAAACCATTGAATTTAGGCGCATGGACCTTTATTATGATCAGATTGGAGGCCCAAGGATGTGTCTTGAAGACCAAGAAAACGTGTAAGGTTTATTGGCACAAGTTTGACAAAATATAAAAGCTTTTCATAAAAAATTTCAATCAAATCTTTTCACCATGAGTGACAAAGACAAGATTCTATTTTCTTGACCTAAATCATTGTCCTATAAATACACATTGCATTTAGACCAAAAGTACATGTGAAAGCTGCCTCAAGAAACAAGGGTTTTGTCACAAAAAATTTCAAGATTAGGGTAAAGTTATATTGCAAATTTCCAAGCAGTTGCAGTTCAATACAAGCATCCAAACGTGTTCCTAAAGTTCCCAGGACACGATCTATACCCTTACTCAAGGCTGAAGCATGCCAAAACTCCCTGGTTCGAACTCTCCAGTTTGGTAATATTCTCAAAATTCAAACCGTTAATTTATGCATTATTAAATAATTTAGCCCATTTATATGTGTTCATATAGGTCAATAGAACTGTTTTAATGCATTATTTGTCAGCTTTGACACATGAACAACCAAACGCCAATGTTAGGGCACGAGGAACTGTTTTCTTTGTATCATTGTGTACAAGCATTTTCAGGCCAAACGGCCACCACCATTGGATCCACAAGGCTTGATTTAGGGGGGTAGAGTCCTCTTCATGCGCCAACGTTTGTTATTTTCACAGGTGTAAGAATTGACTCGCCGGAGAAGATGACCAGAGCTAGGGCTCCGACGCTTCTTCGGCCAATATATATGTTTATATATTATATATATTTTGATTCAATTATATGAACGGATGTATAGCCACCCCAGTGATAGAAACGTACGCGCTAAGTCACTCCTCTCCCAGGTCACAGGTTCGATCCCCGGTTTTGCCAAATTCTTTCATGTTTTCATTATTTTTACAGGTTTGTTATAAAACACATTGGAGGAGTATCCTTCATACAACCAGTGCGTTGGATGGATGGTATGCTTGCTGCTAAAACTTCTTAAGGGCGTGGGTTTACCACCCACCCCTACCGTTTTTCCAATTCTATGTTTCTCACTCTTTTCTTCTTTCTTCCTATTCTTTTATAAAACTTTTTTAAAAACCATTGTTTTTTTTAAATCCTAGTTTAATTTAATTATAGTTTAAATATAATTTTAGGTTTAATTAAATTTTAGGTTTTAATTAATTCTAGGTTTTAATTTAATTAACCCTAATTTGATTTTTTAGGTTTTCTCAGTTAACTTAAAAACGATCTAGAATTCAGGGTTTTGACTTAATTAATCAATTCTTTTTTAATCAACTAATTCTTTTTCTAAATTAAAATAAATTAGTTTTTTTTAGATTAATCATCAAACGATCACTAAACGATTTTCAATTTTCTATTTCCCTTCGTTTTATAATCTCCGCGCACTTTATTACTTTCGCGTTAGTTTTTCCGATTATGTAACTGCTACAGTTAGTAATAGTTTTAATTAGGGTTTGCTTTCTTTTTTTACATGTTTTATGGTTTTGTACCTCCACTCCTGAAGCCTTGTAATAGTTTAGGTTTACTTTTCCCACCTTTACTTTCCTCAATTTACTGCTTTCCTTATAACTGCTAGTAGGGCATGTATGGAAAGATCCAAAACCAATTGTTAGATAACCCTAATCAAGATTAAATAACTGAATTGAATCACTTTTCACACACTCGCCTTTAGGGTAACCTCACTTGTTGCCTTCGAATAAAAACAATCATGTCCCTCAAATATGGGGACGCTTTAGCAAACTCCCTCGAAAATAAAGATCATAGTCCCTCGATAACCCTTCGATGTTGCCTTTCGAAAAATGATCTAGTCCCTTACGATAAAATTGATAAAGAGTCTTTACCAGTTTCCTTTGATGACTGTACGATGACCCTCGCATGTCCCTTCACGTCCAACGATAGGGCTTCCTACTAACTAATGGTAGGATAGCACTATCTAAAGGAGGGGGAAAGGAACAATAAAGACTTTGAGTAGGTAGACAGCTGTTAATCTCTTTCTCACAAACAAAATAAACAATTTTTCACGAATAATTTTTTTCAAATTATTTTCAAACAAAACACTTTGTATGCATTCTCGAGGACAAATATGAGAATCATTACAAAATCTTGCCTTACTATTGGCATTTTCAAAATATTTTCAAACACACATTCACAAAGCATTTTCAAAGTGAGCTAGCGATTAAGAGCCCATAGATAACTACAGATGAAAAAGGTGCAAACACCTTCCCTTTTCATAACTTACCCCCCAAACTCAATAAAATCTCGAAGGTATTTCCTATTATTTTCACCCTTTCCTTATTTGATAAAAGAAAAGTCGATGGCGACTCTTGCTATCCGTGACATTTGTGATAAAACACAAAACAATTCAGTTCTCCCACCGTATATAGAACTGGCGACTCTGCTGGGGAAAAATAAATGTGGGGTTACCTTAGAGTTAGACAAATTTTGAATGCTTTCCTTGTTTGATTTGTCTGCTTTATTTTTAAAGGGTTGTTTGGGTTTCATTTCTTGCAAAGATCCTATACCTGAATTTGGGGAACATTTTAGGTAACTAGCAATAGATCATGGAAACTATACGGCATATACCGATATGTTTGAGGTGATGGCTATGTTAGTGCGACACATTGGTTTGTATTGGTATCCCTCAAGTCAGTCGGGAAGCATACTAGGTTTCCGCGTGGTGTTATAAGCACAAACTGACCTTAGAACCTTAACTGACCCAACTTAGCCATTAGAAGATAGTGAGATAGCCGGATTTGGTACAGTCCAAAGTTGGTTGATACTCGATACTACACTCATTGATATTAGACTCTCGAGTTTTGTTTGGTGGCAAGTAAGTTGTCGTGCTAGACGAAATTTGTGGGAAAAATCAGTGATATTGAGATCCCTAGAACCCGGTTACTTCTTTAGGATAGGTTGAGCCAACTAAAATTCAAGAGGGTACTTACATACAAACCCCATGCAATCCTTAAACATAAGGTCTTTGCGTGCTTTGCTTGTGTTTGATTACCTATTTGAACATGTTATCATGACATCATAACATCATAACATCATATCATGACTAACCATTTCAAGGATCTAGGGGATTTATCTTTGTTCTGTGTTGCATGGTCATGGATTCGAGACGTAGGAATACAATCGGATCAACTTCATAAGGATACCTTCTAAGCTTGAGGAATTAGTATCAAATGTTACTGAAAATTCTCAATTCACCAAGAGACGTGGTCATCTACTCAGTCTGGTTACTACTGGATTCCGAGAAGACATGATGAGCATTCTTTTCCAATTCTTTGATCCGAAGCACTACTGTTTTACCTTCTGGGATTATCAGTTGGTACCCATAATGGAAGAATTTTCTAAGTTTCTCGAAGTGCCTATTACTGATTAGATACCTTTCACCAGCTTAAAGCAAGTTCTGAAACCTGGAGACATTGCAGTAGCCCCACATCTGAAACGACTGAAAATTGTATCTAATTAGGAAACAAGTAATAGAGTCAAAGGTTTTTCTCCTAAATTTATGATTGATAAGGCTCAGTGGTTTCTAGATGCCATGAGTTTTAGTGCTTTTGAGGTGATTTTGGCTTTGCTGATATATGGTTTGGCATTGTTCCCCAATCTGGACCAATTCATAGATATGAATACCATCAAAATATTTATCAGTCATAATCCGGTACCTACTTTTCTTGGAGATGTCCTCGATCAGTGATGAATAAAGAACAAGGTTTGATGTGGTCTCAAAGGTTGATGTCACCCGCTCATTCAGATATCTATTTGTATTCTCGTTCTCAGGTAGATGTCACTATTATTGATTGTTGTGGGGAATTCCCTAATGTACGACTCCTTGGTATAAGTGGGGGCATCACTCACAACCCTTCTCTAGCTCTGCGTCAGTTTGGTTATCCTCGAAGAGACGGTCCTCATGATATGCTCATCCAGGGTATTATGTTCGGCTATGAGAACGATCCTCAAAATTACCATCAAAGGTTTATACGTGATTGGGGCACAATCAACAATATTGATAGCAAGACTCTAGGACATAAGAATTACATTCCTCTTGAGACTTACCTCAAATGGGTGCTGTCTCGTGCTTAAAATCTTAAAACGCCATATTCGGCTATCCTACCAGTGATTATAGAGCCTGTTGTTGAAGGGGATGTTCCTCATACCATTCTTCATCCCGATATGCCTATCGACTTCGAAGAATTATAGAATTCCTGGATTCAACTAAAGTAAGAATGAGATATCTTCGAAGCTCAGTTCTATGCTAGTGAGAAGAAAGTATTGGAGCTAACGAAACGACTCCACAAAGAACAAAGCCATAATGCATATGTCAACATAAAGAGGAAACGTCCATGGGAGGTTTGAATTTATAATTTTTCTATTTTGTAACTCTTTTTATTAAAAGCAATTATAATTCGAGCTAGTTACTAAAATTTCTCTTGTTTCCTTTTGTTTAAACAAATTTAAATCCCGCAACGATCCTTGAAAACATTGCATCTACATATCATGTGTCATCACTTAACAGGTTTTTCCATACAGGTTTTCTCATCTTGCTATTTATTTCAGTAAAAGATGTCTCTTGAACAAACTGTTAAGGAACTCCAAGCTCAAAATGACCAATTCCAGCAGACCCTCCTGAACCTAGCTCAAGGACAGAAAGATATGATGGCTCCCATCGCCAAAAAGAAGAAGACTTCGAAGCCAATTGCTATCCTTAACATGGGAAGACGATTCAAAGGTCCCGTTAAACCTGTTCAAACTGCTGATATCACCTCTGATGAAGGTGACAACCAAGAGGAGGATGGTAGAAGTGTCAGGGCTAAAGGTGGAAGCAACCTTGGTTTTGGTAAGGTGCCTGAGGACGAATATTCTGATGAACAATATCCTCCTGCTGATGACAGATACAAATAGTAGGAAGACCGTCTTAAAGCCATAGAAATCCAGAAAGTGCCTGGATTGGATTTTGAAGATTTGGGTCTTATTCCAGGGGGTAGTTATCCCTCACAAGTTCAAAGTCCCTGCTTTTGCTAAATATGATGGTGTGTCTTGTCCAAAACTTCATCTGCGATCCTATGTTCGGAAGATCTAACCCCATAATGCTGATAGAAATTTATGGGTTCACTTCTTTTAGGAAAGTTTGTCTGATACACAACTCGAGTGGTTCTATCAACTGGAGGGAACCAACATTCTTACCTAGGAAGACTTGGCATCTGCTTTTTACAAGCAGTATCAATACAATGTTGACCTTGCACCAACTCGCCTGCAATTACAAAACATGACTATAGGTTCGAATGAAGGATTTAAAGAATATGCCTAGAAGTGGAGATCTAGCTGGAAGAGTGAAACCTCCCTTGTTTGACCGGGAGCTAGTTGATATATTCATGGGTACTCTAATAGGTCCATTCTTTAACCATCTGATTGGAAGCTCCTCATCTGATTTTACTGAGCTGATTCTAACTAGGGAACGAGTTAAAAGTGGTATTAAGAGCGAAAAATTCAAGTGGCTGCATCTTCAAATGTTGTGAAGAAGACATTCAATGGTAAGAAGGAGACCAAAGCTGTGTATGGCCAGAAGGGCCATGGTAAAAATAATCACAATCAGTCTGTGGGAGTGGTAATGATTTCTAATCTTGGCATGTTCAACAATAACAACATGGCAATAGGCCTAGGTCATACGCTTCTTGGAGGTAGTTTACCAAGATTAATATGCCATTGTCTTAGGCGTTACAACATTTACTAAAAGCAAAGCTGATTATGCTAAGGGATCCTCCTCAAAACCCCAACACCTCCTCTCCTAAGTACAATACCAACGCGAAATGCGCCTACCATTCTAATAGTTCTGGGCGCGTCACCAACAACCACTGGACTCTGAAAAATATGATTCAGGACATGATTGACAACAAGGAAATTGAGTTTGACCCTCTAGAGACCTCAAATGTAATTATTGCGCCTATGGCGAAGCATGACAAAGCATAAGTGCAATTGACGATGTTCTCTATGTGGCTATTGTAAGTGAATTAGTGACTACTCTATCAATAATCAAGAAGAATCTGCTACATGCCTGTTTATTTTAGGGATGTATTGAAAAATGTTACTGATGTGCAACCCAACCCAATGGTTGAAAATTACTAAAGTAAGGCATCCAATGCCTAATGGATAATCGTATAATTCTGATCGAGAAGGTTTCGTCAATTGAGAATCAGTGTCAATACTTATCTATAATTTCAGGCCCTCTTGTCAGGATCACCTCCAAAGGTCCTGTAAGGATCACTACCAATCTGAAAGCTTCTCCTCTGATCATCACTACACCTGGACCTATCCCATATTCTTAGGATAAAGATATTCCTTGGAACTATGGGTTTGACATCTACTACCATCGCGTCAAACAAGAACTACCGATTGTTGAAGATGAAGTTACTGAAGTTATTGATCCCGACATTGACAATATTCCTGGAACCAGTAAGTTTACTAGAAGTGAAAGGTTTTTCTCTCCGGAAACCTCCCCAAAGACCATTGCTACACTTGTTAGAGTTACAGCCACTGAGTCAACTGTTGAGGCTCGGGGAAAAAAGCAAGTGACAGAGCGTGCCCAGATGGAGGCACCTAAAGAAGATATAGTTGAAGATACCTCTAGACAAGAGTTAGAAGAGGTATTGAAGATAATCTTCAAAAGTGATTACAAAATTATTGAACAACTGGGACATACCCCATCCAAAATCTCCATGTTATCCCTGCTATTGTGTTTTGAAGCCTATGCACAGGATTTAGTGAAATTTTTGTATACTTATCACGTACCACAAGAGATTTCCGCTAATTAATTTGGAAGCTATGTTTCTAGCTTAATGATCAACAATGGATTAGGTTTCTCTGAAGCTGATCTGACCCCGGAAGGAAGAAACCACAATAAAGCCATGTATGTCTCTAATGAATACAAAGGCATTGCTTTGGCTCATGTTTTGGTTGATATTGTCTCTTCATCAAATGTGCTACCAAAAGGCGTTCTTGATAAACTTGATTACGAAGGGGGCGTACTGAAACCTAGTGATATTATAGTTCGAGCCTTTGATGGGTCAAAAAGGATGGTACACGGGGAAGTGGATCTTTCGATCAAAGTGGGATCTCACATCTTTGTGTCAACCTTATATGTAATAGACATTTGACCAACTTATTATTGCTTACTGGGACGCCCCTAGATCCATGGGGCAGGCACTATTACCTCTACTCTACATCAAAAATTAAAGTATCCTGTGAACGGAAAGACTGTTACTGTCTGCGGCAAAGAAGAGTATATGGTTAGCCACTTAAACTCTTTCCGGTAAGTAGAGATGGACAGAGAATTCATCGAGACTCCTTGTCAAACTTTTGAAGTCATCCCTCATGCCTCAACTGATGATGTCTCTACCATTCCCAAAGTTACTAGGGTTCCTCCCAGGATGGCTTCACTGAAAGATGCTAAAGCCACTGTAGAAGAACGTGGTTGTACTATTTGAGGTCAACTTCCTGAAATCCCATATATATTTGAAAATTTTGGTTTGGGTTTCACTGCAGAGGGTCAGAGGGTTGTTCGTTGTGCTCGTGCTGGAAGACCACCATTCCATGTAAGGAACAACGGAGTCAACGTAATAGAAGATGTTGATAGTAATTATGACCTTGACAGCTGGATCTTTCCTACCATTGGCAAAGGGCTCAGCAACTGGAAGGCAGAAGACATCATCTATATCTCCTTTAGTTAGGAGTAATAGCTACATTTCTGTTTTTTATTGCTTTAAAGTTTTGGGTTTGTAATATTTGAACAATGACTTTAAGCCTTTTGCCTTACCCGGAGCACAATGGTTCATTTGTTCAGGGTTGTCATTTCATAAACATGTTTTCATTTAATAAAGCATTGGACATTTTGCATTCAAATTTTGCTCTCTCTGTCTTTCTTTTATTTTTATCACTTTCAAGCTATGTGTTCTTACACACACGCACATGATTTATTGCAGATCCACGTCCACTATGGATTACGTTGACAACGATTATGCTATTTCCATGTATGACTTAGAAAATGTGATCTACCAAGCCGAGGACGAAAGGCTATACAACCGCATAAAGAGCCAGTTGAAGTGGTAAACTTGGGTTCTGAGTCAGACAAGAAATAAGTCAAGATAGGTGTCAATCTAGAAGGAAGTGTCAAGAATAGGTTAATACAAATGTTGTATGAATATGTTGAGATCTTTTCTTGGTCATACAAGTACATTCCAGGACTTCATACCGATATTGTGGTTCATCTTCTACCGATGAAAGAGGGTTGTGCTCCAATAAAGTAGAAGGTTCGTCATATGCGCCCCGAGATTTCAGAAAAGATTAAAGTCGATGTTATGAAACTATTCAACGAAGGATTCTTAGCAGTGACATATTATCCTCAATGGGTTTCGAATTTAATTCCGGTACCGATGAAAGATAGAAAGGTACGTATGTGTGTAGACTACAGGGATTAGAAGAAGGCAAACCCTAAAGATGAATTTCCACTTCCACATATTGATGTTTTGGTCGACAACATCAGTCACCACAAGGTGTTTTCCTTCATGGATGGTTTATCAGGGTATAATCAGATCAAGATGACACCTGAAGACATGGAAAAGACTACTTTTGTTACACAGTGTGGCACTTTCTGCTACAAGGTTATGCCTTTTGGGTTGAAGAAGGTCGGCGTAACATATCAGTGTGCTATGGTAGCTTTGTTCCATGACATGATTCATCACGAGATAGAGGTCTATGTCAATGATATGATATCCAGATCACATGCCGAAGAAGCGCATCTGGACCAAATGCATAAGTTGTTTGATAGATTGAAGAAGTATAAACTGAGGTTGAATCCGAACAAGTGTACCTTTAGGGTGCGGTCTGGTAAACTCCTGGATTTTATTGTCAGCGGTAAAGGAATTGAGGTTGATCCCGCTAAAGTCAAAGCTATTCAAGAAATACATGTTCCCCGTACTGAGAAGGAAGTCATAGGTTTCTTAGGACGATTGAATTATATTTCCAGATTTATTTCTCATTTGATAGCTACTTGTGAGCAGATATTTAAGTTGCTGGAGAAAGATCAGGTAGTTAAATGGAACGACGATTGACAAATAGCCTTCGATAAAATCAAGGAGTACCTCCAAGAACCTCCAATTCTGATGCCACCAGTTGAAGGAAGACCTCTGATCATGCATTTAATAGTGTTAGAGAACTCAATAGGGGTGTGTACTGGGCCAGCATGACGAGTCTGGTCGAAAAGAGCATGCAATATACTACCTTAGCAAAAAGTTTACCGACTGTGAAATAAGATATTCACTCCTCGAGAAAACTTATTACGCTTTGGCGTGGGATGCTCACCAACTAAGACAGTATATGGTGATTCATACTACCTTGTTAATCTCTAAAATGGATCATGTTCTAAAGACATTTCTCACAAAATATCTCAAATGCTCAAGAAGTTTCAAGAGTTTGATCAGAGAAGTTCACCTTCTAAGCATTAAGCCCACAAATTAGGGTTTTGATTTTCTCAAGTACAATTGGACTTTTTATGCATCAAATGAATTTCATGGTTCATTATAGGTATTAAAGATTTCCCATACCAAATTTCAAGCCTTGCATCACAAATTTGCTCAGTCAATTGCTTAGATGACTGGAAATTAACTTTATTGGATAAAATGTCAAATGTGGTCAATATGTGGTCAAACTTCATGATTTTTGGCCAAGATCAATATTTTGGAGTCAAATTCATCAATTGATCAAGTTTTGATCACAATTACTCAAGAAAAACACTCAAATCATCAAAGGGGCAAAATTGTCAAAATTAGGATTTTGACTGAGAATGACTGATCATTGACTTTTGACCTAGTTCATGACCTAATGGTTTGAAGCATGATCTCAAGGATATAAACACAATATATTGACCTAATTTCATGGCTCAAATCATTTCTCAATACCAATGGATTGATAGTTGAATTTTTGATCAACTTATGAAAAGTCAAATGAAACAAAAAGTCAAACTTTGAATTTTTGATCAACATTGAGTTTCAAAGATCAAGATTCATCAAGATACTCAAAAATATCAAAATTGATCACCAAGAATCAAGAAAGTCCACAAAAAGTCAAATTTTTCAATACTTAGAAAATTTCTAAGTATTTTTTAACCTTGATAATTTCAATACTTCATGACAATTTTTCACCGAGATGCAAGATAATTCAAGGAAAACCTTCAACATGAAAGTTGTAGATCTTGATGAACTCTACAAATTTGTATTAGAGGGTTTATGTCCAAACAATGCTTAGGTTTGAAGATATAAATTCATAAAGACATGACATTTTTCATAAAAAACACTTAATGAATATTTTGGCAAGTTAGGCAGATTTTTTAACCTAACTTCTTGACCAATTTTCACCAAGCTCAAATTTTATTTTGTAAAAATGATCAACATGAAGGTTGTGGACAATATTTAAAGATTTCCAAAATTCCCAAGAACTTGAAGAGACCATTTTTTAGCTAAGAGAATCAAAGAGAAGAAGTTAGGCATCCATTGTTGAATTACAAGTCATTTTCTTGATGAACACATGATCCAATCTCACAACTATGTTGCATAATCTTACTTTGCAGGCTTCTTGACTTGAAAATATATCCATAATCAGATTCTTACAGAACTAATTGATCTATGATCCAAGAGCTTGAGCCATTGTCCAAGTGATCATGCCATTTAAGGAAGAAAGTCCAAACTTCCATTTTGGAAAAGTGACTTTAATCCTAAAGTCAACATGTCTTGAGCCTCTAACTTGTTTGATCTGATCAAATTCAACATGTATGCTCATAAGAAACATGTTTAAATCCTCTAGCCATCTTACAAGCCCTTGTACTATGCATTGAAACCATGTTTGTCAAGCTTGCTTCAAAAACTAGTAAAAAAACCATAACATGTGATTTTTGTTTTCTGATCACTTCAAGCCCTCAAACCTTTCCATAAAAAAGAGGCATGTATTTGCAACCCAGGACACGGATTAATAAGCCATGAAACTATCATAAACTCCCTCAAATCAGAACTTACACCAAAACTCTATTTTTGTGGCATTTCTGACCTTAAACCTCCATCTCACAATCCACTCGTGTGTTTCCTCTCCAAATCAATCAAAAACCATCTATACATCATAAATAAATCATCCCAACAAATGTTTCCCAACTGTAACATCATCTTCCTCATCTTCCAAACTCAAAAACAGAGCTCTGCACATTGACTTCTATAGCACGATTCATCCATTTTTAGCACAAAGTAAGAGTTGCATTAGTTCCATGGAGTCCAGTGAAGCTATTCAGATCATCACCACACCGCCAGAAGCACTCAAACTCCATACACGATTTCCAGTTTTGAGGTAAGTTTTTTTAACTTTGAACTCTCTCTAGAAGCATGGTTAATGGTTACTTTGTGAATAAAAAATGTAGACATCATAGCCCTGAAGATAATAATGTCCTTAGATGTCATTTATGTTGCCTGAGTGATGTGAATTTTGAGCTTGAACTTTCTGAAAAAATTAGGTTTAATTTGGTACCATATAAAATTCGTGTTCATCTTTGAGTGTTAGCTTAAGTTATTTACATATTTGAAATCGTGGTTAAATTTCAAGAAACTTTCATGTTTACATTTTCCAATTTTGTTGAGAAATGAAGAAGTTACAGTTTTGGTCATGGTGGTGTTCTTCATTGCGCGTGCAAGGTTGAAGATGAAGTCATTTTCAAAATTCAGAAATATGTTTATGTTATATTTATTCCAAGTTATTTTGTAAACAGATGAAACAACCACCCTAGTGGCAGGAGAACCGCGCGTAAGTCATTAGTGTATACGGACCTGGGTTCGAGCCCCAGTGGTACCCTTTTGCTATTTCATATTTTCTTATTCCAGGTTCCATGCTTACAAGATAGGCGCGTGCAACATATGCCCTCTCCTCTACACCATCTGATCATTGGACAAGTGGATCTAACGCCTCACATGAGCCGACCCATGGTACACCTAAGGAAACCATCCACATTGAATCACAAAACAAGCATTAGACTTGTGTTCTGGGCCTAGTTTATTTCTAATCCTCACTCCCTCAATCACTTTTTCTACGCAGGCCCAATAACTCTTTTTTTTTTATTTTACAAACATTTATTTATTTTTTTATTTTAAAAAAGGCTTATGTTGGGCCTGCCTGTTTGCTACCATTATACACTCATTTCACTTTTTAAACCCCTAACACAATATTTTCATATTCTTTATATTTTTATTTCTTTATTTACTTTATTTAAACTAAAAATGCAACAAATATATTTTCGTAAATTAAAAATATTTTAATTTAAATACTTCATTTATTTATTTTATTAGATTAAATTTTATTATTCTCTTTTACATTTTAATAGCATTTTCTTCTCATATTAATACTAACATTCAAGATTATTTTTCTAAACAAATTTACTTAGACTTAGGTTTATTTTCTTTCTAACTTCAATACACTTAGCTTTTAGTTTTTGATTAAATAATTAATCTCTTTTGAAAATTAAGTTAATTAGTTCAACTAGGTTAATCTCTAAACCTTTTCATCAAAAACCCTAAAAGCAACTTCTTCTTCATCTCTATATTTTATGTATAATTATTATTGTAATTCATATTCAATGGTTTGTAATAGTAATTAGGGTTTTATTTCTTTCCTCCCCCCATTCATAAACTTGCACCCCCTATTCCCAAAGTGTTGTAATAGCGTAGGACATTTAAATTTCGCAATTTATCGCTTTCCTTATTAATGTTAGTAATTAGGGTTTTCATAACAAGACTAAAATCAAACCATAGAAAACCCCAATTCAAATATAATATACTTGGAAAAAAAACACCTTGCAGACTTGCACCTCTAGGGTAACCTACACTTGTTGCCTCAGATAAAACAGTCATGTCCCTCGAATGTGAGATCATTTTAGCAAAGACCCTCGATTAAAAGATCATAGCCCCTCGATGCCCCTTCAACATTGGGTCCGGTAAATGATCTTAGTCCCTTACGACAATTGTTAAAACATCTTACAAGTTTCCTTTTATGACTATACGATGACCCACATATGTCCCTTCACATCCAATGATAAGGCTCTCTATCAATCAATGGTATATAAGCATTGTCTAAAGGAGGAGGAAAAGAATAAAGACTTTTTGAGTACGTAGATTTCTCGTAATTGCTTGCTCACAAACAAAACCATTTACACCTCAGACTTTCAAACACACTTTTTAAACAAACATTTTGTATACATTGTCAACGATACGAGAATCATTACAAAATGGCCTTACATTGGCATTTTCAAATATATTTCCAAAACACTTCCTTTCAACAAATATTTTCAAAACCAACACTTTGTATACATTCTCAACGATGCGAGAATCATTGCAATGTTTGACAAACTTAGGCATTTTCAAACTTACACAAACACATAGCATTTTCAAAGTGATCAAGCAATTAAGAGCCCGTAGATAACTACGCATGAAAAGGATGCTAACACCTTCCCTTTTCATAACCTACCCCCCGAATTCAAGAAAATATCTCAAAAGGTATTTCCTGTTCTTTTCACCCTTTCCTTTATTGGATAAAAGAAAAATTGGTGGCGACTCTTGCTATCCGCAACATTTGCGATAAAATGCAAAACACCAAGTCAGTTCTCCCACCATATCACAGAACTGACGACTCTGCTGGGGAAGTAAGCTAAAAGTGGGGTTACCTTAAGACCTAGATCACCTTTATTTTCTTTAATTGTTTGATTTATTTTCTTTACATTTTTGGGTTATGGATGCGTTTACTACTTGTAAAAATCCTATACCCGGATTTGGGGCATATTAGGTAAGTAGAAATAGATCATGGGGACTATGTAGCATAATACTGACATGGTTGAAGCGATGGCTACGTTAGTGTGACACATTTTTTAGTGTCGGTGTCCCTTGAGTCCATTCAAGGAGAATATGGGCCGTTGTGTGGTGTCATGAAGCACTAACTGACCTTAGAACCTTAGTTGAACAACTTGGCCATTATAAATTAGTGAGATAGATGGATTTGGTGCAAGACTAAAGTTGTTTGATACTCGATACTACACTCATTGAGATCTTACTTTTGGGATATTTTGGTCGCAATTTGGATGCTTGAGCTAAAACAATTCCCAATGAAGAAAGATCAGTGATACTGAGATTCCTTAAAACCCGATTACTTTTGTTAGGACAAGTTGAACTAACTAAACTTCAAGAGGGTACTTCCCTATAAACCTCAAGAAAGCCTAAGCCTAAAGCCTTGTGTACTTTTTATTGAAGCCACCGACAAAAAACACATAGCCACCACCGAACTTTATTTATCCCGAAGGAAGGGGAAATTTCGATAAAACCACAAGGGAATGGATAAGATGGTATTGCAACCAAGAGAAAGGGTAAGGGAGTCGGTTATGCGAGGGGAAGGTAGTAGCATCCCTCACATCCGTTATACTCAACGGGATCCGTTTTGTTTGTTTGTCTTAAAGGGTGTATTTATCTACAACTATGCTTGCTAAAAGGGAAATGAATGATTTTTATTATTGAGTTCATGAGGATTTCACGACCCTTTGCCTATGTATCCAATAAAGGAATCAGAACACCGTAGTTCTTCTAGAAAATGGTTTATTTGTTTGTGTTTTTTAGTGGGCGATGTTGTTGTACCCCAAAATTTTCCCTCCCATTTCTCATTGATTTCTCACCACAAAGCCCTTGAAGCTCAAGATCCAGTTAGGGTTTCATCTGCTCAAGACCTCTCCTTGCACTGTTGACTCAAATTAGGGTTTGTGTTTGCACAAAGATGCTTTGACCTAAAATTCCTAAGATGACTTTCATGTTTCATATTGGACTCCCAAGTTTATCCATACCAAGTTTCAAACTTTGATTCCAAATTTTGCCCAGTCCATTGGACAGTTGACCTAGAAATCAGCTGTATTGGGGAAAAAGTCAACTGTGGCCAATTAACAGTCAAACCTCATGAAAATTGACCTACATCAACATTATGAACTCATATGGTCCATTTGATCAAGTTTGGATCACAACTCCATA
This sequence comes from Vicia faba, assembly GCA_948472305.1. Classification (NCBI taxonomy): domain Eukaryota; kingdom Viridiplantae; phylum Streptophyta; class Magnoliopsida; order Fabales; family Fabaceae; genus Vicia; species Vicia faba. The sequence goes on from OX451741.1 coordinate 1,247,274,674, forward strand.
AGAAATTTGATCAGATCACCAAAAGGGCAAAATGGTCATTTTTATGGTTTTGACTGCACAAAGGCAATTTTTGACTGTTTGACCTAGCCAATGGCAAACCAAGCTCATATATGGACTCAAGAACCACATGGAATTATCTTGACATACTCAACAAGCTCAAAAGATCCAAAGTACACAAGATTGACAGTTGAATTTCCCAGTCAATTGATCAATTTTGACTGTATACTGAAAAGTCAAACTTTGACTTTTTGGTCAAAATCAAGAGTCAAGATTCATTTTTCATCAAAACATGCCAAATCATGAAACTTTTTCACCAAGAAATCACAAAATGCAAATTAGGGTTAGAAATGTGAATTTTTCATAACTTAGAATTTTTCTAAGTTATAAAAAACCCTAATTTTTTCCCAACTTTGCCCCACTTTTTCACCAAGATCCATTTGGATTAAAAAAAAAGTCAAAACATGAAAGTTGTAGCTTGTTGCACAATATACAACTTTGATTCACAAAGTTTTCCCATTTGAGGCTTGTATCTCAAGTTAAATTTTTTTGAATAAAGGCACTAAACCATTCTTAACTTAGTGAATTTTTGATCTATTTTGACAAGGTTTTCTACCCCACTTCAAGGCCATTTTACATACACTTCCACTTGGAATTTCAATTTGAATTTCAAAGATGGATTGTAGTACACATTCCAAGCTTTCCAAAATTTCCAAGAACTCATCAAACAACCTCATGACTTGGGAGATTCGAATTTCACAAGTTGGCAAAAACTCACTTTTGAATTGGCCATTTTTCATGTTCATAAGTTGTGCAAACTTCTCAAAACCAGCATGCCCTTGATTAAAGGTCCTAAAACCATCCAACACTCAATAATTTAATGCATGTTCATTGTGTTAAGACCTTGTTTCATGAGCTAAAGCATTGTATGATGGATTAATCCCAAATTAGATAAAGCATTCTTTCCATTTTTGCAAAAGTTCCACTTTATGTCATGATGCAAATCCACAAGTACAAACCAAATTCAATTGGCACAGGATTATGGACAAATCACTCTGATCAAGGAGAGTTTATGCAGCTCATTAGAGGTCCCCTACTTGCCTAAAACACCAAGTTGGTTTTGCTTGCTTAAGTGTGAAGTAAAGTGCCATAACATAACACATCTTTCATATCAGCTTAGAGACACTTAGACAAAGTTATCAAACACATTCCAAAGATAAGAACCAAGCTTTTGCACGACCCTTGCACCTCTCAAACACTCCCCTTTCCGTAATCACTCTCAAACTGCAAAAAAAGGGCAGGCCCTGCAGTTTGAGTGCTATCTCTCATTTCTCTCAAGCTCTCTTACCCAAACCAGTTCACATACCTTCCATACCATCTATGCAAGCTAACCAAAAGCAAAAGAACGACCTGTAATCCCTCTAACCACTTCCACCATTTTCAGTTTCTTGTTTTGCAGGTGAAGTGCTCTAGCACGATTCAGAAGCTTTCAAGACAAAGTAAACATTGGAATAGCATCCCTGGACCTCAAGGAAGCTTTTCCAGTCATCACCTTGCACTGAAAGCTCCCTCATTGCCAGATAGAACTTCAGCTGAACAGGTATCTTGGTGAACTCGTATCTCTCTTGTTAGGCATCATTAACTTTAAGTTTGTGAATAAACAATGTCCTACTCATGCCACTGAACATGTACATTCTTTTACTTTTCATTTATTTTGCCTGAGCTGTGAGAATTTGAGGTTTGAAAATGGCAGAAAACTTAGGTTAAGATTTGGGATCATTAAAATTCTCTCTCATTTCTGAGAGTTAGGAGATGTTCTTTATATATTTGGAATCGTGGTTTCATGATTAACATTTTTTGTGTTGGAAGTTTGTTCAAAAAATCAAAGAATCAGGGTATTCAAATGAAGCTTCTTGCGCGCGTTTTTGAACAAGTTTTTGTTCAGAGGTTGAAGAAGATGTCTATTGGACTGGGCTTGCCTCATATTTCTTATTCACACCATGATTTTTGTTTTGCACCCCCTGAGCCCATTTCATTCATTTTTTAATATTTGTGACTTTTGCTTTTTTTGATTGGTTCATTTATTTTTTCTCAGCATATTAAAAACATAAAAATATTTTTCTCATCATTTTTTGAATTTATTGAGTATTTATTTGATTATTTCTTTTGTTTGTACATAAATAAATATACATATATACTTTTTTGTTTAAAATATTAAGATAATACAAATATATTTTTTATACACTTTTATTTTATTTTTACTTCCTGAAAATATTTTGTATAAAAAATACCCTTTTTATTTTTATATTAAATATTATTAATTAAATAATACATATCTTGTAAATAATACAAATATACATATATATATATATATATATATATATATATATATATATATATATATATATATATATATATTAATACATTTAGGGTAAAATGCCAAAAAATGTACATATTTTATTTTTTAATATTTAATACTAAAAAAATCCCTTTTTTACAAATATACTATATTTTATTTTATTTTTGTATATAAATAATAAGTACTATATGAATTAATTGATTAATACCCCTTTGATTAAAAATTAGGGTTTTGTCCTAAATTTGAAAATACTCCAAAAATAATACCTTTTTATTTTCTCTTTATTTTACATAAATAATACTTTTTTCATACATATAAAAAATTCTTTTTGCATTCTTGCATATTTATTTTATTTCTATTTTATTTATGCTTTTGATCATATTGTAAATATTCAAGGCAAAAGATGTAATAGCTTAGATTCAATTTCTTGTCTAAATATCTCCCCACTTGAACATTGTACCCCCCTCCCCATATTATTGTGTTGTAATAGCATAGGAATTTAAATTTCGCACTTTAAATGCTTTCTAAACATACTATGTTAGAGCTAGGGTTTGTATGTAAATAAAACGAACAAAATAGTTGGACCTAATCTCAAGATAAATATGCATGAAAAATGGACAACACATTTCACACTTGCACCCCTAGGGTATTCCACTTTGTTGCCTTCAAATAATTGGGCCATATTGTATGTTGAATTTCTTTGGGTAAAAACAAACAATCAAATGATCATAGTCCCACAAAATGTTGCTTAAATGAATGATCAAGTCCCTTTTAAAGAAAATTGCCCAAAGACATTTAACACTATTGCAATTATGGTCTAAACGATGACCCGCGCCCGTCCCTTTCACCTCCTAAGACAAGATTGTCCACCAAATGCAATGGTGGAACAAAATTGTCAAAAGGTTTTAAAACGTAACAAAAATCTTTGAGAAAACTTTAGGGTAGATAAGCTCTTAAGTACTTGCCAATTTGCAAAGAAAACACTTGCCTAAATTCAAAACCCACTTCACAAACACTTTCAAAATCAACTTTCAAAAACCTTGAAACATCTTTTTAAAAGACAAAACACCTTTTGTAAAACATTCGAGTAAAGAATTGTTACAAGGGTAGCCTATACAAGGCATCTTTTCAAAACCACACATCAAGCACCATTTCAAACAATTGAAAACCAAGGCAAGTTGATCTAAGCAAGTACCTAAGAGCCCATGGATAACCATGGATAGAAAGGGTGCTAATACCTTCCCTTTCTATAATCTACTCCCCGAACCCAAGAAAAAATCTCAAAGGTTTTTGCTGTGCTTTTTAAACCTTTCCTTAGGATAAAATAAAAAGTCGGTGGCGACTCTTGCTCAACCGAAACATTTGCGAAAACAAACGCAAAACCCTAGTCAGTTCTCCCACCGTATCACAGAACTGGCGACTCTGCTGGGGAGGATTTTTAAAGTGGAGTAACCTTAGGGCTTAGATCACCCTCTTGCATGACTAATTGTTTGATTTTCTTGCTTTATACTTTGGCTCTATTGTTTGGGTTTACAATCCTCCACCCGGATTTTGGGAAACATTCATAGATAGCAATACATTGTGGAAACTGTGCGGGGTATACCGACACGGTCTAAGCAATAGCTATATTAGTGCGACATATTTGTGAGTACTGGTAACCCTTGAGTTCAATCAAGGAGAGTACGGGGCCACTGAGTGATGTCACTAAGCACTAATGACCTAGAACCTTACTTGACCATCTTGGCCTTTTATTAGGGGTAGTGAGATGACCGGCTTTGGTGCAGTCCGAAGTTGGTAGATACTCGATACTACACTCATTGAGGGTTGTTTTCTTGGAATATTTCGGTCGCTAGTTAAGTGGCTAAACCAAAACAATGAACATTGAAAACAATCCAAGGATATTTAGCTCCTTAGAACCCGGTTACTATTTATAGGACAGGTTTTTAAGCCAACTACACTCAAGAGGGTACTTACCTATGAAACCCCATGCAAGCCTGAAATTAGGGTTTGGTGTGATTTGCTTGTACATATGTTTTGTGCATACATCATAAACATCATAAAACATCATATGCATTCACTAACCATTTCAAGGGTTTTGGATCTTCATCTTTGTTCTTGTTTTGTAGGACATGGAAATTCCTCGCAGAAATACCATTCAAGTCAACCTTGTAAGAATCTCTCCTCAACTCAAGGAGATCACCTCAAGAATTCTGGAAAATTCATCCTTCAGTGAAAGACATGGTAGACTGCTCAGCCTAGTCAACACCAACATTAAAGAAGACATGATGAAAGTGCTATTCCAGTTCTTTGACCCTCTTCACCACTGCTTCACTTTCCCTGATTATCAGTTGGTACCCACTTTGGAGGAGTTTTCTCAACTCCTAAGAATCCCTATCCTTAATCAACTACCCTTCAACGGTACGGAAAAGGAGCCAAAGCCGGAAGATGTTGCTCGAGCATTACATCTACAACCATCTGACATCAAGGGGCATTGGGAAACCAGAAGCGGCGTCAAAGGATTCTTAGCAAATTTCTTGTTTGAGAAGGCACAAGAATGCTGGAACTCATTGGACCTGCAAGCCTTTGAAGAGATTGTGGCACTCCTTATCTATGGGTTGGTCTTGTTCCCAAATCCTGACCAATTGGTAGATGTCAACGCTGTCAAAATCTTCTTGTCCAGAAATCCAATACCAACATTGCTTGGGGACATCCTTCACTCATTTTACACACGAACAATGAGAAAGATGGGTGTTCTCATGTGCTGTACTCCTATCCTTGCAAGGTGGTTTATTTCGCACCTTCCACAATTTGTCTTGAAGAATGACCAAGGCTCAAGGTGGTCCCAACGGCTGATGACTCTTACTCATTCTGATGTGCATTGGTGTTCTCGGTCCAGAGAAAATGTCATCATCGTCGATCGTTGCGGAGAATTTCCTAATGTTCCTTTACTTGGAATTAGGGGAGGTATCACCTACAACCCTTGCCTAGCTTTGAGGCAATTTGGATATGCACGGAGGGATGGCCCTCATGATATGTTGATTCCTAGCCTAGTTTTTGACTTTGACAACGATGCGCAAGGACTTCGCCAAAGATTCATCAGAGCTTGGGGAAAACTCAACAAGGTTGATAGCAAGACTCTGGGACACAAGAACTCCATCCCTCTTGAGCCCTATCTCAAGTGGGTACGAGCCCGAGCCCAAAGTCTAATGATGCCTTATCCTCATGTGCTCCCAGTGATTAAAGAGCCCGTCAATGAAGGAGAGGTTCCCTACACCATCCTACATCCAGACATGCCTACATCGTGGGAGGAAATGCAGAAAAGTTGGATTCAGCTCAAGGAGGAACGAAATACTTTTGAAGCTAGCTTCTACGCCAGTGAGAAGAAGGTTCTAGAGCTTACCCGCCGACTCCATGAGCAAGAGGCCCTCAACACCTACATCGCACCGAAGAGGATGTGCAATGTCTTTCTACCTTAAGAAGTTTATTTTGTAACATTTGGCCCATGGGGCATTTATGTACTAACAAATTTCTTCTTATTAATATGACGTGCATTCTTCTTTGTCTGAAACAATTTTGAATGTTCTAAATCCTTGAATGCATTGCATACATCAGCATATCATTCATCATGTGCATAAGCAGGTCTCACTCCAGGTTTCCTTATCTATCTGCTGTTTATTTCAGTAGGATGGATCTCGAGCAAATAGTCAAAGACCTACAAGCTCAGAATGCACAGTTCCAACAACTCCTGATGACTTTGGTTAAAAGTCAAGAGGATATCAAGACTCATTTGGAGAATAAGGACCCAGTGAAAAAGAAGAAAAAGAGGATTGGGGTGGCTACTTTGGGGAGAAGATTTGACGGAGAAGCTCGGAGAGTGCTTGAATTTCCTCCTACTTCTGATGAAGGGACCAGTAAAAGAGATGGAGCTGCGGTGCCTTCCGAGTCTGATGCGGAAGAAGAAGAGGTTGAAGAGGATGAAGATTATTCTGACCAGCAATACCCTCCAGCTGATGATAAATACAAGGGTTTAGAAGACAGATTGGCCGCCATGGAATTACAAAGGGTACCGGGTTTGGATTTTGAAGACTTGGGTTTGGTCGCCGGGATTGTGATTCCCCCAAAATTCAAAGTGCCAGTGTTTGTGAGGTATGATGGGTTGTCCTGTCCCAAAATGCATCTCAGGTCCTATTAGAGAAAGATTCAACCCTATACGGCAGATAAAAACCTCTGGATTCATTTCTTTCAAGACAGCCTTTCGGGAGCTCAGTTGGAGTGGTTTTATCAACTAGAAGGAACCAGTGTCAGAAATTGGGAAGATTTGGCCACCGCTTTCTACAAACAATACCAGTATAATTTTGATCTTGCTCCTACTCGTACCCAACTTCAGGGTATGTCACTAGGAACAAGCGAGGGATTCAAAGAATATGCACAAAAATGGAGGGATTTGGCCGGCAGGGTGCAACCTCCTTTAACCGACCGTGAACTCGTTGATATGTTTCTTGGGACCCTATCTGGGCCATTTTTCAATCATCTAATTGGTAACTCTTCTGCGGGGTTTACCGATTTGATCTTAACAGGCGAAAGAATAGAAGCTGGCATCAAGTCAGGAAAGATTCAGAAGGGTGTTGCTGCAAGTGTTGAGAAGAAGCCTTTTAAGAAGGAAACAGTTGTGGTATATTCTCAGAGAAGAGCAGGGAAGACGGAGCATCGGCCAACTGTGGGGGCCGTAATGATTCAAAATACTCCAAGTGAGCAGCCTCGCTACAACCAGTCCAGACCAAATCAACAACGGGTGGAACGGCCACAACGGCAGTTCACCCGCATTAATATGACTCCAGCGCAAGTGCTTCCCCATCTTTTGAAGTTGAATCTTACCACCATCAAGGAGGCGCCAAAGAATGTGAATACGTCCTCTCTGCATTATCATGCTAATGCTAAATGCGCCTACCATTCAGACAGTGTTGGACACGACACCAATGACTGGTTGGTGCTCAAGCACAAAATCCAAGACCTGATAGAGGATAAGGAGGTAGAGTTTGACGCTCCAGAGAAGCCTAATGTGATATCTGCACCCATGCCGAAGCACGGCCGAAATGTCAATGCCATTGAAGAAGATTTGTATGTTGCTGATGTCAGTGATCTGACTACTCCACTGCTAACCATTAAGTTGAACCTGTTGAGGGCCGGGATCTTCCCGGGATGTAAAGAAGACTGCTATTGTTGCTACTCTCTGCCATTTGTTTGTCCGTTACTGAAGAAAGGCATCCAAGGCCTTCTGGATAGTCGACAAATTTTGTTTGAAAAAGTTTCTGTTGTTCCAGTTCATACTGAAGATGTCTCAATCATAACCATTCACGCCAATCTTTCCAAGGCCGTCAAAAATCCTGTTAAGATTACACCAGCTGCGAAATCTGTTCCTTTGAAGATAACAATGCCAGGGCCTGTTCCCTATGTTTCTGAGAAATCGATACCTTGGAACTATGGCGGTGACGTCTACTATCATGGTATCAAACAAATAGAAATAATTGAAGAAAGTTCGGAGGATGAAGAAGCCAGCATTAGTAACATTGCGGGCACTAGAAAAATCACCAGGAGCGGGAGAATATTTTCTCCAGAGATTGCCCCTCCAAGAGCAGTCTTTGGACCCTCATTAGTTGACAAGGTCGTCCCTGCACCAATAAAACCTTCTGCTAGAACTCCTTTGATTGAAGACGTTGTTGTTCCTAGTACTGTCTCTCCTACCGCTGCTGATAAAGGTAAGGGAATCCAAGATGAGCTCTTCAGGACGAGGGCTCAACCCTTGGTAATCCCGGAAACCTCCAAGAAGGAAATGGATGAGATTTTGAGGATAATCAAAAGAAGTGATTACGATGTAGTAGAACAGCTAGGGCAAACCCCCTCCAAGATTTCCATGCTGGCACTACTACTTTGCTCGGAAGCGCATGCTAAAGCTCTGATAAAATTCCTGAAGGCAGCCCATGTGCCCTAGGAAACCTCTGCGGATCAATTTCAAAATTGCGTGGCTAGCCTGACTGCGGACAATGGATTAGGTTTTTCTGACGCCGACCTAACTCCTAAAGGCAGAAACCACAATGATGCTTTGCACATTTCAGTCGAGTGTCGAGGAACTACTCTCGCGCACGTCTTGGTCGACACTGGTTCGTCGCTGAATGTTTTGCCTAAGAAGGCCTTGGACCGACTAGATTGTGAAGGGTTGGAATTGAAGCCGAGTGATATTGTTGTCAGAGCTTTCGATGGTTCGAAGAGAATGGTCCATGGAGAGGTTGAAATTCCCATCAAGATAGGCACTGAGGTGTTTAAATCCACTTTCTATGTGATGGACATCCGTCCGTCATACTCTTGCTTGCTGGGTAGGCCTTGGATACACCATGCTGGGGCAGTCACCTCCTCCTTGCATCAGATGTTGAAGTATCCTGTCAAGGGAAAGATCATTACTTTCTATGGCGAAGAAGAGTACATGATTAGCCACTTAAATTCTTTCCGGTATGTGGAGGTTGAAGGAGAGTTCATTGAGACACCGTTTCAACATTTCGAAGAAGTCCTTCCTGAAATAGCAGTGGCAAGGTTGGCAGCTGAGACACCGAGACAGATGGCCAGGATGGCATCTCTGGAGGACGCAAGGGCCGCGATAAAAGAAGGGAAGAATTCAGCATGGGGGCAGTTACCTGACATTCCACATAAGACAGACAAATTTGGATTAGGGTTCACAGCCGCTGGCCAGAAAGCTATGCGCCGTGCGAAGATTGAAAGGGCGCCAATCAAAATTTCTCCCTACGGAATCAACGCTTTGGAGGATGAAGACAAGGAGAGCAACATTGAAGAGTGGATCTATCCAACTGTCAAAGGAGGATTGAGCAACTGGGAGGCAAAAGACTTTGTCCCCATCACTTTTATTCATCAGTAATTTATCTGTTAAACATTTCTTATTTGGTCTGTAATATTTACTTTCAAACAATCCGTACACTATCTTTTCACCTCCTGCCTTGCCCGGGGCATGTAGGTCCACTTGTAAGGGTTTTGATTATTTTTCATATCCATATGCCATGTTTAATGATTCATTGGATGTTTTTCATGTGATAAACTGCTTGTGTTCATTTTCTTTCCTTTTGCATTTTTGTTTAAGGATGGCTATCCCTTACACACACCCACACTCACCAATGCAGGTATCCATCCACTCTGGATTCCATGGGTGACTATTCTGCTATATCTTTCAATAACTCTGAAGATCTGGTCAATCTAGCCGAGTATGAAGATGATGAAGGTTGTGAAGTACCCGGGGAACTAGCCAGACTTCTGCAACAAGAGGAAAGGGCCATCTTACCGCATGAAGAGCCATTGGAAGCTGTTAACTTGGGAACCGAGGAGGATCGGAAGGAGGTGCAAGTGGGTGCCAATCTGGAACCAAAAGTCAAGGAGCGCTTGGTACAGTTGTTGAATGAGTATGTTGAAATCTTCGCTTGGTCCTATGAAGACATGCCGGGTCTAGACACAGACAGCGTGGTTCACCGTCTCCCCACAAGAGAAGATTGTCCAGCAATCAAGCAAAAAGTTCGCCGAATGAGGCCTGACATGTCCGAAAAGATCAAAGCAGAAGTAATGAAACAATTCGATGCTGGTTTCCTGGCTATTACGTCCTATCCTCAATGGGTCGCTAACATTGTGCCAGTACCAAAGAAAGATGGCAAGGTCAGGATGTGTGTGGACTACCGGGATTTGAATAGGTCCAGCCCTAAAGATGATTTCCCGCTACCTCATATTGACATCTTGATCGACAATACAGCTCAGCATAAAGTGTTTTCCTTCATGGACGGATTCTCGGGCTACAATCAAATCAAAATGGCTCCCGAGGATATGGAGAAAACAACTTTTGTCACACAATGGGGCACTTTCTGTTACAAGGTGATGTCGTTCGGGCTGAAGAACGCAGGGGCAACTTATCAACGCGCCATGGTAGCCTTATTTCATGATATGATACATCATGAGATTGAAGTTTACATAGACGATATGATAGCTCGGTCACAAACAGAGGAAGAGCACCTCGAGCATCTGGAGAAGCTGTTTGCCTGGTTAAAAGAATACAAGCTCAGGCTGAATCCAAGTAAATGCACTTTTGGAGTTAGGTCTGGTAAACTCCTGGGATTTATTGTAAGCAACAAAGGCATTGAAGTCGATCCGGCAAAAGTAAAAGCAATACAAGAGATGCCTGCTCCCCGTACTGAAAAGGAGGTTAGAGGATTCTTGGGGCGCATAAACTATATTTCCAGATTCATCTCACATCTGACTTCTACCTGTGAGCCAATTTTCAAACTCTTGAAAAAAGATCAGGTAGTGGAATGGAACGACGATTGTCAAGCTGATTTTGATAGAATCAAGGAGTATTTGCTAGAACCTCCTATTCTGATGCCACCCGTCGAAGGAAGACCACTGATCATGTACTTAACCGTCTTGGAAAACTCAATGGGGTGTGTTTTGGGCCAGCATGACGAGTCTGGTCGAAAAGAGCATGCTATTTATTACCTTAGCAAAAAGTTTACCGACTGTGAGACTCGCTACTCACTGCTCGAGAAAACTTGTTGCGCTTTGGTATGGGCTGCTTGCCGACTAAGACAGTATATGCTGACTCATACTACCTTATTGATATCCAAAATGGACCCTATCAAGTATATCTTCGAGAAGCCCACTTTATCTGGAAGGATAGCTAGATGGCAAATGATCTTAACCGAGTATGACATCCAGTACACCACCCAAAAAGCTATAAAAGGGAGTGTACTAGCTGACCATCTGGCTCATCAGGCTATCGAAGACTATCAACCCATGAGATTTGACTTCCCAGACGAGGACATCATGAATTTGGACAACGTTGAAAGTGACGGACCGTATGACGGACCCGAAAAGGGATCCCGATGGACCCTGTACTTTGATGGTGCTTCAAATGCACTTGGAAACGGTATTGGCGCAGTACTCATTTCTCCGGAAGGTTGTCACACTCCTTTCACGGCCCGACTTTGCTTCAGCTGCACAAACAACATGGCTGAGTATGAAGCTTGCATCTTTGGTCTCAAGGCTGCTATAGACTTAGGGATCAAATCTTTGATCGTATTTGGGGACTCGGCTTTGGTCATCAGCCAAATCAAAGGAGACTGGGATACCAAGCATCCTAATCTTATCCCATACAAAGAACATGTCCTGACATTGTTGCCTCATTTCGAGCAAATTACCTTCGAGCATTTCCCGCGAGAAGAGAATCAGCTAGCCGATGCTCTAGCCACAATGTCCTCCATGTTTAAACTCAACTGGGATAACGAGGCTCCCCAAATCACCATCAAGCGAATGGATGAACCGGCACATTGCCACGAGATTAATACCGAAGAAGTAGTGGAACAACCTTGGTTCCATGAAATCAAAAGGTATCTCGAGACTAGAGATTATCCTGAAGGAGCTTCCGTAAATGACAAGAAGTTCTTAAGGAAATTCGCTGCTAAGTTCTTCCTGAGCAACGGCATCCTTTACAAACGAAGCCATGATTGTGTATTACTCCGATGTGTGGATAAAGCTGAAGCAGAGTTGATCATGACTGATATACACAGCGGCACATTTGGCACTCACTTGAGCGGACATACAATGGCTAAGAAGATCCTAAGGGCAGGCTATTATTGGTCTACCATGGAGGCTGACTGCCATCAACATTCCCGTACTTGCCACAAGTGTCAAGTCTATGCTGACAAAGTTCATATCCCTCCGGTTCCTCTCAACGTCCTGACTGCTCCGTGGCCCTTTGCAATGTGGGGCATTGATATGATTGGAGAGATCAAGCCCACGGCTTCCAATGGACATCGCTTCATCCTGGTTGCCATTGACTACTTCACTAAATGGGTCGAAGCAGCTTCCTTCGCCTCTGTGACTAAAAACGTGGTTGCCCGCTTTATCAAGCAAAATCTCATATGTCGGTATGGTGTTCCAGACAGGATCATCACAGACAACGGTACAAATCTGAATAACACAATGATCACTGCATTGTGCGAACAGTTCAAGATTTATCATCACAATTCATCTCCCTATCGGCCAAAGATGAACGGTGTTGTTGAAGCTGCGAACAAAAACATTAAGAAAATCATTCAGAAAATGACAGTCACTTACAAGGACTGGCATGAGATGTTACCGTTTGCTCTGCATGGATACCGTACGACGACATGTACTTCAACTGGGGCAACCCCATTTTCTCTGGTTTATGGCATGGAAGTTGTTTTGCCTATGGAAGTCCAGATCCCTTCTCTAAGGATTATGAAGGATGCAGGTTTGAATGAAGATGATTGGATACAGACCCGACTTGATCAACTCCATCTGATCGATGAAAAGCGACTTGCTGCTATATGCCATGGTCAGACGTATCAAAAACGGATGATCAAGGCCTTCAATAAGAAAGTCAGACGTCAAGTGTATCAAGTCGGAGATCTAGTAATCAAGCGGATTATCTTGCCGCAAAGTGATCCCAGGGGCAAATGGACTCCTACATATGAAGGACCATTTGTGATCAAGAGCATATTTTCTGGTGGTGCAATGATTCTGACCACCATGGACGGCAACGATTTGCCGCACCCTGCGAACGCAGACATAGTCAAAAGATACTACGCATAAAATAACCCGGCAAGTCAAAAACCCGAAAGGGCGGCTTGGGCAAAAATGGGCATCCCGGTGAACCGAAAACCCGAAAGGGCGGTTCAGGCAAAAATTAGGGATAAAAACGAAAAAAATCTGTACACCCGGCAAGTCGAAAACCCGAAAAGGCGGCTTGGGCAAAAAGGGGTTTCCCGGTGGATCGAAAACCCGAAAGGGCGATTCAGGAAAAAGTTAGGGAATTAAAGCGTATGACTATGTCTCGTCGGATCACTTCAAAGACAATCTCTTCATCAACCAGTTCCAGGCTTCTGATCAATCCAGTCATCGGCAAGCGAAGCATTGAATGGACAGATATTCAGAGTTGTGAAAGCTATAGCAGAACGGAATCCCATGGAATTATTTCACATAGCCATCCTTTATTTTATATAAAATCTTTCAATATTTACGACAAAGTCCTCTTACTAGGATGATTGTCTCCTTTGTACAAATATACTCAAAGAAAATCAATACAAATACTTTTCCCAGAAATTTGTGTCATTTCCTTTTCTTTTCTCTTGCACTATTTGTTTTATTTTGAGAAACGTCCAATGTTTTGTTAAAATAGCCATATGCATTTGAAACATAATCATTTTCTTATGAGTCGGGAAAGAGGATTACCGATAAGTCAAAAGTACAGTTGGATACCCGATACCCTTTCAAAGGAAACCCCCAGTAGATTCTGGAAGCTTATCCCCCGCAGAGAACGGACGTTTCTCCCGAGTTTTATTCAAAGTTATTCCTCCCAGGGACTTATAACTGGGTTATCCTCAGCTAACAATCACGGAAGATCGCACTCGCCAAAATTCTTCCTATCCCCGGCGGAGTTCATCAAAATTCCCCAGCAGTAACTTATCTTTGCAAATCCCCAGCCCGAGAATCCTCCGGAATTCAATTCCCCTCAGAGTTTAAGTTTCAGTATCCCCAGCGGAGCCAGACTAATGAACCTTCTCCCCACAAGAGTTTTGGGAGGGCAAATCTTAAGTTCCCCAGTGAAGTCGCCAGAGTTACTTCCCGCCAGACTAAAGATTCTCAGTCTTACGTCCCCAGCATGAGCCTATTAGATTAGAGCTCCCCAGTAAAGGTCATCAGGAATTCTCTTCCCCAGCAGCAGCCAAGGATTTATTCTTCCCGGCAACAGTCAAGATACTTTTATCTTCAGCCATCTCGAATTCATCTATCCTTTGCAAAACAGCTCTCCAGCTTACATGCACATCCACTTACATTCATATCATATAACATATATTGTATCATGCATCATGACATTGCATACAATTAACTCTTTATCTTTTCAGGTAAAATCAGTCGACAGACTAAAATCATTATCCTTCAAGATTTCTGAAAACAGTTCACGGGTTCTCCAAGTAAACGGATGTTAACCTATCGCTTGTTCAGATTCTTCTTCAAGACGTCTGAAAACAGTTTATGGATTCTTCCCAACAACGGATGTTAATCTATCGACTTGTTCAGATGCAACCTTTGAAAACAGTTTACGGACGCTTCCCAACAACGGATGCTGCTCTATTGCTTATTCAACTTCAAGATTTCTGAAAACAGTTCACGGGTTCTCCAAGTAAACGGATCTTAACCTATCACTTGTTCAGATTCTTCTTCAAGACTTCTGAAAACAGTTTATGGATTCTTCCCAACAACGGATGTTAATCTATCGACTTGTTCAGATGCAACTTTTTGAAAACAGTTTACGGACGCTTCCCAACAACGGGTGCTGCTCTATTGCTTACTCAACTTCAAGATTTCTGAAAACAGTTCACGGGTTCTCCAAGTAAACGGATGTTAACCTATCGCTTGTTCAGTTTCTTCTCCAAACCACTGAAAACAGTTTACAGATTCCTCCCAACAACGGATGTCAATCTATTGCTTGTTCAGACCCCCAATTCAGAGATGGTCCAAAGCTTGGACACCTTCCTGATATTCCCTTCCAGATGGCATCTCTAAGCCCATCCCCGACAAGATTTCTGTCACTCTCCCAGATGGCATCGTTAAGTCTATCTCCAAATGGCATCTCTAAGCCCATTCCCGCATCCATTGCTTTGACGAGTGCAAATTTTCGGGCACTCTAGTGTCCAATCTCCTTTTACCCTCGAGTCACGAAAGGCAAACTTGCCAATCTAACTCTTCGGATTCAAGAAGATTGAACAGGGGCAACTGTTGTACCCCAAAATTTTCCCTCCCATTTCTCATTGATTTCTCACCACAAAGCCCTTGAAGCTCAAGATCCAGTTAGGGTTTCATCTGCTCAAGACCTCTCTTTGCATTGTTGACTCAAATTAGGGTTTGTGTTTGCACAAAGGTGCTTTGACCTAAAATGCCTAAGATGACTTTCATGCTTCATATTGGACTCCCAAGTTTATCCATACCAAGTTTCAAACTTTGATTCCAAATTTTGCCCAGTCCATTGGACAGTTGACCTAGAAATCAGCTGTATTGGGGAAAAAGTCAATTGTGGCCAATTAACAGTCAAACCTCATGAAAATTGACCTACATCAACATTATGAACTCATATGGTCCATTTGATCAAGTTTGGATCACAACTCCATAAGAAATTTGATCAGATCACCAAAAGGGCAAAATGGTCATTTTTAGGGTTTTGACTGCACAAAGGCAATTTTTGACTGTTTGACCTAGCCAATGGCAAACCAAGCTCATATATGGACTCAAGAACCCCATGGAATTATCTTGACATACTCAACAAGCTCAAAAGATCCAAAGTACACAAGATTGACAGTTGAATTTCCCAGTCAATTGATCAATTTTGACTGTATACTGAAAAGTCAAACTTTGACTTTTTGGTCAAAATCAAGAGTCAAGATTCATTTTTCATCAAAACATGCCAAATCATGAAACTTGTTCACCAAGAAATCACAAAATGCAAATTAGGGTTAGAAATGTGAATTTTTCATAACTTAGAATTTTTCTAAGTTATAAAAAACCCTAATTTTTTCCCAACTTTGCTCCACTTTTTCACCAAGATCCATTTGGATTCAAACAAAAGTCAAAACATGAAAGTTGTAGCTTGTTGCATAATCTACAACTTTGATTCACAAAGTTTTCCCATTTGAGGCTTGTATCTCAAGTTACAAATTTTTGAATAAGGGCACTAAACCATTCTTAACTTAGTGAATTTTTGATCTATTTTGACAAGGTTTTCTACCCCACTTCAAGGCCATTTTACATACACTTCCACTTGTAATTTCAATTTTCATTTCAAAGATGGATTGTAGTACACATTCCAAGCTTTCCAAAATGTCCAAGAACTCATCAAACAACCTCATGACTTGGGAGATTCGAATTTCACAAGTAGGCAAAAACTCACTTTTGAATTGGCCATTTTTCATGTTCATAAGTTGTGCAAACTTCTCAAAACCAGCATGCCCTTGATTAAAGGTCCTAAAACCACCCAACACTCAATAATTTAATGCATGTTCATTGTGTTAAGACCTTGTTTCATGAGCTAAAGCATTGTATGATGGATTAATCCCAAATTAGATAAAGCATTCTTTCCATTTTTGCAAAAGTTCCACTTTATGTCATGATGCAAATCCACAAGTACAAACCAAATCCAATTGGCACAGGATTATGGACAAATCACTCTGATCAAGGAGAGTTTATGCAGCTCATTAGAGGTCCCCTACTTGCCTAAAACACCAAGTTGGTTTTGCTTGCTTAAGTGTGAAGTAAAGTGCCATAACATAACACATCTTTCATATCAGCTTAGAGACACTTAGACAAAGTTATCAAACACATTCCAAAGATCAGAACCAAGCTTTTGCACGACCCTTGCACCTCTCAAACACTCCCCTTGCCATAATCACTCTCAAACTGCAAAAACAGGGCAGGCTCTGCAGTTTGAGTGTTATCTCTCATTTCTCTCAAGCTCTCTTACCCAAACCAGTTCACATACCTTCCATACCATCTATGCAAGCTAACCAAAAGAAAAAGCACGACCTGTAATCCCTCTAACCACTTCCACCATTTTCAGTTTCTTGTTTTGCAGGTGAAGTGCTCTAGCACGATTCAGAAGCTTTCAAGACAAAGTAAACATTGGAATAGCATCCCTGGACCTCAAGGAAGCTTTTCCAATCATCACCTTGCACTGAAAGCTCCCTCATTGCCAGATATAACTTCAGCTGAACAGGTATCTTGGTGAACTCGTATCTCTTTTGTTAGGCATCATTAACTTTAAGTTTGTGAATAAACAATGTCCTACTCATGCCACTGAACATGTACATTCTTTTACTTTTCATTTCTTTTGCCTGAGCTGTGAGAATTTGAGGTTTGAAAATGGCAGAAAACTTAGGTTAAGATTTGGGATCATTAAAATTCTCTCTCATTTCTGAGAGTTAGGAGATGTTCTTTATATATTTGGAATCGTGGTTTCATGATTAACATTTTTTGTGTTGGAAGTTTGTTCAAAAAATCAAAGAATCAGGGTATTCAAATGAAGCTTCTTGCGCGCGTTTTTGAACAAGTTTTTGTTCAGAGGTTGAAGAAGATGTCTATTGGGCTGGGCTTGCCTCATATTTCTTATTCACACCATGATTTTTGTTTGCACCCCCTGAGCCCATTTCATTCATTTTTTAATATTTCTGACTTTTGCTTTTTTTGATTGGTTCATTTATTTTTTCTCAGCATATTAAAAACATAAAAATATTTTTCTCATCATTTTTTGAATTTATTGAGTATTTATTTGATTATTTCTTTTGTTTGTACATAAATAAATATACATATATACTTTTTTTGTTTAAAATATTAAGATAATACAAATATATTTTTTATACACTTTTATTTTATTTTTACTTCCTGAAAATATTTTGTATAAAAAATACCCTTTTTATTTTTATATTAATATTATTAATTAAATAATACATATCTTGTAAATAATACAAATATACATATATATATATATATATATATATATATATATATATATATATATATATATATATATATATATAATATTATAATATATATATATATATATATTTATATATATATATATATATATATATATATATATATATATATATATATATATATATATATATATATATATATATATATATATATATATATATATATATATATATATATATATATATATATTATATATATATATATATATATATATATATATATATATATATATATATATATATATATTATATATATATATATATATATATATATATTAATACATTTAGGGTAAAATGCCAAAAAATGTACATATTTTATTTTTTAATATTTAATACTAAAAATCCCTTTTTTACAAATATACCATATTTTATTTTATTTTTGTATATAAATAATAAGTATTATATGAATTAATTGATTAATACCCCTTTGATTAAAAATTAGGGTTTTGTCCTAAATTTGAAAATACTCCAAAAATAATACCTTTTTATTTTCTCTTTATTTTACATAAATAATACTTTTTTCATACATATAAAAATTCTTTTTGCA